>CM031611.1:78140715-78146536 GCA_018398815.1 Conus ventricosus
AGAGGGAGTCAACCAGACAGATGTAGAGGGAGTCAACCAGACAGATGGTAGAGGATCAACCAACAGAGGTAAGAGGAGTCAACCAGACAGATGGTAGAGTCACCAGACAGATGGTAAGGGAGTCAACCAGACAGATGGTAGAGGGAATCACCAGACAGTGGTAGAGGAGTCAACCAGACAGATGGTACAGGGAGTCAACCAGACAGATGGTACAGGGAGTCAACCAGACAGATGTAGAGGGAGTCAACCAGACAGATGGTAAGGATCAACCAGACAATGGTAGGTCAACCAGACAGATGGTAGAGTCACCAGACAGATGGTACAGGGAGTCAACCAGACAGATGGTAGAGGGAATCAACCAGACAGAAGGGTAGGTGGAGTCAACCAGACAGAGGTAAGGGTCAACCAGACAGATGAGAGAGTCACCAGACAGATGGTACAGGGAGTCAACCAGACAGATGGTGTAAGGGAATCAACCAGACAGATGGTAGGTGGAGTCAACCAGACAGATGGTAGAGGGAGTCAACCAGACAGATGGTAGAGGGAGTCAACCAGACAGATGGTAGGGGGAGTCAACCAGACAGATGGTACAGGGAGTCAACCAGACAGATGGTACAGGGAGTCAGCCAGACAAATGGTAGGGGCAGTCAACCAGACAGATGGTAGAGAGAGTCAACCAGACAGGTGGTAGAGTCAACCAGACAGATGGTAGAGGGAATCAACCAGACAGATGGTAGAGACAATAAACCAGAAAGATGATAGAGTCAACCAGACAGATGGTAGAGTCAACCAGACAGATGATAGAGTCAACCAGGCAGATGGTAGAGTCAACCAGACAGATGGTAGAGTCAACCAGGCAGATTTACTTTTTTTTAAGAGGGGAGTCAAACAGGTATAAGAGGGAGTAGTCAACCAGACAGATGGTAGAGTCAATCCAGACAGATGGTTTAGAGTGAGTCAACCAGACAGATGGTAGAGATCAACCAGACAGATGGTTAGGGAGTCAACCAGACAGATGGTACAGGGAGTCAACCAGACAGATGGTAGAGGGAGTCAACCAGACAGATGGTAGAGGGAGTCAACCAGACAGATGGTAGAGGGAGTCAACCATACAGATGGTAGAGGGAATCAACTATACAGATGGTAGAGGGAGTCAACCAGACAGGTGGTAGAGTGAATCAACCAGACAGATGGGAGAGGGAATCAACCAGACAGGTGGTAGAGGGAATCAGCCAGACAGATGGTAGAGGGAGTCAACCAGACAGATGGTAGAGTGAGTCAACCAGACAGATGGTAGAGAGAGTCAACCAGACAGATGGTAGAGTGAATCAACCATACAGATGGTAGAGTGAATGAACCATACAGATGGTAGAGAGAGTCAACCATACAGATGGTAGAGAGAGTCAACCAGACAGATGGCAGAGTCAGCCAGACAGATGGTAGAGTGAGTCCAGCAGACAGATGGTAGAAGTATTCATAAGACAGGTGTATATCGCGGGTTTGCTTTTATTTATAAATCATGTTTGCCTGCTCTGTGCAGTTTGTTTCTGAATTGATCTATCCCTTTATATTCATTTGGTTCGCTTGGAATTCAGTTTATGTCCTGTCACATGTCGGTGATTGCAGACATTGAAATATAATAGTGTGCCATTAATAACAGATTACCATTGAGGGGGTCAGGGTGAAGTGATATAACAGAGACGTGTGAAGTGAAGAGTAGAACTACAGAAAAACACAGACACCCAGGCAGAAGGATATACGTATTCGATGACTTCGGCTTAAATGACGTTTAAAGGAATATTTTTAGCCAAGAATGGCCTCACTAATCGCGTTGAAGAAAAATTTGCAGAATGAAGACGTTAAACAAAATAAGTCATTTGACATCAGAGCAGTTTTGTCCATGGAAAAATTAGCTAATAGTCTGTCTGCTAAACACGGAGCATGTATTTTTGTGGAACTGAAGTCTAAGAGGTTAGGACGACATATACGTGCAATCCGATTAAAACGTTTCATAAAATTTTTTCGAACAAATTATACATTTCTTTTAACATAATTGGTAAAATGCTTCTGAACTATTTTAGAGAATTCTTTGTTCCGCTCTTTTGCTTCTTTGTTTTGTAGCTTATATCTGCAATCGACAGAAGTCTTTTATCTGAAGATGTGTGTGTGTGTGTGTGTGTGTGTGTGTGTGTTGTGTGTGATGTTGTGTGTGTAGTGTGTGTGTGTGTATTTGTGTGTGTGTTGTGTGTGTGTGTGTGTGTTGGTGTGTGTGTGGTGTGTGTGCGTGCGTGCGCGCGCTAGTCCCTATGTACGCGCGTTTGCGCGGCATGTGTTGGTGTGTGTGTGTGTGTGTGTGTGTGTGTGTGTGTGTGTGTGTGTGTGTGTGTGTGTGTGTGTGTGTGTGTGTGTGTGTGTGTGTGTGTGTGTGTGTGTGTGTGAGTGTGTGCGTGCGTGCGTGCGCGCGCTAGTCCCTATGTACGCGCGTTTGCGCGAGCATGTGTGTGTGTGTGTGTGTGTGTGTGTGTGTGTTGTGTGTGTGTGTGTGTGTGTGTGTGTGTGTGTGTGTGTGTGGCGCGCGCGGTGTGTGTGTGTGTGTGTACGCGCGCATGCATGCGTGCGTGGGTGTGTGTATGTGCATAAGAGAGAGAGAGAGAGAGAGAGAGAGAGAGAGAGAGAGAGAGAGGAGAGAGAGAGAGAGAGACGTTTCTAAACGTTAAGGACAATTTATAGATCAAGCAGCAGTAGCAGTACAAGTGGTAGTAGTAGCAGCGGTGGTGGGATAGTCAATGGTAGTAGTAGAAGTAGCAGTAGTAGTAGTCGTAGTAGTAATAGTATAGAAGTGGTGGTGATGGTAGTAGCAGCAGCAGTAGTTGCAGTATTGGTGGTGGTGGTGGTGGTAGGAGGAGGAGGAGTAGAAGAAGCAGTAGTGGCAGTAGTAGTAGTTGTTGTAGCAGCAGCAGTAGTAGTAGTAGTAGTATAGTAGTAGTGTAGTAGTAGTAGTAGTAGTGTAGTGTATAGTAGTGGTGGTGGTGGTGGTGGTAGTATGTGGCATTACACAACAAAAATCGAAATATCATGTTAATCTTCTTTGTTGTTGTTGTTTTTCGTTATTCTTCGGAGATTGCTGATCATTTATGACCGACTGATGAGACATTTCACCATGATCTGCACCTCTTCAAATGACATGATGGAAACACCATGGTCAGCGAATAGAAACGTGCCACTAGGAGTGACCCCAAATACAGACTTCAATCGTTTGAGGTTCACTATAAAAGAAAAGCCAGTCTGTTTTACGATCAATATAAATCAAAAGAACCACACGAGGCCAATAGTGTGCAACGATTTTCTGTAGCGTTTCACAACAAAGAAAACGGAGATTTGCGTACAGGCTGTCATATTTGACCTGTTGTTAATGAACATGAGTTTTATTTACTAAGATTTAGTGACCACGCAGTTCACATCAAACCAATAACTACGAGGGCAGCGTTCTTTGTACAGCAGTGAAAAAAGCCTTCATATTCGAGCATTGAGTGGATAGTGGTGTCACCACAAAACGTTGACACGAGTCCTAAATGAAAAAAAAAAAAAGCATTGACATGAACTGAGAACGGAAGGTTGTAAAAGAGAGAGCCTTGGGTTAAGACTGTGTGGTTGTGTGTGTGTGTGTGTGTGTGTGGGGTGTGGTGCGTGCGTGCGTGCGTGCGTGCGTGCGTGCGTGCGTGCGTGCGTGCGTGTGAGTGTGCGTGCGTGCGTGCGTGCTGCGTGCGTGCGTGAGTGTGTGTGTGTGTGTGTGTGTGTGTGTGTGTGTGTGTGTGTGTTGTGTGTGTTTTCTCTCCGGCCTCTTGGTGGCTATATGGACAGAGATGGTTGTAGGTGTGCTTATTTACTTTTTTTTCTGACAGCTTGGTGGCCACATAGATATAGATTGTTGCAGGTGTTCTTCTTTTTTTGTCTTTCTGACAGCGTGGCAGGAAACTGGAATAGTCTGTAGCTAGGTGTCTTGGAAAGGTCTCCAAATTTAACAGGGCTGTCATTTTAGCACCATTTAAACAACAGAGCTGTCATATTAGCACGCCTTAACTAAACAGGGCTGTCATTTAGCACGCCTTAACTAACAGGGCTGTCATTTTAGCACGCCCTAACTAACAGGCTGTCATTTTAGCACGCCTTAACTAAGAGGGCTGTCATATTAGCACGCCTTAACTAACAGGGCTGTCATTTTAGCACGCCTTCACGAACAGGGCTGTCATTTTAGCACGCCTTCGCGAACAGGGCTGTCATATTAGCACGCCTTAACTAACAGGGCTGTCATTTTAGCACGCCTTCACGAACAGGGCTGTCATTTTAGCACGCCTTCGCGAACAGGGCTGTCATATTAGCAGCGCCTTAACTAACAGGGCTGTCATTTTAGCACGCCTTCACGAACAGGCTGTCATTTTAGCACGCCTTCGCGAACAGGGCTGTCATATTAGCACGCCTTCACGAACAGGGCTGTCATTTTGACACGCCTTCACGAACAGGGCTGTCATATTAGCACGCCTTAACTAACAGGGCTGTCATTTTAGCACGCCTTAACTAACAGGGCTGTCATTTTAGCACGCCCTAACTAACAGGGCTGTCATTTTAGCACGCCTTAACTAAGAGGGCTGTCATTTTAGCACGCCTTAACTAACAGGGCTGTCATTTTAGCACGCCTTAACTAACAGGGCTGTCATTTTAGCACCTCTCAAAGACAGGGCTGTCATTTTTTGCACCTCTCAAAGAAGAGGGCTGTCATTTTAGCACCTCTCAAAGAACAGGGCTGTCATTTTAGCACCTCTCAAAGAAGAGGGCTGTCTTTATGCACCTCTCAAAGAAGAGGGCTGTCATTTTAGCACCTCTCAAAGAACAGGGCTGTCATTTTAGCACCTCTCAAAGAAGAGGGCTGTCATTTTAGCACCTCTCAAAGAAGAGGGCTGTCATTTTAGCACCTCTTTCCCCAAAGAAGAGGGCTGTCATTTAGCACCTCTCAAAGAAGGGCTGTCATTTTTTAGCACCTCTCAAAGAAGAGGGCTGTCATTTTGCACACCTTAGCGAACAGGGTGTCAGTTTAGTACCACGCAAAGAACACAAAGAATGAAGTGTGCCTGTCACAAAGGAGAGAGAGAGAGAGAGAGAGAGAGAGAGAGAGAGAGAGAAGAGAGGAGAGAGAGAGAGAGAGAGAGAGAGACAGACAGACAGACAGACAGAGAGGGAGACTATTCAGTGAACTGAAACATAACTCAACGCTAACCTAAGCTGTGCTAACATGGAACAAACTAAACAAAAACAAAAACAAGCAAACAAGCAAACAAAAAGGAGTAATTTGGGGGGTTCAAAAGCTGTATTCACTTTTTTAATAACCTCTCTCTCTTCTCTCTCTCCTCTCTCTCTCTCTCTCTCTCCTCTCTGCTCTCCTCTCTCTCTCTCTCTCTCTCTCTTCGCCGTTCAAAACACCGGGTGTTCTTTCACGTTTTGCTTGCGGACGGATAAGGACCCACAGACTGTGGGACAGTAACTGACCGCTGAAGCACGTGCGACCAGCGTGTTGGAGACCAACACTTAGGTGGAGTGAACAGGTAGCGTGAGAGGGTAAGAGAGGAAAGGTGGGCGAGGGTTGAGGGTGGTGGTGGGTGGTGGTTTGAGGAGGGGGGGGAGGTATTGCCCTGGAGACACCCTTAGTTGTTTGACGGACGTAGAATGAAGGCATAGGGCCGAGGCACATGATTGGACAGGGCGCACGTGACTATGACGTCATGGGGGGCCCCCAAAGAAACTAAGTGTGGGGGGAAAGGGGGGGGTG
>CM031611.1:78147536-78159914 GCA_018398815.1 Conus ventricosus
TTCTCACTCCAAAGAGGCATTAAACCACCCACACAACCTCATCACCTCGCCACTTTCCTCTCTTACCCTCTCACGCCTACCTGTCTCACCTCCACGCTAAGTGTTGTCTCCACACGCGTGTCGCACGTGCTCAGCGGTCAGTTACCTGTCGCCCACGTCTGTGGGGTCCTTATCCTCCCGCAAGCAAAACGTGAAAGAGCACCGGTTTTTGAACGGCGAAGAGAGCGAGAGAGAGAGAGAGAGAGAGAGAGAGAGAGAATATTAATAAAGTAAATTTACAGTTTTAAAATTTTTTTTGTTTTTATGCTTTTTTTGTTTAGTTTGTTCCATGTTAGCACAGCTTAGGTTAGCGTTGAGTTATGTTTGTTCACTGAATAGTTCCTCTCTGTCTGCTGTTGTCTGTCTCTCTCTACTCTTCTCTCTCTCTCTCTCTCTCTCTCTCTCATTCTCTACTCCTCTCTCTCTCTCCTTTGTGAGGCACACTTCATTCTTTGTGTTCTTTCCCGTGGTACAAACTGCACCCGTTCGCTAAGGTGTGTTTAAACTGACAGCCCTCTTCTTTGAGAGGTGCTAAAATGACAGCCTCTTCTTTGAGAGGTGCTAAATGACAGCCCTTCTTCTTTGAGAGGTGCTAAAATGACAGCCCTCTTCTTGAGAGGTGCTAAAATGACAGCCTCTCTTTTGAGAGGTGCTAAAATGACAGCCCTTTCTTTGAGAGGTCTAAAATGACAGCCCTCTTCTTTGAGAGGTGCTAAAATGACAGCCCTCTTCTTTGAGAGGTGCTAAAAGGACAGCCCTGTTCTTTGAGAGGTGCTAAAATGACAGCCCTCTTCTTTGAGAGGTGCTAAAAATGACAGCCCTGTTCTTTGATAGGTGCTAAAATGACAGCCCTGTTAGTTTGGGTGCTAAAATGACAGCCCTGTTAGTTAAGGGTTGCTAAAATGAACAGCCCTCTTAGTTAAGGCGTGCTAAAATGACAGCCCTGTTTAGTAGAGGCTGCTAAAATGACAGCCCTGTTAGTTAAGGCGTGCTAAAATTGACAGCCCTGTTAGTTAAGGCTTTGCTAAATATGACAGCCCTGTTCGTGAAGGCGTGTCAAAATGACAGCCCTGTTCGTGAAGGCGTGCTAATATGACAGCCCTGTTCGGAAGGCGTGCTAAATGACGCCTTGTTCGTGAAGGCGTGCTAAAATGACAGCCCTGTTAGTTAAGGCGTGCTATATGACAGCCCTGTTCGCGAAGGCGTGCTAAATGACAGCCCTGTTCGTGAAGGCGTGCAAAATGACAGCCCTGTTCGTTAAGGGGTGCTAATATGACAGCCCTGTTCGCGAAGGCGTGCTAAAATGACAGCCCTGTTCGTGAAGGCGTGCTAAAATGACAGCCCTGTTAGTTAAGGCGTGCTAATATGACAGCCCTCTTAGTTAAGGCGTGCTTAAAATGACAGCCCTGTTAGTTAGGGCTTTGCTAAATGACAGCCCTGTTAGTTAAGGCGTGCTAAAATGACAGCCCTGTTAGTAAGGCGTGCTAAAATGACAGCTCTGTTGTTAAATGTGCTAAAATGACAGCCCTGTTCAAATTGGAGACCTTTCAAGACACCTAGCTACAGACCTATGTCCTTTTCTGCCACGCTGTCAGAAAGACAAAAAAAGGAAAACACCTGCAACAATTAATATCTATGTGGCCACAAGGGCTGTCAGAATAAAAAGTAAAAATGCACACTACATCCATCTCTGTCCATAAGACCAAGGCCGAGAGAAACACTACACACACACACACCACACACACAACAAACACACACACACACACACACCACGCACGCACGCAAGCACTAGCACGCACGCACACTAAACACGAAGCACGCACGCACGCACGCACGCCAAGCACGCACGCACGCAGGGCACAACACACCACACAACACACACACACACACACACACACACACATCTTACCCAAGGCTCATCCTTACAACCCTTCCGTCTCAGTCACTGTCAATGCTATTTTTTTTCATTTAGGACTCGTGTCAACGTTTTGTGGTGACACCACATCCACTCAAGATGCTCGAATATGAAGGCTTTTTTCACTGCTGACAAAAGAACGCTGACCTCGTATGTTATTGGTTTGATGTAACTGCGTGTCACTAAATCTTAGTAAAAAAAACTCATGTCATAACAACAGTTTCAATATGACAGCCTGTCCAAATCTCGTTTTCTTTTGTTGTGAAACGCCTAGGAAAAATCGTGCACACTATTGTTGTGGTTTTTAAATTATATTGATCGTAAACAGATGGCTTTTCTTTTATAGTGAACTCAAAACGATTGAAGTCTGTATTTGGGGTCACTCCTAGTGGCACGTTTTTTATATCGCTGACATGAGTTTCATCAAGTCATTTGAAGAGGTGCAGATCATGGTGGAAATGTCTCATCAGTCGGTCATAAATGATCAGCATCTCCGAAGAATAACGTAAAACAACAGCAACAAAAGAAAAATTACATGATATTTCGATTTTGTTTTATGCCACATACTTTCTACTCATCATACTACTGCTACATCATACTACTCTACTACCTATTACTCATACTACTGCTCTACAACACTATACTACTGCCAACTGCTATCTACAACACAACAACCAGCACAACTGATACTGCACTTGCTTTGTTTACTCCAAATCACCCACCATACTTACCACCACTACACCATACTACCACTATCACCACACCTGCTACTACTACACTACTGCATGCTGCTATCATAACCAACTACAAACTCTCCTCCACTACCTTCTCTCTCTCTCCTCTCTCCTCTCCTACTCTCTTCTTACCTAACACACCACGCACATGCATGCGGCTACACTACACACACACGCGCGCGCCACACACTACTACACACACACGCTACCACACACCAAACCACACAACACACTACACTACACCTCACCATCACAACATTCACTCCGCAAGCTACAAGGGCTACGCTCACGCACGCATGCACACGCCTCACCACCTCTATCAACACACACACACACACACACACACACACACCCCACCAAAACACACACACCACACCACACACACACACACACACACACACACACACACACACACCACATGCCCGCGCAAACGCGCGTACATAGGACTAGCGCGCGCAACGCACGCATCGCACACTACCCCACACACACCACACACACACACACACACACACACACACACACACATAAAACACACACACAAACACACCACACACACACCACACACACACACACACACACAACACACAACAACACATCTTCAGATAAAAAGACTTCTGTCGATTGCAGATAAAGCTACAAAACAAAGAAGCAAAAGAGCGGACACAAAGAATTCTCTAAAATAGTTCAGAAGCATTTTACCAATTATGTTTAAAAGAAATGTATAATTTGTTCGAAAAAATTTTATGAAACGTTTTAATCGGATTGCACGTATATGTCGTCCTAACCTCTTAGACTTCAGTTCCACAAAAATACATGCTCCGTGTTTAGCAGACAGACTATTAGCTAATTTTTCCATGGACAAAACTGCTCTGATGTCAAATTGACTTATTTTGTTTAACGTCTTCATTCTGCAAATTTTTCTTCAACGCGATTTAGTGAGGCCCATTCTTGGCTAAAAATATTCCTTTAAACGTCATTTAAGCCGAAGTCATCGAATACGTATATCCTTCTGCCTGGGTGTCTGTGTTTTTCTGTAGTTCTACTCTTCACTTCACACGTCTCTTTTATATCACTTCACCCTGACCCCCTCAATGGTAATCTGTTATTAATGGCACACTATTATATTTCAATGTCTCAATCACCGACATGTGACAGGACATAAAACTGAATTCCAAGCGAACCAAATGAATTGAATAAAGGGATAGATCAATTCAGAAACAAATGCACAGAGCAGGCAAACATGATTTATAAATAAAGCAAACCCGCGATATACACCTGTCTTATGAATACTTCTACCATCTGTCTGCTGGACTCACTCTAAAAAATCTGTCTGGCTGACTCTGCCATCTGTCTGGTTGACTCTCTCTACCATCTGTAATGGTTTGACTCTCTCTACCATCGTATGGTTCATTCACTCTACCATCTGTATGGTTGATTCACTCTACCATCTGTCTGGTTGACTCTCTCTACCATCTGTCTGGTTGACTCACTCTCCAATCTGTCTGGTTGACTCCCTCTACCATCTGTCTGGCTGATTCCCTCTACCACCTGTCTGGTTGATTCCCTCTCCCATCTGTCTGGTTGATTCACTCTACCACCTGTCTGGTTGACTCCCTCTACCAATCTGTATAGTTGATTCCCTCTACCATCTGTATGGTTGACTCCCTCTACCATCTGTCTGGTTGACCTCCCTTCTACCATCTCCGTCTGGTTGACCCTCCCTCTTATCCACCATCTGTTCTGGTTGACTCCCTGTACCATCTGTCTGGTTGACTCTCTAAACCATCTGTCTGGTTGACTCTACCATCTGTCTGGTTGACTCACTCTACCATCTGTCTGATTGACTCTACCATCTGTCTGGTTGACTCCCTCTACCTGTTGACTCCCTCTAAAAAAAGTAAATTCTGCCTGGTTGACTCTACCATCTGTCTGGTTGACTCTACCATCTGCCTGGTTGACTCTATCATCTGTCTGGTTGACTCTACCATCTGTCTGGTTGACTCTATCATCTTTCGGTTTATTGTCTCTACCATCTGTCTGGTTGATTCCCTCTACCATCTGTCTGGTTGACTCTACCACCTGTCTGGTTGACTCCTCTCTACCATCTGTCTGGTTGACTGCCCCTACCATTTGTCTGGCTGACTCCCTGTACCATCTGTCTGGTTGACTCCCTGTACCATCTGTCTGGTTGACTCCCCCTACCATCTGTCTGGTTGACTCCCTCTACCATCTGTCTGGTTGACTCCCTCTACCATCTGTTGGTTGACTCCACCTACCATCTGTCTGGTTGATTCCTCTACCATCTGTCTGGTTGATCTTACCATCTGTCTGGCTGACTCTGCCATCTGTCTGGTTGACTCTCTCTATCTGTCTGGTTGACTCCCCTTACCATCTGTCTGGTTGATTCCCTCTACCATCTGTCTGGTTGACTCCCGTACCATCTGTCTGGTTGACCTCTACCATCTGTCTGGTTGACTACCATTTGTCTGGTTGACTCCTGTACCATCTGTCTGGTTGACTCCCTCTACGATCTGTCTGGTTGATCCCTGTACCATCTGTCTGGTGACTCCCTTACCACTGTCTGGTTGACTCCCTCTACCACCTGTCTGGTTGATCCCTCTACCATCTGTCTGGTTGACTCCCTCTACCATCTGTCTGGCTGACTCTGCCATCTGTCTGGTTGACTCCTCTACCAGTCTGTTTGGTTGATTCACTCTACCATCTGTCTGGCTTTACTCCCTCTACCATCTGTCTGGTTGACTCCCTCTACCATCTGTCTGGTTGACTCCTCCTCTACAATCTGTCTGGTTGATTCCTCTACCACCTGTCTGGCTTGACTCCCTCTACCATCTGTCTGGTTGACTCACCCCTACCATCTGTCTGGTTGATTCCTCTACCATCTGTCTGGCTGACTCCCTCTACCATCTGTCTGGTTGACTCCTCTACCATCTGTCTGGCTTTACTCCCTCTACTATCTGTCTGGTTGACTCCCTCTACCATCTGTCTGGTGACTCCCTCTACTATCTGTCTGGTTGACTCACTCTACCACCTGTCTGGTTGATTCCCTCTACCATCTGTCTGGCTGACTCCCTCTACCCCAATCTGTCTGGTTGACTCACTCTAAACATCTGTCTGGTTGATTCCCTCTACCCTCTGTCTGGCTGACTCCCTCTACTATCTGTCTGGTTGACTCACTCTACCATCTGTCTGGTTGATTCTCTCTACCATCCCGTCTGGTTGACTCCCTCTACTATCTGTCTGGTTGACTCTCTCTTCATCTGTCGGTTGATTCCTCTACCATCTGTCTGGCTGACTCCCTCAAATATCTGTCTGGTTGATCACTCTACCATCTGTCTGGGTTTATTCTCTCTACTATCTGTCTGGTTGACTCCCTCTACTATCTGTCTGGGTTTACTCACTCTACCATCTGTCTGGTTGATTCCCTCTACCATCTGTCTGGCTTGACTCCCTCTACCATCTGTCTGGCTGACTCCTCTACCATCTGTCTGGTTGACTCCCCCTACCATCTGTCTCGGTTGACTCCCTCTACCATCTGTCATGGTTGACTCACTCTACCATCTGTCTGGTTGACTCCCTACTACCATCTGTCTGGTTGACTCCCTGTACCATCTGTCTGGCTGACTCTGTCCATCTGTCTGGTTGACTCCCTCTACCATCTGTCTGGTTGACTCCCTGTACCATCTGTCTGGTTGACTCCCTCTACCACCTGTCTGGTGTGACTCCCTACTATCTGTCATGGTTGACTCCTGTACCATTTTGTTTTGTTTACTCCCTGTACCATCTTCTGGTTGAAATCCCTCTACCCTCTGTCCCGGTTTGACTCCCTGTACCATCTGTCTGGTTGACTCCCTCTACCATCTGTCTGGTGGACTACTTCTGTCAGCTACCCTGTCAACTTTTTCTACCCCCCATATCCGTTCCAGTTGCTCTTTCAGCTCTCTGAAAACACTCTTTCTCGCTGGTTGTTGAACTCTTAACAACCACCTGGCTGACTACTTCTACCACCTGGGTGGTGAACTATTCTTCCTGCTGCCTGCACAACTATGGGTTTACCCACCCAAACAAGGTGCATGGTTGACTCTCTTACAGCCGGCTGGTTGACAAACCTGTTCTAGATTGTCTAGTTGACTACCTCCAACAATAATCACCTGGTGATTGATTACCTCATCGTCTAGTCTGGTTGACTAGCTGGACCTTCTCTTTCACTGATCTGAATGTACGATCTACGGCTGTTGACACCTAGTCCTAGTTGAATCCCACCACCATACCTGGTGAACTAACATAACTCTTTCAGCTGTTGGTTCGCTACTAGGCACCTTCTGTCTACGATCTACTGGTCGGTTTCTCTACCTACTGGACAGAGACGAGAATAGAGTTAGGGGCCTCAAGCCCTCGGTGTACCTTAGTTTAGTGTGAACAAAGCCGGTGCGCGTGGACACGTCAGAATGTCTGAAGAGGCCTGGTTTTCCCGCCGATGATCCACAACCAGATAACAGCGGAACAAGCCAGGGTTACACACACGGCGTTTCCCTTCGTTCTCAAGGGAGCCACCCTTGCGGCCCCGGAACAATGCTGTAGTTAGCTTTTCCTGACAACGCACCGTCCGTAATGGTCGGAGTGACGGGGGATGCGTGCGTCGTGCGTGCGTGCTGCGTGCTGCTCTGCGCGTCTGCTGTGTGTGTGTGTGTGTGTGTGTGTGTGTGTGTTGTGTGTGTGTGTGTGTGTGTGTGTGTGCTGTGTGTGTGTGCTGTCTGCTTTCTCTCTCTGTCTCTGTGTCTCTGTTCTCTCTCTCTCTCTCTCTCTCTCTCTCTCTCTCTCTCTCTCTCTCTCTGTCTCTTTCTCTCTCTGTCTCTGTGTCTCTGTCTCTCTCTCTCTGTCTCTTCTCTCTCTTGTCTCTGTGTCTCTGTCTCTCTCTCTCTCTGTCTCTTTCTCTCTCTGTCTCTGTCTCTCTCTCTCTCTCGGGTCTGTCCTGTCTGTCCACCAGTCCTGTCTTCTGTGTCGCTGTCTCTGTGTCTGTATGTATGTCCAAGCATGCACTCTTGATATTTCTCTCTCTTTCCTCTGTGTGGACTGTTCTTGTCTGTCGCTCTCCACTCTCTCTCATCCTCTCGCTCTCTCTCTCTGTCCTTTCGCTCTGTGTCTCTGTCTCTCTCTCTCTCTGTCTGTCTCTGTCTCTGTGTTCTCTGGCTCCGCTCTCTCTCTCTGTCGCTGTGTCTCTGTCTCTCCTCTCTCTGTCTCTTTCTCTCTCTGTCTCTCTCTCTCTTCTCCTCTCGTTCTCTTCGTCACTCATCCTCTCTCTCATCTCTCTTCTCTCTCTCTCTCTCTCCTTTCTTTCCTCTCTCTCTCTGTATGTCCAAGCATGCACTCTTGATATTTTGTTGAATGAGAAGAAAGATGCACAGTACGACCGCAGCGGTCAGATGACATTGACAGACCAGCCGACCGACGAAAGAATCATCTCATGGCTAACGTCTTCATCACTATTTCACAGTGAACTATATCAACGTTACGTACGTATCCATCGGTTAAGTAATAACGGACCTGGTCTTGTATACGGTGTACCAAAACGTATTGTTTGGGAAACCTCCCACTAATGGTCGTCCAAACTTCGATAATAATGAAGATTTTGGTATCCCCAAACTGTGTGAACCAGGGCACTTACAAAAGCCAACAGCGGGGAATGACATGTAAAAACTCACCGAATTCGTCCAGACACACAACACACACACATACACACCCCGCGCACACACACACACACACCACACACACACACACACACACACACACACACACACACACCCACACGCACGCACCACGCACGCACGCACGCACAGCACGCACGCACAGCACGCACGCACGCACGCACGCACGCTACGCACACACACACACAACACACACACACACCACACACATTACCAACAAAAACACTAACTTCATTATTAATGTTATTTCTATTATTGTGGAACAAATCATCATCTCACCACTGTTATGATCATTATTGTTCTTACCAATCACACACACAAACACACACACACACACACACACACACCACACACAACACACACACACACACACACACACACACCACTAACACTCACACACACAACACACGACACACACACACACACACACCCACACACACACACACACACACACCACACAAACACACCATTACCAACAAAAAACAAAACTAACTTCGCAATATTCATATCATCTCTATTAGTGTTAACATCATCATCTTCATCACATTATCGATCACTATTATTATTACCAATTAGACACACACACACACACACACACACACACACACACACACACACACCACACACACACACCACCAACACCACACACACACACACACACACCATACATACATATCTATATCAATTCGATATCTATATCTATCTATATATATATATATATATCAATATAAATATATAATATATATATATATATAGATATATATATATAAATATATAAAATATATATATATATATATATATATACTGACTTCCATAACAAACGCGAAAAATATGGAAAGGCTAGTTTTCGGTGGAAAAAGGGTGAATATACAATATAGAACCAGTGTGGCAAGTGTTTGGTGTCCAAGACTCAACATGCAGTGAAAAAATTTGTGTGAGCACAACATCGTCCCGGCATTGGAGGGTTCAACAAAATGGCAAACTTGTTGCTGCATGTGAGGGCACTGCACACCATGCAGAGCAAAGTTAACTACGACAAGTACAGGCATGCAGCCTTTATACAGCCGCGCTCCAAGGTTCAAAATTAACGACTTGCCGTCTGTGCTCTACGAGATGCAAAAAACGACAAGGAAACCCAATCGTGCCCTAGGCCATCCTGGAGCTGGGTGGATGCCATGGCAGGCGCCAACATCTTTACGTCCACATCTCAACCATCTATCGTCTGCAGCACCGCATGCGAGTCACTGGTACCACTGATGATCGGCCCGTACCAGGCCGTCCACGGGTCACCACACAAGAGAGGATCGCCATTTTGTTCATACCCCCTCTGCGGGACAGGCGGCAAACAGCCGCTAACACTGCTAGACAGGTGGCCTGTGAATCTCCAGCAACGAATCAGCTCAACACTGTGCGGCGCGTCCTTCAGAGAACGGCCTGGCAATGTAGCGTCCTCACAGAGGTCCGGTACTGACACCAAGACAACCGCAGGACATGCTGCAGTGGGCACAAGCCCGAATCAACTGGGCAGGCAGCAGTGGGGACGCAACTGTTTCTCAATGCAGACCCTTTTTTTGTATTGACATGCGACGGTCGTGTCAGAATATGGCCGTCGACCTATAAACGCTATGCATGACTTCCTGTGTTGGTAGAGCGGAACCCCTGGTGAGGGCCCGAACGTTATGATATGGGTGCAATTGGCATTAACCACGCCATAGGACCAGTCATCTTCAGACATTGGTCCCTGGTCGCGGACAGGGTGTCAAATGCACAGCGCTACATCCCCCAGGACAGGTGCCAACCCCATTCGTTCCTTTTTTTGCGCAACACCCAAAATCACGGGACATTCACAGACAATGCAAGACCACACACACCAGCCACCCAGCAATTTCTTCAGCATAACAACGCAATGGCTGCCCTGGCCAGCCCTCATTCCCGATTTAAAAAAACCAATAGAACATTTTTGGGATGAACTTGGCAGACGGTTGGACTCCTGCGTCCACGACCAGCAACAGCGGCTCAACTCACCAGGCCATCGCCATGTGTGGGCTGGTGTCCCAAGGGGACGCATCAACCACCTGGTCCACTCAATGAGCCCCAGGTTGTCAAGCAGTTGTCAACGCCAAAAGGATGGCCACACACACGGTATTAGGACTTCAAGCTGGTTTGTCACGTGACCTTGGATTTTCCACACAAAGACATATTGCTGATGACATTTTCACACATTACCGTGTAATGATCAAATCCGTTTAATCTCGCTTCACTCTGTACAAAATTTTGACCAATAAAAATTTGGCCCTAACCTTCAGCTTGTTTTGCTTTTTGCGTTTTTTATGGAAGTCATATATATATATTATATATTATATATATATATATATATATATATATATATAATATATATATATATATTATATATGTCTCTATTTGACACCAGGAGCACAGCACAATCGCCGTGTCTCCCCGATGAGTCCGATCCAGCGGACGAAAGGCCTAGGAGCAGGCAATACAAATAGATCCGCCTTCAAGAGCGATTACGATGGTTCCCTCAAGCAGCTAGTGACGGGTTTCTCAGATTTATAATATATTCACCCTTTTTTTTTTCTTCTCAAAGTTCATATCTTTGCCAAGTCTTTACTATAATGACTGATGAATTGTTAGCCTGCACTTGTTTTCACCCGCTACTTAAATTGTTCAGCATTATATATATATATATATATATAATTATATATATATATATATATATATTATATATATATATATATATATATATATATATATATATAAAACAGAGAGTTTAAAAACCACAACAGACAAGATAAAAAGATTTCTAAAATTTTCGGCTTTAATGCCTTCCTCAGTGGTGAGTTTACTGGCCGGCGAGTCACACAACATTTGTACATAAAAAGAACGTGAATAAAAATTCACTGTCTTAAAACAAGAAGCTAAAAAGGAAAAGGATTGCACGTACAAGGCAAATCTTTCAAATGGAAGGGGAGCAAAGGACGTTATAGGTAAGAGGAAGAGGGGCTGAGTAAGTGTGTGTAAAAGCGTGCGCGCGTCACGCACGTGTGGGAGTGTGTGCGTATAAGAGAGTGGTGTGAGTGTGAGTGAGTTTGTGTGTGTGTGTGTGTGTGTGTGTGTGGTGGGGGGGGGGGGGGGTTTAAAAAAGGGGGGGGGGCGAAAATTTCGGTAGAGGGAGGCAAAAGGAGTCAAGCGGCGTAGAACATGAACAGTTATTGTAGTGAGTTGAGTCCGAAGGATGGAGAGTTTTCAATTTGCTTATCCAGAATTTTCCCCTACAAATTCTGTGCGTGTGGCTGTCTGAAAAACACTTTTCTATCACCATGCATTTCATGTTAGCTAGGGTGTGGTTGGGCAGGTTGAAATGTTGCGTGACTAGAGTCCCGATGTTGTTCTTGAGTGAGATCTATGCAGATAGAAACGTTTTCTGAGTGAGTTTTTTGTTTCACCAATGTATTGAGAATTCTGACAGAGTTCGCAGAACAAGAGATAAATGATGTTATGGTTTGACAGTCAATATGGTGTCTTACAGTATACCTTTTGTTACAACTTCATAGCTATTTACAAATGTTAAATTTACTACTATCATTAATATGATTATCATTCTTTAACAATATTTCTGACATTCCAGCTTACCACTTTTCCAGCCTCTTATAGCATCACTATCATTACTATATGGTTCCAATCATGATAATTATTCAAACCACTAATATACATATTATAATTTGAAAATACCTATTAGATTCCATCCTTCCCATAATTTATACCTTCGTTCTCCTCTTTGCTCTTCCTGCCCCCCCCCCCCCCCCCCACCTCTCCTTTTTTTGTTGTTTTTTCTTCCCTTCCCTTAGTATTTGTATTAGTACTATATTATCATACTATTACAATACTTTGCCATTAAGTTTCTTCTTCTTTTATGAATTATATTTCTCTTCATGCTTATTACTCT
>CM031611.1:78160014-78170014 GCA_018398815.1 Conus ventricosus
CAGTAATTATTGTTCAAACCTGCCTTAACTTCTATTACCTTCAATTCAAGTGTAAGTATATTAGTAAGCTTTATAACTTCTTCGGGCTCATTTTAACCAGAATAAAATATAAATTAAAAAAATTAAATAATTAGTTTCTCTCTCCCTCATCTCTGTCTGTCTCTCTCTCTCACACACACACAAGTATGCACGCACACACCTGCTTTAATGCATAAACGCAAGCGCACACACAGATGCATAGGTGCAAACAAAACACATGAACGCACGCGCGCTCACACACACAGACAGACGCCCACACACAAACAAACAACAAACAAACAAACACACACACAATAGATAGGGGGGTGCTTGCGAGGGAATTAAAAGGGGCTTTTTGTTGTTCACACTTGAACGACGTAAATTCGAGACAGCTGCTAAAAGCACTTATTAGAGTCCTGAATATTGATCACAGGATCTCTTCAAAGTTATATCGGCGGCCGCCTGAAAAGGCAGCCTTTGTAAGTGAAGCGGAGCATAAACACAGCTCAGGCCGGCCGGACGACGAAGGAAAACTGCACACACGATCGATAGCCAGGCGGTTTTGCAAAACCGTTACTATTTTTAGACCCACGTCATGCGTTTGTGGCGTTCACTGAGAGGATTGCAGGGTAGTTGTCGGAGGTAGCACAGCTCAAGTCAGTCGGCGGTTATGCATAACCGTTACTATTTTTAAGCCCCCGTTATGTGTTTGTGGCGTTCACTGAGAGGCTTGCAGGGTAGTTGTCGGAGGTAGACTGAGAGGTTGTTTCCAATAGTCTCCAAATTCACGCCATGCTGCAAGACCCTGAATTTGTTTTAAATTGCTGGAAATAAACATTTCTTCTTCAGTCCACAATTCTGTTGGTGTTGGGGGTGGTAGCGGGAGATTTTGAGCTTGTTGAGAAGTAGAAGCTTGATCCATGCCAGGTAGAATTAAAGTTGATGGCTGTGTTGAGAAATCTAATAGATTTTGATGAGCAACTTGCGATTCCAGAAGTTCTCTCTCTAATTCTGAAGAAATGCTGTCTTGAGCCATAAATATTTCTAGTAAAATCACTTCTCTCGCACGTCTGCACAACACAAACCTCCAATGTAAAATGGCGAGACAGTTAATAAAGGTTGTTAACAACAAAAATGTCACGTCATTGTGAAGAAGGCCCAGCTTCCAGACTTGACTCTGCCATGTTTTCAGTAAAGTAACGGAGCTAAAAAACACGTCTTCACTGGTCAGTCGCTCACTGTATAATGCGGGGTCCAACGTCCCCATAGTCGCAATGCGACAACGGGCTGCTGCAGCAGTGACGCCAATTATCGATTAACAAAGCGGCACAGTCATAGCTTGTCAGACCGGTTTTGTTTTGCATTGCTTGCCCGCGGCATCAAGCAATGAATACTAATATTGATTGGAGGCCAGTCTGAAGTATAAATGTTAAAATGTTTAGTTGGCTTTATGTCCTTGGAGAGAATGTAAATATCTTTGTTTACGATCACCATATCTTATCTAGCACGCAAGCCCCCGTTTTAAAACACTAATTACGTCGATTTTTAAAGGTTTTTGTGTGTTAATTTTGTTTGTAAAACAGGTGTCAATTTTGGCCAAAACTGACATGTGATGGACGTGATTTAGATGTGAAAAGGGGGGTTTTCGTGCAAAATAAGATGGGTGGTCGTGAACGAACATATTTACATTCTCTTGGTTCAATATTAAGCACTAGCACTGGGTTCATAGTCAAAGCATCGCAAGTTCAAATCCCGTTAAACGCCTAGCGTAAACATCGAATCCTAGTCGGTCCTCTTAACGTGTTGTCGTTCCAGTAGTATCAGTGTAGTGTCAACCAGGCTACCTGCCCCCCCCCCCCCCCCCCTCCCTGGGTGATTATCCACGCCTCCCTTCTCACATTGTGTAAAGATAACACAATGGCACAGACAATGTCATGTAGGTGGTACCCAAGGTCTTCACCAACGCTTTGGGCTAATGTGCAGGTCAGTCATCCATCTGCTAAGTCGTAGCCATGAGACCGTCTTCAATTCTCTCATCTCAGTCATTACATTCATTTATCCATCAGTTGTGTAGATCATGCGTGCGCAGTGTGGTCTTAAATCTTAGCGGATGGGGTGCAGCGTATATGGATTAGCCTGTGCAGTGACGCCTCCTTGATGAAACTGAACCTGAAACTGTGTGTGGGGGGTGGGTGGTGGGGGGTGGTGGACGTTAATGATGGATAAAGCTGGGGAACAATGGAGAGAAGAGAGGGAGTGAAGGGAATGGTATGTGTGTGGATGAGGGTGGGGGGTGGGGGTAGGAAGAGGAAGGGTTAAGTTCTGTGGTGACAGAAGGTGACAGATGATGTTTATGATGGGGGAGGATGGGGGGTGGGGGGTGGGAGGTGGAAGGGTCATGTGTGGAGCCAGTAGATGTGTGTGTGTGGGGGGGGGGGGGAGAGAGATGGGAGGTGGGGGGAATTGGGAGGCGGAAGGATAATGCATACCGACAGAAGGTGACAAATGATGTGTGTTGGGGGGGGGGGGGGGGGAAGAGAAGAGAAAGAAATTGTAAGGGTCATGTGTGGAGACAGAAAGTGACAGATGATGTGTGTGGAAGTGGGGGGGTGGGGGGTGGGGGGGGGGGAAGATGTGAGGTGGAAGAGTCATGTGTGGAGGCAGAAAGTGACAGATGATGTGTGTGGAAGGGGGAGGGGAGGGAGATGTGAGGTGGAAGGGTCATGTGTGGAGACAGAAAGTGACAGATGATGTGTGTGGAGGGGGGGGGGGGAGATGTGAGGTGGAAGGGTCACGTGTGGAGACAGAAAGTGACAGATGATGTGTGTGGGGGGGGGGGGGGGGGGGGGGGGGGGGGGGGAGATGTGAGGTGGAAGAGTCATGTGTAGAGACAGAAGGTAACAGATGATCTGTGTTAAAGGGGGCGGACGGAGGGTGGGGGCAGATTGAGGTCGAAGAGTCATGTGAGGAGACAGAAGGCAGCAGATAATGTGGGTGGAAGGGGAAGTGGTGGGGAGGGGGGTATGGGAAGTGAAGGGGTCTTGTGTAGAGACAAAAGGGGGCAGATGGTGTGTGGATAGGTGTGGGGGTGAGGGGGTGGGGGTGAATGGTAAAACCAGACTACATGGCGACAGAGGGCGACAGAGGCCATGGGAGAGAAATGGACCGGAACTTCCCGTGTTGAGTGCCGGCAGTGGGTGGGATTTCCGTCTGATCCACGGCTCTGAGGATGTCCGTGTCTCACACATGTCTCTAGGAAATCGTGCAGGTGATGGTGACCCTTCTGTGTGACACATGGCTCAGGTAGCGAGTGATACCGTCAGTGTCGTGTTCAGGTGACTGGATCAATGTCTGATGTAGTAGCGAGTGATGCCGTCAGTGTCGTGTTCAGGTGACTGGATCAATGTCTGATGTAGTAGCGAGTGATGCCGTCAGTGTCGTGTTCAGGTGACTGGATCAATGTCTGATGTAGTAGCGAGTCATACCGTCAATGTCGTGTTCAGGTGACTGGATCAATGTCTGATGTAAATAGCGAGTCATACCGTCAGTGTCGTGTTCAGGTGACTGGATCAATGTCTGATGTAGGTTGGTCTGTGGCAGAAAAGCCGTCAATGTGGTAGATGGGTTCTTGTCACACAGGATAGGAACATCCCCCTGTGTGCACATACAGCCTCCGAGAGCGCAACCTCTGTCTCTGTCTGTCTGTCTGTCTGTCTCTCTCTCTCTCTCTCTCTCTCTCTCTCTCTCACACACACACACACACACACACACACACACACACACCCCACCCCACACAACACACACACACACAGTTGCTTCAGATACAGGGAGCAATCCTCACAAACTAAACCCCCGTCTGCAAAAAATAAGCAGATCATAGTAAAATTGGTCAAAATCTTTGCCTAAGAACAGACCAAAAGCAAATAATGACGTCAATCCAATCACTCAACGGGAAAGGGAAGATCGAAAATTAAACGCAAGGAAGGATGACGTCAAAGTGCCGAGAGGGAATCAAAAAGATCACGGGGAATTTTGAAAAACAAAAGTAAAAGTAAAAACAAAGGGCCGGGGACTATCCAAAAAGAAACTTGTAAACCATGATTCTTTTTTGCAAACGGAGTTAAAAGGAAAAAGACGGGGTTTTTTCCTATGATTTAAAGGTCTCCAAGCTTAAACAGCAAGTGTATCAGCTTTTCAAAAAATGCCTAGAAGAGTTTGAAACAGAGGAAATGCCTGACTGTTTTTGTAGTCCCAAGTGGAGCCCTTTGCCCAAAAAAAGGTAAAAGAGGCAAAAAAAGTCAGTAAAATTTTGTGCAACAAAAAAAACAATAGGGGGAAAAAAACACCAGAAAGTGAATTTAAAAGTTATCAGCAAAGAAACAAAAGTTTGGACAAGAAATTAGAATGAACGCAGCGGGGTTTAAAAGCAAAAAATCACGTCTGACCTTTTTAAAAAGGTCAAGAACATCATTTGCTTTGACAATGAAACAAAAAGACTTAAAACCCCCTCCATGACAAAAATTCCCTTTTCAAAAAGGGCTCTAGCCTGCTTCCCGGGAAACTTTGGACGGCACGTGAGAAGTCTGGTGTGGGAGACCCCCAAAGGGGGCCCCTTCCCCCAAAGGGAACGACAGGGCAACGGGGGAAACTTTAACTACGTTTTTTCGAGCCCCAAATTTGCCCCCAGTTGGTTAAACCCCTTTTCAGGGGCCCCTGGATGGGAACCCTTTATTGACGGGCCCAGGGCCGACCAACCACCTGATGCAATTTCTGTTTTAATCTCTTTTCCTTTTGACGGTTTTTTAAGTACCCCATGTATGCGTTGTATTCTTAGCAAGATTTTTTCTTGACTTTTTTCCCTTTTTAAAATTTTTGGGTGATTTCTTTTCCCCCTTCCATAAAATTTGAATATTATTTTTAAAGAACATGCCCGCAAAGGAAACACTTTATGTTGTTCAAGGGGAACTTAGATCAATAATTTTTTAATTATGAAAATTTAGTAAAAACATCTCGCAAATCAAAAAATATCATGTCTTAAGCCTCCAGTCATTAAATGTAAAGAAAGATAAGCTACCTAATTGGGAAAATTTATTATTTCCCCTCCCGTCAAATCAAAAAGAAGACACAAACGGGAAAATCAATACGCTTTTTTAAAATATATAAAGGGGGTAAAGTTACACACTGTGCCCAAAATCCTTTTTCCCTTCAGATTTTTCTACAATTCTTTCTTTTTGCTTTTTGGGCCCCCCAGTACAATTTGATAAGATTCTACTAACTATTTTATCAGTGTATTTCCCAAAAGGCCCCAAGTTTAAATAACAACACGGGAAGGGAACCGTATGTTTCCCGGAGAAAAAGGCAAAAAAAAAGGGTTTTCCCTTTTAAAATTCCCAGGAAGAAAAAATTTAATTTCATTTTTTTCCCTTTTAAAATTGGTAGAAAAAACCCCGTCCCCAAATCAAAGGAGCAAAACGGTTTCCCCTAAGTTTTTGGGAAAAATCTCATTTTTAAATATTAAACCGTTTTCGTTCAAAATTAAAACCGGAATTTCCCCGAAAAAACCCTAATCAAATAAAAAGGCAATTTGGGGTTTAAATTTTTTCCCCAATAGCCCCCTTTTTTGTGGGGTTGGAAAAAAAAAAGGTTTTTTATTTTTTTAAAATTAGTGGAAAAATAATTTCCCAATTAAAAAAAGCCTTTGGGAAAATTTGGGAAGACGGAATTTCCCCCCGACTCCGGGGGGGAAAAGGGGCCCAAAAAACCCCAAATAAAATTTTGCAAAAAAAAAATTTAAAAAAAAGAAAAAAAAAAAAAACATAAAAAATAAAATAAAAAATTTTTTTTAAAAAATTACCAAAAAAAAGTTAAAAAGGAAAGACCAAAAAGAAAGAAAAAAAATTTTAAAAAAAACCGGGAAATTTTAAAGAAAAATTTAAAAAGGGAAAAGAAAAAAGGAAAAAGGGGGAAAAATTTTAAAAATTTAAAAACATAAAAGGGGAAAATTCTCCCCCCCAAAAAAAATCAAGGGGCAAAAAAAGGGGAAAAAAAATAAATAAAACCCAGAGTTAACGCCCGGGCCCCCAAAAAGAAAAATACGGCCCCTTTTTTTTGTTTTAAATGAAACTACATTTCAAAAAGAAAAGAAAAAAGTCGGGGGAAAAAATGAAAACCATAAAGGGAAGGAATTTTTTCCACAATGTCCCATAAGATTAGAAAACCTCAGATCTCCCCACTAATAATAAAAAAAGGCAGAAGAAAATTTTGCAGAAAAAATTTGGTTTTGGGTCAAAAAAAAATATAGTAAATGGGGTTTACAAGGAAAAAAAAAGTATAAAAAAAAAAAAAAAAAAAAAAAAAAAAAAAAAAAAAAATTCAGGGAAAAAAATTTAGTTAAAAAAAAAAAAAAAAATTAAAAAAAAAATAAACACTTGAGGAATTTAAAAAAGGAAAAAAAAAGGTATTTCCCATTTTATTTAAAGCAAAAACCAATTCTGTTTTTGGGTTTTTTTAGTGGCATATCTTTTAAAAATTTTTAAAAAACCATTTTACCTTACAATTTTGTTTCAAATTTTTTACATATATTTACAAAAAAAGTTGGAGAAAAGGGGGAAAAGCCTTTTTTTTGGGAAAAGCAAAATTAAAAAAAATTTTTTATTCCTATACTTTAAGAAAGGAAACCTAAAAGAAATAATAGAAACAGTTTATTCACCCCAACCCGTTAACGCCCACCCCCTTTTGGCAAACTTTTTGGAGAAAAATAATATTAAACAGATTAAGTCCATTTCTGCAAAAAAAAAAAAAAAAACATTTTTGAAATTATCCCCCCCCCAAAATCAACCAGAATTTGGGAAAAGGGGCCCCCAAACCCAACTAAAACACCCTAGTGAAACAAAAAACACAAATAAAAACAGCTTTTCCGGGGGGAAGGGGGGGAAGAAAAAAAAAATCCCTTTCCTTGGGCAACTTTTTTTTAAATTTAAAGAAAGCTTATGATCAAGTAGGGGCACTAAAAATTAAATTGCAAAAGTTTAAAAGGAAAACAATATTAATGGGAAAAATGTTAACTACATTAAAAACTTCCTTTCACATCGTTTTTATAAAGTAAAAAATAGGAAAACCCGTACTCGAACCCCCCGAGAACTTTAGATGGGAATTTCCTCAAGGGTCAGTTTTTTTTTATCCTGTTTTTATTTTAAAATGCCCATAGCCCAACTTCCAAAAGGGTTTTTCAAAACCCAATTTAGTTTTTTGTCCAGTAAAAATGAAAGATTTTAAGCCTTTGGATGAAGGTACAAAAGGAAAAAGAAATCACCCACTAGAGCATTTTTAAAATATACAAAAAAAATTTACCAAAAGGAATTAGATTTAAACACAAATTTTATGAAAGAAAAAGGTTTTTTTCATTATCTTTGAAAAAAAAAAAAAAAAAAAACCCCAAAAAAAAAAAAAAAAAAAAAAAAACCCAAAAAAAAGGAAAAAAAAAAATCAAAAAAAAAAAAAAAAAAAAAAAATAAAAAAAAAAAAAAAAGAAAAAAAAAAAAAAAAAAAAAAAGAAAAAAAATTTAAAAAAAAAAAAAAAAAAATTTAAAAAAAAAAAAAAAAAAAAAAAAAAAAAAAAAAAAAAAAGTTTTTTTAAAAAAAAAAAAAAAAAAAAAAAAAAAAAAAAAAAAAAAAAAAAAAAAAAAAAAAAAAAAAAAAAAAAAACCCCCAACCCCCTTTTTTCCCAAAAAAAAAAAAAAAATTGTTTAAAAAAAAAAAAAAAAAAAAAAAAAACCCAAAAGACTTTTTTTTTTTTTTTCAAAGGGGGGTGTTTTTAAACCGGGGCCAAAAAAGGTTTTTTTTGGGGAAAAACCCCAAAAAACAATTTTTCCAAAAAAAAATTAGGATCCTTTAAAAAAGCTTAAAATTTTTTCCCCCTTTGATGAAATTTTTTTGGAAAAATTTCCCCCCAAAAACGCTAAATTTTAAAAGGGGGGAAAAGGTTCCCTTTATAAATTTTTCTTTTTGGGGAAACCCAAATTTTTAGTAAATTTTTTTAAAAAATTTTAAAAAAAAAGATTCCGCGAAAGATTTTGCTAAAAGAGCTAAAGAAAAACACCATTACAATCAAACAAACCATGCCACCCAAAAAATCAATTCCAAAAAAATTAAAAAACAAAGAAAAAAAGCCACTAAGCCCCCTGTTTCACCCGTAGCAAACCCCGGGAGCATATTAACCGGCCCCTTTTGGGGGTTTTTTTTTTTGATGATACAAATTTAAACAAAAAAACAATCTCCAAATATCCCTTAAAAAATTTAGAAACAAAAAACATTTAAAACAATAAAACTGATTATCCCAAAATTTTTCACCCGACGGCTTTTGTATGGAAAATGGCAGTGCAGGGTCAGCATTTTTTAAACCCTTTCCCTTTAAAAAAATTTAAAAAAGTTTTTAAAATTGGCAGACATTATTTCCATTTTCAGTGCTTTAACTTTAAAAGCCCTTTTAAAGGGGTTTCAACAAATTCAAGAGTTTTCCATAAATGCCCTGCAAAAAATTAATTTTTTGTGGATTCCAAAAAACATTTTTATAAGCCATCAAAGGTCAAAAAATACCAAGGCCAAAGGGGTTTTAAAAAGACACAGGAAAATCAACAATTAATCATCACTTAGCAAGCAAAGATATCATTTTTACTTTTTATTGGGTTCCCTTTTCACTTTTGGGAAAATTGGGCTTTAAAAAAAACGGGAAAAATCCACCAAGAGTGCAGCAAAAGCAATGCTGCAGGGACAATTTAAAAATTAATTTTAAATAGATCTTTCATGAATATTAAAAAATACTTTGACAAAATTAGCAAAGGAAAAAATTTTTTGAAAAAGTTGGAAAAACCCAAAATATACAATTTTTCACATAATTGTGTAAAAGCTTGGACCACTGATTGGATAAAATAAAATTTAAAAAGTTTAAGTCAAATCAAAACCAATCAATTTTCGTTTTGATGTTTAAGATTTTGTCAAAAAGCCTCAAAACAAAATTTTTTAAAGATATTATTTTTGTTTGTGGGAGTAAAATTTTTAAAAGAATCATTTTGCTTCTGCATGTCCCGCCATCAAAGCTCAAATTTCTCAAAAATGGAGGCACTGTGTTCAACCCTTTGAAAATCCCAAACATTACAGAAAATAGTTAATGACCTTTTTATCTTCTTAAGTTGTTTTCAGAAAAAAATTTCGTTTTTAGTTTTTGTTGGTATTTTTTTTTTGATAGTTGCTGGGAATGTTGAAATCAGTTGTGGGTTTTTAGAATTTTAAAACTTAAGTATGGCATTGATGTTAAAATTTTTCTCAAAAAAAAACTCAACACTTAAAAAAATTTTAAAATTTCAAATATTTTCTTCTTTTTTTTTTTTTTTTTTTTTTTTTTGTCTAATGTCACTTTTAGGGGGAAGAGACGTTTTTAAAAAAAGACTACTACACACACACCCCACACACATAATACACACACTTCCCCACACGCACGGCCCTGCACGCATCAAAACACACAACACACAAAACACACACACACACACACACAAAAAAACACACCACACCACACACACAACACACCCCACACACACACCACACAGCGTGCGTGCGTTTTCGTGCCGGGGAAAATTTAAACCAACCAAACGTGTGTAGGCCCATGTGGTTCGATCTCGAATGTGCGTGGGTTTTGTGTGTGCGTGGGTGGGGTGCGTGCGTGCTGGGTGGGGGTGCGTCTTTCGTGGTGGGGTGTGGTTTGTGTGTGTGTGTGTGTGTGTGTGTGTGTGTGTGTGTGTGTGCCCGAGGTATTACCTGTCTCATATTGTTGTTATCAGACGATCTCCGCCTGGGTTAGATGTGAAACATAGCGCTCTGAATGAAATTTAATTTTCTGACCAAGCATCTTGGACGTTTTGGGATTTTGTGTCTTTAAAAATCGAGACGTTGGTTCATCCGCTGCATGCGCGAAAGCGGGTTTGCCTTT
>CM031611.1:78182514-78192514 GCA_018398815.1 Conus ventricosus
CAGGAGTCCAACCCGTTCTGCCAAGTTCATCCCAAAAATGTTCTATTGGGTTTAAATCGGGACTGAGGGTGGCCAGGGCAGCACATTGACGTTGTTATGCTGAAGAAATTGCTGGGTGGCCCTGGCGGTGTGTGGGCTTGCATTGTCCTGTTGGAATTTTCCAGTTTGGGTGTTGCGCCAAAAAAAAGGATTTGACATGGGGTCTGAGCACCTGGTTGATGTGCGCTGTGCATTGACACCCTGTCCGCGACCAGGACCAATGTTCTGAAAGATGACTGGTCCTATGGCGTGGTTAATGCCAATTGCACCCCATATCATGACGTTCGGGCCTCCCAGGGGGTTCCGCTTACCACACAGGAGTCAGCCCTTTGCGTTCACCAGGTCGACGCCATATTCTGACACGACCGTCAGCCATGTCAATACAAAAACGGCTCTCATCTGAGAACAGTATGCGTCCCCCCTGCTGCCTGCGCCAGTTGATTTGGGCTATGTGCCACTGCAGCCTGTCCTGCCGGGGGTCTTGGTGTCCATTCCGGACCTCTGTGAGGACGCCTACTGCCAGCCCGTTCTCCTGAAGATGCCGCTGCATAGTGTTGGGCTGATTCGTTGCTGGAGATTCCCAGGCACCTGTCGAGCAGTGTTAGCAGCTGTTTGCCGCCTGTCCCGCAGATGGGTTCGAACAAGATGGCGATCCTCTCTTTGTGTGGTGACCCAAGGACGGCCTGGCCGGGGACGATCATCAGTGGTACCAGTGACTCGCATGCGGTGCTGCAGACGATAGATGGTTGAGATGTGGACGTTAAAGATGTTGGCGACCTGCCTGGCATCCACACCAGCCTCCAGATGGCTAGGGCACGATTGCGTTCCTCTGCTCGTAGTCTTGGCATCTGTGTAGCGCTCAGACGGCAAGTCGTTACCTGAACCTTGTAGCGCGGCTTTATAAAGGCTGCATGCCTGCGTACTTGTCGCTGGTTAACTTTGCTCTGCAGGGTGTGCACGTGCCTCACATGCAGCAACCAGTTTGCCATTTTTTTTGCCCCTCCAATGCCGGGAATGATGTTTTGGGCTCCACAATTCACAGTGAGTCTTGGACCCAAACAACTTGCCAAAATTGGTTCATTATTGTATATTCACCCTTTTCCCCCGGGAAAAATAGCCTTTCAAATTTTCGCGTTTTATATGGAAGTCAGTATATAGTGTGTGTGTGTGTGTGTGTGTGTGTGTGTGTGTGTGTGTGTGTTGTGTGTGTGTGTGCGTGTGCGGCGTGTGTGCGTGTGTGCGTGTGTGGTGTGTGTGTGTGTGTGTGTGTGCGTGCGGGGCGTGTGTGTGTGTGTGTGTGTGTGTGTGTGTGTGTGTGCGTGTGTGTGTGTGTGTGTGTGTGTGTGGTGTTTTGTGTGTTTAATAAAAATGAAAATGACTTAAAGGGTTTTTAAATGTAGGGGAAAGTGTTTCGGGCTTCAATCCTGACTTTTGTGTCTGTATCTTTTTCCTTTTCTTTTCATTGACAAAAACAAACCCAAAAATCGCTAGAAAAACAGACAATGTATATCCGATGAGCATGGTAGTTTGCGTGCTGCTTTCCTGCTATCGGAATCAAGCAAGGAATTTGTCTACAAGTTCTAAAAATGTGTGGGCTAGGTCATGTCTTGGACACACACAAAAAAGGATTATGTCATAGCGAGAGTCGCGTTCCTCTAAAGAACAGGTCTCACAGCCCCTGTCCAAAGATAACCAGCTGTACAAATACCCAACACCACTACATCTGTTCCAGGATCATGAAGGGGTAATACACGTCGCTTTGAATTATTCAGGAGGCGAGAGCAATCTTAACCGTTGGTGTACAGTGCATTTTTGAAATGTAACATCATGTACACTGTGTTGGTGAAAATCTTTGTTAGACAGAATATGCAGAGCGAACGTTTGTTCTGTATTAGGATAAAACCCTTTTTCTAATCTTTCCATTTGGGCATAGGTGATTATGAAATATTTTTTTCTGAAGAGAGAGAGAGAGAGAGAGGGGAGAAAAAGTAGAGAGAGAGAGAGAGGAGAGAGGGGAAGAGAGTGAGAGAGAGAGAGGGGGAGAGGAGAGGGGTGACAGAGAGATTCCCTCCTACATTTCTCTTGTGAAGGGGGAGAGAGGGGAGAGAGAGAGAGGAGAAAAGAGAGAGAGAGAGAGAGAGAGAGAGAGAGAGAGAGATTCTCAACTCAAATTTCACTTGTGAAGCAGAGAGAGAGAGAGAGAAGAGAGGAAGAGAGAGAAATCCCTCCTACATTTCTCTTATAAAGCGCAAAAGACCAGTTACTGGGCCCTCTGACTGGTTCGTCCCACCAAGGTATGTCAACCGTGTCACCACCTGGGTGCTATTAATGGGGCCATCTGTCTACGTGTCACCACCTGGGTGCTTATCAATGGGGCCATCTGTCTACCCTGTCACACCTGGGTGCTATCAATGGGGCCATCTGTCTACCGTGTCACCACCTGGGTGCTATCAATGGGGACATCTGACTGGTTCGTCCCACTAAGGTATGTCTACCGTGTCACTACCTGGGTGCTATCAATGGGGCCATCCCGTCTACCGTGTCACCACCTGGGTGCTATCAATGGGGACATCTGTCTACCGTGTCACCACCTGGTGCTATTTAATGGGGCCATACTGACTGGTTCGTCCCCAAGATGTCTACCGTTGTCACCCCCTGGGTGCTATCAATGGGGCCATCTGTCTTTCCATGTCACCACCTGGGTGCTATCAATGGGGCCATCTGTTACCGTGTCACCACCTGGGTGCTATCAATGAGGACATCTGACTGGTTCGTCCCACGAAGGTATGTCACCGTGTCACCCCTGGGTGCTATCAATGGGGCCATCTGCTGGTTCGTCCCACTAAGGTATGTCTACCGTGTCTCCACCTGGGTGCTATCAATGGGGACATCTGACTGGTTCGTCCCACTAAGGTTTGTCTTCCGTGTCACCCTCTGGGTGCTATCAATGGGGCCATCTGACTGGTTTTGTTTCCCCCTAAGGTATGTTCTACCGTTGGGCACCACCTGGGTGCTATCAATGGGCCATCTGTCTACCCTGTCACCACCTGGGGGCTATCAATGGGGGGCATCTGACTGGTTCGTCCCACAAGGGTTTTTCTACCGTGTCACCACCTGGGTGCTTCAATGGGGCCATCTGACTGGTTCGTCCCACTAAGGGATGTCTACCGTGTCACCACCTGGGTGCTATCAATGGGGCCATCTGACTGGTTCGTCCCACTAAGGTATGTCTACCGTGTCACCGCCTGGGTGTATTTTTGGGACCATCTGACTGGTTCGTCCCACTAAGGTTTTCTACCGTGTCACCACCTGGGTGCTATCAATGGAGCCATCTGACTGGTTCGTCCCCTAAGGTATGTTACCGTGTCACCGCCTGGGTGCTATTAATGGGACCATCTGACTGGTTCGTTTCCCCCTAAGGAAAGTTACCGTGTCACCGCCTGGGTGCTATCTGGGGCCATCTGTCTACCGTCTCACGGCCTGGGTGCTATCAATGGGGCCATCTGTCTACCGTGTCACCGCCTGGGTGCTATCAATGGGGCCATCTGACTACCGTGTCACGGCCCCCGGGGGCTATCAATGGGGCGCATCTGTCTACCGTGTCACCACCTGGGTGCTATCAATGGGCCATCTGTTACCGTGTCACCCCCTGGGGGCTATCAATGCTCACCCTGACCAGTCGGTGTTCGTGGAGTAGTGTCATGGACGTCGCGACAATAAACGTACTACACTAGTTATGAGGAACCAGCCTCGTTCCTTTACGCACAACATGGACTTAAGGATGCCCGTTATTTTGGGATGCTGACAGGGGAAATTTGGGTTTGTCTTTTCATATGGCTATCTACAGGTTTATGATGGGGTCCTTCTTCTTCTACTTTTTCTTCTTCTTTTCTTCTGCTTCTTCTGCTTCTTCTTCTTCTTCTTCATCTTCTTCTTCTTCTTCTTCTTCTTCTTCTTCTTCTTTTTTCTTCCCTTTTTCTTCTTCTTCTTCTTCTTCTTCTTCTTTTTCCCTTTTTCTTCTTTTTCTTCTCTTCTTCTTCTTCTTCTTCTTCTTCTTGTTCTTCTTCTTTCTTTCTTCTTCTTTTCTTTTCTTCTTCTTCTTCTTCTTCTTCTTTCTTTTTTCTTCCTTCTTCTTCTTCTTCTTCTTCTTCTTCTTCTTCTTCTTCTTCTTCTTCTTTTCTTCCCTCAACTGCTTGAGAAGTCCTGCTGTAACCCCAGTTTAAGAACTATTCCCAGGCTCTCCAGTCCTGTTAGTTGCATGCTGAGGCCTGGGTCTCTGCAGACGAAACCTGTCCATTCTGCAATGTTGACGTCAGTTTGGGTTTTTTTGTTTCCCCTCCGTTACTCTCCCTAAACAGTTTCCTAGAGGCTTTTCTGTAAGGCCATTGGATCTTGTTACGTGGCATTCCAAGCAGCTTTCTTTTCTAAACTAATGTCCTCGTAATTGACCCTGTGTGCTGTTTGATGGTTCGACGTACTTGTTCATTTTCCGTAATAATCAGTGTATGTGACACTCAGTATTTTGTGGTAACACTTTATTTCCTAAGCTTGGATTCTTCGGTCCAGATCCGCGATGAGGATCCATGTGTGACATGCACACATGAAATTAAATATATCGGTCTATGCAAGAGCCTGATCATGTGTTTCATGGAGATGTTATTGTTCTTCCATGCAGGTTTCAGTCTAGACAGCGCTGATGTTATCTTTGTTGCCCTCAGGATGATTCTGGTTTGGATTCCGCATAGTTCACAACGAATCCTAGATGCTTGTGCTGCTTTAACATTTCTTAGCTTTCGTCCTTTGACAGTTATATCAGCAGTGATGGTGGCGCTATGGCTGGCCATCAATCAGTCTTTTCGGTGCTGATTTAAGTGCCACCTCTTGTTGATGTTTCATCCACTCTTTTAACAAGCTTGACGGATTGTTGTTTACTGCCTGTCAGACCATCAATAGCATCTGCAAAGCGAAGATTTGTTACGGTTCTTCCTCTAGTACTTATTGTGTTGACATGATCTTCAAGCGCTATGAATATGCTGAAGAGCATGGGGGATAGACGGCAGTCCTGATGAACACCAACTGAAGAATGGAACCACTCTCCGATAGCACACCTGTGGGTGCTTCATTAGTTGGTTAGGAGTACAGTTGCTGTGTGGCATTGAATGCTTTTGCTCCACGTTAAATTTCATTATAGTAGCCCATAGCGCCTCCTGCCAGACTCTGACAAAAGCTTTCTTGAACTCTGTGAAGACGTGGCAGATCTCTCTCTCTCTCTCTCTCTCTCTCTCTCTCTCTCTCTCTCTCTCTCTCTCTCTCTCTCTCTCTCTCTCTCTCTCTCTCTCTCTCTCTCTCTCTCTCTCTCTTCTCTAGTGTTGGGAATATTTTTCGCAAAAGATACACAGGTTAAAGATCTGTTTGTTGGTTCTTCTGCCATAGCACAATCCAACCTGCTCTTCAGCAATAACAATAATACTTGTTGTTTTTTCTGTAGTCTATGCAGAATGTCTGAACATTCCTTTGCTGGCATGATTAACCAAACTGATGGTGAAGTGGATCTGACATTGCTGGTCATTTCCTTTCTTGGAAGGGCGATGGTACTGATTGAGTCCATGGGGTGGGGCATGGTTGACCAAACTCATGGTGCAGTGGATCTGACATTGCTGGTGATTTCCTAACTTGGAAGGGCGATGGCACTGATTGAGTCCATGGGATAGGCCAGCCTCCATTGTGCTAGATTGTGTTGCGGAGTGGCAGTTAGGATATCAGTTACACCTCTTTGCCATGCTTCAAAAGATCAACAGAGAGTTGTCGATGTATGCAGCCTTCCATATTGTTAGAGACTTTAATGCAGTGACGACTTCTTCTGGGAATTAGAAAGTCGCCCTCATGTGATGAATAATGTATGTTACCAAATTTGGATCTCCTTTGCCTGTTTCTTGTAGAGATCGAATTTATTCAGTCTGTCCTTTCATAGGGTCTTCCTTGTATGTGAGGACAGTTGCACCTTTGACCTGCATGGTGCTGATTTTACTTCTCTTCTGTTTGCTAAGATCTTTTACATTGTGAAAAAAAAAAACACTTTCTGTGTTGTTCTACTCTAGATTTTCCTCACTGTACGCACACTGCTTTTGATTCAATTATTCCTTCGCATTTCTCTCTTTGATGAAGTATCTTGTTTACTGCGCTGTTTTTCCCCTCCTTTCAACCCTACAAAACGCATTGCCTCATTTAAAGGAGACCTAGCTTATCATTTCCACAGGTTGAGGATGGTGTCCTACAGTCATGCTAAGGGAGAACCACTTTCGTCACTTCACGCGATCCACAGGCTGATGATGGAGTCATGACGTCATGTTAAAGGGGCACCAGATTCGTCATCATATACGACAATCCACAAGTTGGTGCAGCACTTATGACGTCATGGTAAAGGGGCATCAGATTCGTTATCCATACATTGACAATCCACAAGTTGGTGTCTAGCAGTTATGACGTCATGGCAAAGGGGTACAGATTCGTCATCATATATGACAATCCACAAGTTGATGCAGCACTTATGACGTCATGGCAAAGGGGGTACCAGATTCGTCATCATATATGACAATCCACAAGTTGATGCAGCAGTCAATACGTCATGTTAAAGGAGAACTAGATTTGTTATTTGGTATGACAATCCACAGTTGATGATGGAGTGATTTCGTCATGTTAAAGAGGTACCAGCTTTGTCACTTAATATGACAATCCACAGGTTGATGGCGAATGATTACGTCATGTTAAAGAGATAGTCACATATGAAAAACACAGGTTGATGGTGAATGATTACGTCTATGTTAAGAGACATATGTCTGTTACTTAATATGACAATCCACAGGTGATGGGATGATTACGTCATGTTACAAGAGACTTATATCTGTTATTATATGACAATCCATGGTGATGGCGATGATTACGTCAGTAAAAGGAGACATATGTCTGTCACTTGATTAGGGACAAATCAAGGTTATGGTGAGTGATTAGTATGTGACAAGAGAATTATATCTGTGACTGATATGACAAATAAAGGTGGATGGTGATGGATTAGTCACGTTAAAGGAGAACAGGTTTGTCATTTAAATGTCACAATCCCGAATCTAGGACAGGGAGTAATAAAAGACAGGTGTTTGTGAGGTTAGAAAAAGACAAAGAGTAGTGAGAGGGGGGGGTGGGGGGGGGGGGGGAGCGGAGGGAGAAGTGATGGATGAGGAGAGGCAAAAAGCACACATGGTGCACGTGCAAGACAGGTCTTTGCATCACGTACGCTCGGTGCTGTACCGTGTGTGTGTGTGTGTGTGTGTGTGTGTGTGTGTGTGTGTGTGTGTGTGTGTGTGTGTGTGTGGTGTGTGTGTGTGTGTGTGTGATAGAATGAAGAGTAAACAAGACAGAGAGAGAGATAGAAGTGGCATGCATGCATTATGTGTGTGTGTGTGTGTGTGTGTGTGTGTGTGTGTGTGTGTGTGTGTGTGGTGTGTGTGCGTGCGTGCGTGGCGTGCGTGCGTGCGTGTGCGTGGTGGGGTGGTGTGTGTGTTGTGTGAGTGTGTGTGTTTGTGCGTGTGTGTGTGTGTGTGTGTGTGTGTGTGTGTGTGTGTGTGTGTGTGTGTGTGTGTGTGAAGAAGAGGGGGGAGACTTACATAAGGGATGGGAGACAGACATGACAGGAAGACAGACATGACAGGAAAAGTGGAATGGAAGAGGTGACTTTAATCATCTTTGTGTGTATTCTCCTGCCCTCCTTTATTCAAGATTAAATGCAAACAGGAGGAGGTGGGTGAGGGTGGGTGGGTGGGTGGGGGATGGGGTGCGAGCAGGGGAGGGGGGGGGGAGCGTAGACGAGGTGACGTCAGCGGGATCAAAATAACCAAGTTTCCACGAGTAAAAGAGAAGCAAACAAATAGACAGCCGAGTGAAATTCATAATGGAAAGAAAAGACTCAAGGATGAAAGATGAAAGGATGAAAGGATGGAAGGATGGAAGGATGGAAGGATGAAAGGATGAAAGGATGGAGGATGAAAGGATGAAAGGATGAAAGGATGAAAGGATGGAAGGATGAAGGATGGAAGGATGAAAGGATGGAAGGATGAAAGGATGAAGGATGGAAAAGGATGAAAGGATGGAGATGAAAGGATGAAAGGATGGAAGGATGAAAGAGGAAGATGAAAGGATGAAAGAAAAACAAACAAACAAAAAAAAATAGAAGAGAATTTCGAAGGACAACATGTGGAGAACGTTGTCAAGAGAGAGAGGAGGAGAGGAGAGAGAGAGAGAGAGGAGAGAAGAGAGAGAGAGAGAGAGAGAGAAGAAGAGAAGAAGAAGAAGAAGAAGAGAAGAAGAAGGACGGGAGGAAAACAGGGTGAACACGAAAGGAAAGAAAGGAAAGAAGGAAAGTGGAAAACAAAGAAAGCATGAAGAAAGAAATAATGATAATGACGGTGTCCGTGATGAACCAGAAATAAACAGAAGGTGGAGACAGGAAAAAAAAAGACATGCATAAAGAAACGGAAAGAGGAAGAAACAGAAAAAAAGAAAGGAAATTAAAAAAACAAAAAAAAAACGGGGATAAGAAGAATTAGAGAAACAGACAATAAATGTTATTACAACAACGATGACAACAACAAGAACTATAGGAAACACCAGCAGCTACAACGACAATAATAAAAGAAAACTTCTATGAATACTTGGAATTTGAACAAATAAACTGACAGCAGCAGCAGCAACGACAACAACGGCAACAGCAGAAGAAGAAGAGGCAGGACGAGGAGGAGGAGGAGAAGGACGACGACGACGACGTCGACGATTACGACGACGACGACGACGACGACGAGGAGAAGAAGAAGAAGAGGAAGAGGAAGGAAGAAGAAGAAGAAGAAGAAGGAGCAGGAGGAGGAGGAGGAGCAGAGCAGAGCAGGAGGAGAAGAAGAAGAAGAAGAAGAAGAGAAGAAGAAGAAGAAGAAGAAGAAGAAGAAGAAGAAGAAGAAGAAGAAGAAGAAGAAGACGACGACGAAGAAGACGAAGACAATATGAGTCTGCAATACTGAGAGAGTAGGGATGCAAAATAACTCAAAACAGTAACAATATATCGTTCTTCAACAATGCAGTAACCATAGCTATGTTTTAAACCAGCAAACTTATAACTTCCCCCATAGACTGTTCTTCAACAATGCAGTATCCATGGGTAATGTTTTTAAACCCCACCGCTCACTCGGTCATTTTTCAACAATGCAGCATCCATTCATAATGTTATACAGCAGCAAGATTATCATGTTCTTCAAGAATGCAGATTCCATGCATAATGTTATAAAAGACCAAGATCATAACTTTCCCGCAAAGACTTGTTCTCAACAATGCAGTATCCATTCGAAATGTCATACAGGAGCAAGATTTATCACTTACCTCCATCATTTATTTTCCGACAATGCAGATTCCATGCATAATGTTACGCAAGAGCAAGATTATAACTTCCCTTATAGCCTATTGTTTCAACAATACGGTATCCAAACTAATGTCATAAAGACGAAGATTATAACTTTCCCGCAAAGACTTTTTCTCAACAATGCAGTATCCATTCGGAATGTGATACAGAAACAAAATTATCACTTTCCTCCATAATCTGTTCTTGAACAATGCAGTAGCCATGCATAATGTCACACAAGAGCAAGATTGTAACTTCCCTCATAGCTGTTCTTCAACAATGTAGTATTCATCCATAGTATTAATTTCCCGCCAGAATTTTTGTTTATTATCTCAAAATAGCAGTGTTCATGTATAATGTTACAAACGAGCAAGACTGTAACTTCTCCCCATAGTCCGCTTTCCGTCAAGACAGTAACCATACACATTGTTACAAAAGAACTAAATCATAACTTGGCCCAACAGACTATTCTTCAACAAGGCAGTGTGAATGCATCATATTGGGTTGAAAAAATGGTGGCTTTTC
>CM031611.1:78197010-78202010 GCA_018398815.1 Conus ventricosus
ATCAGAACAGGCGCCACAGAACACCACCGAAGTGACTCGGCAGCAGTGCAGTGTCTCCTCCGGTGGGTTGCCTCTTGACGACTTGACATTGACTGCTCCCTGTGGATTGCCGGTGCCGGGGCTGTGGCGGGGCCGACCGGGCTGTGGCTGTGGACGGGGGGTCGGAATGAGCGGCGTGGGTGCACTGCCTCTGAGGTGGCGCAGAGGGTTGGGACAGCAAAAAAACAACAACAATAAAAAAAAAAAAAACAAGTCTTCCTTCCTTCCTTCTTTTGTTCCTCCCTCCCTTCCTTCCTTCCTTTTTTTCTTCCTTTTTTAACCTTTCGTTTTTGTTCCTACGTCTATTTTCTCGTCTTTGTCTCTTTGCGTTCCTTTCCTTTTTTTCTATGTTTGCATGATCAAAATATAGTTGATAGCAGACTGTGCATGCCTTTTTTTTTTTAGTATGACAGCCTGGACAAAAACAATCAAAATGTACACAGAAAGCTAAACGAAGGATCAAAGTCACGCTTACAGTAATACAAAATACAAAAAAACAGACGAGTAGATATTTGATAGATTTGTTGGACGTAACAAACAATAGACGTGAGTAATGCACAGAACAATTCTCAGTACAGATGATAGTCAGACCGGACAGTAAAGACAATGAAGTCATCGTCCCTGTGAGGCCGCAAACCAAAACCTGAGGTCGAACGGATGTTATCGCAATAGACTGGCTGAGTGGTTGTTGTACCTATAGATCAGCTGGATGGTTGTTGATTGGTTTAATGATTTCAACGTAATGATGGATGCAACCCTGTGCTAGAAGACAATGAAATAATTCTGTCAGGTGACTTTGACATCGACTTGTCGAAGCATCAACACAACAGATACAGCATCAAACACAACAGATACAGCATCAAACACAACAGATACAGCATCAAACACAACAGATACAGCATCAAACACAACAGATACAGCATCAAACACAACAGATACAATTTTATGAGTCATATGTCGAAGCATCAAACACAACAGATACAATTTTATGAGTCATATGTCGAAGCATCAAACACAACAGATACAATTTATGAGTCATATGTCGAAGCATCAAACACAACAGATACAATTTTATGAGTCATATGTCGAAGCATCAAACACAACAGATACAATTTTATGAGTCATATGAACTGAAATTACTGATGGACCGCGCAACTGGTATAACAGACAACTGACGTCCCCTCATTGATGATATAATAACAGACAACTGACGTACCCTCATTGATGATAACAGACAACTGACGTACCCTCTTTGATGATAACAGACAACTGACGTACCCTCATTGATGATAACAGACAACTGACGTACCCTCATTGATGATAACAGACAACTGACTACCCTCATTGATGATAACAGACAACTGACGTACCCTCATTGATGATAACAGACAACTGACGTACCCTCATTGATGATAACAGACAACTGACGTACCCTCATGATGATATCAAATGTTTCATCCACACTCAGCTTCACGGATGTGTGGTCACCAGTGTCTGGTTATTGCCAGTATTTTTCCAATTTATCTAAACCTGGTACAAGAGGGTGTCAAGAGCCCAAAACAGATAATAAAAATACAACATAGATGTTTCAAACACTTTGCAAAAGAAAGGTTGGTCTCTGACCCGTTAAAACCCTATTTGGCATATGTTTATCAGTTCACTAATTCTGATGATGCATTACATTTCTGGATATAAACGTTTTGCAATACGTATAACATACGTGCCCCAATCAAGATGAGATATTACAAACCAAGCTGAACCCCCCATGGATGTCAGTAGACAAAAATAATGCAGCATATCTCTGTGATAAGTTTAAGGATGAAAAAGATGCAAATTTTAATAAGCAAAGAAACCTTGTGAAATCAATGAAGCGTGCAGCTAAGCAAAGCATGTTAGGCATATGGCATTTGACAGTAACAATTCCAAATCAATATAAAACGCTGTTAACACTTTGTCAAACACAAGTTTGGTAAAGCACCAGACTGCTGCTAATTGCAGTAAACAATTCCAAATCAATATAAAACGCTGTTAACACATTGTCAAACACAAGTTTGGTAAAGCACCAGACTGCTGCTAATTGCAGTAACAATTCCAAATCAATATAAAACGCTGTTAACACATTGTCAAACACAAGTTTGGTAAAGCACCAGACTGCTGCTAATTCTCTTTCTCCCAGCTTGCTCCCAGCACTTTGTATTGAAAAGCAGACAACTTGATTAAAAATGATAAATGGAAAGACAACGATTTAGAGCGTATAACAGAGTATTGCAGATCTAAAGATGTCCATTTTGCACTATCAGTTTCTTCTTTCTTAACTCTACCACAGACAAGCTACATGCTACTGTCTTACATTAAAACGATCAGCAACGTAACTGCTCAATGGATTAGATGGAAAAATTATTAGAACTGTGGCACTTGTCATTGCAGACACTCTTACTTACATTTTTAATCAGTACCATAAAGTTATTTCCCAACACGGTTGAATAAACGCTGAGTTACCTCAATTTTCAAATCCAGTGGCTTCATGCAGCGACCCCTCAAAACATCAACAGTAGCCATGTTACCTGTTTTATCAAAACCGTCAGAAAAGCATGTAAAACAATCTGCTGTTGCACTTAAATACGTACAATTTGATACATCCAAGTCAATTAGGATTTTACAGGGAAAAAAAACCCACTCATGTCATACAGCGAAGATAAACATGATTGAAGAAGTTGAATATAAACAAGGGAAAAATTACACGGAGATTGTCTTCGTAGACGTTGCAAACGCTTTTGATATAACCAACCACTGTTTGTTCTTTAAAAGTTAAGACTATAAAATGTGTGATAGCACTGTGGTTCCCTGAATCGTTTTTATCAAAAGGCCACAGGGTGTTCGAACAGGTCTCTGTCTATCTAAATTTCTTATGATAAAGTATGGCGTTTCAAAAGCTTAGTCCTGAGTCAAAACGCTGTTTTCTCTCTCTAGAAACGATTTGTCGTTACTTATTAAAGCTTCAAGTAAACTATTATTTAGTTGAAAAGTGAGGCGACTGCAGGCAGAAATCTTCACAAATTCTGAAAAGAACTTATAATGACTTCGCCAAACAATGTGGATAAATGAATCACAGGACAAAACACGACGCGTTTCGACCTCTTAGGTCTTCTTCATGCAAGATAAACAACACTCAGAACAACGAAAATAAACGAGCAATTACTTATCTTCGTTAAATTCGGCGCAAAAATGTAATAATTGATGACAGTACAGTTATTCTAACCACCATTCTTTAAGGATTCTGTCTTTTGATCTCCGTGAAAGTATTGATCAACTTGCTGTACGGGCTAAATTTAATCATATGTATCTTAATCCTTGTAAAACTAAATATTTGTTTGTCACAATAAAAAGCGGTAAAATCAGTTTTTACTTCGTCTTCCATTTACATTTCAGGTAAAAGAATAGCAGGAATAAAAATAAAGTCTCATAAGGTTTTGGGGACAATAATTAATAACAGTCTATTGTAGTCCGACCATATTATGCAAAGCAAAATAACATCTCAAAAATTCTTTCAGTTGCGAAAGAAAGCAATTCTGTCATGCACGTATTCACTAATCAATTATGCTTCTACTGTGTGGGATTCAGCAAGTGCAAATAAATTAAAAACCACTTGTTAGATTGCATAAACGTGCCATGAAATTAGTTTTTCCGTGGGAAGCTGATACTGATACCCTTCAAGTTACGTCTGGAACATAAGAAAGCGATGACGATGTATAGAATCATATGTGGATGTAGTCTCCTTCGATTGGCCGTTTCTCAGTACACATCAGCAGGCAGTCACACAAACTGACTGTGCCAATACCTCGATTCGACTTACTCAAAACTAGTCTAACGTAATGTGATGGAACATTCTGAAATATTTTACCACCCAATTCTAAAGTCACAAATATGCATACTACATTCGATAACTCAATGACGGCATATATAATGTAGAGAATCAAATGACGAAGTTACTTGTCATAAACGATCAAAACACTATTTTCCTTTTACATCTGACAATGTTTGCATATAGGATAGTTTTGTTTGTTTACTCTCTCTCTCTCTCCCCTCTCTCTCTCTCTCTCTCCTCTCTCTCTCTCTCTCTCTCTCTCTCTCTCTCTCTCTCTCTCTCTCTCTGTGTGTGTGTGTGTGTGTGTGTGTGTGTGTGTGTGTGTGTGTGTGTGTGTGTGCTAAAAATTGTTTTATTCTGTAAGTTTCTGTCTGCTGCCAGGTCTGATACCGCTCCTTGCGCGTGTATGGATGATTCTCTCTCTCTCTCTCTCTCTCATCTATCTATCTATCTATCTATCTATCTATCTATCTATCTATCTATCTATCTATCCACTTGTGTGTCTGTCTGCCTGTCTGCTTGTGTATCTGTCTGTCTGTCTGTCTATCTATTTATCTATATATCTCGCCTTACTACATATTCTTAGAATTATTTGTTGACCACATTGACTTTGCATTTAATGTTGAATGCTATGCATTTCTCTCTGAGCTGCATTTCACTGAATGAATGTCTTTATTTCTCTGTTACAATTATATCTTTATTTTTTTATATTTCATTTAATTAAAGTGGTTTATAGTCTAACTTCGGTGCTGCTGTTCTCTTCAATTCATTTGATTTTTTTTTCTCATAATCGTCTGTTGTGTAGTCCCTGGAGCGAGGATAGGATGAACAAAATCATATAAATGCATATCCACAATCCTTGAAAATAAAATATTTTGTCTTGTCATATCCTAAATGCACGGCTGAATAGATGTTTATCCGTATAGACTGGCTGAATGTTTCAACAACCTTTCACACACATACATGCAAAACAGGAGCGCACACACCATAAAATGTTTCAACTTTTTTTTCATACACACGCCTGCACAATCAGTCACACGCGCACACACACACACACACCACACACACACACACACACACACATACACACACACAC
>CM031611.1:78207010-78219510 GCA_018398815.1 Conus ventricosus
TTTCATTCTAAACAAACGAGTAATCCTATTTTCATTAAAAAACAGATGTTACCCTTTCCTCACATGCTGAAGGAGTTTTCCTATTTCATTATACACAGTACGGATGTTATCCTGTTATCATTATACACAGATCGGATTTTATCCTATTATCATTATACACAGAGCGGATGTTATCCTGTTATCATTATACACAGATCGGATTTTATCCTATTATCATTATACACAGTACGGATGTTATCCTGTTATCATTATACACAGTACGGATGTTATCCTGTTATCATTATACACAGATCGGATTTTATCCTATTATCATTATACACAGAGCGGATGTTATCCTGTTATCATTATACACAGTACGGATGTTATCCTGTTATCATTATACACAGAGCGGATGTTATCCTGTTATCATTATACACAGAGCGGATGTTATCCTATTATCATTATACACAGTACGGATGTTATCCTGTTATCATTATACACAGATCGGATTTTATCCTATTATCATTATACACAGAGCGGATGTTATCCTGTTATCATTATACACAGAGCGGATGTTATCCTATTATCATTATACACAGTACGGATGTTATCCTGTTATCATTATACACAGAGCGGATGTTATCCTGTTATCATTATACACAGAGCGGATGTTATCCTGTTATCATTATACACAGAGCGGATGTTATCCTGTTATCATCAACACTTCGCTCTTTTGCTGCTCAGCTCAGACAAGGCCTTTGTTTTGCAGTCATTGGTAAAAGAAAGGATTCAACATTGTATGCCAATAGTAATGTCAGCATAACCCTGGCTTGAATGTTTTCATTATTGGTTTTAAAACTAAATAATTCCACAGGCAGCCTTGAAGCACTCTAAAAGTGTAATTAAAGGAAACATGAATCATTTGGGGATAGCAGGAAACTGTATGTCTCCAGATATTTGAAAAAGAGAGACCTAGGGATTCTGTGTGTTACATTAGTCTTGCACGCGCGTATGCACACACACGCTCGCGCACAAACACACACACATATCACACACACACACACACACACACACACACACACACACACACACACACACACACACACCACACACACACACACACACACTATTCTCTAAGGGCCTTATGCTGTCAAGTTCTCCTTAGAGTTTCTCCCAACGGACAGGTGGCTAGACTAACGACTTCCGGTAATAATCTGGAGGAGGTCCAGGACAGACCGAATTACACTGATAAAGATTAGATCTACAGGCTGTGTGGGTTTGCTCCCCTTCTTGCCTCTACAACTTGCAACTCTTACCAAAACGAAAGATGCCCGGGACGGAAAGGGGGAGAGAGAAATAATGAATCCATTGGCACCAATCCAGTCACGACTGAAAATCCACAACGGACACTGAATAATGAAAAAGTGGAATTCCGTGTGTCTATAAAAGGAAATTCTCCACTGAGCGTGGTATGAAGATTCACGGAGGAAAAAGTGTGTATGAAGACACCGATGAATGGACAGCAGCGGACCGCAACAGCGGATACGCGACGGAAATCCGAGACTCGGATTCAGAGCAAAGTGCCAAGAACATCAACGTGGATGACTTAGTTGAGGAATTTGTACAGACTCTCGATGCCAAACACGAGAGACTCAAACTGCCACTCGCAAGTGTAAAAGAGATCGTGGGAAACAGATAGAAAAGAAAATGAAAAAAGAGTCCCTATGCCGCGAACGAAAGAAACAAGCAAATTGCAAGACAAACACTACGCGTTTAAACCCCTCTTTGGTCTTCTTCAGAGAAGACAAACAACATTCAAGACAATGAAAACGAAAACCGAACAACGACTTATCTCCTCGAATTGCGCCCAATTGGGTGACATGGTGATTTTCTTTCAAATGTGTTTCAATTTCCGCCTGCAGTCACCTCACTTTAAACTACAGTTTTAAAACGTTTACTAACAGGATGTGCTGATAGTAAGAAACACACGGAGCATAAACCAGTCCACGTTTAGAGACACTGTATACGGATCCTACAGGGACGCTTACGGACTGAAACAATGGAAGATAAAAGTACCTCATCACAAGTCCAGACGGCAGAAAAAGGTTCGATAACATCCGGAAGAGAAAGAGGAAAATCAAGCAGAAGATAAAGGCTGCATCAGACGCTGAGAAAAAAGACCGGAGAAGTTATGGAAGACCTGAAAGCACAAGCACAACAGTGCCCTCAGTAAAGCCGAATCAGCAAGAGAGAGGAGCAGAGAAAAATAAAATCCAGGATTGCTTCTTCATAGACTCTTTCCAGTTCACTAGGAAACTTTTGGAGCAGCTGAAATCAGGTACACTTACAGCGGACGAAGAAACCCTTGAGCAGCATCTCATGAAAACACATTCCCACCCCCAGATAGAGGCACCACTCGAAATCCAGGCAGCAGTGCCAGAGAAAAGGTCAACGACAAGCCACCAAAAGTGGATGAGATTAAGGAAATGGTTGAGAAAGCCAGAGCCAAATCTTCGCCTGGGCTTAATTGAATGCCCTCCCCGTCTAGTAAGAAGTGTCCCAATATCCTTGAGTGGCCCCACAAACTGGTAAGATTGGCTTGGGTTTACTTGAAGATCAGGGACCAGTGGATGATGGCTGTCAGAGTGTGCATTCCCAAAGAGCATAACTCGAGGGGCATCAGGAAGTTCCTACCACTGTAACCTCTGAGCATTGAAGGGAAAATCTGCCTGTATGTCGTGGCAGCGAAGCTGACAAAAAACCTCGCAGAAACATGAGTACTTGGCCATGTCAGTTCAAAAGAAAAAGCAATCCAAGAGTGTCTTACTATGTAAACATGTCACAATGATTTTGAAAGCAATTCAAAGAGCTATGGCTTGAAAATTACAAGCACATATGGATCGTTTTCACACAAGAATTTCAAATGGCCCACGAGATGTACTATGTCCAAAAGAACATCGGAGAAGATCTGAAAAAATATTTCCATTGCTTCTATATCGGTCGTACACATAGGAACACGCAACAGACTAGCCCAATCGGAAGCTGGCGCTGCAATGGGGTGGTCATTTCTCCAGTATCGTTTGCGCTGGCAATGAGGGTCATCTTTAAAAAACCTTGAACCACGTAAGTTCGGTCGATTTCGGGAATGGATATCAAATGCTTCCTCTAACAGCTTATGGATGCGCGACACAACAGGTCTTTCCAGGGAGGAAGATGCTGCAAAGGCTTAAAGCAATTGAACAAGTGAGGTGCTTCATCGGGGATGAGTTGAGATCAAAGAAATCATGAAACCTCTCCCTAGGAATGGAAAAGTAGCTGAAACAGTAACGTTCACTGTAGCCAACCAAGCCATTCAAGAGTGATAGAAGAACCATTTAAGAGTCTTGGAAGGTGGCATGATGTCTCCTTTAAGGACATGAAGAGGGGGGGGGGGGACAGGTAAATCAAACACGAAAGTCGCAAATAATCCGCAGCTCAGTTTGGCTCCAGAGATCAATCTAGCTCACACACACACACACACAAAACACACACACAACACACACACAACACAGCACCACGCACACACGCCAACGCACGCCGCACGCACGCACGCACGCACCAAAAACACACACACACACCATACACACACACACACAAAACACACACTTAAAAAATTTGGGAAGGTCCATGAAGCAGTGGGGGTGGCAAAGAAAAAGTTCAAGGCCATTGAAAAAACACCTCATACACAAACCAACACATGGGTTCTAGATCAACAAAAATGGGTATAGTCAAATGCAACAGGAAGCGCAAAGAGGGATGTGGTGAAAACCGGAGCTGAAGACAGAAGAGGACGGGAGGAGAATCCAGAAGACAGTCCAACAAGGCCAGCGGGACAAACAATGGACTACTTTGGGGAAAAAGCCCTCTCAGCTCGATTGAACTATGGCACACAGCACCTCTCGTGAGCAGCTTTATCCTCAGATCTGCATAAACCTCTTGCTCGCGAATTCAAATCTGACAAAGCAGGGAAATCAGATGACCCTGCTACTCCGCCATGTCAGGGGAGACATACCAAAAGAACATTTATGAGTTCAAGCAAAGTAGGACAAACGTGGAGAAGGTGCCCATGGAGGCGCAATCAAGTGCTTAGAGAGATCGCCTATGAGTTTGCACCGCGGAAAAAAAAACTCTGTACCACCAGGAGCTCCAGCAACGACATTCTACATGACATGAGGCCACAGCCTATGGTCTGGAAAGCTTGATAGTAAGAGCATTGCATTGATTCGGGATTTACGGATTCCTTTGATGACTGTGAGTGCACAGCAGACCTCCAGAATGACAACCACTAAGAGATCATCAGGAAGAGCGAAATGAGGTCTGAAATATAACTGTACACCAGGTAATAAAAAATAAAGGATGCTGATTAAACTCAACCAGGCCCTAGGATAGCAAAACAGAGCGAGCTCAACACTGCAAGATTAAAACCAATGCCAGACTAAACCAACAGTTTGAGTGAAGCTGGCTTCCAAGCCAAGGTCTCTGCCACAGAAGTCGGAGCAAAGATGGCTGTTGACTCACCAGCCTGTGATTTCATGAAACAACGGGGAGGCATCTGGTAAGAAGAGGACCTTGAAGGGAATGGCTTTGGGGAGCTGAAAAGACTTCCAGCTAAATGTAGTGGATGAGAAACAAAAGCGAACTTCACAAAGCTTGAATTTTCAAGCTTGGAACAGGTTTCCCAATGCAATGTGAGTAAGACATCCATTTAAAACAAAAAAGCAACACTTCGAAGAGTCTGCTCATCCTATTTTTTGGGTTCAATCTGACAGTGCACAGGGGGGGCAATCTGACAAGTGGAGAGCATCTATCGTCAGGACAGGCATAGGGTATGTCCCCCAGCGAGTTTAGTGCCAGGGGGGAGGAAAATCTGACAGTGGAAGAGCATCTATGGGTCAGGACCGCATAGGTATGTCACCCTGCGAGTGAGTGCCGGGGAAAATCACAGTGGAAGAGCATCTATGGGTCAGGACCGCATAGGTGATGTCCCCCTGCAGTGTAAGGAGTTCAGAGCCAAAACAACCTTGTCGAGGGGTGGTGGGGGGTGGGGTGTTCCCTGAAGAGACCTGCTAGTCAGCCGTCCCTTGAGTGTCTTCCTACTGATTGACAGTTTGTTGTAGAGGCCACGGCAATGCGGCTATCTGTTTTGACGGTTTTGTTGTAGAGGCTCAAGGCAATGCGGCTACTGTTAGAACGGATTGTGTAGAGGCTCACGGCAATGCGGCTACTGTTTGACAGTTTGATGTAGATACTCACGGCAATGCCGGCAACTGTTTGACAGTTTGTTGTAGAGCTCACGCAATGCGGATACTGTTCTTTTTATTAGACAGTTTGATGTAGATACTCACGGCAATGCGGCACTGTTTGACAGTTTGTTGTAGAACTCAACGGCAAAGCAACCAAAGGACAAATGGGAAGGCATCGTTGTTTTCTTTTTCCCTCCTGTAGGCAGAAGCCTTCTGAAACGCATTCTGAACGCCGAGAGAGAGACAGGAGAGAGAGAGAGAGAGAGCGAGAAGAGAGAGAGAGAGACAGAGACAGAGAGGAGAGAGAAGAAACAGAGAGTGGAGAGACAGACAGAAAACCGACCGACAGACAGACAGACAACAGACAGACAGACAGACAGGTGTTCCCAACATCTTCGTGCCATGAAATCAGAAAGCCGAATATGTATTTTCAACCAAGATGTCTCCTCTCACTCCCAACTCCTGCAGCCACCCCCACCACCGCCACCCATCTACCCCATTTGGCCCCCCCTTCCCACCTTTTTTTTTTTTTTTGTTTCCCTTCCTTTTCTGCAGAGGGCGAGTCTGTGGAAACAGGGCGATGGATCCTGACGTGGCCAGCAAGCCAGACATCACCTCACACAATACCACCATGCCCGGCAAGGGGAACAACCCATCGCAGCACACAGAAACCTTCTGTCTGACTGAACGGAAATCCAATTTCCTTTTTTCCTGCAGTCCACTTCTCTCCGCTTCCCCTGCCACCCCCGGCCTCCACTCTCCTCCCCTCTCCTCCCCTCTCCTCCCCCTTTCTCCTCACCTCTCCTTCCCTCTACCTCCCCTCTCCACCCCTTACCTCTCCTCCCCTCGCCTCCCTCTCCTCCAATCTCCTTCCACTCTCTTCCCCTCTCCTCCCCCATCCTCCACTCTCCACCACTCTCTTCCCCTCTCCTCCCCTCTCCTCCATCCTCCTCCCTCTCCTCCCCTCTCATCCACTCTCCTCCCCTCCTCCACTCCCTCCCCTCTTCCTCTCCCTCCGACTCTCTTCCCTCTCCTCACTCTCTTCCCCTCTCCTCCCCTCTTCCTCCCTCTCCACCACTCTCCTCCACTCTCTTCCCCTCTGATCCTCGGCTTTTCTCATCCCCACCCTACCATGTCACCACCCCTCTATCTTCCCTGCCCCACCCTCGGGGGGGACCAGTCACCCACACTCTATCTTCCCTGCCCCACCCTGACCATGTCACCCCCCTCTATCTTCCCCTGCCCCACCCTGACCATGTCACCACCCTCTATCTTCCCCTGCCCCCACCCTGACCATGTCACCACCCTCTAATCTTCCCCGCCCTAATTCGGACCATGGTCACCCTCCCTCTATCTTTCCCCTCCCTAACCCGACCATGTCCACCACCCTCTATCTTCCCCTGCCCTAATTCTGACCATGACATCCCCCCCTCTTTCTTCCCCTGCCCTAATTCCTGACCATGTCACCACCCTCTATCTTCCCTCACCAATTTCTACCATGTCACCACCCCTCTATCTTCCCCCTGCCTAATTTCTGACCATGTCACCACCCCTATCATCCCCTGCCCTAATTCAGACCATGTCACCACCCTCTAATCTTCCCATGCCCTATTTCAGACCATGTCACCCACCCCTATCTTTCCCTGCCCATTTCCAACTTCTCCTGCCCTCCTTGTAAATCTCTCTGCTTCGAGAGACTCGCTCTCCTCCCAGGACATGGTCAAAGGAATTGGGCCTGTCTGTTTGTCGTCTGTCTCTGTTTGTCTGTCCCCCTGTCTCTCTTTCTCTCGTGTGTCTGTCTGTCTGTTCTGTCTCCCCCCCTCTCTGTCTCCTCTCTCTCACTCTCTCTGTCCTCTCTCCTCTCCTCTCTCTCTTCTCTCTCTCTCTCTCTCTCCTCCTCTCTCCAGTCTCTTCTCTATCTCTCGCTCTCTCTCTCTCTCTCTGTGCACATGGGTGGCATGTATGCGTATGTGTCATACGTGATTGTGTGTGATCTGTGTTGTGGAGAGAGAGGAATCAGAGGAGGAGGAGGGAGGGGACAAGAAGAGAGAGACAGAGGGGGGGGGGGGGGGAGGGGGAGACACACAGCGAGAGAAAGAGACCCAAGGTTCAGCTTAGCTTTTCAAGATCTTTCTCTTTAATTTGTCTCTAAATTTGAGGCGAGAGAGAGAGAGAGAGGAGAGAGAGAGAGAGAAGAGAGAGAGAGAGAGAGAGAGAGAGAGAGAGAGATTCGTCGAGCTGAATTAGATGAATTGTCGAATTCATATTAACAGGCAACGTGTTGCCGATTTCATCAGCAATGGACAGATAACTGTTTATTTAAAAAATGGGCGAACGATCCCCGAATGTGTGTGTAAAGCTTTTAAAAACTCTCGCACTGTTTGACCGCTATTTTTGTCTACTGTGCGGAATCAGCCACAGTTGTTCGTTTCAAACTTTCACATTTTAGCTCAAAAGTGAAGGTGACAGCAAACGGAAAGTGAAACAAACTTAAAAGAAAAATACTGTACGTGCCGAAAGAAAGAGACCAAAACTAATAACCACACAAAAACACCACGCGTTTTTCGACCTCTTAGGTCTTCTTCAGGCGAGAAGAAACAACATTCAGACAATGAAAACGAGGGAATCGAGTAGTCACTAACATGATTCAATCTTATCTTTTCATATTAGGCACAAAGTGAGCGTTGGTTTCGGCGCAAGGTGGGGGCGTTGATTCGTGAAGGTGGGACGTTGATTCGGTGCAAGGTGGGGCGTTGAATCGGTGCAAGGTGGGGCGTTGGTTCGGTGCAAGGTGGGCGTTGGTTCGGTGCATAGGTGGCCGTTGGGTTCGGTGCAAGGTGGGGCGTTGTTCGTGCAAGGTGGGCGTTGGTTCGGTGCAAGGTGGCGTTGATTCGGTTGCAAAGGTGAGCGTTGATTCGGTGCAAGGTGAGCGTGATTCGGTGCAAGGTGAGCGTTGATTCGATAGCAAGGTGACGTTGGATCGACGCAAGGGTGAAGCGTCGAATTCGGGTGAAGGTGGCGATGGTTCGGCTGCAAGGTGGGCGGTTGAGTCGGTGCAAGTGGGCGTTGATTCGGTTGCAAGGTGGGCGTTATTCGGTGCAAGTGAGCGTTGATTCGGTGCAAGGTGGGACGTTGATTCGACGCAAGGTGGGCGTTGGTCGGTGCATGATGGGTGGTGATTCCAACGCCATCTTGTGCTCATTTGAGAATATAATGATGGCTAGTTCTACTTAATCATTGTCCTGAATGTTGTTTGTCTTGCCTGAAGAAGACCTAAAAGGTCGAAACGCTCGTGTTTTCTTTTGTCATTTTTTTTGTTACTGTTAACTGGCGGGTTGCCGGTTACATTTCTTTCAAATTTCCCTTTCAATTTCCGCCCTCAGTTCCCTCACCTTTGAAAGCAAACGACAGATTGATTGACTTGTATTGATCTAGAATGGATTGGTATGCAGACTGAAGGAGGGGAGTCCACATGCTCCGCTTTGTTACTTTGCGGAAAGCTCCGATAGCGGGAGTTCGTGCTCTTGAAGTCTATCACGAATATGGTTGGACAGCCCAGCAAAGAGCGATTTAACAATAGTTCAGACTGGACGTACAAATGCACATACCAGAGTCCTTTGTGGCCTCAAATGTAAGTCATCTGCGCAAACAGCCATGCGACTGAATTCAACGAATGCAGAACAGAAGACTGTAAAGTTATATCCCAAAGAAACTCAGAATCAGAAAAGCCAAGGTTTCTAGCTGGAGAAGTCAAAGTAATGTCTATGTCACCTACTTTCATGGAGGATGAAAAAGACATCTGCGAATTAGATTTTTGCCATTTGTTCAAAGACTTTTGTTTTTATGTTATCTCAGAATTTCAGATTGTTGGTCTGCCACACCATTTCCCTGACATCCTGAAATTACTGATTCTGCTCTGCAGATATGCTGTGAGTTTGGTCCGGGTGGCATGAGATCCTGAAGCTGATATCAATCTGCAAAAGTCTGAGTAGATGTGGAAATGACTGGCCTATCAGAGATGAAAGAGCTTCATAAACAAAATAAACAGAAAATCCAAGGACACTAACCCTGAACACCATACAGACATGACAGACTATTAATAAAGGTCATTCGCCACAACAGTACAAGATCTGACACGACAGATTTGAGGAAAACCATGAAAGAGAAAGAGTCCCACAAAATCGTGAAAACATCATGCAATCTTTGCTGAGGAATTTTCATGTGGACTGTATCAAAGCAGATGTCAGTCAAGCAGAATGAGAACTGAAACATGACCTTTTATCAAGTGAAAGAGGACAGTCACTGACAACTTAAACCTGCAGTACACTGAGCTGTGGCATTGGCGTAAGCAGACTGAATGGATCAACAGAGATCGTTAGAGTTAAGACAAAGATTTGCTGAAGAACACTTTTTCCTTCCCCCTCAGAACCTTGGACAGAAAAGAAAGGGTCTGAACTGGAATGGCAGTTTTCGGTCCGTTCTGAAGTAAATGAGGCTTTTGAGCGTGTTTTTATTGACAGCTTTTTTGGAGATGGTGGGAAAACACCTGGAGAGAAGAGAATCGTCGAAAATGCGCGTTTAAGATGGAAAGAATATACCTTCTTTTAAATGACTGATTACCGGACATAGCTTTTTAAATTTTTACATTCAGTAAGTTTTGTGTATGAATCATGAACAGATATTACGTTTTGTATAACGTAATGACAATTTCTTTGGCTGATATAAACATCCTGTCTCTAGCTCAGAGAGCGTGCTGTTTATCTACTGTTGATTAGATAAGAAGCTTGCCTTAAACTCTTATTTTTCACATTTTTGACCATGTCCACCCTGAACTCTGACCATTCACCACCCTTTCTTCCCCTGCCCTAACCCTGACCATGTCACCACTCCTCTATCTGTCACCTACCCCACCCTGCCATGTCACCCCCCTCTATCTTCCCCTGCCCCCACCCTGACCATGTCACCACCCTCTATCTCCCCATGCCCAATTCCAACTTCTCTGCCCTCCTTGTACTCTCTCTGCTTCAGACTCACTCTCCTCCAGGACTGTCAAAGGATTTGGCCTGTCTGTCTGTCTGTCTGTCTCTGTTTGTCTGTCTGTCTCTCTGTCTCTCTGTGTGTCTGTCTGTCTGTCTGTCTCCCCCCTCTGCTCTCTTCTCTCTCTCTCTCTCTCCTCTCTCTCCTCTCTCTCTCTCTCTCTGTCTCTCTCTCTCTCTATCTCTGTGCACATGGGTGCATGTATGCGTATGTGTGCATACGTGCTTGTGTGTGTCTGTGTGTTGGAGAGAGAGAAACAGAGAGAGAGAGACAGAGAGAGAGAGAGAGAGACAGAGAGGGGGGGGGGGGGAGACACACAGAGAGAGAAAGAGACCCAGAGGTTCAGCTTAGCTTTTCCAAGATCTTTCTCTTTATTTGTCTCTATATTGGAGAGAGAGGGAGAGAGGAGAGAGAGAGAGAGAGATGAGAGAGAGAGAGAGAGAGAGAGAGAGAGAGAGAGATTCGTCGAGCTGAATTACATGAATTGTCGAATTCATATAACAGGCAACGCTTTTTGCCGATCTCATCATGCATTGGACAGATAACTGTTTATTTTAAAAAATGGGCGACGATCCCCGAATGTATGTGTAAGGGCTTTTAAAACTGGCCTGTTTGACCGCTATTTTGTCTACTGTGGGCGGAATCAGCAACAGTTGTTCGTTTCAAACTTTCACATTTTAGCTTCAAAGTGAGGTGACCGCAAACGGAAACTGAAACAAACTTAAAAAAAAAAATTACTGTACTGCCGAACGAAAGAGACAAACGAAATGCAACACAAAACACCACGCGTTTCGACCTCTTAGGTCTTCTTCAGGCGAGAGAAACAACATTCAGGACAATGAAAACGAGGAACGAGTAGTCACTAACTGATTCAATCTTATCTTTTCAAATTCGGCACAAAATGAGCGTTGGTTCGGCGCAAGGTGGGCGTTGATTCGGTGCAAGGTGGGCGTTGATTCGGTGCAAGGTGGGCGTTGATTCGGTGCAAGGTGGGCGTTGATTCGGTGCAAGTGGGCGTTGATTCGGTGCAAGGTGGGCGTTGATTCGGTGCAAGGTGAGCGTTGATTCGGTGCAAGGTGGGCGTTGATTCGGTGCAAGGTGAGCGTTGATTCGGTGCAAGGTGGGCGTTGATTCGGTGCAAGGTGGGCATTGATTCGGTGCAAGGTGGGCGTTGATTCGGTGCAAGGTGAGCGTTGATTCGGTGTGCAAGGTGAGCGTTGATTCGGTGCATGGTGGGCGTTGATTTCGGTGCAAGGTGGGCGTTGATTCGGTGCAAGGTGGGCGTTGATTCTGTGCAAGGTGGGCGTTGATTCGGTGCAAGGTGGGCGTTGATTCGGTGCAAGGTGGGCGTTGATTCGGTGCAAGGTGGGCGTTGATTCGGTGCATGGTGGGCGTTGATTCGGTGCAAGGTGGGCGTTGATTCGGTGCAAGGTGGGAGTTGATTCGGTGCAAGGTGGGCGTTGATTCGACGCAAGGTGAGCGTTGATTCGGTGCAAGGTGGGCATTGATTCGGTTGCAAGGTGGGCGTTGATTCGGTGCAAGGTGGGCGTTGATTCGGTGCAAGGTGGGCGTTGATTCGGTGCAAGGTGGGCGTTGATTCGGTGCAAGGTGGGCGGTTGATTCGGTGCAAGGTGGGCGTTGATTCGGTGCAAGGTGGGGCGTTGATTCGGTGCATGATGGGTGGTGATTCAAACGTCCATCTTGTGCTAATTTGAGAAGAGTAAGTGATGACTACTTCTTCTTAATCATTGTCCTGAATGTTGTTTGTCTTGCCTGAAGAAGACCTAAAAGGTCAAAACGCGTCGTGTTTTCTTTTGTAATTTGTTTGTTACTGTTAACTGGCGGGTTTGCGTTACATTTCTTTTAAATTTCCTTTTCAATTTCCGCCCTCAGTTACCTCACTTTGAAACTAACCACAGATTGATGAGCTTGTATTGAATTCTAGAATGGATTGGTAATGCAGACTGAAGGAGGGGAGTCACATGCTCTCGCTTTATTATTTTGCGGAAAGCTTGATAGCGGAGTTTCGTGCTCTTTGAAGTCTATCACGAATATGGTTTGGACAGCCAGCAAAGAGCGATTTACAATAGTCCAGTCTAGACGGTTACAAATGCACATACCAGGTCTTTGTGCCTAAAATGTAAGTCATCTGCGCAAACAGCCGATGCGCTGCAGAACACGAAAGACTGGTAAAGTTATTAT
>CM031611.1:78229510-78273845 GCA_018398815.1 Conus ventricosus
TAAAGTGAATCAGAATGATGGTGAATCTAAACGAGTTAAGATAATTTTGTAAATGTTGTTGTAGTTAGTAGGCTTACAACACTTTTCACTGCTTTTATCTTCTCTGGCACCGTATCCCACAATCTGATGGCAGATGGATAAAAAGAATAACTGTAAAACTTATTTCTTGATTTCGACATCACACGACAGTGTGCAGGTTTGGCTGTCCATCTGAAGGAAAATATAATCTAGTCTTTCTCTTCATTAGCAGTGTCCTTTTTCAAGATTGCTGTGGTGCTGAAATTAAAATTGGAATTACCAGAATCAAATCATGCAGGTGTATGTTGTACATTTTCCTTTCCTAAAATCAGTCTTAAAATCAAGAGGTGGTGTATAACATGTTCCACGAACAGTCATGAAGGATAAAAGTCCTAGGGAGTCAGATTACTTTTAAAAGAAGTCAAAGTTTATTACACTGGCTGTTTTGTTCAAATGTTTCTTTAGCTGCTGCTAGCTGGAAGAATGAAATTGTGTCCAATAAAAAAAAAAAAGTCAAACTGCTGTATTTATTTTAAGCTGCATATTTTCAGCAGTATGAGGGAAAGCAACTGCATATATTTGTTTTAAGCCGCAATAAGTTCAGCATTGTCAGTGGAAGTGATTAAAGTGTACATCAAATTCCTGTTCAAATCAACCCATATGTCATTTCTGTCTGTGGAACAGCTGATCAAGCTGCTGACCACACACCCGGCGGATGTGCGGGAAGTTCACGGGGTCAAAGTGTCCACACGTATTCTAGAGCAGCTGACGCCACATGAAGTGCGGGACTTGAGAGCTGTGTTTGAAATCTTTGACACTGACTCTGATGGGTGAGACTGTGTGTGTGTGTGTGTGTGTGTGTGTGTGTGTGTGTGTGTGTGTGTGTGTGTGTGTGTGTGAGAGCTGTGTTTGTAACCTTTGACACTGACTCTGATGGGTGAGACTGTGTGTGTGTGTGTGTGTGTGTGTGTGTGTGTGTGTGTGTGTGTGTGTGTGTGTGTGTGTGTGTGAGCTGTGTTTGAAATCTTTGACACTGACTCTGATGGGTGAGACTGTGTGTGTGTGTGTGTGTGTGTGTGTGTGTGTGTGTGTGTGTGTGTGTGTGTGTGTGTGTGAGCTGTGTTTGAAACCTTTGACACTGACTCTGATGGGTGAGACACTGTGTGTGTGTGTGTGTGTGTGTGTGTGTGTGTGTGTGTGTGTGTGTGTGTGTTCATGCTTGTGTTTGCTTGGGTGTGTGTGTATTCATGCTTGTGTTTGCATATGTGTGTGTGTGTATGTGTGTATTCATGCTTATGTCCACATGTGTGTGCGCGTGTGTGTGTGTGTGTGTGTGTGTGTGTGTGTGTGTGTGTGTGTGTGTGTGTGTGGTGTGTTTGTCCACATGCGTGTGTGTGTGTGTATGTATGTCTGTGTATGTTTGCTTAAGAATGTATGTTGATAAGATATCAGTGTATTTGTTCATGTACATAAGCAATCAGAATGCTTGACTTTGAGAGACTGCATGCACATCATCATACATGTCAACATTCATTATCTATTGTAACAAATTTTGTGATGTAACCATACATCCAGTCAGACATTGACTCATTATTATACATGCGTTCAGGATTTTTTAAAGGGGTAGGTTTTAATATTGTCCTATGTAACTGGTTTAGCGTTAACTTCATGTTGGCATGGGCTTTCTTCAGGCTGATAGCGGCGCCGGAACTGCGCAAAGCTATGCGCACGCTGGGCTTCAAGCTGACGCGAGAGGAGGCCCAGCAGGTGATTGCTGACATCAGCATCAAGGGCAAAGGGTGAGTCTGGTTATCACACAGCGTGCTTATCACTTATCATGCAAAGCATTGGGATATGATATCACATACACCTCGTTTATTACACACCACCCAAAGCATTGTAAATCATATCACATAAAGCTGGTTTATGATTCACCACCTAAAGCATTGTCAATCATATCACATAACGTAGGTATTATAATCATCATAAAAATTATTATGCTGGCATTGTCTTCAGTTGTGACGAGCTCCTAGCATAACATTATCAGTCTCCAAAATCCCCCGAAGTCGGAGTGTGGTTGCCCATGTGGTGGGGTAATCAAAAATGGTCACACACGTAATGTTCTCATTCCCAGCTGATGCATTTGTACCATAGTGTTCAAGTACTTCGGCTGTTTGGATGATCCCTGGAGTCTTTTAGCCTGGGTACACCAACAACAACAACAACGTCATAAGAATTATTGTGAATCATAGCACATAAAACTGGTATATCAATCACCGCAGAAAGCATAGTGAATCATAGCACATAAAGTTGGTTTAGTAATCACCACACAAATTATTGTGAGTCATATTACATAAAGCTAGCTTATTACTCACTGCACAAGGCACTGTGAATCATAATAAGTAAGCCTGGTTTATCACTCACCACGCAAAGCACTGTGACACATAAAACTGGTTTATTTCTTACCACACAAAGCATTGTGATGACATTATCAGGGCCACAGGGTGAGTCAAGTTATCACACAGAGCTGGTTTATTACCCATCACACAAAGAACTGTATTGGCCCAAGACTGGACACTAGGAATATCCAACGTTTGGCCTACCTTGCCCCACAAGAGATCCCAGCTGTAAGTGATGCTGACTCAAGACTGGACTACATTGCATTTCAAGACTGTGCCAGTTTCGGTAACCAATACAGCCCCACTATTGGATCAGTACCTACTGGCTTGCCAATAGACGTAATTGTTTATGACCAAAGTGAGGGGAAAAACCCCAAAGAATCAAAGGTATATGTACTGGCCCTGTTTTTTTTCTCCCTGCACTGATCTAGCACCACATGGTATGTGCCTGTTATCTTTACGTGACTTTCATTCCATTTTTTCCAGCAGATTGGCCTTTAAAGTAAACTTCTCAATCATTATCTAACAATCCTCTCTTAGTTTTCTGTTTCAGGTTGCATAGCTATTAACCCTTCCAATTTTTTTTCTTGGATTCCCCTAATTTAGAAATTATGCACGAAATCCCAGATTAAGTGAAAAAAATCTAGAATTTCAAAATTTTGGAGGAAAAAAAAAAAAGAAAAAAAAGATGTGGGGTTTGGGGGGTTCATTTGTGACTGGGGATGATGAAGTACTGCAGAATAAAGTCTACATGATGTCATGTGGATGTTGGTCATGGTATGTATTGAAATGCATTTTCTGTTCTAACCCAGTTTTGTCAACTGTAACCTATAGGGGTTAGAAACGCTTTTAGTCAAAAACCAAACAGCAGACCTCACCCCCTTTATTCCCTGGTTCCTAAATTTTGACCCCAGAAGGTTGAGAGCTTTGCTGTAGTTTTAAGGTTAATTCTGCTAAGAACAGTGTACATGATTTGTAAAATCGCTGGCGCTTACTACGGTTTCTAATGTGAAATAAGATCAGTGTAGTCCATAAACTGTTTTGTTTTTACCTTTTTGTTTCTTCTGTAGATGGCAGAGGTACCAGTATTCCTAAACAGCACTAACATTTCTTTGGGCATGGACTATTTTGGGGTTTCTCTGCCATCTTTTCAAGCTGCCTTACGTGACCACACAAAACGGACACCAACAGGAAGTGACTGGATATGTGGACATGGAATTTAGCAGAATGGAAAGTAGCTATGAGCATCACCAGATAGGACTACAACATGGAGGAGGGGGGGGGGGGGGGGGTATTAATGTTTTCTGTTATATTGGATTATTTGAAACTGTATTGTATACTTTTTCCTTTCTATATGCTGGGTTGCTTTCATTATTTTTTTTCCATTTCATACATTTAGATCAGTTTCTTGATGATCAGTTCTAGAGGGCTTTCCATCTATCTCACCTGTTCACTTGATATATGTCTTTTTATCAAATTGCCACCTGTCTATATCATCTGTTTTTTTCAAGCAGTCACCTGTCTGTATCATCTGTTTATCAAACAGTCATCTGTCTGTTGGTCAGGTCGCTGGACTTCAATGAGTTTCTGGAGACAGTGATCGACAGGCAGGGAGACACCAGGGATATCTACGACGAGATTCTTCAGGGCTTCAAAATGTTTGACTATGGTGAGGCTGCACTGTGTGTACAAGTGGATAAGCAGCCAATAAGTGCGCTGGGTGAAATAGCACCAACACTGATCTCTTTCGACCTGTGTAGCCATCTGCTTATCTATCTCTCTGTCTGTCTGTCTGTCTGCCTATCTATCTATCAAGATATCATTCTGTCTACATATTCAGTTCCCCTGGGGAAAGAGACTCAGTTACAGAATGAGCTTGTGATTTTGTTGTTGTGGTTGTTTGTTTTGCTTATCTATCTGTCTGTCTGTCTCTCTATGTGTCAGTTTATCTGTCTATCTATATATTCAATTCCCCTGGGAAAAGAGACTGAGTTACGGAATGAGACCTTGGGATTTTCGTTTTGTTTGTTCTTTTGTTTGTTCCTTTCTTTCTTTGTAGAGACTCTGCACCGTAACATTTTCTTAACCTGTTTCTGACTCGCTTTCCCAAACAAAACTCAAACCTTTGGCCTGGGCTATCTTCAAGAAAACACAGCAAAATTAGTGCATACAGCTTTATAACAATCCAAACATCCCAGTGTGGTGACAAGGCATCAGTGACTACGTCCCACAGTAGATGAGTCGGGCCACCGTCCACAAGATGATAGGTAAGTCAGATCAGGCAACAAGCAGCAGTGGGGGTACCAGCCCTTGCAAAGCCATGAAAATCAAAGAGACATTCCACATGTTATTGTTTACATCAGGCTTGAACTGTGAAAAGTTGATTGTCTTCATATGCCTTCATATTATGTGAAGTACTGCAGCTTTAAAGTCTTTCTTGTCAAAGTAGCCTGGTACAACTGGGACACTTTGGAGTGATGTCACTTTTTTTTTCCATCTTTTGACATACCATCCCATTTCTATGCTGTTCGCAAGGTTTTTCTCTCTTGTTTCTATTGATATTAAGATCTCAGTATCTTAAAAATGTCATTTATCTGTCACAAATAAAAACTATCTTTAAGGATGTTCTGAAGATTTGAAGATTTACAATAGAAAAAAAGAAAAGAAAAAGAAAAACAGAAATCGTCAACATTTCGGTCGTAGACCGTCTACGAGACTGATCTCCATCGATCTAAGTTGCTGTTTCCTTACCTGTCTGTCTGACGTTGACAATTTCAGTTCAGCTTTTTTCAATTGTAAATCTTCAGAACATCCTCAAAGACAGTTTCTGTTTGTGGAAAAGAAGATCAGCAGTCAAAAATCATTTTCACATTTCACTAACCTGTCATTTTGTAGGAGGTGGTCACATATTCAATATTTTGAAGGAAGATAAGCTTAAAAGTAGGCTCCTAACTGAAACTATATGGACTTGTGAGAGGATTTGGACCACAATTGCTGCTCTGAATAAATCTGCAAGTCAGCTGATGCGGTGGCCATTTTGGTATTAGTTATCTCACAGATGGTCCAGAGTAAGTCAATATTCTTGTTCATGAAACTGAATGGCGTTGTTGTATTGACTGGACAGGTAACCTGAATTAGCTTGCCATAAACAGCATTTGTTTTGGAGTTGTGGGCATGCAATTGTCTTTACATGAGAGCAAGAGTTACCCCTGTTTTTGTTGGTTACCATCGTCTGTAAAATCACATAGGAAGATGGTGGCCCCCATAATTCTCTGGTCCACTTTCTGTGTGCAGACAACACAGGGCACATCTCTCTGGACAAGCTGTCCCTGACTGTTCGTTGGTCTATTCTCTGTCTGCAGACAACATGGGGCACATCTCTCTGGACAACCTGCCACTGACTGTTCTCTGGTCTGTTCTCTGTCTGCAGACAACATGGGGCACATCTCTCTGGACAACCTGCCACTGACTGTTCTCTGGTCTGTTCTCTGTCTGCAGACAACACGGGGCACATCTCTCTGGACAACCTGCCACTGACTGTTCTTTGGTCTATTCTCTGTCTGCAGACAACATGGGGCACATCTCTCTGGACAACCTGTCTCTGGTCTATTCTCTGTTAACAGACAACATGGGGCACATCTCTCTGGACAACCTGTCCCTGACTGTTCTCTGGTCTGTTCTCTGTTAACAGACAACATGGGGCACATCTCTGTTGACAACCTGTCTCAAAATGTTCTCTGGTCTGTTCTCTGTATGCAGACAACATGGGGCACATCTCTCTTGACAACCTGTCTCAAAATGTTCTCTGGTCTGTTCTCTGTATGCAGACAACACGGGGCACATCTCTCTGGACAACCTGTCTCTGACTGTTCTCTGGTCTGTTCTCTGTTAACAGACAACACGGGCCATATCTCTCTGGACAGTCTGTCCTGACTGTTCTCTGGTCTGTTCTCTGTTAACAGACAACATGGGGCATATCTCTCTGGACAACCTGTCCCAGACTGTTCTCTGGTCTTTCTCTGTATGCAGACAACACGGGGCACATCTCTCTGGACAACCTGTCTCTGACTGTTCTCTGGTCTGTTCTCTGTATGACAGACAACAGGGGCACATCTCTCTGGACAACCTGTCTCTGACTGTTCTCTGGTCTGTTCTCTGTTAACAGACAACATGGGGCATATCTCTCTGGACAACCTGTCTCTGACTGTTCTCTGGTCTGTTCTCTGTTATCAGACACGGGCCATATCTCTCTGGACAACCTGTCTCTGACTGTTCTCTGGTCTGTTCTCTGTTAACAGACAACACGGGCCATATCTCTCTGGACAACCTGTCTCTGACTGTTCTCTGGTCTGTTCTCTGTTAACAGACAACACGGGCCATATCTCTCTGGACAACCTGCGGAAAGCCTGTCAAGAGGCCGGCATCAAGTTCACCCAGAAAGAACTGGAGGAGATGGTGGAGGAGGCTGACGTCAACGGTGACGGGCACATTGACCAATCAGAATTTATCCGAATCATGCTGCAGACAAATCTCTTCTGACTGGCTACTTGCAGTCAAGCATGCTACCACTGTGTTGAAAATCCCACCCACTGGCTGAGCCAACAGCGTGTACAGGTGTTGCATACTTTTCACAGAGTTAACTATATTGATTCACACCTGCAATATTATTGACAGGGATGTTGGAAGCAGGTAGAGTGTCATGCTGACACCAGGTCATGTTTGTCCTGGCAGTTCACCTCAAATTAGACATACTGTTTCATTGAAGTTGTTTCATTTTCACAAGTTTGCGTACAGGCTTTTCATTTACAAATGTGTGCACACAGGTGTTTTTTTTTCATTTTGACACATTTTGCACACTGTTTTTCATTTTCACATGTTTGCAGTTGGTTTTTTTTTTTTTCGTTTTCACATGTTTGCACATTGGTTGTACGTTTTCATGCGTTTCCGTATTGGTTTTTCATTTTCATACATTTACATGCTGGTTTTTCATTTTCACACATTTGCAGAATGGTTTTTCATTTTCATCCATTCACATGTACAAATCTGGAAAAAAAACTAATGAATCTTTGTAATGTCGAATAGCTGTGAGTACTTGGTACCAATCTATTCAGCTCACGTTTCGAGTCTTGTTTAAAAAACGACAACCCCCCTGCTTTTGCACACACCACACACACACACACACACTCTCTCTCTACTACAAAGCAACACAACAACACTGTCTCACACACAACACTCACACACACACCCACACACACACACCCACACACACACACACAACAACAACACCCTCAATCAAGATCAGTAAACAATGCCACATTGAATATCCTTGAAGTGTTTAGGGTTTTGCTGCAATGTTTTGTGATGTTTGTAAGTACTGTAGTGTACGGTGCTCTCAGGATATGCTGGTTGCTGAAATATATAGATGCAATTAAAAATGTTTGTATTTCATGATGAGAACTGCATAAAGTACATAAATTTGGACTTAAAGCGCATCTTTGTCCCCAACTCAACCTGCGGTTAGTCAACAAATGCAGCTGTTTGTGTTCGATTCCAGTGACATCCACACCCTTGTCTATTCTTAGCTTCTCTGTAACTCACCATATCGTGTTTACTGTTCATGAATTTTTCGATGAGCTCCATCGTCAAGTGTTAACTGTTCACAGTGTTACAGTGTAAACTGCTCACATTTTTAAATCAAAGCCGCACACATTGAAGCATTCAGATCAAGCACACACCCTCATCATGCCGAAAACGTGACGAAATGCCTACGATGCAGCTTTCAAGTTGAAGGCGATCGACCTGGCCATCGAAAAAGGCAATTGAGCAGCTGCACAGGAGCTTGGAATAAATGAATCGATGATACGACGTTGGATGAAGGCTGGGCTGTGTGCTGCAGCAGATGACAGTGTAAGCGATGGAGCAGCAGCGACCTTCACCTTGCCTCAAGAGGAAAGCGACAGTGAAAACGAGGCTGAAGTCAGTGACAAGATGGCGGAGGAAGCGCTACTATTTCTGCTCGACTCCAACACCGACGAAGAAGACTTCAGCGGATTTAGTGGACAGGATGATGATGACACTGAATAAATGTGATAATCCTAAGATTATGAACTTTATTTTTGTTGTATATATCTGTGGCTTATAAACCAGTGCGGCTTATTTGTGAAAAAAGTTAAGATTAAAAAAAATTTTTTTAGTGGGCACAGCTTATGTACAGGTGCGCTCAATAGACCGAACTTTACGGTATGTGAAAAAGTTGATCAAGTTGTGTGTAGGGAGTGGGGGGGGGGGGGGGGGGGGGAGGAAGGGGGGTGTGGGCAGGTGTTTGAAGGACAAAAACAAGATAAATTTGACAGTTCTACGACACCAGCAGACTAACGCCACCGGCAGAGAGCAACTCTTTATCAGGTGGTCCCTGACCGCAGTGCATCTTCACCATCTCCATGTTCATCATCCATCATCTTGTAAAAAACATTTTAGATTCTGTGACCTTTTTATAGCCTGCTCACGAGGTCATGGATGTGAAGGCTGTTCCGGCAGATGGTTCAGAGACTAGGAGAGCAAGGAAGTCTGACACTCACAACCTTCAGGCATTTATCAACAAGTGCATCCTCCGCATCTGATGGCCAGAGATCATGTTCAACAAAACCCAGTGGGAGAGAACCAAACAAAGGTGTACAGACACAAAGACAAAGACCAGGAGATGGGGCTGGGTTTGCCACAGGCTACAGAAGCCTCCTGCCAGCATCGTAAGACAGGCACCAGATGGAACCCACAGGAGAAAAGGTACGTGGGACAACCTCGACAGACTTGGCACCGGTGCATCGATTCCGAAGTGAAGATGGTTGGAATGACACACTGGCCCACCTGAAGAGGTCAGCCCAGAGCCAAGTCTGCTGGAAGAGTGTTGCTGCAGTCCTACGTTCCCCAGGGACGCAACAGTGTACCCAGGGAACAAACACATTTGAGCGCAACAGGGCAGCTGCCCTCTAGGAAAAGAGGAATCGGTGAAAACAGGGCCCATCCTTGCAGGACTCCCATTGCGTGCAGGTCTGTGGACGACTTTGTGCCTCAAGACCTGGTCTTCGTTCCCACATGAGGACCCACATCAGCAGATGGACCTGCCAGCCTAGACATCCGTTGGACATGACCGGAGAATCCATCATGTTCCCTATGCCTAGGGAACTCAAAGGATTAAGTCATGAACTCTTCTGTGTCAGTAATGCTCAGTGGGGCTAATTGTTAGACAGTTGAGGTAGCACCGACTGGACAGAGCATGCTGGCATTGCAACTGGGCAACCGATATCATTAGGGGGTGTAGCAGGTGATGTTCTGCCTACACTGGATGAGAATATGCCTCGCTGAGCACCACAGAAGTGACTCAGCAGAAGAGCAGTGTCTTCTCCGTTGGGTTGCCTTGTGACAGTGTGATAGTCCTCGCAACTTCTTGTGGATTGCTGGGACTGCAATATAATGAGCCCTGCCTTGATGTGGCTTTGTGAGAGGGGTGATTGTATATGAAGGTGGAAATAATATCATTGAGAAGGCACTGAAGACAGTTATTATTTCTAAAAAAAAAATTTTAAAAGGAAAAAAGAAAAATACAGAAAAAGGTATATTCAATAGACACTATTTCCACACACGCACGCAGACACAAGCAATAGATAATATAGATTCTTTATTGGTCCATACACTGCAGTAATGCATCAAGGCGAAAATACTTTTTTCCTTTATAACCATTAACAGAATTATGTGCATGGATGAGAGAATGATTCAGATGGATATGCAAGTGCATGACTGTGTGTATATGTGGTGTCTGTTGCTATGCACATCGACATGTACACATAAAGTGTGCTTGGAAAGTAGAACAAGTGCCTGTTGCGGTACCAGTGAGGGAGTGGCGCATGTGTCGCCAGTGCTCCCATTAGTGGAAGATTATGGCATGCTCTGTCATAGCTGCCAACCTCCTGGACTCAAAATTCAGGAATCGGGGAATGATGGAGACAAGGTAGGGTGAAGAGAGAGAGTAGTTTGGCCTTTTGACTAAAAGCATTTTAACCCCTTACTGCTTCAGCAGATGAAGAGTTTTAAAAAGATATTACATTTTTCACTCAATATAATTGTCAACATTCACGTCACATCATTTGGGCTTTTTATCTGGAAGTAATTTATCAAACCTATTCAAAAATGACTTTCCAAACCCCACATTCTTTGACAAAATTTTGAAATTCTGGATTTTTTCCACTAAATTCTGGATTTCAGGAATGATTTCTAAAACAGGAAAATCCCAGAAAAGTTCAGGAGGGATGGCAGCTATGCTTTCTTGCCTACTAACAAGATTTCCATCCATTTTGAATGGATCACCGAGATATGAATTGAAAAAAAATTTTGCACACATTTCTGACAACACACACCAAAAAAAAAGAGAATAAAAAAAAACAACATAGAAACTTTGTGTTGTGTTCCATACATCTCCACAGATAAAAGAACGAACCAATACCCATACGTCTGAAAATAAATACTGCCTTCGTGAAGACAAATATTGGCTCTTACGCTTTACAGAAACATGGAAAAATCGCAATTTATGACATATGTCAAATTGCGTTTCCAAAACAACAGTGTGTGCATGTCCATTTTCTAGCTGATCAACTTTATTCTTCCAGAGGGGAGCTCTTTCTGTATTGTCCTCACAACACTTTTCAACTTGGATCTGCCTTAAACAAAATAAAAAGGAGTCACAAAACCACAACCAGCAGAGTACAGCCAACAGGAAAAGAATTTACTGCACGCCACAACCATGGAATGGATCAACCTCACAGAACTGATATGCATAATTCATGACATGATATGCATAATTCATCACACACACACAGGACTGTGTATCCAGCGTGCTGTCTTCCCATTAGGTTAATATCACAAGCAATAACAAAACCAGATACAAGAACACTGCCAGCACCGACCATACTGTGTGATGCATGCTGCTGGCATAATGAGATGCACAGTCTACACTGGCGGCACCAAAGCTGGCTGAAGGGACAGCCAACTGAGCCAAAAAGCCTGTTGCACTGAAAGCAAGTTGTGCTGGAACAAGGCTTATTAACTTCCTCCCTGCCCCAACCCAACTTTGTAAGGGATGCAATTCTTTGGAAATGCATGCACGCAAACACGCGCACGCACACACACACACAGGACACAAACGCGCAAACCACACACGGCACACATGTGCAAGCGTACGCGCCCAGGCACACACTCTACACACACAGGGACACAAACATACATGCGTGTGCGCACACACACACATACAAGACCAAACACGCAGGTGTGTGCGCGCAAACACACTGCACACACACATATTCTGAGGAAGTATGGCGTCAATGCCAGCACATGAACTGACGACAGGAGAAGGGGGGGACAGCTGGAAGGAGAGGGTATGGGGAGTTGCAGGCATGGGAGACCTAGGGTGAATGAGAGAAACACGAACAAAGAACCGCTTAGCCCCATGCTCATTTCTCCCTTCGCTGTTGCTGCAATGGAGGACGTGGCCTCGCATGTTCCCAAACATCACCTCCGGCTTTTCGTCGAGGCCTACCGACTACTGAACAGTCTCAAGATCAATTCACTTTTTCTTTCCGGCGTTTTTTTTTTTCTTCTTTTTTTTTCCAATCCAGCAAAACAAAAGCAGAAATTTACAGAAAGGTGACCAGTTGTTAATTTGCAGTTTTCTTACCTGCTGTGACTGCAGTGAAGGATTTCAGGTCCATTCACTAGTCAGTCACACCAGAACTTAAAAGACGGTCACAATGAACCGATTTTGTCACATGTTTACCCCATGTTAATCACAGCTTGGTTTCCACTGAAGTCTATTTTTAGGGCTAGGCACAGCAGAAAACATGGCATGAACAGGACACATTAAAAAAAAAAACAACAACAAACAAACAAAGAACAAGACAAAAAAGATCCATCCTTTTACGGAGATGCACCACAGGAAAATGGGTTCCGCTTTCATTTAGTGAAAGAATATTGTTGTGCCCGACAGTGCTGCTGTTCCCCTCAAGTTCTTCAGCAATAGTACACAGTTGTTGTTTTATCCTTATAAATATATCCTTTTTTTTTTTGGTCTTTCTCAACACAACACTCATCTACTATCATTTCTTCTGGAATGGAAATAAGAAGAAAAAAATCAACGGAAGTATGCCTGCATATACAACGATGAATTCACACACACACACACACACACACACACACAGAGAAACATAATGATGTCCTGTTATTGTGGACATCAGACACAGATTGCATAGAAGTTTTGTAATGAAATACTGGCAAGTGGTTAAAACAGTATTTACAGAAAGAGTATTTACAATCTACCCTGCTTTCTGTCCTGAAGATTCTTACTGATTATTTGAATGGCAACAGTCCTAAGTGTAAAAGTGAAGCACACCCTGAAAATAGTGTGTGCGTGTGTGTGTGCGCGCGCGCATGTAGTGTGTGTGTGTGTGGTGTGTGTGTGTGTGTGTGTGCATACGCATGTGTGTGTGTGTGGTGGTGTGTGTGTGTGTGTGTCCAGAAAGCATGAGTACAAAATGTATTTTCCTGGGAATGAAAACATTTTAGTTGTTTGAATAATGTGGTCAGAACTTCACCTTGTGTGAATGTTACGGCACTCCAATGAACAGATCTGATTATAAATGATGTACAGGGGTCGCTCAGCAATTTATCACCTGCTGACACACACCTGTCAGCAATAACAACGCAAGAGTTCAACATCAGAAACAAACATCTCCAAAAAAGTTCAAGTATCGACTGTAATCCAAGACCTGATTCTACCAGAAACAAGTTGGATTTTCAAAGAATTGTTGTTTTTAAATACAACCCCATAATCCTTTAAAAATATATACATTAAAAAACCCCGCAGTAATATTATGCATTATCCAAATCTATTCCAAATATTGATCTGAAAGATACCAGATACATGAACCAACCAAACACATGGTGTGCAAATGTCTTGACAGGCAAAGTGTCGTAAAACCAAAAAAAAAAGCTAAAGAAAAGATAAGGAGGGGCAGGGTGGGGGTGAGGGAAGCAAGCCGGCATCGTTTTCAGAATAGAGAATGCAGGATCTTCAGCATCATTTCAGAATAGAGAATGCAGGATCTTCAGCATCGTTTCAATAGAGAATGCAGGATCTCACATCGTTTTCAGAATAGAGATGCAGGATCTTCAGCACATTTCAGAATAGAATGCGATCTTAGTCTGAAAAGAAATGAACAGTGATGACGACTTCATCCAACAAAAGCAGTAAATTTCATTTTCCTCGAAATAAATCAGCGTCTTCCAGAGTGAACACCAGTATCTAAAAATGAATATTTCAGTCATAGTTTCATTCAACCTCATCAAGAGGATATAAGATATAGTCACTGATGGAAATCACACACTCTGTGATGTTCAGACTACCTACACAGCTTCTCATACAGAGATCCAAGATACTGATACTGTGACCATAAAAATCCAGCAACCTGTTTCAGCATTAGCAGCTGCAAGATGTAGCATGGAGCACACAAAATAGAGCTCACATCGTCATAGCTTTAAAATAATCAATAATAAAATCTTTTCATTCTAACTTTTCTCATTACTGGACAATTCTCTGATAGAAATTGAACAGCACGACATCCTTTGCAGTCGCACATAACATCATGAGGGAATGTAGTGTTTAACACCAACTTATCAATCAAATTAGTGTCTTCAACAGGTGGGCCATAAGACCTTTTGATGAATATATATCTACAATCAAAACGTTTCCAGAGTTTCTGGTGGCAAAAATGCGGTGACCACACGCACAGTTTTCTGTACATATCTGCCCTCCTTCATGGAAAGACAACTGGCTTCTTCATTCCCCTCTACACCATTTTGTGATGAAACCCGGAAGGCCTGTGCCTGTACCTTCAGACATTATACAATGCAGTAGGTATTTGACTCCATAGAATAAGCCTTTTCTAGCTTTATAGGCCCAATGTCGTGAAGACTGGAAATGGATGAACAATCACAGAACAAATGAACAAGAAAGGACATAGATGTATATGCTGGTCAAAGCCATTAAAGTAGCATACTGGTCTACTGTATATAGTGAAAACCCTTTCACAGATACATTAAATATTCTGTTTCTCAATCTGCTCTCTGATGGCCAATGTTCATGACCACAAACACATAATGCCTCGAGGTTCTAGGAAAGGAACATGGATTTGGTTTGAGCATGTGCCTTATCCTGCTTAACCCCATCTACTCTAATTTCTGCCTGCAATGTTACATTCCTCCCTCAACATGTCAAGTCAGGGGAACATGGAATATGTATACTGGCCAAACTGCCATTCATCGTATGTACACATCATATGAACACGGCTGGAAAATACAATAATATACTCTCACCTCCCTCCCTCTCTCTCTCTCTTGTGCAAATATTTATACATGGTGGACTCAACTTTTCAGCAAATATGTACATAACTGACTCTCCTCGCTACCCCCTCCCCACCTCTCTCCCTCTCTCCCCCCCTCAAACGAGCGAATATTTCATCTTCTATAAAGCTTTTAAAATACAGACTGTACATATGTGATCATCACATCCATTATTGCTATGTGGAAACTCTAATGAGATAATAAAATCTATCTGGCTAATTGTAGAATTACAAAAAAAAAAGCATATGTATCCTTTTTGTACATTCTGCATTGGAAATGTAGCATGTACAATTGAAAAGACAGAATATATATGTGAAAAAAACATAACCTACTCAAAACAGTCCAAACTCGGACTAAAGATGGAAAATAGTGAGTTTTGTGACTACCTGTCTTTCTCCCCACATATATACTCTCATACCTCTGCCTGTCTGTCTGCCTGCCTGTTCTACTCCTGGAAAACAGGGGGAAGGGGACGGTGGGGGGTGGTGGAGGGAGATATTAAAATGTCATACATTTCCAGTCTATGATGCGTGAAAGAAAAATAAGTCACAAATATCTAGTTGTTTTTTTAAAACAGAAAATGAAATCATGCCATGGAAATCATTATTCTTAATAAAAAAAAACGATCAGAAAGAAATCTATATACAGGCCTCTATTGTTTCTTTCTGACCCAGTTTTAAAGCAAGTGCAGAAGGCAAACACGTTGTGCATGTGCACTCAAAAAATAACATGATCAAAAAAAGTTTTTCTTTCAATCATTCTTAAAGCCATACAAATATAACAGATCTTTTTCAAAAAAAAAAAAAAAAAAAAAAAAAACATCAACCCACAGTGTATAAAATTCTCAAATTCCTGGTTTCAACATCTGTACAGATTATGAAATCATGCAATACATGGTGCATGGACTTCATCAAGTGCTGGTATTATCACCTACACAAGTCATGAAATCATGAAGTACAGGGCACTGATTTCTAACGATAAAGCAAGTCAAAAGAGTAATCAATCACAACCTTTGCAAAAGGTAAACATCTATACACACGCCTGCATCAGCCAACAATTATCATGTCATTTAAAAGCCAAGATTGTTTGCAAAGTAAAGGCATCAACAGGAACATTGCAGCAACCGTCACTGCGTTCCAACCAGTGAGCCAGCAGTTAAGACAGGTCTGTCTACCTGGTGCCGTCAGAGTTGTCTTTCATGCCACAGACCTCTGTCCTCTCTCCAACACAAATGATAACAAACAGTGCTTAAGAAAAACATCACTGAACACATTGTATGAGACAGACACAGAAACAGACCGATGGGTACACAGACCACGAGACATGTTCATTAGGAAAGACACAAAAAACATAGGTCGGCAAAGATAGGCGTTTCAGAACTGCACTCATTCGTACCCTGAAAATTACAGTGGCTGGGAAGTTTTCCAATAAATATGAAAATAAATAAATAAATAATCTGGCCAATAAAATCTTTCAAACTTCTCAAGAGACACTAAGCATTTGAGCAGCCTCACTCCCCTGCTTGAACTCTCTCACGTCTAGCCAGACCATAATTATTTCCCCTGACCTCTCTCACGTCTAGCCAGACCATAATTATTTCCCCTGACCTCTCTCACGTCTAGCCAGACCATAATTATTTCCCCTGACCTCTCACGTCTAGCCAGACCACAATTATTTCCCCTGACCTCTCTCAGTCTAGCCAGACCACAATTATTTCCCTGACCTCTCTCACGTCTAGCCAGACCAAATTATTTCCCCTGACCTCTCTCACGTCTAGCCAGACCACAATTATTTTCCCTGACCTCTCACGTTAGCCAGACCATAATTATTTCCCCTGACCTCTCTCGCGTCTACCCAGACCACAATTATTTCCCCTGTACTACCTCAATCTCAGATTCCTGTCCCCGAGTACCATGCAGATGGAATCTGAAATGAAGACGTCAGCCAGCATCCTTGAGACTTTTAGGAGATAGATTGTTCAGGGAAAGAGACAGAGAACGCTGCTTATAACTCACGTGACCAAAAGACGGTTCAGAGAGACAGGTTCCATTGTGGCAAGACGCTGAATGGAACGACGCTATACTGGCCTAACAGAACACAGGCTGGGAATAAGGGAAGCAACACACTGCAGCAGGACATCCTTCTCCTCGCACACTGAAAAGCCACTCGGCAGATAACGAAGTAATCAAGTTATCAGCCAGTCTTCTCTTTCTTTTTGTTCCTTCTTTTTCTTTTTCCTTTTTTTTTTGCATTTTCCAGTCAAAAAACCATAAAACTTGGTCACAGAAATCTGTCCTTAATGATTTTTATGCAGATGTGAAAAAAACAAAGCCTAGTTTGAACACCGAACTTAATTTACCTCGGACTGGGAAACAAAAAAGCTTTTCCCATGAGATAGAAAAAGTCGGACATCTTTACGAGATGAGTCACAGAGCTCTTTAAAAAAAATAATAAAAGAAAAAAAAAATTTTCGAGCTAAAATGCTTGTGGGAACCACCCACCAACCCCAAAACTGGTAACCAGTTATGCTTCCCTCCCATACCCACCCTCCTTCAATTTTCCACTGTAAAAACTGTAGGGCGGTGTAGAAGCAAGTCCCCACTGTACTTGTCACAGAAAGCAGAGCAGACCTTTCCTAGAGCATGTGGCGTGGACTGCTGGTTGTCCTGCCCCTTGTCTGTGGCTTCTCTCACAGCCCCCTTCACTGGGACAATCCTGGTGTGATCCTGGATTGTGTCCCTTGAGACAGTGTGTCCTCTTCCTCTGCAATGTTGTCCCATAAATTGAGTGTCCTGTTGCTCAGCGATTTTGTCCCGTTAAATTGGGTGTCCTGTTGCTCAGCGATTTTGTCCCGTTAAATTGGGTGTCCTGTACCTCTGCAGCGTTGTCCCATTCAATTTGGTGTTCCGTTTCTCTGTAAGTTTGTCCATCAAATAAGGTGTCCTATTTCTGTACAATGTTGTCCCATTACTTTAGCCGTCCTACTCCTCTGCCATATTGTCCCATTGAATTTGGCGTTCTGCTTCTCTGTAAGTTTGTCCATTGGATTAGTTGTCCTATTTCTGTGCAATGTTGTCCCATCACATTAAGTGTCCTACTTCTGTGCAATATTGTCCCATTACATTAAGTGCCCTATTCCTCTTGAGTTAGTGTCCTATTGAATTAGGTCTCCTATTTTTTCTGCAATGTTATCCCATTCAAAATGACATTTGTTTCTTTGCCATGTTGTCCCACTAAATTAGGTGTCCTATAATCCTCTACAATGTTGTCCAACTAAATTAGGTGTCCTATTTCAAAGTTCCATCATCCATACAATGTTGTCCAACTAAATTAGGTGTCCTATTTCAAAGTTCCATCATCCACACAACAGAATGAAAATCTGTACTTCAACGGAGAAATGCCCAAAAAGATATGTTAAGCGATATGTTGCTGGTAAAACGTCGACTCAACAGTTGCTATAATCAACAAAACATTGTCAACATTTTGATAACGTCACATTGTATGATCCACAAGATGAGCAAAATCTTGATTATGGGAAAAAGCTTCAGCGATCACCATTTCTTCTCACTGAAAATCACAGCAGTATGTACACATTCACAAACGTATCATATCACCAGCGTGAAAGCAGCAGTCATGATGCAATAAACCCAAGACCTACCTGAATGTCAAAGCAATTTTGAACTGTCGCCATGTCATGGCTTGTGCAAAAGTCTGCGATCCTGATAAACCCAGGAACTGTGATCACCGTTCTGGTCACGACTGTTTTTATGGTTCTGTGTGAAGCAAGTGCCGTGACGCTTATGATCACCGCTTTGGTTATGACCCTGTCATGCTATGTGCGCAACTGGCCTTGAAACAGAAGGTCGTGATCAATGGTCGGTTACAGTATGCGGCCCTGACACACACCGTCGTGATCAACGCTCTGGTGATGTCCATGTCATGGCTTGTGCACAGTGTGTGGCCCTTACACTGCCTACCACAATCGCTGTATTTGATTATGACCATTTTGCACAGAACACTGGCAATGAGCAAACACTTTGTAACAAAACATCAGCACGTTAAATAGTTACCACCCTTTTGTCCAGTGCTTGTCAGCGATTGAGAAGGTGAGAAAATGGTGTTGCTGTCTTCTTGTATGCACCCGAAGAAGAACTGTAATAAGGCTTTCGCTCTATGTGTGTGTGTGTGTGTGTGTGTGTGTGTGTGTGTGTGTGTGTGTGTGTGTGTGTGTGTGTGTGTGTGCGTGTGTGTATGTGTGTGTGTGTGCGTGTGTGTGTGTGTGGGCGTGTGTGCACACGTTTGTGTGTGTGTGTGTGTGTGTGTGTGTGTGTGTGTGTGTGTGTGTGTATGTGTGTGTGGGGAGACAGATGTGTGCACACAAATACATGTTCTAAAGTACCTACACATGCAAGCAACCGAGACAAAATGAGCATCATCATACATGCATACACAGATACGTTATTGATGAAAGTTCACAGTGTGTAAGTCAGAGTCCTATCAGCAGGTCAGGATGAAGACACAACATGGCCATCCTTTACCTGGTCAGTCTCATGTCCATACCCCTTGACCAACGCTAGAGATCAGCAGACCCAGACAGGGCACATGTCAACCCATTCATCATCACTTCATAAAATATCATCCCACCTCAACATGTCAACCCCTACCTCGTCACTTCATAAAATATCATCCCACCTCACACGTCAACCCTACCCCATCACTTCATAAATTATCATCCCACCTCACATGTCAACCCATACCTCACCACTTAACAAAACATCGTCCCACCTCACATGTCAACCCATACCTCACGACTTGATGAACCATCATCAGATTCAGTGTTATAAAACAAGAACATCATCGTCATCATCATCAGATCCAGTATCATATAGCAAGAAATCATCATCATCACCAACATCATAGTTAATATTACATAGCAAGAACATCATCATCATCATCACATTCAATATCATATAACAAGAACATAATCATCATCATCATCTTCAATATCATATAACAAGAACATAATCATGATTATCATATTCAATAACATATAGCAAGAACATCATCATGATCAGATCAGTATCCTATAACAAGACAATCTGCAGCAGCAGATTCAATATTATATAGCAAGAACATCAACATCACCTTCATTAGATCCAGGACAATATAATTTATCAGAAACATCAGATCCAATACCACATAGCATAAACATCATCAGACCTACTAACCAATGGTGTGGTGTATTGTACACAGAGTTCTGGCTAGGAGGTCGTGGGTTCAATTCCCACCAGAACCTACTTGTGGGATGGGATTTTTCTGCCCCAACCTGCCCCTGCCCAGAGCTGAATTTGTTGTGGGCTCAACTAGCAAGACTGGGACCACACAGCTGAGTCTTAATCACTTCATGGATGCTTCGAACTGAATTTGTTATGGGCTCAACTAGCAAGATAAGATAAGATAATGTTGCTTATAGCCCAGCCGACCGCAAAGAGCCACATCAGGGCTGTCACGACTGGGACCACACAGCTGAGTCTTAATCACTTCATGGATGCTTCGAGCTGAATTTGTTGTGGGCTCAACTAGCAAGACTGGGACCACACAGCTGAGTCTTAATCACTTCATGGATGCTTCGAGCTGAATTTGTTATGGGCTCAACTAGCAAGACTGGGACCACACAGCTGAGTCTTAATCACTTCATGGATGCTTCGAGCTGAATTTGTTGTGGGCTCAACTAGCAAGACTGGGACCACACAGCTGAGTCTTAATCACTTCATGGATGCTTCGAGCTGAATTTGTTATGGGCTCAACTAGCAAGACTGGGACCACACAGCTGAGTCTTAATCACTTCATGGATGCTTCGAGCTGAATTTGTTGTGGGCTCAACTAGCAAGACTGGGACCACACAGCTGAGTCTTAATCACTTCATGGATGCTTCGAGCTGAATTTGTTGTGGGCTCAACTAGCAAGACTGGGACCACACAGCTGAGTCTTAATCACTTCATGGATGCTTCGAGCTGAATTTGTTGTGGGCTCAACTAGCAAGACTGGGACCACACAGCTGAGTCTTAATCACTTCATGGATGCTTTGAGCTGAATTTGTTATGGGCTCAACTAGCAAGATAAGATAAGATAATGTTGCTTATAGCCCAGCCGACCGCAAAGAGCCACATCAGGGCTGTCACGACTGGGACCACACAGCTGAGTCTTAATCACTTCATGGATGCTTCGAGCTGAATTTGTTGTGGGCTCAACTAGCAAGACTGGGACCACACAGCTGAGTCTTAATCACTTCATGGATGCTTCGAGCTGAATTTGTTATGGGCTCAACTAGCAAGACTGGGACCACACAGCTGAGTCTTAATCACTTCATGGATGCTTCGAGCTGAATTTGTGGGCTCAACTAGCAAGACTGGGACCACACAGCTGAGTCTTAATCACTTCATGGATGCTTCGAGCTGAATTTGTTATGGGCTCAACTAGCAAGACTGGGACCACACAGCTGAGTCTTAATCACTTCATGGATGCTTCGAGCTGAATTTGTTGTGGGCTCAACTAGCAAGACTGGGACCACACAGCTGAGTCTTAATCACTTCATGGATGCTTCGAGCTGAATTTGTTGTGGCTCAACTAGCAAGACTGGGACCACACAGCTGAGTCTTAATCACTTCATGGATGCTTCGAGCTGAATTTGTTATGGGCTCAACTAGCAAGACTGGGACCACACAGCTGAGTCTTAATCACTTCATGGATGCTTCGAGCTGAATTTGTTGTGGGCTCAACTAGCAAGACTGGACCACACAGCTGAGTCTTAATCACTTCATGGATGCTTCGAGCTGAATTTGTTATGGGCTCAACTAGCAAGACTGGGACCACACAGCTGAGTCTTAATCACTTCATGGATGCTTCGAGCTGAATTTGTTATGGGCTCAACTAGCAAGACTGGGACCACACAGCTGAGTCTTAATCACTTCATGGATGCTTCGAGCTGAATTTGTTTGGGCTCAACTAGCAAGACTGGGACCACACAGCTGAGTCTTAATCACTTCATGGATGCTTCGAGCTGAATTTGTTATGGGCTCAACTAGCAAGACTGGGACCACACAGCTGAGTCTTAATCACTTCATGGATGCTTCGAGCTGAATTTGTTATGGGCTCAACTAGCAAGACTGGGACCACACAGCTGAGTTTTAATCACTTCATGGATGCTTCTCTACAGAATGTTGCTCAAATTTCCCGATCAACACTGCAGGTGTCTGTATCTCTCAGGGCTGGCTCATAACGAGATATATTATGAATATAAGCAGAGTCCTGTCATGTAGTCTCAGACCAGAACGAAAATCCATTGTGTCTTCTTCATCATGCTCATCCTCATCAATCAGCATAAGAAAAAAAAGTCTCCAATTCTGCGCTGCTTCATGCCCTGCTCTCATGGTGACCTCAGTTTAATTACCTGTCCCAATCTATGCCTTTGGTATGGTTCTGTCAGGGTCACCAATACTAGCAAATTCATGGAGACTGTCGCTAGACAGACATGGTGGCGCTCTCCGCAGGGCGAGTTCACTCACACTGGCTCTGTGACTAAGCAATTGTCACCTGAATGAAATTTATCATAAAGTGTCCTGCATTATGCTGGATCAGAACAGCCACCACTGACCCACCATCAAAGTGACCTGGCAGCATGCAGTGTCTCCTCTGGTGAGTTGCCCGATGATCACTGACTGTTCCCTGTGGATGGCTGGTGCCTGGGCGGTGGCGGGATGGGCTGGAATGGGGCTGTGGATGGGCAGCCTAAATGAGCAGCAAAGGTGCAAAACCACTAAATTGGCATGAAAGATGAGAGCCAACCCCCCTCCCCCCCCCCCCCCTCCCCCCCCAAAAAAATTTTTAAAAAAATCACCACATCCGTTACTATATAATAGAGATATGGAGAGGAAGGGCAAGTATCTCCGCCTTTCCTAAGAGTTCCATTGCACATAGCGAAGGCATTCACCACTTCCTGTTGACCTGATTGGCTGGTTTTCTGTCTGCCTCCTGTTGACGGGTTGGTCGCCTGTTCACCTCACTTTGCCATCGAGATGTCAAACCAACTACGAAGCACACATTCCCTTATTCCCACGCACACAAAGGTTGCAAGCAGGCAGTGGGCCGCCCTCGCCCAACAGCAAGCAAAAAACACACTGGCATACGCCATCACCTGAGCGGGCAGACCCAAGCGCCTAAACAATCCTCTTGAAGCAAGCAGTGACCGTGGTGCCAGGAAGTAGTTAATGACCTGTGAAAACAAACAGGACTCCAACAAAGGCGAATGGTGGGAAAGTGGAGGGAGATACTTCTCCTGTCCGCTCCAGGTCAGCGAATAGAAAGAAAACAGTCCATACATACTTTTCATCGTTATTTGAAAAAAACAAAATTAGATTCAATGGCGCATGTAACTAATGAGGTCAAGCAGTGCCGTAGTACAACATGCATGGCCGATGACCCCTGCTGTCATGTGAACAGAGGTGAAGATCAGGTGCTGACAGACAGAAGCAGAGGTGTTGCTCTCACTATGAACAAGCACAGGGACCGGACTTTCCCAGCAAGTCACATGAAGCAGCGTTTCTTCTCCCATGGGCATTTTCATTCCAAGGTGGGTTTTTTTTTTCCTTTTCATTGTAAACTTTTTCCCTATGTAATAATAATGGGGCTTTTTCATGTGTTTGTTTTAAAAACCAGCGAACAGTGTCTAGCATTTCCCATTCCAGTGTTCGCTGCTGTGGTCATCTCTCCTGCAGCGGCTGTATTCACACAATCTTCTGAGCCTTCCCTCCCAACCGTCCTGGGTCTAGTTTAAATGCTGCTGCCTTCACCATAAAATAACACTTTAAAAGGATGCCGAGGAGAGACAATCTTTTCACATGATGTCTGTATTGTTTGCTTCACACAGCTGTTTTTCCTAGCATGCTGAAAATCATTATGACAGACATTTTCACTGATCAATTCACTCTGGTTGTGAGTTGGTGTTTGAGAATCAAATGATAACTGTTCAAGCGATTAAATCCATATTTTCAAAATTAAAATCCATCTGCAATGTCCTCATTAAAATCCACAAATTCATAAACAACTTTAATGTTAAAATCTGTATAAAAAAAACAAAACATTTCATTCTTAAAAACGTGAAAATAACAACCCTAACACTGTATTCCATGCACATTTACATAAAAAAAACCAAACATTCATCACGCTGATCCATATCACATGCATAAGCATTTTCGTCTTTAAACCTGTGCTTTCTTCTTTTTTTTTTTTCTTCTTTTTTTTTTTTCCTTTTTGGTCACCTGTCAAGAGTTTTACGCCCTGAATCACTGGATCACACACACACTGCAACCGGACGGTTACTCTGACAGCAGGGCGTTTCATCTCTCCTTGCGTTCCTTATGGCGTCATTCCTTCAGATTTTGCATTGCCAATCAGCTCTTCTCAGCTTCCATTGTACTGTTCATTTGGACAATCACTTATTGACCGCATCATGGACCTGTACTCTGTGGCACGCGAGTGAAAAAGAAAAAAATGAAAGGCAACAAACAGAGGAAGAGGAAGGGGAAGGAAGGAGAGAGGAAGGAAGGAGAGAGGAAGGAGAGAGGAAGGAAGGAGGATGTGGGAGGAGGAGAAGAGGCATGAAACGCCTAAACAGGAAGTTGCCAACAGAAAAACAAAACAAACACCAGCCAAAAATTGCAGAGAAAAACAAAAACAAAAAAAGGGAAAAACAATTTTTTTAAACAGAGAGGAGAGGGGGGAGGGGGGGGGGGGGGGGGGAATGTGGGTAAACCTAAAACCAAATCAACTTCTCCGTATCCTCTGTCTACACACAGCATCAATTCTGTAGACTTGCACTGTCAGTAAAATCTTTTTTTTTTCATATTGAAAAGTCAGTCTGCTTCCTTTGATGTCACACACCTGAAAGCTCTAATGTTGCGGAACATGTATTTACAACGCTGTCAAAGAAGAGAAGCTCCATGGAGAACTGGCCCACCCGGTGCAGTCAGCCGTCCGTCCAGTCGTTGAGGGGGATGCCAGGTGGGTGGAGGTAGGGCGCCCTCAGGCAAAGGGAGATAATCTGATCCATCGTTCCCAGCGTACAACAGTCCGTCCCACTGGACCTCACAGTCTGACCACAGGTCATTTTGGGCCAGCTTCAGTCAATGTCGAACCTCCTCTGGCTTCCTCCAACGCACATATACAGTGAAACCCTCTACAGGAGTGAAAGAACCACCAGTCACTTCATCCCTAAATAAATGTCTTTTTGTTTTTTTAAGTTTCGGGGTATGAAGAAACTGGCTCGTTTTTTCCCTTGAGTGTATGAAATCAAATCGTCAAAAAAAACCGACATGACACAAACTGAAAGCAAATTACAAAGCAGTAAGAGCCACAACAGCCCACGTTCTTTTGTTCCACCATTTTGAAGAAGTTTTGGTTATTTTGCAACATCAACATATTAAAGTGTCGTGACCGAACTGGAAAGCACAACTTTTGTCTGGTATGGAAAGGTCAGTTGTCAAACACACACACACACACACACACGCACACACCACACACACACACTGTGACGCCAATGCCAAAAGGAAGTTTTGCACCCAATCATAAATGTTAAAAAGTCACACAAAGGACAGTACTAACAGACGTCCTCATTGGCTGAAGCCACCATTTCCAGAGCCAGTAATGTGCCATTAAAGCTAAAAACCCTCAGGACCTCGAACGATGAGGAAAACGTCAAACCACATGAGGAACCGGTTGCCTGAAGTTAAGACTGGACACTGCCAACGTGTTCAATACCACCTCCGCCTCCTCCACTCTTTCATTCACCTTTTGCTAAACTAACACCGTTCACAGTGTCAGCTGGAATTGCATGTCAAAGTTCATGTTGTGAAAGCTGACAAGACGGCTGTCCAGGTCGAGTGTCGGCAATGAAAGTCAACATGAGAGTCGACAGGTCAGCACAAAAAAAAGTTGATAGGACAGTTATAAAAGTTCTTATGACAGCTTCTACAATTGAATTATCAGCTGTAATGATTGAAACGACGGCTATGAAGATTGATATATCAGCTGTAAAGGTTGATATGTCAGCTGTAAAGGTTGATGTGTCAGCTGTTAAGGTTGATGTGTCAGCTGTGAAGGTTGATATTCAGCTGTAAAGGTTGATGTGTCAGCTGTAAAGGTTGGTATGTTAGCTGTGAAGGTTGATCTGTCAGCTGTGAAGGTTGATGTGTCAGCTGTGAAGGTTGATGTGTCAGCTGTGAAGGTTGGTAGTCAGCTGTGAAGGTTGATGTGTCAGCTGTAAAGGTTGATGTATCAGCTGTTAAGGTTGGTGGTATGTCAGCTGTAAAGGTTGATATGTCAGCTGTAAAGGTTGGTGGTATGTCAGCTGTAAAGGTTGATATGTCAGCTGTAAAGGTTGATGTATCAGCTGTTAAGGTTGGTGGTATGTCAGCTGTAAAGGTTGATGTGTCAGCTGTAAAGGTTGGTGGTATGTCAGCTGTAAAGGTTGATATGTCAGCTGTAAAGGTTGATGTGTCAGCTGTAAAGGTCGATATGTCAGCTGTGAAGGTTGATGTGTCAGCTGTAAAGGTTGATGTGTCAGCTGCAAAGGTTGATATGTCAGCTGTAAAGGTTGATGTGTCAGCTGTAAGGTTGGTATGTTAGCTGTAAAGGTTGAGTGTCAGCTGTAAAGGTTGATGACAGCTGTAAAGGTTGATGTGTCAGCTGTAAAGGTTGGTATATCAGCTCTGTAAAGGTTGATGCGTCAGCTGTAAAGGTTGATGTGTCAGCTGTAAAGGTTGATGTGTCAGCTGTAAAGGTTGGTATGTCAGCTCTGTAAAGGTTGATGCGTCAGCTGTAAAGGTTGATATGTCAGCTGTGAAGGTTGATATGTCAGCTGTAAAGGTTGATGTGTCAGCTGTAAAGGTTGGTATGTCAGCTCTGTAAAGGTTGATGTGTCAGCTGTAAAGGTTGGTATGTCAGCTCTGTAAAAGTTGATGTGTCAGCTGTAAAGGTTGGTATGTCAGTTCTGTAAAGGTTGATGTGTCAGCTGTAAAGGTTGGTATGTCAGCTCTGTAAAGGTTGATGTGTCAGCTGTAAAGGTTGATATGTCAGCTTTTAAAGTTGATATATCATCTGCATAGGCTGTCACCTGTAAAGGTTAATTAATGTCAGCTATAAAGGTTGACAGGACAGCTATAAAAGTTCATATGTAATTTATAGAGGTTAATAACTCAGTTGTAAAAGTTAATATGTCATCCATAAAGATTGATATGTCATCCATAAAGATTGGTATGTCATCCATAAAGGCTAAGTTACATTAACTGTAAAGGTTAACATGGCGGCTATAAAAGTCAGCTGTAAATGTCAATAACCCAGATTCACAGATTGATATGTGCACTGTAAAGGTTAAATATGACAGCTGTAAAGGTTGATACAACAGCTGTAAAGGTTGATGTGTCAGCTGTAAAGGTTGATATGACAGCTGTAAAGGTTGATATGACAGCTGTAAAGGTTGATATGACAGCTGTGAAGCTTGTTGCATCAGCCATGAAGGTTGAAGTTCAACTCTACAGGTTGACATGACAGCTGTCGATACACAAGTTCCAGCTGCACCGTCAGAAGGGGGGGGGGGGGGAGGTAGAACAGGGGGGGGGGGGGGGGGCTACATTCTCCTCTTCTTCTCCAGTTTCTTCAGCTCCTTCGCCTGACGTCCAGTCACGATGTGGTACTGCACCGGGCCTGAAACCAATAACAACACAACAGGATGCATTGAAAGGGAGGGCAAGGTACCGCTCCATCATGTGGTCTCACACACCTAAATGGAACTCTGCAGCCACATCTTCATCATCGCTTATCGAAAATTAAGAAACAAAAAAAAACCACAAGAAAGAAAAAGAAGAAAAAAAGAAAAAAGGGGGCGTGAAATTCTACGGCTTTCATGCCTTTTTACCCCAGGAATTTGCATTGACCTCAGTGTCAATTTCATCGCCACATCCAAGGCCATGAGGAGGAGGTCCTTGGCTTCCTCAAGTTCATGGGGACCGTCACTGGATGGACATGGAGTCGCTGGTCTAGAGGGGATGCTCACTTGATACGCTGTGTGGCTAAGCAATTACTGTCATTAATGAGAGGAAGTGTGGGGGTGGGTGGGGGGGGGGGGGGGGGGGAGCTTAACGTCATAAATAAGGGGAAAGGGGTCGGAGAGGGGGTGGGGGTGGGTTAGCTTATCAGGTGGTGTCCCGATTATGCTGAGCCACAACAGACATGATCTGTAGCGGTGCAGCGTCTCCTCTGGTGGGTTTCCTCATGACCACCTAAAACTTCTTGCTCCTGTGGACTTCCTGTCACTGCAGCTGTAGTGTAATGAACCTGGCTGTGGCTGATGGCCCCCCCCCCAGTGAGGGGCCTGGGCGTCGTGGGGCAAGAGAAGAAAAAGATGACAACAGCTCATTCTTCACAGACATCTCTGCTTAACTAGGCATCGACGTCATGATAACACAAAGCAAAAAGCAGACCTTACTTGACCGCCAAGTCACTTCGATGGTGTTCTGTTTGTATCTGCTACACTACTGATAACGGGAGTTTAGTAATAACTAGAGTTCAGAGCCGTTTGTTTCAATTTTCCACACATCACACCTCGTCTCTATGGTGTTCTGTATCTGCTACACTACTGATAACGGGAGTTTAGTAATAATAACTAGAGTACAGTGCCGTTTGTTTCCATTTACCACACTCACGCCTCGTCTCTATGGTGTTCTGTTTGTATCTGCTACACTACTGACAACAGGAGTTTAGTAATAACGGGAGTACAGTGCCATTTGTTTCCATTTACCACACATCACACCTCGTCTCTATGGTGTTCTGTATCTGCTACACTACTGACAACAGGAGTTTAGTAATAACGGGAGTACAGTGCCGTTTGTTTCCATTTACCACACATCACGCCTCGTCTCTATGATGTTCTGTTTGTATCTGCTACACTACTGACAACAGGAGTTTAGTAATAACGGGAGTACAGTGCCATTTGTTTCCATTTACCACACATCACACCTCGTCTCTATGGTGTTCTGTATCTGCTACACTACTGATAACGGGAGTTTAGTAATAACGGGAGTACAGTGCCATTTGTTTCAATTTACCACACATCACGCCTCGTCTCTATGGTGTTCTGTTTGTATCTGCTACACTACTGGTAACGGGAGTTTAGTAATAATAACTAGAGTACAGTGCCGTTTGTTTCCATTTACCACACATCATGCCTCGTCTCTATGGTGTTCTGTTTGTATCTGCTACACTACTGATAACGGGAGTTTAGTAATAACCAGAGTACAGTGCCGTTTGTTTCCATTTACCACACATCACGCCACGTCCTGTGTCCATCCAAACACTTACAGAGGGAATGAGGAGTTTGGGTCGAGTGCCACCACCACGGTTGCTGCCCATGGAGCTGTAGCCACTGCTGCCGCCAAAGCTGTCTTCACGGAAGTGGACCTTCTGGCCCTTCCCCTTTACAGAGTTCCGGCCGGATGCCTGTCAAATAACACACAGTGTATTCAACGGTCAGTCCCCAAGCTCTGCCTATATGCCTGTCAAATAACACAATGTGTTCAACATGTAGCCACCAAGCTCTGACTATATACATGTCAAATAACACAATGTGTTCAACATGTAGCCACCAAGCTCTGACTATACACATGTCAAATAACACACAGTGTGTTCAACATGTAGCCACCAAGCACCAACCATACGCCTGTCACCCAACACAAAACGGTGAAATCTGAACGTGCTTGGATTCAACCCCAAAAATTATGCATTAGTTTTAAGCTTGAGTTGAGTGTGACCGAGCCTAAGAGACAGGATACTATCCATTTAGCATGTCTGCTCAGCTCAGGCACTGCTGAACTGATGACTACAGGCTGTGAACGTGTGTTTGCACTTGCTTCAACCCTCAGTGGCATGACGCAGTGTGACCAAGTTGGGAATTAGCTTCATCACACAAGATCAATTCCAGATTCCTCAACTCAAGGTGAGTGACTACAATGCTCACTTTTAAACATCACCAACAGATTGATGCTTAGCTAAGTACATCTATAAGCAGATCAGAAAAGTACGTTCATAAGTAGATTTTCTTTTTTCCCAACAGACATCAGTGTAGTTGGACATACAGTGCTGTATATTAGATTTCCATTTTAAAATTTCACAGGGTTTTTTTTTCTTTATTTTCTACAAGAAATACCTAAATTCTGTCAAGTCTGGTTCTCTAAAATGGAGGTTAAGAGAAATATTGTATGGCAAGGAGAATGTTCAAAGAAAAAAAAAAGCCTGACTCCAACTGACCCCTCTCCCGTGATGATGCCGGAGGAGCCATTGGCTGCCCAGATGCCACTGTCTGTTGTCTGGTGGGATTCCAGTGATGTGGTGTCCTCCCCTCCTGCACGCACACACACACACACACACACACACACACGCGCGCGCACACACACACACACACACACACTGCAGGAATGAAGACTCACATACAGGTATACACACTTTCATGTATACACAGACAAAAAACACACACGCACGCACGCACGCACGCACACACACACACACACACAGACACACACACAGACACACACACACACACACACACACTGCAGGAATGAAGACTCACATACAGGTATACACACTTTCATGTATACACAGACAAAAAAAGCACACACACCCACGCACGCACGCATGCACGCACACAAACACACACACACACACACACACACACACACACACACACACACACACACCACGCACGCACACATATTTGGGGGTGAGGACTCATATACAAGTATACACACTTTCATGTATAAACAGACAAAAAAAATACACACACACATATATATTTGGGGAACAGACACAAAAAATGCACACACACACACACACACACATATTGGGGGTATGAAAACTCATACACAGGTATACACACTTTCATGCCAAAAAAATGGACAAAAAATGCACGCACACGCACACACACACACAATGACCCTGTCATGTTGAAAAACGACCAATCAGAGTAGAGCGTACCCTGTGAGCCTCCATTCAGATGTAGAGTCTGCATCAGGGAGGCGATGGCAGCGTCCACATCATAGGTGTGCTTCTTCAGCGCCTCCCGCACAGCCACAGTGTCCTGAAAACAGAAACCATTCTCTTTCATTATGCGTCCTGAAAATAGAAACCATTTCATTATGCGTCCTGAAAACAGAAACCATTCTCTTTCATTATGCGTCCTGAAAACAGAAACCATTCTCTTTCATTATGCGTCCTGAATCTTTCATGATGCGTCCTGAAAATAGAAACCATTCTGTTTCATTATGCGTCCTGAACACAGAAACCATTCTCTTTCATTATGCGTCCTGAAAATAGAAACCATTTCATTATGCGTCCTGAAAACAGAAACCATTCTCTTTCATTATGCGTCCTGAAAACAGAAACCATTCTCTTTCATTATGCGTCCTGAATCTTTCATGATGCGTCCTGAAAATAGAAACCATTCTGTTTCATTATGCGTCCTGAACACAGAAACCATTCTCTTTCATTATGCGTCCTGAATCTTTCATGATGCGTCCTGAAAATAGAAACCATTCTCTTTCATTATGCGTCCTGAAAACAGAAACCATTCTCTTTCATTACGCGTCCTGAAAATAGAAACCATTCTCTTTCATTATGTGTCCTGAAAATAGAAACCATTCTCTTTCATTATGTGTCCTGAAAACGTAAACCATTCTGTTTCATTATGCGTCCTGAAAACAGACACCACTCTGTTTCATCAAGTGTCCTGAAAATAGAAACCACTCTTTCATTATGCGTCCTGAAAATAGAAACCATTCTGTTTCATTATGTGTCCTGAAAATAGAAACCATTCTCTTTCATTTTGTGTTGTGAAAATAGAAACCATTCTGTTTCATTATGTGTCCTGAAAATAGAAACCATTCTCTTTCATTGTGTGTTGTGAAAATAGAAACCATTCTGTTTCATTAAGTGTTGAGAAAATAAAAAACCATTCTATTTCATCATGTATCCTGAAAAAGTAAACCATTCTGTTTTATCATGTGTCCTGTGTGTCACTGTGTGTGTGTGTGTGTGTGTGTGTGTGTGCATGAAAGATAGTGGTTGAGACACAGAGAGAGAATAATACTTTAAAAAAACAAAACAAGAATTAGTAAAAAAAAAAAAAAAAAAAAAAGAAAAGGCATGGAAATACCAAAGAAAATCCACAAACTCGCAAATCAAGGAGAAACAGGTACATGAACAGCCACAGGCAGGCAGAAAGTCAAACAGATTCCATGAGAAAATGCTTTCGATAATCCTACCATAAAAGAGAAATGGACATATAAACCTATACATACATGCAGGCAGATAAACAGATACGGTGAGAAAATGCTTCTAACATTCCTATAAAAGAGAAAAGGACATAGGAACAGACACAGGCAGATAGAAAAGCAAACGGATACAGTGAGAACACACGGCTCACATGCCCCCACCACCCCACCCCCCTTACCCCACACCCCCATCCCTCCTCCACCCACACATGCACAAACACATCCCCCCCCCCCCCCACTCCCATCCCCCCCCCCCCCCCCTCCCCTCCAGAACCATCCCCTCCCCAACTCCGCCTTCCCAGCTGTTCTGACCTGGCAGCCAGTGGCCCGAGTGACCTCGGCCTCTAGATGGCTCAGATCTCGCTTTGCTGTCACCACACCGCTGTCGTCCGTCGAGGGCAAGGGTGTAGGGGGCACTGGAGTCTGGCCATTCTCCTGCAACAGCAGGGTGTATGTATCACAGACCACCAGGACACAACACATCGCTGTTTATCCTTCAGGGCAAAATGCATCGCTGTTTATCGTTCAGGACAAAATGCATCACTGTTTATCCTTCAGGGCAAAATGCATCGCTGTTTATCGTTCAGGACAAAATGCATCACTGTTTATCCTTCAGGTCAAAATGCATCGTTGTTTATCGTTCAGGACAAAATGCATCGTTGTTTATTCTTCAGGACAAAATGCATCACTGTTTATCGTTCAGCACAAAATGCATCACTGTTTATCCTTCAGCGCAAAATGCATCACTGTTTATCCTTCAGCGCAAAATACATCACTGTTTATCCTTCAGGGCAAAATGCATCACTGTTTATCCTTCAGGACAAAATGCATCACTGTTTATCCTTCAGGACAAAATGCATCACTGTTTATCCTTCAGGGCAAAATGCATCACTGTTTATCCTTCAGGGAAAAATATATCAGTTTATCCTTCAGGTCAAAATGCATCACTGTTTATCCTTCAGGTCAAAATGCATCACTGTTTATCCTTCAGGTCAAAATGCATCACTGTTTATCCTTCAGGTCAAAATGCATCACTGTTTATCCTTCAGGTCAAAATATATCAGTTTATCCTTCAGGTCAAAATGCATCACTGTTTATCCTTCAGCACAAACTGTATCACTGTTAATCCACCAGGACAAAATGCATCACTGTTTATCCTTCAGGGCAAAATGCATCACTGTTTATCCTTCAGCACAAACTGTATCACTGTTAATCCACCAGGACAAAATGCATCACTGTTTATCCTTCAGGACAAAATGCATCACTGTTTATCCTTCAGGGCAAAATGCATCACTGTTTATCCTTCAGGGAAAAATATATCAGTTTATCCTTCAGGTCAAAATGCATCACTGTTTATCCTTCAGGTCAAAATGCATCACTGTTTATCCTTCAGGTCAAAATGCATCACTGTTTATCCTTCAGGTCAAAATGCATCACTGTTTATCCTTCAGGTCAAAATATATCAGTTTATCCTTCAGGTCAAAATGCATCACTGTTTATCCTTCAGCACAAACTGTATCACTGTTAATCCACCAGGACAAAATGCATCACTGTTTATCCTTCAGGGCAAAATGCATCACTGTTTATCCTTCAGCACAAACTGTATCACTGTTAATCCACCAGGACAAAATGCATCACTGTTTATCCTTCAGGGCAAAATGCATCACTGTTTATCCTTCAGCACAAACTGTATCACTGTTAATCCACCAGGACAAAATGCATCACCGTTTATCCTTCAGGGCAAAATGCATCACTGTTTATCCTTCAGCACAAACTGTATCACTGTTAATCCACCAGGACAAAATGCATCACTGTTTATCCTTCAGGGCAAAATGCATCACTGTTTATCCTTCAGGGCAAAATGCATCACTGTTTATCCTTCAGGGCAAAATGCATCACTGTTTATCCTTCAGGGCAAAATGTATCACTGTTTATCCTTCAGGGCAAAATGCATCACCATTTATCCTTCAGGGCAAAATGCATCACCGTTTATCCTTCAGGGCAAAATGCATCACTGTTTATCCTTCAGGGCAAAATGCATCACTGTTTATCCTTCAGGGCAAAATGCATCTCTGTTTATCCTTCAGGGCAAAATGCATCACTGTTTATCCTTCAGGGCAAAATGCATCACTGTTTATCCTTCAGGGCAAAATGCATCTCTGTTTATCCTTCAGGGCAAAATGCATCACTGTTTATCCTTCAGGGCAAAATGCATCACTGTTTATCCTTCAGGGCAAAATGCATCTCTGTTTATCCTTCAGGGCAAAATGCATCACTGTCCATTCTGCAGCAGCAGCATGCAAGTCACAGTCTTTCAGGACACATTGCTGTTTGTCAAAACAGACACATGTATGACTGCTACGATTTCTGGTAATTCCATCACCTCGCTTTAACCCTCTTGCATTCGCATTTTCCAGCCTAGAACTGCTCCTAGTATTCGTATTGTTTTGAGAAATTTAAGCTAAAACTCACCTACTGCCTTTGAAAGGCTGTTGTGGACAAAGTTTCCACTGCAGCGCTGTCAAATTTAGTATACAAAATTCTAATACATCATATTTCATAATGCAGAGATGTCACATGTTTGGGATGCATGTGGGTGTCATTGTCACCCTGTTTGTCACAAAACAATGGGACATCAAACGTTGACAATGTTACTATAATACACTAGACAGACAATAACATTGTCGGCATGCATTTGTTAGTATAAATCATCAAAGGGTGGCCTACCTCAACTTGAAAACAGCAGTGCTGGTTCAGTAAATCCAGTTTGGGGTGTCACTAAGTGTCACATGATTGTCACATACTCAAACATGGGGCCAGGTAACTTTACGGGGCTTTTTTCGTCCTAAAAGGTGTGTTTGTCACTACTTAACGACTTTTAACACCGGAATATACACAGTCACAGAAAGAAGTAAAATCCATTCTTTACACTCTAATGTGGTGTCTGGTCACACACAGCAGGAGGGTGTCATCACTGTCACATGTCACCAATATGGTAAACACTACTCTTGATCCATGGTTTCTACCATGTTTGCTGCATGGCAGAAACCGTGTTTTCGACCACACCCCACTGATCCGTGGCTCGCTAAACCGAAGATAAGTCGACCAGTAGCACCAGAGTCTTGGCTGACGTTTGATCCCCCCCATCATGACGAGCACAGTTACGAATGCGCGCATCTCCGCAGGTGTCGTATCCTGCCAAAGTAGGTCAGGTTGTCCCCACTTTGCCATCTGCTGCCTGGCGTACAGGTTCGTCTGGTCAGCAGCTGTAGTAAAAAACAACTGCAGCAGGAAGAGAAAAAATAACCCAGAGGTGTATCTGTGTCTGGCAAATCATGATTTGGCCCAGTCTCTTCCTCAAAAGGCTGAACCACATGTGCGGAAGTTGCCGGTCGCCACGTGGTCACAAACGCAAACAAAGGCGCATTCTCTTCATCACTTTTTCGCTCTCTCTTCTCCTCTTCTACTCCCCCCCCCCCCAAGGGGCGGGGGAAAATACCACCCCCTGAAATAAAAATTTCGGGTTTTATCTTCAGCTGCATCGCCTTGGTCTTCCTTCCTTTTTTGTGGTGTGTGTGTGTGTGGTTTTTGTGTGGTGTGTGTTGGTGTGTCTGTGTTGTGTTGTTGTGTGTGTGTGTGTGTGTGTGTGGTTTGTGTGTGTGTGGTGGTGTGTGGTGTGTTGTGTGCGTACGTGTGTGTGAGTGTTGGGTTTTGTGTACGTGTATTGTGGTTGTATGTGTGTGAAAGAGGGTGGTGTGTGTATGTGTGGAGAGAGTGTGTGGGGTTTTTGTATGTGTAGTGTAGTAGTTGGTATGTAGGTTTTAATGTGTAGAGTCTGTGTGTGGGTGTGGGGGTTGTGTGTGTGTGTGTGTGGGGTTTGTGTGGTTGGTGTGTGTTTTTAAAGTGTGTGTGTGTGTGGTATTTGTGTTGGTTTTTTGGGGGGTGTGTGTTTTGTGTGTGTGTGTGTGTGTGTGTGTTGTGTTGTGTGTGTGTGTTTGTGTGTGTGTGTGGCGTGTTGTGCGAGTTGTTTTTTTGTAGTTACCTTGCAGTAGGCATGCATCCCCCGCTCGATGGCAAGACGGGTGGTGGAGCCATATGTAAGGATGGAAGGAGTGGGGGCAGAAACCGAAGAGCCCAAATTTAGAGAGTCGATTTTCTCATACTGCTCTTGGCGCTCAGAACAATCACGTGAAAGTGCTCAATAAAGGGCTTTCTCATCATTCTTTCATCATCTATTATCACAAAGCTGACAGATAAGATAGATAAAAAATGTTGTTATAGCCCCACCGCCCAAAGGGGCCACATCAGGGCTGTCCTTAAAATAAACTCACCAGTCTTTAAAAAAAAAAAAAAACCAACTTTCACACATCTCTTTTAAAAATGACACGTCAAAAAACGCACCGAAAACTTGTTAAAAATCTTTCTGCCTAAAATCTTAAATCAGATGAAAAATTTTAACTCTCTCAAAACTCAAGGATCACATAGGGGGGACATCCCTAAACGGGATCTTCATGGACTCCCGCGAAAAAAGTTTGTGTCTCACTCGTGCAATTCCCAACACTCTAAAAAAAATTTTTTCATTGTGAGTGCGCATGACAGGAATACACCACGGAGCTTCTTCACTCTTTAAAGGTAAGAAGGGAAAAAATAGAATGGCCGGTGTGCCCCCGGCCAGAAGTTTTTCTTACGCCCTCCCGATAGATGGAGGAAGTCCTTAAGGTTGGAAGGATCGAAAGAGTTTGTTATTCGTCTGGTTTCCAATCCCCCTCCAGGGGTCTTCAATAATCGAAATTTTGGGGTTTTTCACATCTGAGGGGGGATAAAGGTTGGACAGTTTCTCTCTTGTGGCTTTTGGCTAAACGATCCCCTTTTACCCCCGGGCCGATCCCAACATGGCCAGGAACCCAAGCAAGGAAATGTTGTAACCGCCGCCTTAAATTTGAAAAAAAGTTCAAAAAAAAAGGAAAAGTTCTGGATGCGAAGGTTGGGGCCCCAGCTATGGCCTCCAAAGCGACAGCGAATCCGACAAACCAAAAAATCCCCCTTTCAAAAAATGAGTTTATTTTTAAAAGCCATACAAGCAGAAAAGTTCAAAAAACGAACATCGAATGTTAGTTCCAACAGTATCGGAAGGAGGCCCCGGGCGTAGGTGCCGGGCCCACCCCTCCTCAATTTGGGAACCGTCAGTGAAAATTTTTTGTGGGGATGGGAATTTGGAACAGAGCTCAGCATACAAACCCTTGTACGCCAAGAGCGGGGTAACTCTTTGCAAAAAGCTGCAAGATCAAAACGAATCTCTGTGTGAAAAAGGTCCTTGGGGTTGTCCGGAAATTTGGGAAAAATCGGAAACACTCCCGGGTCTATACCTGCTTTCCGCACGGAGGCTGCATACAAAGACCAAACGGCGGAATCATTTCGGGTTGTTTTCAAATTTACTTTGGAACGGAGGGTCAAAGACACAGTCATAGGCGGGGTTTCGGGTTTGAGAACCGGATATAAAATTAAAAGACAGTTTCAGTCTGGGGTTTGGGACAGTGGGGTTTCACCCCCTCTGCGTACGGGCTGTATGCAGGGTGGTGCGGAAACGCCCCAAACAGAGACGAAGCCCTTGAGGGGATGGGGTCCAAGAGTTTGGGGGTAAAAGATCGTGCGGACCGTACACAGCCAACCGTGTCCAGTTTGGAACGGACCAGGGCTCTGAAGGGCAACAAATTTTTCTTATACCCCCCAGCGGTGTGCGCTATGCCCCCGCAAATTTTCAGTGCTTTCTGCAAGATTTTTGGGGGTTTTTAATAGGCTGAAAATTTAATTTTTGGTCAAAAATGACCCCCAGAAATTTGGCCTTTTAACAGCGGGAATGGGAGTTTTCCCCTACTTAGTTCGGATCTGGAAAAAACTGACGGAAAATTTAGGGAATGAATCACGCGTTTTTGTTGGAGAAAAGGGAAACCGTTTTCATCTGCCCACCGAGGGATTTTTATTACACAAAGTGGAGCCTGCCTGGAACTCGGGTACAGGCTTCCAGTTGCGAGACAGCAAAATCATCCACAAACAATGAGCATTGAACCCTGCAAACTGATTGAACAATGTGTTGATTTTAATACAAAAGAGGGCGGGAGACAGTATGCCCCCTGTGGAACACCCAACCCTGCCGGGGACACAGAGAGAGGGGTGCCCCCCGGACCTGAAAACTGTCGTTTTCCAAAAAATTTTGAATAAAAAGGGAAGATAAACCTCGAAAACCCAGATCGTGAGATCATGAAGTACCCCCGATTTCCAGGGGTACGTAGGCCCCTTCCCAAGTCGAAAAATTTTGCCACTGCATGCCTGCTGTTCAAAAAAAGCGTTCCGAAGTGAGTTCTAGACGAATCAAGGGTCAACTTTAGACCGATGTTTTGGGGAAACCCACACTTTCTTTCGCAAAAGGGCCCATCGGTTTCGTTTTTCCACTGAGCCTACATTACCATTTTTCCAAAATTTACAAACACAGCGGTAAAAGCTAGGGGACGGTATTTGAGGGGTTAGAAAATCTTTTCCATTTTGGGGAAATTTTGAATATGAGGGCTTTCCGCCAAGAAGGGGGAAAAAACCATAGTCCACACATGGTTGTATCCGTAGCAGGATGTTCAGCCATTTGCGGAAGAGTTTCAAAAAAGTTGAAAATGGATTTATCTAGACCTGGAGGAATCCCCCCAAAAGAAAAGAAAGGGCCCAATTTTTCACTCGTTTAAAACGTGAAAGGAAATTGTAGTCTTCCATTTTGTCTGACAAAAAAGTTGCAGGGGGTTTTCTTTAGGGCTTTGTTTTTACAAAAGTGGCTGATTTCTTAAAAAAGGAGGAATTCTTTTTCAATGGTTTGAAGCAAGCAATTAGCAACGCTTTTCTTCTTGTTATTAAAAAATCCGAAAACTTGAGAGGGTTCACAGTTGGGAAGGTTTTCTTCCCTTGATTTTTTTTTAATGATTTTCCCCACACTTTTTTTTAAAGTTTTTTATGTCCCCTGGAGGAAGCTTCTCCAGGAACCGACGTTTAGTTTTTAAAAAAAGTGGTCTTGATTTAGCACGGAGTTTCTGGGGGCTCGAGCGTTGGCCCCGAAGGCGTTGGTATCCCTCGCTGAGCCCTTTTCTAACTTGGGAAATTTGTTGGCATTCTAATCGAACCGGGTGTTTTGGCTTTAATTTATCGAAGACAGGGAATACGGGCTTTAGCCTTTTGATCATAGTGTTAGTCAGTGATTCAGCTGGCCCCGGACTCGAAAAAAATCAGTGTCCTGGAATTTCCCTTTAGAAATAGTGGCTGCAAAAAACCCCAGTTTGCATTTTATATTTGACTTTTAGAGACAAGATGTTCATTTATGATGGGTTGTGAAGGACTGGGAAATGGCACTTCCGTCAGATCGTCATGGACAGCCCACCAAAGTCCAGGACCACGAGGGGTCACAAACCGACAAACAAACACGAAAGTGAACCTTGGAAAGTGGAGGTAATTTGCGATCCTCTTTTTCAGACAACCCAAAAATCTAAATCCGAAAGGACATCCTCAATTAGCGACCCGGGATGACGACTGACATACCCCAAAGGGGATTGTGACCGTTTAAAAGTCACCCAACAGAAAAAAAGGGGTCAGGAATTTTTCCCCTATAAACTGAAAAGGCCTGACGAAAAAACCGGGACAGAAGGGGGGAGTAAAGGGAAAACGATTGTACAGTCTTGTGAGAGTGCCCCCGCAGCACAGCCTAAAGGGAGGTAGACGGAAAAACAGGACAAACAAAAAGTTTTGTGTAGGAGAAGGGCAACACCGCCCGACAGTCCCAACGTGGATGGTTGTGCGGGTTTTTGAAAGAATATTAACCCAAAAGAGAAGGTCTTCTCTTTAAAATTGAGTTTCCTGAAGAGCCACGACGGAAGGTTTTATAATCGCCAGAACTGCACCCCACGAAGTTTGAATTCACCCACGGATATTCCAATGAAATTTTCGACTACCAGGGGGAGGGCGAAAAGAAGAGATCGGGTCATTCCTCATCAACCTTTGGGGTTAAGGGTGTATATTTTTGGTTAGTTTATGGACGGGTCTCCAGATCGGCAGACTTGCCAACAGGTGAAAAGGGTTGGATTGGGAGACGGTGGGGTTTTTTTTTCTTAAACCTCCATCTCACGGGGGATTGAACCCCTTCCCCGACGGGCACTGCGAGGATTCGAGGTAGGGTGCGGTTTTTTAATCTCCCCAGCAAGATGTGTAACTGCTGGGCTCGGAGGGGTGGCGGATTTTTTTTTCCTCCACCCGGGGATTTTACTTTGGGGTTGGGGGGTGGGGGACCTGCCACCACCCGAATTGACAGACTTACTTGCAAAGTTTTCGAAAAATGAATTAATCAGTCTGGCAGCAGACTGACCGAGAGGAACAGTGGGAACTTCTTTTACAGCCAACTAGGAAAAAAACTGTCGGCGTCCACTACCCAAACCTGTTTCCGGGGTTCAAAAAACGAGATCTTCTTTTCTGTTTTTATGCTTGGATAGCAGTTCTTGAACCCAAAAAGGGGCATTTTCTGAGAGGAGGGGTGGCGCCACCCAGTTAGCACTGTGCCGGATCTGACACGGCCCTATGGGTTGCCTTGCAGCAAACACCAAACCCCCCCAGAAAAGCGTCCCTGACATGGCCCAAACCCCTGGCACCGAAGCACCTCAATGGGGACGGGACAAACAGAACCAACATTCGGTAACCCCAAATTTTATGACCCAGGGAGCACAGGTTGCAGAAGGGCAGAAAGGGGTTTGGGGCCCTCCCTGAAACCCTTTTTTTAAAAGCACCCGGCACCTCCGCACAAAACCCCGGGACGCCAGTCCGTCTTAATTTCTGCCTCTGTACACCAGATAACCCGGGCAGCGAACCGCCTTTCGGGGAATTCAAATTTTTGTGGGGGTTTCCCTGATCTCCCTGTCCAAAGTTTAGTTGCCTTTAGCAGCTTTAGATTTTTTCTTTGACTACATTTAAAATTTGGAAAAGCCATTTTGCAACCTTTTTAGGTTGGGGTCCCTGCTAAACCTTGAAAACCCCTTTTGGTTTGCAAAAGGGCTCAGAGCTGAAAGGGTCTTTCCTGCTTGCCCTTCCACACGAGCCAGGAAGCCCAGAAACCTGTCCTCTCGTATTTTGTATCCCAATCGCTGTCAGAAAAACGTTCCCCCCGAAAAAGGGGATGCTCTTCCCCCTTCTTTTTGGGGGGGGTTGTTTTTGAAAGAGCCAATTTGATTTTTGTGATTCATCCCTCCCTTACCCCCCCACCTTGGATCCAAATAAAGGGCCGGGCCAAGAAAAAAATGTCTGACCCCCTTCCAGGGTTCGGGAGAGACATACGACAAAAAGAAACCACCAACCCTATCCCCCCCGATCATGCCAACTCCCGGAACAGAGGTGGCACGCAGGGTTTTCTTGGCCGTAGGGGGACGTCTGTCTTGACCCCGCCCCAAGAAGGGGAGCCCATTTGTCACCCCGGGGGAAAGTGTACTCCCCGTTAGGAGAGGTCCGAGCCAAATGATGTGTTGAGAGCGCTGGCCCTCTCAATCACCGGAAACTCATTCCCCTCCACACGTCGCACCGCACGGCAAAAACGGCGGGTCTTAAGAAACCCAGAGAGAAAAAGGGGTTTGGGGGAAAAAAGACTTTAAGGGGGACGAAGTAGAAAAGGCCAAAAAAGAGAGGCAGAAAAGAGGAAAAAGAAAAGGGGGTTATCTTATCAGGTCCTCACCCTTAGCCATCTGACATGGGGGCCCTACCAGGGCATCAATCCTTTCCACGTTTCGCTTTGGCCAACAAAATTTGACTTCTCAGGGCCAGAAGCAATTGGAAAAAAAAACCCCCTTCTCCAATTTTTATCCCCCCCCCCGCAAAGCCTAAGGGGTCACAGGGCCACGAAGCCCTCCGACCCGGCAAGGGGTTTCAACCCCCCGGGGGGAAGCTGACAGAGCCCTGAAAAGGCGTACATTCTCCATTTATTCATCTCTATTACATAAAACTACAGAGCACCTGCAAAAAGGGGTACATTTCACATTCATATCATCAAACCATTACACTAAAGCTACGGCACCGCAAAAGGCGTACATTTCACATTCATATACATCCTTTTCACTAAAGGACAGAGCCCTGCAAAAGGCGTACATTCTCAAATTTTTATTCATCACCATTACACTAAAGCTGACAGACACCTGCAAAAGGGTACATCCTCACATTAATCATCATCCAATCACAAAAATGACAGAGCACCGCAAAAGGAGTACATTCTCATCTTCTACAAATCCCTTAAACATAAAGCTGCGAGCACCCGCGTCTGATGTTGGCCGGGGACTCTGGTTGTCACCGTCCCCCGCACACGGAGGGTTGGGCACCGTTGTGATAGGCGATGTGTACCTGGCGCACGTTGGCCTGCGGAAGGCCCAAAATCGAAACAAGACCTGCAAGAACTGTGACATGCACAAACACCATGACATAAATTTTGCACTGGAAAACTCTTTTATGATTGCACCTCTTCTCTTGGCACACCAAAAGCAGCCCCAAAGGAAAAACATTAGGTACCCTTCCCGGTTGATTCTTAAAAGCAGGTAAATTAAGGTGCTGAAAACTCGCTCTCTCTCTCACACACACACCACACAAAAATGCTTCATAAACAAATGCCTACACACAGCACGCACGCTGCCGCACGCATGCACACACAACACACACACCAACACACACACAACCCCCACACACACACACATGAAATTTTAAAACATATTTCCCTTAGTAAGCAAAATCCTACTGCGTAAAAATTTATTTCCCCGGGTTTTAGAACTTTTTTTTTTTCTTACAAATCACAGTTTGAAAGTACGACCTACAAACTTAACGACTCTCCCTTCCAGCTGTGTGCACAATTCCAACACAGGAAAAAGGGGGAGGCAGAAAAGGGATGATGCAAAGATAGTGACAAAGAAATACCAAAGACAGAAAATGACAGAGAGAAGTCAGGAAGGAGGAAGAAGGAAGGGATAGGGGGGGGGGGGGGGGGGGGGGGGGGGGGGGAATAAATGCCAAATTTAAAACCTTTTCCCGCCTTTCCATTAAAAAGTGCCAACATTTGAACAGAAAAAAAAAGACTAACCCCCCCCCCCCCCCCCCCCCAAAACACACACACACAAACCCCCCCCCCCGCCCATCTCCCCCCCTCCTTTCCAAATTTGAAATGTAAAAGGCACAACCTCCCCCCCCCCCCCACCCACCCCCACACCCTCCCCCCCTACAAAAAACCAGCTCTACCAAAAGATAGCGTCAACCTAATTCTGGAAACCCCACAAAAACCCCCCCCCACCCCCCCCCCCCCCCCCCCCCCCCCCGAGTCGATTTTAAACCATGGACCATCAAAGGCCGATAGCAAGAACCTTTTCCCAGGGGCCCTTAAAAACCTGCCACACAATACTTCCCCCTTGTATCTGTCCTTGTGTTTTTTTTAACCCCTTTTTTTTTTCCCCCCCCTGACCAAAGCAAACCCTGACAACCCTTCCTCAAAAGGGAAAAACGTTTCACCTGCGAGCTAACAGTATTGTCAAAAATCCAAAGGGTCAGTTTTTATGGCGTACAAACCCTCTCTGCCGCCCAGAGTAAAGGGTACAGAGTCAGGTCGGGCAGGTTTTTTAAGGCATTGGAAAGGGGAGAAGGAGAGAGAGAGATGGCTCTGCCATCCTTTTAAAAACATGCCCTGAAAAAGAACCCCTTTACACCTCACTGCCCCCGGGGTCCCCGCTAAGGGGACCCCGAACCTTTTACCTTTTAACCTTTAATTTACACTTTTTAACCTTTAAACCCTTTTAAAACCTTTTAATGTCACACTTTTAACCTTTAACCCTTTTTAAAACCTTTAAGTACACTTTGAACCTTTTTAAACCCTTTTTAAACCCTTTAAAGTCCATTTGAACCCTTTAACCTTTAAACCTTAATGTCACACTTTGAACCTTTAACCCTTTTTTAAACCCTTAATGTCACACTTTTAACCTTTTAACCTTTTAAAACCTTAAGTCACACTTTGAACCTTTAACCTTTTTAAACCTTAATGTCACTCTGAACCCCATGAAGATC
>CM031611.1:78273945-78281445 GCA_018398815.1 Conus ventricosus
AAAACAAGAGAACTGAGAGAAGAGAGAGAGATGAAAAGAGAGAGAGAGAGAGAGAAAAAGAGGAGAGAGAGAGGAGAAAAAATGAGAGAGGAAAAGGGGGGGGAAAAAGGGAAAAGAAAAAACTGAGGGGGAAAAAAAACCTGAGAAAAACGACAAGAGAGAGAGAGAAAAGAGAGAGAGAGAGAGAGAGAGAGAAAGGAGAGAAGAGAGAGAGACAGAGACAGAGACGAGAGAGAACTGATCGGGGACCCAAAAAACAAATAGAGAAGACACATTTCCCCTCCCCCACCCCAAACAAAGCCTTTCAACTGCGCGCCCCCAAAAAAAAAAAAAAAAAAAAAACCCTCGCCCCCTTCATTTTCCTCCCCACTCTGTCACAGCCGGAAATGACGCAGAAAGGGCCCTCACTAACGGGCCCCATCCAACACCGCCTTCCTAAACACGGACGCCCCAATGGGCTGACACGGACAACGGGTCGTAATTTTCCATTAAAATATTCACGACCAAGGATGAATTTAAGAAAAAGGGTTTCGGGATTTTCCATACCCCAAATTAAAGTACATGTTGAATGATAAAGGGTCTTGTCGGCCTCGTCGCCAACCGGAAAATGTTTATTTTTTTTTCCCTCTCCCTCCTTCTTATATATAAAATTTTTAAAAATATAATAATTATATATTTTTATTTATTAATATATTTTTTTTTTATTTTATAAAAATAATATTTTTATTTATTAAATATAACTTCTCCTTTCCTCTGCCCTCCCCCTCTCTTCCTCTCTCTCTCCCTTCTCTCTCCCTCCCCTCTCTCTCTCTCCCCTCTCCCCATTCTCTCCTCCTCCAGTTTTTCCCCCCCATCCCTTCTCTCTCCCCCCCTCCCTCCCCTCCCCTCCTTCTCAGTTCTCCTCTCCCTCTCTCTGCTTCCCCTCTTTCAGTTCTCTCCTCCTTCTCTCTCTCTTCCTCCTCTCTCTCATTCTCTCTCTCCCTCTCTCTCTCTCTCTCATTCTTTCCCCTCCCCCCGTTCTTCTCTCTCTCTCCCTCTCTCCCCTCTCTCTCTCCTCTCTTCTCTCCCCTCTCTTCTCTCTCCCCCTCTCTCTCTCTCCATTTTTCCCTCTCTCTCCCCTCTCTCTCTCTCTCCCCTCTCTCTCTCTCTCCCCTCTCCCCTTTCCCTCTCCTCTCTCCCTTTTCTCTTTTCCCCTCTCTTCACTCTTTTTTTTTTTGTGAGGGCAATGGTGTAAAAAAAAAAAAAGAGTTAGCTTATCCATTCTATCATCATAAAAAAAAAAAATCGTATTCGTATTTTCTCTCTAGCACACACACACACACACACACCCCAAAACCACGCACGCCGCACGCACGCGCACGCACGCACGCACGCACCACCACCCCCCACACACACACACACACACACACACTCACATTCTCCCCCCCCCCCCCTCTCTCTCTCCTCTCTCCTCTCTTCTCTCTCTCTCTCTCTCTCTCTTCTCTCACGATAAACAGATAAGAATTTCCCACAACTTTTTTACGGCTTCACTTTTTTTTTTTTTTTTTTTTTTTTTTTTTTTTTCTCTTTTTCTATTCCAAAAATTCCCACCGAATCCTGATTTTCCCCTTTATTACGCAAAATTAAAACATCACACTGCAACTTTCTATCTCCACCCCCCCCCCCCCCCCCCCCCCCCCCCCCACCATCCTTAGTCCTTTCTTCCTTTCTTTTCTTTTCCCTTTTTTCCCTTTTTTTTTCATAGGCTTTTTCCCTTTTTTCCTTCGTGGGGTTTTTGTGTGGGGTGTGTGTGGGGTTTGGGGGGGGGGGGGGTTTTTTTGTGTGTGTGGGGTGTGTGTGTGTTTGTGTGTGGTGGGTGTGTGTGTTTTTGGTGGTGGGTGTGTGTGTGGTGTGTTGGGTTGTTGTTGGGGGGTGTTGTGTGTGTTTGTGTGGTGGTGTGTGTGTTTTGTGGTGTTGTGGTTTTGTGTGTGTGGGGTGTGTGTGTGTGTGTGTGTGTGTGTGTTTTGTGTGTGTGTGTGGTTGTGTGTGTGGGGGGGGGGGGTGGGGGGGGGGTGTGTGTGTGTTGGTTGTTTTGTGTGTGGGGGGTGTGTGGGGGGTTGGGTGTTTTTGGTGTGTGTTTTTGTGTGGTGTGGCTGTGTGTGTGTGTTTTGTGTGTGTTTTGTTTTTTTGTGTGTGTGTGTGTGTGTGGTGTGTGTGTATGTGTGGGGGTTTGGGGTTGTGTGTGTGTGTGGTTTTTGTGTTGTTTTGTGGGGTTTTGTGTTGTGTGTGTGTGTGTTATGTGTGGGGGTTTTGTGTGTGTTGGTTGTGGTGTGGTGTGGGGTTTTTTGTGTGTGTGTGGGGGGGGGTGTGTTTTTTGGGGGGGGGGGTGGTTTGGGTTTTGTGTTTGGTGTGGTGTTGTGGGGTGTGTTGTGGGTGGGTTGTGGGTGTTGTTTTGTGTGGGTGGGGGGGGTGTGTTGTGTGTGGGTGTGGTGTTGGTGGGGGTGTGTGTGTGGTGGTGTGTGGTTTTGTGGGGTGTGTGTGTTTTGTTTTTGGGGGGTTGGTGTGTTAGTGTGTGTGTGGTGTGTGTTTTGTGTGTTGGTTGGTGGTGTTGTTGTGTGTGTGTGTGTTGTGTGTGGGTGTTGGGTGGTGTGTGTGTGTGTTTTGTGTGTGTGGTGTGTTGTGGTTGGGGTGTGGGTGGTGGGTTTGGGGGTTTTGGGTGTGTGTGTGGTGGGGGGGGTTTGTTTTTTGGGGTGTTGTGGTGTGTGTGTGTTGTGGGTGTTTGGGGGTGTGTGTGGTGTGTGGTGGTTTTGGGTGGTTGTGTGTTGTGTGGGGTGTGGTGGGGGGGGGTGGTGGTGTGTGTGTGGGTGTGTGTGTGTGTGTGTGTGGGGTTTTTTGTTTGGGTTTTTTTTGTGGGGGGGGGTGGGGGTGTGTGGTGGTTGGGGGTTGTGTTGGGTGTGGTGTGTGTGTGGTTGTGTGTGTGTGTGTGTGGTGTGGTTTTGTTTTTTTGTGGGGGGGGGTGGTGGGGTGGGGTGGTGGTGATGGGGTGTGTGTGGTTTTGGTGTGTGGTGGTGGGTGGTGTGGTGCTGATGTGGTGTGTGTGTGTGTGTGTGTGTGGGGGGTTGGGGGGGGAAAAGGGGGGAGGGGGGGGGGGGGGGGGGGGGAAAGCCCGCCCGGGGGCGCGGGGGGGTTGCTTTTTGGGTGGGTCGTTTATTGTTGCTTGGGTTTTTTTTGTGTTTGTGGAAGGGGGGTGGAGTTGGGGCGCCCCTCGTGTCCGGGGTTCGGGTCGTTTTTGTCAGGGGGTTTTGGGTTTTTTGTTTGTTTTGTTTTGGGAAAAATTTTTTTAGGGGTTTTTTTAAAAAAAAGGGGGGGGGGGGGGTGGGAAAAAGGGGGAAAAAGGGGGAAAAAAAAAAAAAAAAAAAAAAATTTGCCCAAAAAACCCCAAACCCCCTAAAAAAAAAAAAAAACCCCCCAAAAAAAACCCCCCCCCGGGGGGTTTTTCGGGGAAAAGAGGGGGGAAGGGGGGGGGGGGAAAAAAAAAAAAAAAAATAAAATGGGGAAAAAAAAAAAAAAAAAAAAAAAGGGGGGGGGGGGGGGGGGGGGGGGGGGTTGGGGGGGGGGGGGGGGGGAAAAAAAAAAAAAAAAAAAAGGAAAAAAAAAAAAAATTTTTTGGAAACAAAAAAAAAAAAAAAAAAAAAAAAAGGGGGGGGGGGGGGGGGGGGGGGGGGGGGGGGGGGGGGGGGGGGCTTTTTTTTTTAATTTGGGAATCTGCTTGGGTAAATCTTTTATCTTTAATTTTTAATTCCCTGCTGTTTGACTGAGAGCAGAGGGGGCCGGAATAGCTCAGTTGGTAGAGCGCCGGACTCGTGATCCTGGGGTTGCGGGTTCGAATTTGGGTACAGGGGGATTTTCCCCTCGAGTTAACATTGATTCTGACCCCATTCCCCATACAGTCCTTCGAATGAGACTATAAACCGAGGTTCCGTGTGTGAACGCACGCACAATATTTTGCACACACGTAAAACCCCATCACCGACTTTGGGAAGAGAAGGCCAGTTTGGCCGTTGGTATGGATGACACGTGACACATAGCATGCACCTTCCCCGAAGATGGAGTATGGCTGCTTTAATGGCGGGATAAAAAAAAAAAACGGTCATACACACAAAACCCCACTGCCTGTCTATACAGGTAGTGTCCGCAGGAGTATCAGCCTGCGTATGCAGAAAGAAAGAAAAAAGAAAAAAAAAAAGAAAGAGGCAGGGAGAAAGAGAGGAGCGGTGGGGGATGGGGTGAGGTGGGGGGGGGGGGGGGGGGGGGGGGGGGCTGTACTTGAGATGAAATGGGGAAAGAGATTACGTCTGGGTGAGAGAGAGAGAGAGAGAGAGAGAGAGAGAGAGAGAGAGAGAGAGAGAGGGTGAGAGAGAGAGAGAGAGAGGGTGAGAGAGAGAGAGAGAGGGTGAGAGAGAGAGAGAGAGGGTGAGAGAGAGAGAGAGAGAGAGAGGTGAGAGAGAGAGAGAGAGAGGGTGAGAGAGAGAGAGAGAGAGGGTGAGAGAGAGAGAGAGAGAGAGAGGGTGAGAGAGAGGAGAGAGAGGAGTGAGAGAGAGAGAGAGAGAGTCAACATGCCATGCGGCCCATAAAACCGTTGTAGACAAATGTGTTTGTGCGTGTAGCGGGAAGAGGGAGCCAATGGGTCTAGATGGGGGGGGGGGGGGGGAGGGGGGGATGGGGGGAGGGGAGGGGGGGGGGAGTAGTGAGGAACGAATCTCTGTCCGACGAATTTAGCCAAGGGACGTATATTTAACTGGATTAACCAGTTTGTTCTACCTGTTGGAGTATCACATCAAATCTGTGATGTACATGTCACGGGGAGGGGGGGGGGGGGGGGGCGGGGGAATGGGGGGGGGGGGGATGGCCGTCTCACACATTCGCGAATAAAAACAACTTTTTTTTTTATTTATTGGCATTTGCAAAGTGGTTACAACACACAAACAAACTAAATACAAGAGACACACGCAGACAGTTAGTTAGACAAACACAGAAGACAAAAAAAGGAGAAACATGCAGATGATTGAAAGAAAAGCAGCGAGAGACAGACAGACAGACAGACAGACAGACAGAGACAGATAGAGACACAGACACAGACACAGACTCAGACAGAGGTAGAGAGACAGACAGCGAGAGAAAGAGAGAGACACAGAGAGAGAAAGAGAGCCAAGCATACATGCCTGTGTGTGCGTGTGTGCCTTGTGTGTGTGTGTGTGTGCGTGTGCGTGTGCGTGTGTGTGTGTGTGTGCGCGCGCGCGCGCGAGTGCATCAATGTGTGTGCGCGCGCGAACGAGCGTACATGTGTGCGCGAACGAGCGTACATGTGTGTGCGCGCGCGCGCACATGTGTGTGTGTGTGTGTGTGTGTGTGTGTGTGTGTGTGTGTGTGTGTGTGTGTGTGTGTGTGTGCGTGTGTCTGTGTGTGTGTGTGTGTGTGTGTGTGTGTGTGTGTGTTAGTGCGTTGTGTGTGTGTGTGTGTGTTGTGTGTGTGTGTGTGTGTGTGTGTGTGTGTGTGTGTGTGTGTGTTACTGGTGTGTAAATAAGGCAGATAAGCACAGAAACAAACCACGGGGAGACAGAGACATATACACAGGCTGACGAACAGACAGACAGACAGACAGACATACAGACAAACAGGCAGACATACAGACAGACAGTCAGTCAGTTTTACAGGTGATCGATCAACCCGCTAAGGATGGATGAACTGGCTGATATTCCAAGTCAGCGAGGTCGGCCGGGTGTCGTATATAATACTGTCGCTCATAAAATCGTGTCGCAGCGACAGTATTTCCCGGGAAATACCGCATTTTATGGACAGCTGCAATATTCTATGGGACATTTTTCGTGAAAAGTTGTCGCGCGACATTTTTTTCCAGCAATTATTGTCGCTGCAAGAATATTTCACGTGAAATGCTATCGCTGCGATACAATTCACGGCGACAGTATTATATACGACACCCGGCGCAAACCACGAGAGAGATCAGCGTGACTGAGTAGAGGAAAACAAGGCGCACAGATCGATTCACTCTCCAAGCGCCGCGGTAATTAATCCCGCAGTCGGTCGTTTTGCTTGCTGTACCGTGTAAATGACCAGTTGACGTCAATTGACGGCCAGGAGTCGAGCGCGTCGAGGGCGCACGCACATGTACGCACGCATGTACGCACACACACACACACACACACACACACACACACACACACACACCACACACACACACACACGCGGAGTCCCCTCCCACTACACACACACACACACACACACACACACACACACACACACACACACACACACGCGGAGTCCCCTCCCACTACACACACACACACACACAGACACACACACACACACACACACACACACGCGCGCGCGCGCGCACGCACGCACGCGAGCGCGCGAACACGCACGCACGCGCGCGCGCGAACACACACACACACACACACACACACACACACACACACACATCCATCCTCCCCGACACACACACACACACACACACACACACACACACACACACACACACATCCATCCTCCCCGACACACACACACTCACATCCATCCTCCCCGACACATACACACACACACACACACACACACACACACACACACACACACACACACACACACACAACAATCCATCCTCCCCGTCCCACCACCACTATTCAGCGGTCAAAGGGTTATCGGCAGATGCACGCATGCGCCGGGCACTCTGGAAATCTGGACCTGCAATGGGACACGACACAATCTGGTCAAATTTCAGACTAAAAGGAAAAGCTGGACTTGCAATGGGAAACGTGAAAATCTTGTCATATTGCAAAAAAAAAAAAAAAAAAAAAAAAAAAAAAAAAACCGGAAGAAACTGAATGTACGATGGAGGATACAAAAATCTGGCCTTTAAGCCACAAACAGACGAATCTGGACTTGTAACGGAGCACAAGAAAATCTTCTCTCTTGACAGAAGAAAGAAAAATACGCACTTGAAACAGACCTGTATAAAGTATGGCCTATGGTCTCATTGCAAGATTTTAGGCTATCTGGACTTGCAAAAATAAACACTGGACAATCAGGTCCAACAGCAGAATTCATCCGGACTTGCCATGGGGCACAAGAAAATCTAGACTCTGTGCAAGCGTTAGGTAACCTGGACTTTCGACAGGAGCAGTGGGCAATTCGGATCTTGCCAAAGAGTCATTTTGAATATCGGGATTAGCAAACATCTTGTGATAAGACCAAGCAAAATCTGAAGAAAAAAAAAATGTTGGTTTTAAAGGTGGTCGGCAAAATCCTAACAACGTGAACTTGCAATGGGGAAGATTAAACATTGGACTTCAACAGAGAAGTTGGAAACCCTGGCGATAAGGCGCTAGAAAGTCTGGTGAGAAAAACGTGGATTTCAAACACTTGACCCTCTATGGATCTGAACATCTAATCAGCCAATGAAAAGGTTAAAAAAAAAAATTAAAAAAAAAACCCACACACAACGAT
>CM031611.1:78286445-78291445 GCA_018398815.1 Conus ventricosus
TGTGTGTGAAGTGTGTGTGTGTGTGTGTGTGGTGTGATATATATATATATATGTGAGTGAGTGTGTGTGTGTGGTGTGTGTTCGTGTGTGTGTGTGTGTGTGTGTGTGTGTGTGTGTGAGGAGTGTGTGTTGTGCGCGGCGCGCGAGTGTGTGCTTGTGTGGTATTTTGTACTTGCGCAAGCGTGGGTGCGTGGTGTCGTTTTTGTTTGTTTGTTGTTGTAGTTGTATGTTTAAACAGACCAAACATGCAAATGGCCTATATTTAGATCTCCGCCTTTTCATAATCAACGTTCGATCAATGCCATGACGGTCTGCCCCCCATCCCGTCCCAACCTCTTTTTTCCTCCCCATGAAAGTCACCCCCGAAATCCCGACATCGCTACTCTCTACTTCTCTTCTCTCTCTCTCTCTCTCTCTCTTCTCTCTCTCTCTATCTCTCTACACCCTCACACAACAACACAAACACACACACACACATTCCTCTCTCTCTCTCTCTCTCACACACACACACACACACACAACACCACACACAAACACACAACCACACAACCATGCCAGACCACCGTTCGGCAATCTCCTAGTGTGGGTGATTTTTGGCTGCCGTTTTGACACGTACTATGAACAGGTCTCATGGAGTGACGGGCACCTTGGCGTGGTTAAAAAATAATTTAAAAAAATAAAATAAAAAAAAAAAAAAAAAAAAAATAAAAAACAAGCCGCACTCAGTGTAATAAGACCTTTGGGTTCACCAGTCACCATTTTTCAGAGAGAAGAGGAGAGAGATGAGAGGGAGGAGACGAGAGAGAGAGAGAGAGAGAGAGAGGAGAACGGTGATGAAGCTTATCTACATAAATAGACGGAAAAAAAAACAGGGAGGGGGTGACGGGGGTGAGAGGGGAGGGTGGGGTGGGGGGGGGGGTTCTTCCTTATGGTGCCACGTCTCTTCAGCGCAGCCAGCGGCTTCAATTGAACTGTCAGTCAGCAAGAGTACAGGAGATGGGGGGGGGGGGGGGGGGGGGGGGGGGGGGGGAGCGAGCGATGGGGGGGAGTTGGGAAGGAGAGGGAAAGGTGGGGAGGAGGACGGGGGAATTGGATATAGGTGCAGGATGCAGGGAGGGTGGGGGGGTATAAATAGTTAGTTTGTCTCCCTTTTGATCGTGCGAGCAGTCTGCTAAAGCTGGGCACATTTGTGTTGGACCAAGGCACGGCATTCGATCGATGCGTTACAACACGCACGCGCGCGCGCATGCGCGCACACACACACACACCACACAACACACAAACCAAAACAAGCACGCACGCGCGCGGCCCCACACCCACACACACACACACAACACACACACACCAAAACACGCACATAAAAATACGCGCGCACGCATTACGCATGCAGCACACAAAAACAACACCAACCCACACACAACCCCCCCACAAACCATAGCACGCACTACACACCGCGGCGCGCGGCACGTCGCACGCATTCACACGAGAACACAACCCACATACATACATGCACGCGCCGCCACACACACAACACACACCACACACACCACACACACACACACACCACCCACAAACAAACACAACACACACACAAACACAACCACACCACCCACCAAACACACACCAAACAACACCACACACACAAAACACACACACACACAACACCACACACCATGCACGCACGCAGCACACACACACCACACAACACACAAACAACACACACACACACAACACAACACACACATGGGTTCTCTTGGGTATTAAACCGCGGCCCAACGCTGGGGTTTTGACAGTTCGATGAGTAGTCGACCTGCACTGCTCGCGCACTGACCGCTGTGCAGCGTGAACCCCAAGAGAGCCCCACTGTGGTCAGACAGGTCAAATTTACTCTCACACATTCTTTCACCCACTTCTTTCACGCGGTTTGTGAGGCCACCCCACCCCACCCACACCCCTGCCAATCTCCTCCCACCACCCCTCCAACCCCACACATCTCTTCTCCTTAGTATTCATCGTGTGCGCAAGAGAAGGAGAACAACACAACACACACACACACACACACCACAACACAACACACACACACTTACAGAAAGAGAGGGGGACAGACAGGGACGGCAGGCAGCAGTGACAGACAGCAGTGACTGGGACAGACAGACAGAGCGAGAGTGACTGCAGTTGTTTAGTCGCTGTCTGATGCAAAACGCCACCACCCCCTGTAAAATACCTACCCCCAGCGCTAAAACAAGTTCACCGGGCACCGCACATGGCGAATAAACTTACGTATTTGTGCAGCCGACCAAGTATAGTAGGCTTGACATCTATTCCAGCTACTCGGCACACACTGAACGTCTTGGCTTCAGCTCAGAAACACGCCACAGGCCACGATGGAAACAGAGGGGCACCAAAGGTGTGGGGTGGGGGGGGGGTCGGGGGGGGGGGGGCGGGGGGGGCAAGGGCAAAATGGCGGACGACTTTCTGTCCTCTCTCCCGTCTCTTGCCGTTCTAACGGCATACGATTCTGAGTAAATCCAGTTAGCCTATGGCAGCAATGCGGGCCGTTATGGCACCGCTTCACATCATAATCCCTCAGCTAAACAGCGAAAGCCTTGTACCAGGGAAGTCAGTCTACTCAATTCAACAGCGGTTCAACTAAAAGGTTGCAGGTTTTGGGAATCATTTTAAGGGTCGCCTTGCTTGAAAGGAAATGTTGGAAAAGAACGCTTTTGATGATCGAAAGGTTGAAAATTAAAAAATAAAAATAAAAAAAGAGAGAAAAAAACAGTTAAATTGGAAATGGAATCTGGGAAAAACTAAGTCTCCAAAAGGGTGGACCAAGCTTGTAGCATTACGTAACAGTTCTACTGTAGCATTACGTTACAGGATTCTACTGTCAGCCATCACAGATTCTATGTAGCATTACTGATTCTACTGTAGCTCACAGATTCTCTGTAGGATTAAGATTTACGTAGCATCAAGATTCCTACTGTGTAGCATTACAGATTCTACTGTAGCATCCAGATTCTACTGTAGCATTTACAGGATTCTACTGTAGCATTAAGATTCTTACGCAGCATTACAGCTTCTACTGTAGCATCAACAGCTTCTACTGTAGCATTAGATTTCTTACCGCAGCATCACAGATTCTACTGTAGATTAGATTCTACAGTTAGCATTACGATTCTTACCTAGCTTAAGATTCTACTGTAGCTACAGATTCTTACCGCAAGCATTACCCTTCTACTGTGGCATCACAGATTCTACTGTAGGCATTAGATTCATACCGCAAGAATTACTGATTCTCAGTTGCATTTACAGATTCTACTGTAGCATTACAGATCTTAATCAGCATTACGATTTACTGTAGCATTACAGATTCTTACATTTGCATTACAGATTTACTGTTAGCATTACAGATTCTACGTAGCATCACAGATTTACTGTGCATTACAGATTCTACTGTAGCATTACAGATTCTATGTAGCATTACATCATTACAGATTTCCAATGTAGCATTACAGATTCTTATTGTAGCATTAAGATTCTACTGTAGCATCAAAGATTCTAACTGTAGAAATACAGATTCTATTGTATTCATTACAGATTCTTACGTAGCATTACCGATTCCACCCTAGCATTCCAGATTGTACCCTAGCATCGCTTTAAGATTTCTACAAGGCATTACAGATTCGACATAGCATAACAGATACGACCAAAGCTTCCAGATTCGACATCGCATACAGATTCGACCATAGCATTACAGATTTACGTAGCTTTCGGATTCACCCTAGCATTACAGGATTGTCCATAGATAGCTATACAGATATCTACATGGCATTACAGCTTCGACCATAGCATGAACAGATTCGACCCGAGCGCATTACGTTTCGACCATAGAATTAGATTCACCCCTGGCATACAGATTTCCATTACAGGATTCTACCCTGGGCATAAGAATTCTACCCGTGCGCATCTGCACCCAAATCCTTCATATATGTCTTGATACAAGTCCTTAAGTATATAATACATCGAAACTTTTTTTTTTTTTTTTTTTGCTGTCGCGTCTTTCTGTGCACCCCACGTCGTCATCGATCCCCCCCCCCCCCCCCCCCCCCCCCCCCCCCCCCCCCCCCCCCCCCCCCCCCCCCCCCACCCCCCCCCCCTTCCCCCCCCCCCCCCCACCCCCCCCCCCCCCCCCCCCCCCCACCCATTGTCCACAGCCACGCCAGCCGTCCTGCCGGGCCCCAACAACGGCAATCAAGACTAAAGGAAACTCGACAATGTAAGTTCTAAGACGAGGGAACCCCTCTGGAGAGACACAGCACTGCTGCGAATTATTCGGTGGAGATCAGTGGCGCGTTCTGATCCAACATATGAGGGAACCCCTCGTAAACCCCCCTCTACGGTCCCAATATTGCTTAGTTCACGGTGCTTGCTGCGTCGGTTCCACTGGCGTGTAGCAAGTCAGTCCAATTAAAACTGACTAGCGATAGCGGATCCCTACCGAATCAAACCCAAAGGCCACAGAAAATGCGAGGCATGACACTGAGTCCACCAAGAGGCAGCATGAGGTGCACGAATATTATAAAACAAGCGCTAGGAGATCAAGATGACCAACTCATCTCATCCCCCCACCACCCCCCCCCCACCCCCCACTTCTTGTACTAACGATTTCCATTCCGGTCTGGATGAGTGAGCGACTGTACTCTATGCTTTCTATCATAACATGTCCGGCGTCAACCAGGCCTGAGAGATACAGACACTGCAGTGTTGGTTAGGAACTTTGAGCAACACTCTCAGCGATGCATTCTATTAATGGAATGAAAACTCGACTGTGTGATCCCTATCTTCCCAACTGAGCCTATAGCAATCAACTCTGGGTAGGAGCTGGTTGGGGATAAAAATCCCAATGGCTTGATGGAAATCGAAAACCGACCTCAGCTGGGAGTCCACAATGCTAAGCACTTCACCACGGCAGTTGGTCAGCATTGAATGTTTACTAG
>CM031611.1:78296445-78298945 GCA_018398815.1 Conus ventricosus
TCTCTCTCTCTCTCTCTCAGTGTGTACCCTTCTCCGAAAATTTCAACCGAAGCAAAGGCCATTGGTCATTCCGAGGTCAGTGAGTTTAGATAGGCCATTGGTCATTCCGAGGTCAGTGAGTTTAGATAGGCCATTGGTCATTCCGAGGTCAGTGAGTTTAGATTGACGGTTGTGGTGGCGACTCCAACAGAGCCAAAGCGACGGTCAAGCGCGGATCTAGTTACAGTCCAGTGAATTTCTCCGCCTCCCACCAATCGCATCCCCACCCCCACACACACCCCACACCTCCCACCCCCACTGTCTCCGTCCCCTTTGTGCTTGGTCTTAATCGAAGTGTGTTTGTCTATCACCACTATTTCTCATGCTGTTTACTGTTCACGCATATTGCCAGCAATGTCAACAAAGCGTCTGTCGTGTGTCTTGGCAGGACATCGAAAGAAGGAGAATACATGCTTCTAATAACAACCCCCTTATCACCCCACCACACACCGCCACCTCTTCCCCCCCCCCCCCCCCTCCACCTCCCTTCTCTCCCCCCCCCCCCTTCCATCCACCCCTTACTGCCTCTCCTCCCCCTCCCCCCCCCCCCCCCCCCCCCCCCCCCCACCCCCCCCCCCCCCCACCCCCCCCCCCACACACACACAGACATCTAACTTTTAAAACAGAGAGAAAAAAAACTGCGAAAGGCAATCATATAAATACGCAGAGAATATTTCTTTTCATAAAAAGTTTCAGAATGTTGAAGTCTACTAAGTGACAGATGAAAACGAGAGCAACAAAAAGAATAAATAAATAAATAAATAAATAAAAATCAAAGAAAAAAAGGCAGAAAGATTTTTTAAAGCATGACAAAAAAAAAGAAACCAGAAGAGACAACGAGGAGGGGAGGAGAAGGAAGAGAGGAGGAGGAAGAAGAGGAGGAGGAGGAGGGAGGAGAAGGAGGAGGGAGGGAGGAGGAGGAGGAGGAGGAAGAAGAAGAGAGGAAGAAGAGAGAGGAGGAGAGGGGAAGAGGAGGAGGAGGAGGAGGATGAGGAGGAGGAGGAGGGAGGAGAAGAGGAGGAGGAGGGGGGGGAGGAAGAAGAAGAGGAGGAAGAAGAAGAGAGGAGGAGGAGGAGGAGGAGAGAGGAGAAGGAGGAAGAGGAGGAGGAGGAGATGGAAGCAGAAGGGGCACGGGAACTTTACAGAGGGGAGTAAGGAGGCGCCGGAAAAGAGGGGAGGGGGGGGGGGGTAGGATCTTGTGCCATTTCCCTCCCGGCGCCAGACGGGCTGCTCGGCTGGACTTCTGCTGATGACATTGCTATGGCAACAGTCCTAGTCTCAGAGAGGCCCGAGCCAGGATAACGCAATGCAGAGGTAATTATAATTAAAAACATCTGGTCAACAAAGACGACTACAGAATTCGTTACCTCGGTGCAACTGAAACAGGCTTTGTATACTTTGTCATTATAAACAACTTCGAAGTAAGAATTATACTTCTCATCAAAGACGACTTCACATTCATATCATGCTAATGAAACAGCTTTTTATACTTGTCTTATGAAAAACTGCAAATGAACAGGCTTTTTATACTTTGTCATTATGAACAACTGCCAAATGAAACAGGCTTTTTATTTCTTTGTCATTATAAACAACTGCAAATGAAACAGGCTTTTTATACTTTGTCATTATGAACAACTTCAAATGAAACAGGCTTTTTATACTTTGTCATTATAAACAACTGCAAAATGAAACAGGCTTTTTGTACTTTGTCATTATAAACAACTGCAAATGAAACAGGCTTTTTATACTTTGTCATTATAAACAACTACAACTGAAACGGAATAGCTCAGTTGATAGAGCGCCGGACTTGTGATCCTGAGGTTGCGGGTTCGAATTTCGGTACAGGAGGATTTTTCCCTCGGAGTTGACATTGGTTCTGACTCCATTCCCCCCCCAGCCCTTTCCCCAATGAGACTAAAAACCCAAAGGGTTTTCCGTGTGTGAACGCACGAAAAAACATTTTCCCAACCAGGGTAAAAATTTCCCCCTCCCCAAATTTGGGGGAAAAAAGAAAAGGGGGCCCTTTTGGGCCCGTTGGCATGGATAAACACGTTCCCCAAGAAACCCCCTTTCCCCCGAAATGGGTATGGCTTCCTTTAAAAAAACCCCGGTCATACCCCCAAAATTCCACTGCCTGCCTACGGGCCCTGTCCCCCGGAGTATCAGCCTGCGTACGAAAAAAAAAAAAATTCCTGGTAATCCAAAAACAATTTAAAAAGTAAGGCGGTAATTTTTTGGCTTTTTTCCTTCCCACGGCCAGGGTTGGTCAATGACTCTCACGGTTGAAACCCCGGGGGCTATTCCTCCTTTCTGGCATTTTCAGGGCCCCAAAATTCTCAAAAAACACCCCCACTTCGGGGCCCTTGAAGGTGCAGGGGGTTCCCATTTCCCGGGGTTTTCCCACCCCTCCCTGATCAACATCGGAGTTGCTACTTCCGTCCGATCACTGGGAGGACCCCAA
>CM031611.1:78303945-78316444 GCA_018398815.1 Conus ventricosus
ACATACTACAACATACTACAACATACATAAAAGCATGCTGCATCAGCATGCAGCATAAAACATAATCATACATACATGATACCACACACATACCACATACACAGACAGACGATCACAGACCACACATACATACATGTCAAAAGATTTAATCTTTGCCTTGAAAAGTCCTGGCGGGGTTGTTACCAGGAAGAAAAGCCCCGGCGTTGGGTTTCCCAGACAATCGACCAGGACCGCAGGAACCGGCGACGCCCCCACAGGCACGCCGAGGGGAAACAGCACTTCTGGATTATTCTAACCAGGGGGGGGGGGGGGGAAGCGGGGGGGGAAGCGGGGGGGGTGGGGGTGGAGATCATTGCCGTACCGTAACTCTCACAACAGGAACAGGACTGACTGGGGGAGAGGGGGAGGGGGGAAACGGGCGGATGGACAAATATATACACACAAAAAAAAAGAGAAAAGGGTGTGGGGGGGGGAAGGCGGAGGGGGGAGAGAGAGAGGGGGGAGAGGGAGGGGGAGGAGAGAGAGGGGAGAGAGAAAAAGAAGGAAAAGGGGAGAGAGAGAGAGAAGCGGGAGAGACAGAGAGAGGGGAGACGACAGAGAGGAGAGAGAAAAGGGGAAAGAGGGGAGGGGAGAGAAGGAAAGGGAAGAGAGAGGGAGAGGGAAGACAGACAGACGACGGGACAGACAGCAGAAGACAGACAGACAGACGGGCAAAAAGGAATGGAGGGAAAAAAGGGAGATCAACAAAAAAAGGCGGGGAGTATGTGCGCGCGTAAGTGTGTGTCAGTGAGTCGTGCGCGAGCGCGGGGCCGAGCGCGGCGTACCGGCGCGCGTGGGTGTGGTGTGTTCGCGCGGTGCGTGCGTGCGTGCGTGCGTGTGTGTGTGTGTGTTGGGGTGTGTGTGTGTTTTGGGGTGTGTGTGTGGGCTGTGGGTGTGTGTTTTATGTGTGTGTATGTGTGGGGTTTGTCTTTGCTTTGCGTGCGGCGGCGGGGTGTGTTTGTGTGTGTGTGGTTGTGTGTGTGTGTGTGGTGGTTAGCGTGCGTGGTCGGGGGTGCGTGCGTGCGTGCATGTGTGGTGTGTGTGTGGGGGTTTTTGGGGTGTGTGTGTGTGTGTGTGTTTCTGTGATTGTGTGTTGTGTGTGTGTCTGGACTGCGTGTGCAGTTTCGTGTCTGGGGTTAACGAGTCTGGGAAAGTGTAAAAAAGGAACTAAATACTTAACATAGATTGTCTTTGAAGTGATCTAAAGGCAGAAACAGACACATCATTCAATGACTAGCAAACGAAGTCTCATTAAACCCCGAAAAAAAACTGTACCGACTCCAAAAGTTCCTAACATCAACATAACAGAAGACCCCTCGGGAAAGTAAGAGACACAATTTTCTCTCCTTTTCCAGATTTCTCCCCCGGTGTAGTTCGCTTTAAAAAAACAAAATTCCCCCCCCCCCCCCCCCCCCCCCCCCCCCCCCCCCCCCCCCCCCCCCCCCCCCCGGATCTATGTGTTTTTAAAACATGCAGTATCACGCGGAGTCTGAGAGATTCATGAAATTTTTAATCAAACCGGAACCCTCCTACCAATTTACCAGAACATACAAAAGGGGAGATCTCGGCGAAGTAAAATTATTTCGTATTCCACCCTCTTTGTGTTTTTTTTTGTTTGTTTTTGTTTTTTTTTGTTTTGTTTGTTTTGTTTTGTTTTTTCCTTCATTTTTTTTTTTCCCCAGGGGATTGTTTTAGTTTTAGAACGATAATTATCCCCCCCCCCCCCCCCCCCCCCCCCCCCCCCCCCCCCCCCCTTTTTTTTTCCCCCCCGGGTTCAATAATCTGCAAATGAAACGGTTTTTTGTGTTGCATGTGGGGGGCCCCTAGAGTCTGGATGAATTGTAAAGACAAGTCGCAAAGTTGGGGGGGGAAAAGGGGGGTTGGGGGGGGGGGGGGGGGGGGGGGGGGGGGGGGGGGGGTGGAGGGGGTATGGAGGGCCAAAGCAAACGCGCAGCATAAAAAGAAAAAGTACGAATCATAAACAAAGCCCGATGGAGAAGGGAGGAGGAGAGAAGAAAAAGAGAAGAAGAAGAAAAGAAAAAGAAAAGAAGGAAGAAAAGAGGGAAAAGAGAAGAAAAAGAAGAAGAAAAGAGGGGAAAAAAAGAAGAAGAAAAAAAGGGACAAGAAAAAGAAAAGAAGAAAAAAGAAAAAGAAGAAGAAAAAAAAGGAAGAAGAAGAGAGAAGAAAAGAAGACAAAGAAGAAGAAGCGAAGAAACAAAGAAGCGAAGAAAAAAAAGAAGAAAAAGGAAAAGAAAAAGGGAAAAGAAGAAGCAAAAAAAAAGCAAAAAGAAAAGAAGAAGAAGAAGAAGAAGAAGAAAGAAAAGAAGAAAAAAAAGAAGAAGAAGAAGAAGAAAAGGGAAAAGAAAAGAAAGAGAAGAAAGAAAGAAGAAACGAAGAAAAAGGGAAGAAGAAAAAAAAAAAGAAGAAGAAGAAGAAAAAGAAGAAGAAGAAAAAAGAAGAAGAAAAGATGAAGACGCCCGACGACGACAAAGAAGAAGAAGAAAAGAAGAAGAAGAAGACGAACGTTAAAAAATAAACTGACATTAGTGTATTGTAGGGCTTTTTTTTTTTAACCAAAAATTTGGAAAAACGAGGCGTACTAGTTTTTGCATTAAAAATCTAAAATCCAAGTTTTACTTAACCGCGCTTACGTTCATGGGTTTAAAAGATAACCTGACGACGGACGGGAAAATAATTGAGGTTTTTTACAACACACTGCAAACCAGCGTCTCCCCCGGGCCGTCGATGGTCGATCGGGCTCTCCCCTCTCTCTCTTTCTCTCTCTTCTCTCTCTCCTCTCTCTCTCTCTCTTCAAGCTCTTCTCTCTCCTCTCCCCTCCCCCTTCTCTCCTTTTGTTTCCACATCTCCCCCCTCCCCTTTCCCACATCTCTTTTTCCCCCCCTCTCTCTTCTCTCTCTTCTCTCTCTCTTCCTCTCTCTTTCTTAACACACACCAACAACAACAACACACACCACGACGCGCGCGAACAACACACACACACAACACACCACACACACACACAAACCCCCAACATACACACACACCACACAACACACACACACACACACAACACACACACACACTCCAAACAAACACCCCACCACACGCGCACAACACAACACACACCCCAAAAACACACCACACACACACACACCCTTGATCCCCAAACCACCACACACACAACACACAAAAACCCCACACACACACACACACACACAACAACCCCCTATGCATACCAAACTACAATTGCACGCCGCACAAAACTACTTCATCCCCATGCAAATCGGGCCCAAGGGGAATTAGAAGCGGCCTTGGAGACCCGGGTGGAAAAAAAAAAATAAAAATTCGGGGATGAAAGGGGGAAGAGGGGGGGAAAAAAAAACGGGAAAATGACAGCTTTTAGGCCAACGTTGTTAGCAGGACCCTTTTTTTGCGATATTTGTCAAAATTTTGGACAGCTTTTTTACAAAAGGGAAAAAATCATGCTTTTCTCCCTTCCTCTTGTCTGTCGTCCGTCCCTCCGTCCGTCCGTCCTCCGTAGTTGTTGGCTGTCTGTTTCTTTTCTCTCTTTTTCTCCCCTCTCTCTTTTCTTCTCTCTCTTCTTTCTCTTCTCTCTCCCTTCTCTTTTTTACCTCCTCTCTCTCCTACCCGCCACACCACCACACGCGGCTGCGGCACGCATCCTAACACATCACCACATGAAACACCACACACACCACACACAACACAAACATACACAACACACAAACCCAAAACAACACGCGCGCGCGCCGCAGGGATGTGTGAAACATAAAAAATTTTAAAAAAAAAAAAGATACAAAAAAAAAAAAAAAAATAAAAAAAAAAAAAAAAAAAAATAAAAAAAAAAATTAAAAAATAAAATACAATAAAAATAAAAAAATAAAATATAAAAAAAATAAAAAATAATTCCCCCCTAAACCAAACCCCCACGACCAACACCCAAAAAACACCAAAACCCCTCACCCCAAACACCCCCAAACAACCCACCCCATCACCCCATAACAGCCCTCCCCCGCCCCTTCCCTTTTCTTCCCTTTTCTCTCCTCCCTCTCTCCCCCCCAAACAGGGGCTGTGTCTTAAGATTTGTAAAATCATCCCAATCCCCCCCTTTTTTCCTTCTCCCCTTTTCTCCTCTCTCTTCTCTCTCTCTCTCTCTCTCTCTCTCTCCCCCTCTCATCAATGGGGCTTGGTTTAAAAAATTTAAAGACTAAAATCTTGTAATCCCTTTAATCTCTCTCTCTCCTTCTCTCTCTCTTCCTCTTCTCTCCTCTCTTCTTCTCTTCTCTTCTCTTTTATCAATGGGGGTTGGTTTAAAATTTAAAGACTAAAATTGAACCGAACCGAATCTAAACTCTCTCTCTCTTCTCTCTCCTCTTCTCTCCTCCTCCCTTTTTCTCTCTTCTCCTCATATATCAATGGGGTTTTGGGCTAAGATTAGACAAAAAACATCCGAATCCGAATCTACCCCCTCCTCCTCTCTCTCTCTTCTCTTTTCTCTCTCTCTTCTCTCTTTTTCTTCTCTTTCTCTCTCTTCCCTTTCCCCCTCCTCTCTTCCTTTCCTTTTTAAACCTTCTTTCTCAAAATTTTTTCTTTTGTTGCTAAAAAAACCCTTTTCTTTTAAAAATTCTGTGCTTTTTTGACATACCCCTGAAGGTCTGTCTAAACCAAATTTTCTCGTTTTGCTTTTTATTCTTGAAGGTGTCCCCTTGAGCTGTTGTTTTTTGGAATGATTGTTTATTCTAAATGGTGAATTAAAAAAGTAGAACCTCTAAAGGCCACAAACCGCCGAACTATCACGCTTACCCAAATTTAGGATCGGTTTAGTCTTTAGACCAGGCCCAGCCCAAACCCGGCGTTGCAAAAGAATTATGCGGATTGCCCCTTGCATGAAACTCTGAGACAAAAAATATGGACGGAGCAAACATATGGGAGGAAGTCTACGGGGCCCTTGGGGACCTACAGCGACGGCGCAATTTGTCAAGGAGCTGGGGGGTTTTTTCCCTTCGGTGTTCGAAAGAAAAGAAGAAGAAGAAGAAGAAGCCTAGCACTCGCGGAAATTTTTTGTAAAAAAAAGATTTCGTAAGCAATACGGCAGCCTCCCCTTTTTGTATTAAACAGCACCCCGAAGATGTACTTTGAGTACTATGGAAAGTGTTATGAATGGATGCACTGCTTTGAGCGTGTTCTTTAGTAGGTTTAAAAAGTCTTGGAAAAGGTTGCCTCTGACCTACCTGTCACTGCACGTTTGTTTTTTCCTAAAGAAGGTATTTGTGACAGTAGTCAAGAACAGAAACGAATCATACAAAAAAATTTTTTAGGGAACGATATAAAAAATGGTTTGTTTCAGGTAGTTATGTAAAAAGAAACCCCAAAATGAATTTAAGCGGGGGAATACACTTTTTAGATGTGGGAAAAAATCGCGCGCTAGTAGGTTTTGCTTGATAAAGAAATGTGCGACGAAAAAAGTATATTTTTGGGACGCTTAAAAATCAGTGAGGGATGTAACGGGTTTGCTGCAAAAGAATTGCTAGGAGATTGTTACGAATTAGTGTCCACATTGAAAACAGAAAACAGGAACGCTTATTCAATTTTAGGCGAGAGTACCCCAAACGTCACTGAGGAAAGAGAAACAGTTCAATTTTAGGCGGAGTACCAGCATCTGTCATGAGGAAAAAGAAAAATTCAAAGACTTTTTTAGCTTACTGAATAAACCGTACCTTTAAATGTCGAAAGGAATTTTTTTAATACCTTTATAAAATTTCGTTCAAAAGAAAACGCTTGAAACAAAACTACATCGATGTATGGGTTTAGTATCCCCCAAAACCCTTTTGAGATACAAAAGCTAATAAAAACCAATCGAAAAGTGGTTTTAGCCCGAAAAGACGGTTTTTGAAAGGCCCGGGACTCGAGGAGCATTAAGAAACTGAAAATTGTAAGGTGCCGCCCTGTGGCATTTTTGATGAATTTTTCAATATTTTCTCAACCCGGGGTAACTTTTTTCTGAAATGTGTAATGAATAAATTTTATGGTGGTTCGTTTCTGGAAAACTGGCTGATCAGTTTTCTGCCCCTTTTACAAAAAGGGGGAGTTTATCATAAGCCCAATTTTCGAGGGGTAATACAGCGAAATTGTTTTAAATTTTTATTTAAAATAGCCCGTTCAAAAGCACAGAGATGAGTTCATCAGCCAGACATTATTACACAGCATCCTCTTTTAAATTGTATCCGTTTTTATATCCACTTCCGCTGAAATGGGAAAATTTTTTTTTTGTCTCTGAACAAAAAACCGTGAGACTTAGAGAAATTTTTCTTTCTTTTGAAGATTTTTTTGTTGACAAAATTTTGTTTTTTACAGTCCACACACCCCCCGTTGGGGGGTATGGCCTTTAGAATAAATCTCTCTCTCTCCTTCTTTCTTTTCTTCTCTCTTCTCCTCTTCTCTCTCTTCTCTCTTCTCACACACCACAACACACCACAACCACAACCACACACACACACACACACACACACAAATTTTTTGTCTTCCTTTAGATGCGTTCGTGCTGGTGCATGTGTTTCAAAATGTTGTTACCGTGTTGTGTGTGTGTGTGTTGTGTGGTGTGTGTGTGGGTGTGGGGTTGTGTGGTGTTTGTGGTGTGTGAGTAGTGATGCGCTGCACGACTGTTTGTGTTTAAATGTTATACGTTGTTTTGGGGTGCGGGGTGAGTGTGTGTGGTGTGGGGGGGGGGTGTGTGTGGTTGTGGTGTGTGTGGTGTGTGTGTGGTGGACTTTAAGAACCCCGCATTTGGGCTATTCAGTTCTCAAATAATAAAACATTCCTTTTTCAGTTTTATTCGGAACGTCCATTACTTTAAAAGTGCAAATAAGGGAGGATCTTTGTGACTGATGATCCAGTATCAAAAAACACACACATAACACACACAAACAAGCGCGCATGCACGCACCACCATACACCCCTTTTATGACGATCTAAACAGTATATCGCAGACACAAAAGGGGATATTGAAAAACAGAAACAAAGGGACGAGAACGAGGAAAGACAGAAAAAACAGAGCAGAGGACACGGAAAGATGGGGAAGTTAGTGAATGAGAGAGAGAGAAGACAGACACACCACACTCTCTCTTCTCTCTCTCTTCTCTCCCCTCTCTCTCCCTCACACACACACACAACCAAACACCACCCCCAAACCACACAAAAATACTAACATACTCACACACATACATACAGGAAGAGGGGGAAGAGGAGTCAGGAGAGAGAGCGAGATGGGGAGGGGGGGAAAAGGGGAGGAGATATAGAGAGAGATTAGAGGGAGGAACAAGAAGAGAAGAGGAGAGAGAGAAGGGGAGAGAAGAGAGGGGAGAGAAGAGAGAGAGAGAGAGGGGAGTGAGACTAGTAAAAAGGAGCACAGACACAGAGAGAGTGACAGAGACAGACAACAGACAACAGAAAACAGACGACAGACAGACAGACAACAAAGAAGTCAAACAATAGACACACAGAAAAGACAAAAGGGGACATCATGAACACACCAAAGAAGAAGATAAAAAGACACAACAGACAGGATACAGAAGACAGACAACAGACAATTCACAGACAAAGCAAACACGCAACACCCTTCATTCCAGACCACCCAGATGACGTTCCCTCAGGACCAACAAAAGAAACGTGTGAAAAATAAAAAAAATATATATTATATATATATTATATATATATTAAATATATATATATATATATATATAAATGTGTGTGTGTGTGTGTGGTTTTTGGGGGGGTTGTGTTGTGTGTGTGTGTGTGTGTGTGTGTTTTTGAGGTGATAAACACTTTGCGCCCTAAGAAAATGATCCAGCATTTACTAACTTTTTTTGTGTATTACCCCCCCCAAAGACCCACCATAAACTAAACTACGCCCTCGCATGGGTAGCAAGGCACCTCGGTCACGGGAAAATCCTAAATTACGTGATCATGTCGAAATCTGGATTAAATCAAGGAAACAGACTGGGTTGGGCGGGCTTTCGGGATCCGTTTGTAGTGTGTGTAGTGTTTGTGTGTGTGTGGGGTGTGGTGTGGTGTGTGTGTGTTGTGTTGTGTGGTGTGTGTAGTTGTGTGGTGTGGTTGTGTGTGTGTGTGGGTGTGGTGTGTGTTGTTGTTTTGGGGGTTGTTTGGGGTTTGTGTGTGGTTTTGGGGTGTGTGTGTGTTGGTGGTGTGTCAGTGATGCGCAAAGGAAGTAATTGTCCCTATCACGAAAAGAGAGAGAGAGAGAGAGAGAAAAGGAGGGGAAGAGAAGAGAAGAGAAAGGGGAAAGGAGAGAATAGGGAGAGAAGGAGGAAAGAGAAGACAGACAGAAGACAGCCCAGATAGAAAAGACTGAGATAGGGGAGAGAGAGAGAGAGGCCAGACAGAGAGGGAATAGAGGCAGAGAGGGAGGAGACAGAGGAGAAAGAGAGAGAGAGGACAGGAGAGAGAGAAGAGAGAGAGAGGGGAGAGGGGAGAGGAGAGGAGAGAGGAGCGTGTGTGGCGTCGTGCTTTTTTTTCAGTGTTGTATCCCTTGATTTTCGAAATTCTAGGGTGTCCTGTAGTGGCGTAGAAAAAACAATTTTTCTGAGTAACGTAAATCTGCTTTGTTCTGTTAAAATTAGGTAGGGGGGGGGGGGGGGGGGGGGGGGGGTTAAAGCGTGAGTCTGTGCGTGAGTGCGTGCGGGCGCCGCGCGCGCGCGGTGGTGTATGTTGTGCACACACAGAAACAGAATAAGAAAAAAAAAAAGGAACACTGGGGCCCAAAAATGCAACACATTCACGTGCGAGTTCTGAAGAAACTGCCCCAACCCGTATTGACGGGGTCAACTTAAAACATACCGTCTTCCCGCCTTTTGGGGGCCATCCATTCCCCCATTACCTAACACATCGAAACCACCCTCTCCTTCTCTTTTCTCTTCTCCTCACACCACCCCGTTTCCCCTCTTGCCTCCCCTTCCCCCCCGCTTCCTCTCTCTCTCTCTCTCCTCTCTTTTCTCCCCTCTCTCTCCTCTTCGCGACCAGACACCCTTTGCAAATAGGCAATTTCAAAAAAACAAAGTAGAAGAAAGTGTGCTGAAAAACAATTGCGCGCGCGCGCGCATGCACCACGCACGCGCAAACCCCAAACACACACACACACACACACACACACACACAAAACACAAAACACACACCATACACACAAAAACACAACACACCAACACATACACCACACAAACAAAAAACAAAAACAACAACACAACCCGATGCCATGGTAAACCCGAACCACGGGTTCGGATCCCCTAGTTGTTTGGCTGAAAACCGGGGCCACAACTTTAAACGCCCACAACACGATGTCGCTTAACTTTCCCCTGCATAGCAGGGCACCCCTACGCGGCCCCAGTGCACGGGCCAGCGAAACAGCACAGTTTGTTAAGGGGTTACAGAGCTTTGGGGCCCAAAACATATCCCAAGCTCTCCCCTGTGTCATTTTCCCGTCACTTCTACAACATTCCCAATAGAAAACCCAACAGCTCCCTCCCCCCCCTTTTCCCCTCCCTCCCCCCCTCCTCCCTTCCCGTCCGTCCCCTCCCCCTCCCTTCCTCTTTTTCCTTCCCTTCCCCCCCCCACCCCCCCTCTTTTTTTCCCCTTCCCCCCCCAATCACAACCCCCCTTCGTCCCCTCGGGAAAAGGTCCTCCCACCACGAAAAATTCTGCAATTCTGCGGAGCCAAAAAGTCAAATTTACTCCCCGAAAACCCCCTCACCCCCCCCCCCACCCCCTCAACCCCCCCCCCACCCCCCCCCCAGCCTAGGCTCCACCCCCCCCCCCCCAACCCCCCCCCTTTTCCTCCCCCAAATACTAAAATTTAACTGACATGTTGATGCAAGGAGGGGCAAAATGCATGAAAAAAAAAAATAAATAAAGACAAAGAAAAAAAACAAACAAACAAACAAATAAACAAACAAACAAAATGGGAGGGAGGGGGGGGGGGCAGTCCGGGTTAAAGGCCTTACTTTTTTTCCCCCCCGCCCCGGGTTTGGGGATACTGACAAGTCCAGATTTTGGGAAAGGACTATGCCCATTGCCCTTTCCCTCAGTGAAACCCCAAGGACTCCACCAACGCGTGAAAACGGGGAAAAAAACTTTAAATGTGAATTGAAAAGTTGCCCTGTTTCCTGCGATGCGTACTCTCTCTCCCCCCTCCCCTCTCTCTCTCTCCCCCTTTCTTTTTCTTTGCCTTTACCCAGCAGAACTGGGGGGGTGGCCTTTTTTTAATGGCGCCGTCTTTTTGGGAGTGTTTTTCGAGCAATACAGAGAGGGGACAAGATTTTTTTCGATGGTTAGGTGTGGGGGGAGCCCCCCCCCCCCAAAACCCCACCCCCGCCCCTCCCCCCCCCCTTTAAAAAGGACAGGGTTTTTTGATTTTCCAAGAACAATCGATCAAAGATAAAACAGAAAAAAACTGAGTTTTCCCACAGCTTCCCAAACCCGCCCCCCAAAATCTATCTTTTCCCCCACGAAAGGGGGGTTTCAAGAAAAAAGAAAAAAAGAAGAAGAAAAAAAAACAAATACCCCCTGTTTTTTGGTGACGGAATGCAGGTCTCCCGAAAAAACCCCAAAAACCCCCCTTTTCCGAAAGAAAAGGGCCCAAGGGTTTTTATCACAATCTTTTCTTTGGGTCTCCCCCCCAAGCTTTATAAAAGAAACATGAAAAATACCGAGTTTTGCCAGCCACCCTGCCCTTTCCCAAAGAAAAAAATTTTCCCCAAAGGAACAGAGAAATTCCTAGGAGCCCCCTCCCCCCCCCCCCCCCCCCCCCCCCCCCCCCCCCCCCCCCACCCAAACCCCCCAAACCCCCCCAATACTCCCCCCCCAAATTCCCTTTTTTTTCCCAAACCCCCCCCCCCCCCCCCCACCCCCCCCCCCAACCCCCCCCCCCCCCCCCCCCCCCCCCCCCCCCCCCCCCCCCCCAAAAACCCCCCCCCCCCCCCCCCCCCCCCCCCCCCCCCCCCCCCCCCCCCCCCCCCCCCCCCACCCCCGATTCATCCCCGGGGTGGTAAGCCCCCTGACCGTTTTTCCCCGGTCAATACGCTCCCCCCCGAAAACAAAAAAAAAAAAGGTCTTTTTGGGTTTTTAGGGGGGGTACAAAAAAAAACAAAATTTTCCTTATCACTTTAAACTACAGCGCCGCGCGTGCTGCGTGCACACACACACACACACACACACACACCCCACACACACACACACACACCCCAAAAAACAAGAGAGAATGAGAGAGAGAGAGAGAGAGGAGATGCATGTGGGAGAGAGAGGAGGAGGAGTGAGAGGGGACGAGGGAGAGAGAGAGAGCGAGGACCTGCCTCAGACAAGCATGGAGAGCATCGGGCAAGGCAAGTAAGTATTTGAACAGGGGAACATTGAGATGGGAATCTACCGATACGGGGGAGGAGAAGATGGAGCCGACACCGACTTCATTGGTCCAACAACCGAGAGCTCTGGACCTTGGACAGGAAGAACACCCCCAGATCAAAGGACTGCTACAACGATAGGTCCTCCTTCACAATACTGAGGGATTTACCGAAAAAAGGAAAGAAAGAAAGAAAGAAAAAGGAAAAAGAAAGAAAAAAAGGAAAGAAAACAAAAACCCAACAACAGAAACACTTCATCAGAGATTCCGAAATGGACAACCCGGATTTAATGGATGAGAAATATGCCAAGACGGGAAAATCACCTGGCCGGCCGTTTTTGGTGCTGGTGGGGGGTGGTGGTGGTTTTTTTTGTTTTTTCCTCTTTTTTTCTTCTTTTTTTTTTGTTTTTTTTCTTTCTTTGTTTTGTTTCTGTTTTTTCTTTTTCTTTTTTCTTTTTTTTTGGACGGATATTTCATACTCAGAGAGAGAGAGAGAGAGAGCGAGAGAGAGAGAGAGAGAGAGAGAGAGAGGAGAGAGAGAGAGATGGGGGGGTGGGGGGCGGTGATGACGCATAAGTCAGGAACTCAAACTCGATGACGTTTACATCCGGGACAGGTACCCGATAGTAATGAAGACCTCAGGAAATGCAAGGGGACGTAAATAGGACTAGCGCTAGATTCCTTGTCACAGCAAGGTTCCTTGATAATGATACGCCATTTTAAAGCACACAAAAAAAATGTCGGTGACTTTGCAGCGAAAAGAAAGCACACAAAAAAAATGTCTGTGACTTTGGAGCGAAAAGAAAGCAGAAACACGTCACTATTCTTCAGCCAAAATTGGCCGGGCCCCCCAAATTTCGTGCGCAAACCCTTCACATTTACAGTATCAAGCTCCGTGTTCGTGCTCTTCGTATGGTCGCTCGCTGCGATAGGGCAGCACCGCAGTAGGCATACTTTGCAGACAAAAAAGGGGTGATCCCCCCCCCCCCGCCCCTTCTTGATACTGGTAGTCGCCACACACAAATGCTATATACA
>CM031611.1:78316544-78396544 GCA_018398815.1 Conus ventricosus
TGAACAGAAGGTTGGGAAAAATGACATAATTCTGAGCCAGTAATATTACAACAATAAAAGAACGCCCAAGAATAAGTCATCCAATCCCCGAGGCCCAAAGCCCAAATGAAGACTCAGCAAAAGCTCGCGGGCTCTGTTCGCGATGACCATGAATATGAAAACAGCGCTTGTTCTTGGATAACTGGCATAGGATTTACTTGTGTCTTTATCTTACTAAATAGTAACCCAACTATTACGAGAACTAATGTCCATAAGTGCTCGGCATAAAGCCAACTACTTTGCTTGCAGTAGGACAAAAGCCAGCTGACAATACTCCCCCAATATTCCTGGTAAAGCGTCCACGGCTTTACCAGCTAATTTTTTTAATAACTTGCAAGATGATCAAGCTGTTTTTTTACCCATGATTTATCAGGCGGAGATGGAGGCGATGGCGGCGGAGGTAATGAACTTTGGCCACCGCCGCCTGTAATAGCCATCACCAGTGTACTTATTGCAAATCCTAAGGCCGTTATAACGCTTGCCAATGTGACTCCCTGCTCTCTAAACACATGTTCTTATTCGTTCTGCTAGCGTTGCGTCTTCATATAAAATTTTCCGGATAGTTTCTCTATTCTATTCACTTGAGTTCGTAATTGGTCTCGGTTAGTAGTCAGCGCTTCTAGTCTTGCCGATCTTTCTTGTTCAAGATTTTTTAGTCTTTGGGCTATTCTTTCTTTAATCTCACGCCCTACGATGCGGTCATCAGCCTCAACGAGTTCTTCTTTTTCTCTTTTTATATGCTCATCTAGTTCGCCTAGTTTTGCTAAATTGTTTGTTAATTCGCCTTTGATGCTTCTCAAAGCATGATCAAGGGCCGCTATTTCTCGCATGGGCAGCGGTGAGTCGTGTATAGTCTTTAATGCTGTTTCTTCTGAAAAACTGGTTTCTGCTTCTATTGCATTTATTATTTCATCTGCCGATTGATTTAATTCTTTAAGTTCCATGTTTGTATTTGGTTAGCTGTTGGGAGTTCCTGCAGTGTGTTTTGAGTTTAGAAACTGCCTCCGCCCTTAATTTTGGCCTAACAAGACCAAGGCGATTTTGTTCTTTCACACTGAGTCTTTGTATAATTGTACTCTTGGCTAAAAACTTTGATGGGTCTGGTTTAGTTGTAAGCCGAACAAGTGTCCTTGATCGTTTTTTACAGACAATGATCATCTTTTAATTCAAAATCATTTGGGTCTATAAATTCGGAGGTTCTTGACCTAAACTTTCGTAAAATGATTTAACCTTACTTTCTGTTAATTCATGCCGCATTGAGAGCATTGAGCGATGCTGTGTCAAAGGGATCATTTCACTCATGTCGTCTCCAGGATCAAAAACATCATAATCTTTTCACCTTCAATTCTTGCATGTTTTTAAATAATTAACTTTTTATTTTGTTTTATAAAAATGGCGCAGCAAACATACGGCTCGATTCTTGACCCGCATAGAAAACTGAAAGAGCCCGTAGGCGTGAAGGGAATAAGCGGAATATTACTGTTCCAAATAATCCATCTACTATTGATGCGGATCAAATTCTTACTGTCAAATTTCCAGACCTAGGAGCGGGTGAAGTGATTGTGCCAGGCTCTGCCCATCTTACTTTCAAAATAGAACTCGCTTCAACAACAGACACAAACAGGACAGTTGTACAGAATCTGGGGCGGGCAATCGTTAAGAAAATTTCTATAAAACTTGAGGGGCAAGAAATATTTTCTTTACACAAGCAGACATATTTTTAACCTATTCTGATCTATGGCTAACTGGGAATAAAAGGGGCTGTTTCTTGCGTTTCAAGGAATTGAAAATGAAGAAGCGCTAAAACATAGAATAGGTGCCGCAGATACTAAAGACGGCAAAAAATATGTAGCTGTAAAGTTTGCGTATGGAAATCGCTTTTCCATTCCCTTAGATTTTGAGTTGTTAAAAGCGCATGCACCATACTTTCAAGGAGCATTAAAAACAGATTGTCATATGAAAATAACTTTTAATGAATACAAACGGGTTATCAAATTCATCAGACACCGAAGCAAAGTACAGCATTTCTGACATCTCGTTAGAGTTTGACGTTGTTAGCAACCATGAATTAGCAAGGCTGATTGAGCACCAATATCAGTCAAAAATTTGCAATATATTACGAAAGAGTGATTCATCATACAACATATCCCAGAAGCAGGGGAGACGCTATATGGAATTTTAGTTTTAGCACCACAGCACATTCGCTTAAGGTATTTTATTGCTGTGTGAAGATGAAGAACCGTTCAAAAGAGCAAGTGAAAAGTTTTATAATCCCAAAATAACGAAAGTGCAATGTACAATTGACGGTAGTCCTAACCAAATCTACGCTAGCAGGCTTAGACCTTATCATCATTTTGACGAAATAAGAAAATTGTTGGGGGTGGGAGGGGTAGAAGTCTAACAGCAGACCTAGTGTCTAAAAATTTACATCTTCACAATGTTAGGCTTGATGATTATTTAACAACAAAATACGGTTTATGGGTTGACCTAAGGTCAACAGAGGATAATCATTGCATGGAAGCCGGGGGAATGTGAGAGACTAATAAACATTCAAATTTGAAAAAGAAGAAGAAGCCGATAAACCGCTTAATTTTACATTGTTTTTATTATATGATGCGCAGCTGAATATTAAAGAAAACAGATTAAAGGTGTAAGATACTAAATTATTTTGAGGTTATAAAAAGCAGTCTGTTCAGGTTATCCAAATGTGCCTACAGCGCCGCCCAAAGAAGGGATAGTAGAAAGTCCTAACATACGAACCTTAGATTATCCAACATTACGCAAATGCAACAAAAACTAGAGCAGGAACCGTTCAAAATACAGCAAAACCAAACGAAGTATTCTCCGCCTTTATGCTGTTACATATGTTAATACTGGAACATCAACATAAGTGCTTTATTCGCTGGAACAAGGGGCCTCTTAGCAAACAGGCTGGTGCGCCCAGCACTTTACCTCTAGGCGTTTGTCTTTAGCACTTGGGCCTGGTTCTTAGCTGTAGGTGGCTGCTAGCAAAAAAATATAAACGAAACTCCAAAAGCACACAGCTTGGTTTCATCTAATAACACTTAAACTTAGTTCCTTCAGGCTGATAATAAATACACCGCTTGTTGAACTCAAACATCACGGAAGAAGAATTAATCGTTTCAGCTGATTTTTGATGACGACAAAAACAAAAGTTTTGATCTTCAAAGAAAGGCAGGGAACTTTTTTTCTCCAACAGCCAGAACGCCCGAGCTGATAAAAAAGGAATGCTTAAAAAAAGTAAACGTAACATGAAACTCCTTTAACCCGCTCACATTAACAATGCCAAAGGCGTTAATATACTTTAGTTTATAGTCCACCGCAAAGACCGTTGATATTGATTCTGATTAAGCCGTTTGTATTTTTTTTTAATTTACATAAATATTTGCTTAGAAAAGAGAGACAGCCATGGCTAAGCTAATGAAGGCCCAGATGAATTGTTTGAAGGAAAGCTTGAGAAAGAGAGCGTTTTTTTTTTTTTATATCAAGACACTGAAATGATATTGGATTAGAGAGTCATTGACCCAACAAACGTACAGGCAATGTTTCATGCTATTTCTCATGTTCCAATAAACGAAACAATAACCCGCCTGTTTAAAGTAATGTTATCAGTTTTAATCGACTAAGTTAACAATAAATGAAGAAAATCTAGAAGCCTGGTCTCAACTAAACAACAGACTATTCTTTCCTCAATGACTTAACACCTCCGGTTGGGCAGACGAACTCTTAACACATTTGACGCTCCGCTGGAAGAAGCGTAAAATGCGAGGCTCTGGGTGGTCCGAGGCGAAGTCTAGAGATCAGATTAAAACAGTCTAAGTATGCACCAATTGGTAGGCAAGGCTTACATGCCGCTACCTCGAGAGTTGGTTTTAAAAGAGAGCAGTTTTAAACATAAAGAATTCAGACGACAAATGTTTCATGTGGTTGTGTTCTTGCAAAGGCTGCACATGTCCGGCGAACACGCAGAGAGAGTGACAAACTATGAACCTTACAGCAATGATCTCAACTTTAGTGGAATATACTTTCCCGTTAGTGTAGACCAAATTAATCAGTTATGAGAACAAAACAAACCAATAACTGTTAATGTCCTACACATGTGGATGAAGAAACAAATCTACTGCCTATTAAAAGTGTCCAAGAACAGCCCCACAATAGGTGACCAGGCAAAACTATCATGTTGACTTACTGCTGATGAATTCACCAGCAGGGCACCACATACAACATGAGACGAAACAATAGCAGATTATTGCGCATACTTCAAAAACACTAACAAACAAGAATTCTGCAGAAAATTTTTAACAAGAATGCCACCGTTAAGCAGCGAGCGAACAAAAAAACATTGTAAAAGTTCTGTAGACTGAATACAGAACAAATTACGCCCCCCCCCGGATCTAAATTAGTTTTTAAAACTGGAAACGGCTCAACATTCCTCCATATTTTGTTTAGGTAACGTTTGAGTCGCGTATTGTTTCCTTATGAAGGGCCCATCGCCACAAAAACTTCGAAAAAACAGTCTAATGATAATCTCAATTTGTTCATTTGCTTTCATTGTTGTTAGTTCAGACGGTTGTCCATTCAAACCAAATTTGTATAGAGGGCCTAATGCTGCAGAAACTTTACTAGAATGCATGCAGCAAGTGCGTAACGCCTTTCTAATAAACTGAATCTCTCAGACATTATTTTATGACTCATAAGACCAACAACAGTATGACTCAGCCACACATTGTTGGATTAGTGGTTTAGAACTCAGTGAAGAAGCAACAAATCCAACAGTAAGAGACCATGATCACAATTAGTCGGAAAGTTCAGAGACCCAGCGCACAGTAAATGCAATCTTCAACATAAAGTTGATCCTAAGACATGGAACTGCCCATCTTTCTTTTCATAACTTGCGAGGTTAACGACTCTCCATCTTATAATGAAAAGCAGTGGAGATCCTTCAGGTGGTCATGCATTGCACAGTCATCAAAAGTACATGTGGCTTTATCTAAAAACATGTCTTTGTATGACTCTATAATGCAACACATATGATTCATTAGAGTCACAGCTATGTCCTTAAAGTCCTGCCCAATACCGGAAGAACATTTTGATCACACTTGTTAGAAAGGGCGTTTACCCTTATGAGTGCCAAGAACATTGGGAAAGGTTTTGATGAAGACAACACTTCCTCCAAAGGCGGCGTTCTTTTCTAGTCTCATAGAAAGGACATAGTGATTCTAATTCCCAGCATGCTCAAGATGCGTGGCAGAGTTAGAGTGTAAAACAAGGGAGACTATCATGACTCCTACTTGAGGGCTGATGTATGGTTGTTGCGGACGTCTTGAAAATTATAGGAAGACCTGCATGAAACATTACAGCCTGTCCCGCGCATTACATTTTCTGCGCCCGGGATGAGCTGGGATGCTTTTCTTTAAAGTTTACTGGAGTAACAGAGAGATTTATTGTCGAGTTACCAAGATTCAGATGAATTGAAAAACGATTGCGTGGGGGAAGAGTATGGCGTTCTCGCATCATTACTGAAAAGCAAAACACAAATACTTGGTCGATTATGATCCCAGTAAAAGGTCTAACTATCTTAAGTATTTTAGATGCAAACAATCTGTAGGATGGGCAAAGGCGCAATCACTTCCAATACGTAACTTAAAAATGTACACAGGCGGGCGATCCGAATAATAATCAAAATGCATTAAAGTGGTTTGGGCAGTTTAACCCCGCCTGACAACACGTGGTTTCCATTCAGAAGTGTGACTGTAGAATATCCTCAGAACTCATGACCTGCATAATGACTATCCATTAGCAGCAGAAAGTCTAAAGAGGGATCCAAGAGAACCACCTAAACTTGTGCCTAATCTTCGCGGCAAAAAAAATTATGTCTGTCATTACAGACTTCTACAATTTTTAATTAAGACATTGTTTAAAGCTTACAGCTGTTCATCGCATAATTGCTTTTGATCAAGAAACAGTTCATGAAACCATACATCATGAAGAACCACTGAATCTCAGAACTAAATCCTCAGATTGCTCAGAAAAAGACTTTTTCAAGGCTGATGAAAACAACAGCGTTTTGGAAAGACTATGGAGAATCCGCACAAGCGTAAAGATGTCAGTTGGTCACCAGAGAGAAATGAAGCAATTAAGCTGACTTCAAAACCTAATTATCAGGACATCAGAAGATTTTCATGATCCCTGTTTTGGCATAAATGATGAAAAAAAGAAAGTCAAATTAGACAAACCTGTAATTATTGGGTTTACTGTTTTAGAAATTAATCAAAGCTTTTGAAGTAGATTTCTTATTGATACTTAAGCCCTCGTATCCTGAGTCCAGATTACTTGACACAGATACAATAGTTTTGTATAGATATACTACTGAAGCTCTAATAAAAACATGGAAACCGAAGTAGCTAAAGGAGCGAGTTGGATGGTATGACACGTCCGATTACCCTAAAGATTCTCCTTTGCATTCATTACAAACAATAAGGTTTTTGAAAGATGAAGGATATTTATCTGGAAAGGAGATTAAGGAGTTTGTTGGTTTAAGTCAAAAATGTACATTATTTCGAGCCAGGAGAAAATCATGAAGAAAAGCAAAGGGAATATCTCGCAGCGTAGTGCATCAAACATACACATGACAAACAAAGAAGCATTGTTTGGCAATAAGACTTTTCATCATGACAACGTAAAACTGGCGATCTAATCTACATGAGATCAACACAACAGGTGTAACAAAGAATTCATTAGATAAACAACACAAACGGGTGTTTGTTAATCCGGAGTTTCATATGCAACGGGCACTGGAGAACCGTAATTAAGTAAAGCGAACTGTGTCTGGCGACATATCTGCCGTTCTCGTTCCACAAAAGATCTTTGAGGAGCTGGTGTTTTGTTGTGTATCAGGTTTCTCGTAAATAATACACGTGCGATTCATTTTTAACAATTCTTTTTTATTTTCATATGATCAACACTCCAAACCTGATCTGGTGCCCTGATAGCGAGGGTTCCCCTTCCTGCTCCCCCGTAAATAAAGGTACCTTAACTTTTTAACCAAACGTAATAGGTTTGCCGGATGAAGACACCCTTCACAACACTTATTGTTTTTCTTTGATTGCTTGTACTGGATTTAATCCCTTTAAGATTCTTCATTATTCATTGCGCCAAAACTGAGGGCAATCTTCTATCCCATTCTGTGTTGCGAGAATTGTCAATCAGCTCTCTGTATACTGGTAGAAAAAAGTCTTTCAGCTAACTGTTTGTTAAAGCTTTCAACTAAAGCCTGTGATCTGTGAACTCCCGGAATGCTCTTTTAATGGTAACTCAAGTTTAACAATAATTGATTCACATGGTGCCTTTAAATGCTTTTCCATCATCAACTGAATCATTGCGAGGTAAGTTAGAGCGGCCTCCGCTGGTATACACGTATGGCAACAGCAACAGCAGAAGCAACTCTTTTGTGTTATATGGTTCTGCATCTTGTACCTTGAAGCTATGTCAAGACCTGTGATGCGTACTTAAATCTTTTTCGACTAATCCCTAATCAGAGGTAAATATATAAACCATTTGATGGGAGCCGTTTGGAGCTATATTGACAAAGTGGGTCACTGTATTCGTCAGGGGCAGGTAATAAATTTAGCCAAATTGGCTTGTTTAGATACCCTTTCCTTGCTGTTTGTTCACTGACTCCAGCCCTTGCTTAGCTTTTTGTATTGCAGTGATACCCTCCAATATCCTTGGGCGAATAATAGAGTTTGTTCTTTTTTAATTCAGCCAATATTATGTGCACAAAATACACGACGGTCATACCAAAGGCAATAAACGCGATTCTTGCATCTTTTGTTTTCTGATGGTTGATAAAAGTCACTGAATTTTGGGGGGCAATGTCAGGACTTGTTATTGCCTGTTTACTAATAATATTGTTTTAATGCTTGTCAACATCTTTAAATATGTAAGCTGCATGCCCCTGTTTTTTCAGTGTGTCATTATACAATCTAACTGCTCAAGCTCGCTTTCATAGGCGTCTTGTGCATCTCTAGTTGCTCCATAGCTTTGTTATGTCTTTTTCTCCTCGCCGTCAAACCCGCATTTTACTACATGCGAAAAATTACTTCCGCTAAAAGCAAGCGGCATTTCATCACCACAGCGCCACCTATCATCATTTACGAGCGAAGCCATTTTTAATAAATGTATATTTATTTACATATTATACTGTCTGGAAATTATTCCTTGCTTACTAAAAATCTTTCGTGCAACCGAAGGCGCATTGATAGCAATCACTTTGCTGAATCCTCAAAGTCTTGTTTGCCAGATCCGTTTAATTCTTAACAGGCTTTTTACCAAGCATTGAGAATCCTACAGCTTAGGCCCTCCCATAACAGCAGAATGGTAACAAGGTTGGTAACAGTTTTTATCGGTGCTCATTTTTATAAAAATATAAAATATAATTATGAAAAAAAACATGAAACAGTGATGATCTCCTACACTACAAAGGCAGCCTAAACCTTCCTGAACTTATGAATGACCAAGTTGAAATGACCCAAGCTATTATGCCCAAAAGGAAGGCTGTATTCTTTGGCAGCATGTGGAAAAACAAAACAGTTCACTCGGAACTGAATTCAGCATTGAACAGATTCAACAGAAGTCGCCGCAAGACATTTTAAAAAGTATCATAACAGTTATGAACAAAAAGCCAGCGGGGGTCCCTAGAATGGAGAAAAGGTGTGGGCAAACGGTTCTTAGTTTTGTACACTAAACAGTCAGTAGAATTTGCTCCCATTAGATTCTTAACAAGATCTTAACGTATGAATTTAACGCAAATCCAGTTTTAACAAAGTCATAGAGTCTCTAGGGTGTGATCTATACTACAGATTTGGAACATTGTTATCGCCATTAATCATGGATTAATAACTTTTTAATCATATAGATTTTGTTTCCCTTCAAACTGAAACGAGCTGGAAAATCATCAGAACCATTGAACATTGGATCAGGTGAGAAAGTAACCCAAGCCAGAAACACAGCAGAAAACACTGAACCAGGTGGGGACCAGTGAAAAGCACCTCATCCTGGGCGTGTAATAGCAGAAAAAAATTAGCAGAGTGGAACAGGACAAAAACAAATTAATGTTGCAGAATATAACTAATCATGAAAACATAACAAACACCGCCAACGCACAGAACTAGTTGATTCAATGCCAGCTATAAAAACTCCATTGTATACAAGGGCCCCAAAGTCGTCATGGAAATTGAACTTAAAACTGTTGCCAATTTGGCCGCCATTGCTGCTGTTGGGGCAGTTTAATTACGGCTATAAATGATATACACAATGGCAACAGAAAACAAAGCTCAAAAATCTGACCACTAAAATACAGAAAAATACTACAGCACGCCAAAACCCGCCAATAACAAAGCAACATTTTGATCCATTTATAATGCAATTAATACTTTAAGAACTTAATTTTAAATTTTTTAATAAAAATAGATCATGGGCGTAGTATAAAATGATAAAGTCAATAAATAAAGACATGCGTCTATAAAAGACTTTTCCCTCGACCAGAAATTGTAATCAATGCGGCTTGCTTAGATGTAAGGAACTTCCCTTAAGATCTATGCAGAGAACGCTGAGCAAGACATCCTCACGATGGCCTTTTTTTTGAGGCGTGGTGTGTAACTATATTTAGCATTTACTATTTATATAAAAACATAGATTGTATTTTTTTTGATAATTATAAGATAACTAAATAAGACCTTGTTGAACTTAGAGAATGACTTAGTTATGACTTAGAGGTGACGTAATCAAGAACTTAGAAGTTACTTAATCAACACTTAAAAAACTTGAAGTAACTTAATAAAAACTTATTAAGACTTGGGGTGACTTAATAAAAAACTTATTAAGAACATGGGGCGACTTGGGTAGGATGTGTGTGGTTGTACACAGAGCTTTAATTATTTTGTCCTGTGTACCACCACTGGTGCAAGACGGTGCTTTGCTTTTTGTGATTCTTGGGCTCTTTTTGTTGCAAGTTCAAAGCAGCCACCAAGTGCATTTATCAAGCTTGATTTAAAAACAAAGACAGTTGAATAAAAGTACACTCTGTGGCCGCCCGAATGCAGCCAAAAAAATTGAAGCAGGGCGTTAGGAAGCGGTGAAGACAGCAGTGAATGTCCAGTGAATCACAGTGTTCCAATACTTGTTGACCTATTTGACGCTACAGGCGGTTTGGCGCGACCTACTTTTTTTTTTTTTTTTATTTTTTACTTCTGTGTTACAAGCAATGCTCTGGCTCAGCAGCTACTCCTCAACGCAGGCAGGAGTTTTCCGGTTTCGCTAATTCTAACTCTTGCGATGATTGCTGAGCGTTGTCGGGAACCATTAGATACGGTATTTCTAGCCCAGTAGTTCCGAATCTCCCTCTCTCGCTGCTCTCAACATTGCCTGGAGCTCCTTTTTAAGGCGGAAGATTTCATAGAAAGACAGCCCAACTGGGCTAAATTTGGATATGTATGGTTGCAACAACCGGGCTATCTCTCTCAGTCTCCGTGCATATGAAGGGCTAATTCCAACATTTTCCTTCAGCCATTCATCCCACGTTTTACTGTGAGTCCCTTTCCTTTCTTCCACCTCACAAAAAACTTGAAAGCAACTTCTAAAAGTCCCCCGTATTGCAGGTAAAAGCCATTGTGGTTGCTTCTTGTCTTGCTAGTTGTCTATATCCATCAATCAGCTTTTGAACAGCACTTTGCGATGATGTAATTTCTTCCAGATTGAAAAAGAACACATCTTTTCTAACTTTCTTCTGCACATCAACAATTTTGGACTGTAAATACTTGTGTAGTTCATTTGGATTCCTTGTTGTTTTGGATTTCTTTGCTTTTCCCTCCATACAAGGCGGTGAGTTTTCGTTTGGGTTGTGAAGGAAGTTTAGGTAGTTTCTCACTTGTAGATGGGCCTGCTGTTTTAAGTTCATCCAAAACATGAAGAAATTGAGAATGGTACTCAAGATGTTCTTGAAGTATTGTCAACTGAGGAATACTCCACTCTCTTTGTTCTGCCATGATCAAAATGCTAACTAAAGTCAACCACTTTTCTCACTGAAAATTACACGCGTCTTAGCGCCACAAAACCCCCAAGAAGAATGACAAACGCTGTGGTCGGTTGTCAACGCCAACAACAGTGCTGGGGGGCGGATGTGACGTCTTTTACTATCACGTGATTAAATCTTAGCTTATGGTTGGTGAATGTAAGAAACATGTCTAGATTTGTTTTGCCTCAGCGGAATCCTTATTGCACCCTACCAAGGCGTAAAGCCCCACAGCACAAATTAAGTAATCATGTGTCAGCCTAGCTCCGTATTTCCATGCCTGTGTACAAGTTCTTACCACCAGCACCGCAATTAGAGGATTTGCCCCCCGTCATTTACCTTTCTCATATTACCCGTAAACAAGAAGACATCTCCACGGGGTAGCTAGAAATCACAGCGCCTGATGACTACCATGAAAAATGTTTGGTCGCTGTGAAAATACAGCTTATGTTGACTACCATGAGAATTTCTTTACACTTTCATTGAAAACATACTTTAGAGAACAGTTATAGACTGTATGCGTGAAAATGATGTTATTAAAATCTGAAAAGTTTAGTAAATTAGTATTGAAAACGGATAACCCTACACAGTATGTTTGTTTGTAGATAATCGTTTATTTTTGGTTATTGAAGTCTTACTTGTCAGAGAACTAATAAATGCCGCTTTTAGGCCACTTTCGCCCAAAAACTTGGTGGAGGAGCACGTGGGGTAGAACAGACATTTATCTGTTCTCTGCACGGTTATTCCACAAAGAACAGAAGCAAGTCAAAACAACCCCCATATGCTCTAACTGCCTTACGTCTGGCCATCATAAATCTGTTTGTCAGAAGGAGTGGTGTGCCGGGTGTGCAACAGGCCGGGACACAAAAGAGGAGACAGGGAATGCCAGCTAGCCATTTCCGAGTCTGCCGGTGTCCCCTCCACTTCCAAGACAGCTATTGAACCCCCCCCCCCCCTCCAAGACAGCCTCTGACCCCCCCCCCCTCCAAGACAGCCACTGACCCTCCCCCCCTCCAAGACAGCCTCTGACCCCCCCCCCCTCCAAGACAGCCTCTGACCCCCCCCCCCTCCAAGACAGCCACTGACCCCCCCCCCTCCAAGACAGCCACTGACCCCCCCCCCTCCAAGACAGCCACTGACCCCCCCCTCCAAGACAGCCACTGACAACCCCCCCCCTCCAAGACAGCCACTGACCCCCCCCCTCCAAGACAGCCACTGACCCCCCCCTCCAAGACAGCCACTGACCCCCCCCCCCTCCAAGACAGCCACTGACCCCCCCCCCCTCCAAGACAGCCACTGACCCCCCCCCCCCCAAGACAGCCACTGAGCCCCCCCCCCCTCCAAGACAGCCACTGACCCCCCCCCCCCTCCAAGACAGCCACTGACCCCCCCCCCTCCAAGACAGCCACTGACCCTCCCCCCTCCAAGACAGCCACTGACCCCCCCCCCCTCCAAGACAGCCACTGACCCTCCCCCCTCCAAGACAGCCACTGACCCCCCCCCCCTCCAAGACAGCCACTGACCCCCCCCTCCAAGACAGCCACTGACCCTCCCCCTCCAAGACAGCCACTGACCCCCCCCCCCCTCCAAGACAGCCACTGACCCCCCCCCTCCAAGACAGCACTGACCCCCCCCCCCCAAGACAGCCACTGACCCTCCCCCTCCAAGACAGCCACTGACCCCCGCCCCTCCAAGACAGCCACTGACCCTCCCCCCTCCAAGACAGCCACTGACCCCCCCCCTCCAAGACAGCCACTGACCCTCCCCCCTCCAAGACAGCCACTGACCCCCCCCCCCTCCAAGACAGCCACTGACCCCCCCCCCCCAAGACAGCCACTGACCCTCCCCCCTCCAAGACAGCCACTGACCCCCCCCCTCCAAGACAGCCACTGACCCCCCCCCCCTCCAAGACAGCCACTGACCCCCCCCCCTCCAAGACAGCCACTGACCCTCCCCCGTCATCGTTCACTTCGGAGCCAGTCAGCTCGACCCCCATGTGCCGCCAACAGTCAGCTCGACCCCCATGGTGCCGCCACAGTCAGCTCGACCCCCATGGTGCCGCCAACAGTCAGCTCGACCCCCATGGTGCCGCCAACAGTCAGCTCGACCCCCATGGTGCCGCCAACAGTCAGCTCGACCCCCATGGTGCCGCCAACAGTCAGCTCGACCCCCATGGTGCCGCCAACAGTCAGCTCGACCCCCATGGTGCCGCCAACAGTCAGCTCGACCCCCATGGTGCCGCCAACAGTCAGCTCGACCCCCATGGTGCCGTCAACAGTCAGCTCGACCCCCATGGTGCCGCCAACAGTCAGCTCGACCCCCATGGTGCCGTCAACAGTCAGCTCGACCCCCATGGTGCCGTCAACAGTCAGCTCGACCCCCATGGTGCCGCCAACAGTCAGCTCGACCCCCATGGTGCCGCCAACAGTCAGCTCGACCCCCATGGTGCCGCCAACAGTCAGCTCGACCCCCATGGCGCCGCCAACAGTCAGCTCGACCCCCATGGTGCCGCCAACAGTCAGCTCGACCCCCATGGTGCCGTCAACAGTCAGCTCGACCCCCATGGTGCCGTCAACAGTCAGCTCGACCCCCATGGTGCCGTCAACAGTCAGCTCGACCCCCATGGTGCCGCCAACAGTCAGCTCGACCCCCCATGGTGCCGCCAACAGTCAGCTCGACCCCCATGGTGCCGTCAACAGTCAGCTCGACCCCCATGGTGCCGCCAACAGTCAGCTCGACCCCCATGGTGCCGCCAACAGTCAGCTCGACCCCCATGGTGCCGCCAACAGTCAGCTCGACCCCCATGGTGCCGCCAACAGTCAGCTCGACCCCCATGGTGCCGCCAACAGTCAGCTCGACCCCCATGGTGCCGCCAACAGTCAGCTCGACCCCCATGGTGCCGCCAACAGTCAGCTCGACCCCCATGGTGCCGCCAACAGTCAGCTCGACCCCTATGGTGCCGCCAACAGTCAGCTCGACCCCCATGGTGCCGCCAACAGTCAGCTCGACCCCCATGGTGCCGCCAACAGTCAGCTCGACCCCCATGGTGCCGCCAACAGTCAGCTCGACCCCCATGGTGCCGCCAACAGTCAGCTCGACCCCCATGGTGCCGCCAACAGTCAGCTCGACCCCCATGGTGCCGCCAACAGTCAGCTCGACCCCCATGGTGCCGCCAACAGTCAGCTCGACCCCCATGGTGCCGCCAACAGTCAGCTCGACCCCCATGGTGCCGCCAACAGTCAGCTCGACCCCCATGGTGCCGCCAACAGTCAGCTCGACCCCCATGGTGCCGCCAACAGTCAGCTCGACCCCCATGGTGCCGCCAACAGTCAGCTCGACCCCCATGGTGCCGCCAACAGTCAGCTCGACCCCCATGGTGCCGCCAACAGTCAGCTCGACCCCCATGGTGCCGCCAACAGTCAGCTCGACCCCCATGGTGCCGCCAACAGTCAGCTCGACCCCCATGGTGCCGCCAACAGTCAGCTCGACCCCCATGGTGCCGCCAACAGTCAGCTCGACCCCCATGGTGCCGCCAACAGTCAGCTCGACCCCCATGGTGCCGCCAACAGTCAGCTCGACCCCCATGGTGCCGCCAACAGTCAGCTCGACCCCCATGGTGCCGCCAACAGTCAGCTCGACCCCCATGGTGCCGCCAACAGTCAGCTCGACCCCCATGGCGCCGCCAACAGTCAGTGAAGCCCCGAAGACTAAGAGTGGGCAGGGCAGGGAGAGAGGGAGGAGAGCGGAGCGTCAGAGCACTCTGGTCGGCTTCAGCAGTGTCAGCGATCATCGCTCTCGTTCGGACAGTAGCAAACGACGTCGCACAGTGGACAGAGACAGAGAGCACTACCACAGATCCGCTAGACCAGCGAAGCATTCCACGACGGCAAAGGGCGTCTCTGATGGCGACCATGAGCTCAGCGATCAGGATGACGTCACTAGCATATGGGAATGACTTTATCTACACTCTGTCTCCCTCATGTTTGACCATTGTTCTGCTTTAAGACTGCCATGATGGCTACATTTAGTATTATGTCATTGAATGTTAATGGACTAAGAAGTAATAGTAAAAGAAAAACGCTGTTTAGAAAATTTAAAGAAAATAATTACGATGTCATTGTTTGCAAGAAACATACGTTACTGAAGCTGTGATAGGTTCACGGAGGAAGGAATGGGGCGGGATCTGGTGTATGCCGAAGGATCAGCCAGAAGTAAAGGTCAGTTGATCTTGTTTCGTAGACAATTCCCATACGAATGGGAAGTTGAATACTCGAGCGAACGTTGCATTATAGTAAAGGTGATACGTACTGGAGATGAAATTTATATTTGTAATGTCTATGCTCCAAACGGAACACGCGAAGTAGAAAATTTTTTAAACACCACTGTTAATACTTTGAATAATCTTGATTGTGAAAAACTAGTAGTCTGTGGTGACCTCAATACAGTAATGGATAATGAATTGGATATCATCTCTGGTGAAAAGCACCCCAAGAGTGTTGTTAAAAGCTTTCAGAATTTAGCAGAATCCTGTGATCTGTATGGTGCCTGGCGACTGTTCAACATCGACGAAAAAGAATTTACCTGGTCTCGTGTGGTTAAAGGCGTCTTTATTGCAAGACGTTTAGACTACATATTACTGAATAAGAATGCTATTGATGCTGTGCTTGAATGTAACATTATTCCCTTTCCCCAATCTGACCATAGGGGTGTATATGTAACTTTGAAGAGCTGTAATGTAGAGCGTGGACCAAGCTACTGGAAAGTTAATAATGCACTATTAAAAGAAAAGCAATATATTGATAAGATCAATAGAGTAATTGAAACCTTTGACTTGGATATAGCCAATGCAAATTTAACACACGATATGAAATAAGAGCTGCTTAAATTAGAACTTAAAAGGAAACCTTACAATACAGTAAACAAAGAGCAGTAAATAGAAAGAACAAACTCACGAGTCTACAGGCTGATTTAGAGCGTTTTGATTCTTTGCTTGCAAAAGATCCGCACAATTTGGAGGCTATTAAAAAACGTGAACAGCTTAGGCTGCAGTATGATTTTATTTGAACAAGAAAAAACACAAAGTGCTCAGGTACGCTCTAGGATGAACTGGATAGAAAAAGGTGACAAAAATACTCAGTTCTTCTTAAATCTCGAAAAATCTAGAGCTAACGATAAACTTATGCCAAAACTAGAACTTGAGAATGGTCAGGTAGTCACCGATCAGTTTCAAATTCTTAATGCCCAGAAAGAGTATTTTAAACAGTTATATAGTCATAAGAATAACAGTGAAACTGTTGAAGAGGAAGTTGAGTTATTTTAAATGGCTGTGATGTACCTCGCCTGAATGATGAACAGATAGCAAGTTGTGAGGGTAAAATCACTCGCGAAGAACTAGCAAGTGCATTGAAGAGCATGAAAAACGGTTCTTCTCCAGGGTTAGATGATTTAACCACAGAATTTATGAAGGTATTTTGGGGAAGTTGAGTACCTATCTGGTGAATACATTTAATACTTCTTTTGAAAAAGGTGCATTGACTTTAGCCAATCAACGCCATTATTACGCTTATTTATAAAGGGAAAGATCTTTCAAAGAGCAAGCTCTCAAACTGGAGGCCAATTTCTCTTACCAACACGGACTACAAGATACTAGCCAAGTGCCTTGCACATCGAATTAATAACGTCATCCCACTAATAGTCAATGAGGACCAAGTAGGCTATATTAAAGGCCGTAGTATTGCATATAACCTCAGACTTATTGATGATATAATAGAATACTTGAGGATAAAGAATAAACCAGGGTATTACTAGCTTTAGATTTTACAAAAGCCTTTGACAGTATTTCCAAGAAATTCATGATAACTGCTTTTAAACGATTCGGCTTCGGGCTCAGTTTGTCAAGTGGGTAGGTGTTTTAATGGCTAACACCCAAAGTAGAGTTGGATATAATGGCTGGATATCAGAAGATTTTGATGTAAAGTGTGGCATCCGACATGGGTGTCCTTTTTCTCCTCTTGCCTTTGTCATAGCCATAGAATTACTGCTATTAGACTTCGACATGATAAGGGTATAAAAGGTATTCATATTGGTGATTTGTCTGGTACTGAACATATTAGAAGAATTGTGAAAACCTTATTATACGCGGACGACGTGTGCTTTACTTTGAAAGACAAAAACAATATAGTAACAGCACTTAAAATATTGGATGCTTTTAAACTATTGTCTGGTCTATCTATTAACAGAACAAAGTCAGAAGCCATGTGGCTTGGGCAGTATAAGACAACAAAACGGAAGGATTTGGTCTGCGATGGGCTAAAGATATTAAAATTTTAGTATATACTTTTCCAATCTCTGCCCTGCTTCAGAGATTGAGAAGAACTGGACAGAAAGAATAAGCATAATTAAACGAACTATTTTTGTTTGGGAAAAACGCAATATTAAGTAATTTGGGCAAAATCTGTGTCATAAAAAGCTTTTAGTATCACAGTTGATATATGTAATGAAAGTAATTTCATTACCAGAAAAAGTCCTATCGGGAATGAACACGTTATTTCGATTTCTGTGGAGAAAGAAACACTGTAATCGAAAAGCTTTTGAAAAAGTGAAAAGACGGGTAGTTATAAACGACTTCTCAAAGGGGGTTTAAATATAACTGACATGAGGGTGTTGCAGCAGTCATTTCAATGTGAATGGCTGGTCAGGTTGTCCGAGGCCTTAGCTGAATGCAAATGGTCCTGGATTCCAAGGGCATACTTTTCAACTTTTGGAAACTATTTTTCTTTTTTAAACTCAACTGTTGGGATAAAAAAAAGTTTAAAGGTCTGGAGGACATTCCCTCAACTTTTTGGCGGGAACTACTAAAAACGTGGCTTTTGAATAACAAAATACATACCTCAAAAAACCATCGCATGGAATGCCTTTGGAATAATGGCAATATCACTTACCAGGGTCAAGTGATATATTTCAAGAAGTGGACAAAAAAAGGTATAACGCACATACATGATATGCTACGAACTAACTTACTCTTAACATTTAGAGAGGTCGAAGAAATCTTAGGGCCTTCCGCTGAACTTTACATGCAGTATAGGTGGTTTACCTGGCTGTATCATCATTTCTAAGGGCCAATCCAGGTTATGTTTTTGATGAACATAAGGAAGAATATGTTAGTTTCAATGACATCTCCCTAAGAACAGCAAAGATGTTTCGCATTCATTTAACTCAAGATCTATACTGTACCCCCTCTTGTGAAAAATTTTGGCACAATAAATTCGGAATCACTTTGGATGAAAATTATTGGAGTTTAGCCATAAAAGCAACTTCAGAAAGCAGACTTAGAGAGTTACATTGAAGATCCTACATAATATTTATCCGACAAACATACTGCTGTTTAAAATGGGCCTAGCTACTGATAATAAATGTACCTTTTGCAAGGGTGAAGTGGATTTTGTTGAGCACTTCTTCTTTGACTGTTATAAAATCAAACCTGTTTGGTCATGTGTAGAAAATACTATTTTGCAGAAGTTTAATGTTCACATGGTGTGTAGCCAGAACTGAAGCTTTACTTGGAATTACGGAAAAGAGTGGCTATACGCAAAAAATGATTAGATATATCAATCACCTTATTCTTATAGCTAAGATGTGCGTTGGAAGATTCGATATGGTACTCCTATTCACATTCAGTTCATGTATGAAAAAGAGCTGGATTTGAGAAAACTCGAAAAGTCAGTGGTGAAATATGTCAACGTATATGTACCTATCAGCATGCTCAAGTGATAAAACTGTTGCCTACAAAAAGGAAAGAAGTGATTAAAAAAAAAATTTAAAAAAAAGGGGGGGGGGGGGGAGATAGGAGGAGGAGGACCCCAACTCTGGGGCAGAGAGGAATAACTGGAGCGCATGCAATATTTACACATTGATTCTGTTTGATTGTTTGATGTGCCCTTTGCCGACTCCTTGTTTCTCCGTGCCCCTATTTGAATAGAAGACGGCAAGATAAAGAAAAGTGGTGGTAGAAAATAAGCGAGGGAGACAGACAGATGTGGAGAGAGGGAGATGAGAAGGTGGGAGAGAGGTGAAAAGAGGATGAGAGAGAAGAGTTGATCGAGAGGGAATGGGAGAGAGAGGGGAGATGGTTGGGGGGGGGGGGGGGGGGGGGGGGGGGTTGGAGAGGGAGAGATAATAACAAATAAACGAAACAGAGAAAATTACCATCCCAGCAAAGGATGGAGAAGGGGGGAAACGAGGGAGAAACGGAGAGAGTGAGAGAGAGAGGAAGGGGAGTGAGGGGGAGGGGGGAGTCGAGCGAAAGAGAGGAGGTAGGTGAGATGAGGAGAGAGGGGGTGAGGGGAGGGTGGGAGCGAGAGACAGGGGGAGGGGGGAGATGGAAAGAGAGAGAGAGGAAGTGGCGTGAGGGGAGGGGGTTGTTGGAGCGAAAGAGAGAGAGGTAGGAGAGATGAGGAGAGAGAGAGGGGTGGGGTGGGGGTGGGAGCGAGAGAAATGGGAGGGCGGGGGAAGGAGAGGGAGAGAGAGAGAGGCAGGAAGGGAGGGGGGGGGGGGGGGAGAGGGAAAGGATGAGGGAGAAGAAAAAATGGTGAAATAGAAATTCAAAATAAGTGATCACTGTGGGAATTGCACGCGCTCTGGTTGGAGCCCCACAAAAAATAAAAGAAGAAAGAAAAAAATAAGAGAGAAAAAAAAGTAAAACAAAGCAGGAGTATTTAAGTTACTGACCAACATCAATGAAAACAAAGCTATTGGTCTTGGTGGCGTTGCTGGCAAGCTCTTAAAATTATTTGCCAATGAATTGAATGAGGTAACCAACCACTTTACCAAGCTTCACTGGACCAGGGAGTAATACCTGATGAGTGGTGAGATGCGACATTGTTCCATTTATTCAAAAAGGGTGACAAAACAAAAGCAGAGAACTATAGACCTGTATCTCTTACATCCATATCAGCAAAACTACTTGAACACATAATATATAGTAGCATAATGGACCATCTTGACAAATATGACTTTCTTAAATAACGCCCAGCATGGTTTTAGACAGCGAAGGAGTTGTGAGACTCAACTTATAACAACTCTCAGTGATTTTAAAAACTGTCTTTACAACAGACAGCAAATAGATGCAATTTTATTAGACTTTTCTAAAGCCTTTGATAAGGTTGACCATGACGGCCTGCTGCTTAAATTAACACATCGGCGTTGGCGGTTCTTTGCTAAAATGGGCTAGATCATTCCTTGTTGGGAGAACGCAGAAAGTTGTTGTGGAAGGGTCGTCATCCCATTGTAAACCAGTCTTGTCAGGTGTACCACAGGGAACTGTTCTGGGGCCCTTGTTTTTCTTGATTTATATAAATGACATAAGTAGAAATCTCTCTCCTGGAACTACCATAAGGCTTTTTGCAGATGACAGCTTAGTATATAGAACAATCAGAAGCAAGAATGATACACGCATTCTACAAAAAGATCTAAACGGTTTACAAGAGTGGGAAGAACTTGGAAAATGGAATTTCATCCCCAGACGTGCCAAGTGTTGCGTATATGTAATAAACGCTCACCAACTAGATCAGAATATTCTATTCATAATACTATTCTTAAAGAAACGAATGCTGCAAAATATTTAGGCGTGATTATAGATAGTCGTCTCAAACAGAAAGAACATTACAATTTAGGATGTAAGAAAGCAAATAACATTTTAGCTTTCTTATACAGGAATATCAACGACTGCCCCCCAAAGGTTAAAGACGACTGCTACAAAACACTCGTTAGACCAGTACTGGAAAATGGTTGCTCAGTCTGGGATCCTTACCATCTAAAGGACATTGATAACCTCGAAAAGATTCAGAAGAGAGCAGCACGGTTCGCAACAGGGAACCATATCAAGAGAAAAGGGGAATTCTAGAAAGAACATGAAGAAATTAGAATGGAAACCCTTAGAAGAGAGAAGAGCTTTTATCAAACTTAATATCTTCTTCAAAGGCAGAGCTAAACTAATTGATATTCCAGTGGAACAACTAGTGTTGAATAAAAGTAGCACCAGGAGTGGCGGTCAATGTTATACCATACCTGCATCAAATATTGACAGCCACTTACATTCATTTTATCCTAGTCATTTTATCTTGCCTCTGCAGACGTTCTGACCCCAAAGTGTGGTAGAACGTCATCACTGTGGTGCTTGTTATGAATATCAAGTCCATCATGTGCCTATGTCAATCCTAAAGATGTGCCCGATGATGTCATGTACAAGAGATATCCCCATCTTTATTTGGTTCATTGTAGAGTAGACTGGGGAATCTATCCAGTTGTATTCCAGGAGTTTGTGTTGTATATCAGTTATGTAGGGTAATGTTAGTAACCCACAAACATGACAGTGCTATTTTTCAGGTCATTCAAATTTTCGTTGACCCATGATATCAGGATGAAATCAGCCCTATATCAAAACAATATTTTCCCTGAATCGTCTCGTTTCTCCGCTTGAAATCGCACGTGTATTCGGCAGAAGAACACACACACACACACACACACACACACACACACACACACACACACACTTGCTAAACAAGTGAAGGAAGACTTTCTATTCTGTCTCTGTGGGCGCCATTATAAAGCGCTTCCTGCCGTCATTTGCCTCCTTGCCTTGTAACGGGGCGAGGGAAGGGGAGGGGATGGGGGAGGGGGGGGAGAGGGAGCGGATATTTAATGTGATGTAGAAAATAACTCGTATTTACACACACACACACACACACACACACACACACACACACACACACACACACACACACACACACACACACACACACACACACACACACACACACACTCTCTCTCTCTCTCTCTCTCTCTGTGACTTGGAGTTGACCTCAACGCGGTGACAGCCCTGATATGGCCCTTTGCGGTCGGCTGGTCTATGAGCAACATTACCTTACCTTACCTCTGTCTCTCCCTCTCAATCACACACACACACACACACACACACACACACACACACACACACACACACACACACACACACACACACATGAAGACGAAATCACATAGCTTATTCTTTTATTCCCGAGAGCATAAATTAATAGCATCACACAATACACGTGGGTGGGATCTGTCATAGGACAGACGCACATATCAATTTCACACCAGATATATCAATATCATACCAGATAATCAATTTCACACCAGATATATCGACATCACACCAGATATATCAACATCACACCAGATATATCAATGTCACACCAGATCATAGATTCTGGAAAACAGACAGCAACCCAAATGTAAAACTCGATGACACATACAGTTATGCTGATGTGAAAAGCATGCTTCGGGTAAAAAATTCATCTCAGTCAGGAAATGTCAGGGATTGAGCAACGACAGGATACTGTCCTCCCAGGCCACATAGGTGTGTGAGGGCTGCACTGCCTTCCCCTCTCCCCGTCTTCCACAGATATCGTTCATAGATCTGCGAGGACTGTACCCCCTTCCCTATTTCATGTCCTCCACAGATATCGTTCATAGATCTGTGAGGACTGTACCCCCTTCCCTCTTTTTGTCTTCCACAGATATCGTTCATAGATCTGTGAGGATTGTACTGCCTTCCCTCTCCCTGTCCTCCACAGATATCGTTCATAGATCTCTGAGGACTGCACCCCCTTCCCTCTCCCTGTCCTCCACAGATATCGTTCATAGATCTGTGGGGACTGTACCCCCTTCCCTCTCCCTGTCCTCCACAGATATCGTTCATAGATCTCTGAGGACTGCACCCCCTTCCCTCTCCCTGTCCTCCACCAGATATCGTTCATAGATCTGTGGGGACTGTACCCCCTTCCCTCTCCCTGTCCTCCACAGATATCGTTCATAGATCTGTGGGGACTGTACCCCCTTCCCTCTCCCTGTCCTCCACAGATATCGTTCATAGATCTGTGGGGACTGTACCCCCTTCCTCTCCCTGTCCTCCACAGATATCGTTCATAGATCTGTGGGGACTGTACTGCCTTCCCTCTCCTGTCCTCCACAGATATCGTTCATAGATCTGTGGGGACTGCACCCCCTTCCCTCTCCCTGTCCTCCACAGATATCGTTCATAGATCTGTGGGGACTGTACCCCCTTCCCTCTCCCTGTCCTCCACAGATATCGTTCATAGATCGTGGGGACTGTACCCCCTTCCCTCTCCCTGTCCTCCACAGATATCGTTCATAGATCTGTGGGGACTGTACCCCCTTCCCTCTCCCTGTCCTCCACAGATATCGTTCATAGATCTGTGGGGACTGTACCCCCTTCCCTCTCCCTGTCCTCCACAGATATCGTTCATAGATCTGTGGGGACTGTACCCCCTTCCCTCTCCCTGTCCTCCACGATATCGTTCATAGATCTGTGAGGACTGTACTGCCTTCCCTCTCCCTGTCCTCCACAGATATCGTTCATAGATCTGTGGGGACTGTACTGCCTTCCCTCTCCCTGTCCTCCACAGATATCGTTCATAGATCTGTGGGGACTGTACTGCCTTCCCTCCTTCCCTCTTTCTGTCCTGCAGAGATATTGCTCACAAGTCTGGATGTCGTAGCTCAGGATTTCTGTCAGGATTCCTCTGTGTCAGCGTTTTTTTTCTTCGCTGGTTGTCTATTTCTTGTCCGAATCTTTTTTCCCACAGGTATTTTGGCCGGTCTGTCTGTAACAAAAAACAAACAAACAACAACAAAAATCATAGATAGTAGCAACATAAAGCTTTCACGTAATGGTCTTTCTATAATCACAAAAAAAGAAGGGAAAAAAACACACAAAAGCAGTAACAGCATACAGCCATCGTGTGTTGGTCTGTATGTAAACACAAGAAACAGGGATAGTAGCAAAATAGAGCCATCATGTAAGCTTATTGGTCTGTCTATAATAATGAAAAACACATGGGTAGCAGCAGCATACAGCCATCATGTACTAGTCCGTCTGTATCCCAAGAAACACATGCACAGAAGCAACAGACAACCATAATGTACTGAGCAGAACACATAGGTGCGTGTGCATGAGCATGCGCGAGCCCGAGCGTACTCTCACCAAGGAAATGTGCAAACATACATGAGCACGCATACACACGTTGACTACTTTCTTACCAACATCATTACGATCCAATACTTTTTCTGAAAAAAACTTGCAAGATCTACTTTCGAATCATTCTCTGCTGATCGAAATTGCTGAATACTTAATACATAGTCCGATTGGAGTTTTTATTTAGATACTTTTGAGCTAACTCATTTTGTTTAAGATAGTGAAGGATTTTTGCTTTCTTGCTATATGTTTGGGTTTTTTTTCCCCCCCACTAATTGTTGTATTTAAGATTGTTGATTTGTTTATTGTTCAGTTTAGACACACATACAGATACATACACTTACACACTCACATACAAATGCCTACATTCATGCTTACACAACACATAGGCTTATTCATTTAACCATTCAGTCAGTCAGTCACTCTCCTTTCATTCACGTCTAATATCACTCAAAGTGAACAGACGTTAAACAGAAGTACGAACGAACGCACACACACACACACAGTTCTTAAAGAGGACTACAGTCATTCACTATCGTCTTATTTATGATCCACACCAAGGGGTAGATGGACCAACCATAACGTGAACAGCCCTTAGCATTAGGCCTACATTCATCCACGATCATTCTATTTATAGTCCATACGGAGTAGACGGATCAGTTATAATCTCCCTCTTGATGCCAAAACCAAGGGTTAGATGGATCAGTTTAAATAACAATAATGTGTTTGGAACATAATTGTAACTATAATGTGTTTGGGACTTAATAACAACAATAATGTATTGGGACGAAATAACGACAATAATGTATTTGGGACAAATATTTTGTCATTGAATTCTGTAGGACAACGTTAATATTAATTAATTAATTAATTAATTAATTAATTAATTAATTTCTATTTTAAATTAATTATTTCGTTTGAACCAAGTCATTTCTAGTCTGAACTTCCTACTCGTCATGTCTGCGAGCGAAAATGAAGGAAAGAGAAGGGAGTTAACTTACTCCTCTCTGCTTAAAATAAAGGCCGCAGGCGTTACACAAGTTGCCTGCTCGCCCTTCAACACGGCGCCACATGGTCGTGTCCTGTGCCGAGCAATTGCTACACTGGTTGGGCTGGTCGTTGGGCACGTTTATCTGTTGACAACACACAACATGGCAGTCAAAACAACATTAGCATTAAATGATGACGAAGGAAGGGGAGGTAATTAGCTGCTGTTGTTCACAGCTCGACTTCAGTTGTATGTACGCAAGGTGCATTTTGGTAAACTTCAGAAATGTATCGTTGTTTCAATGACACATGACTTGACATGGACGGGGTATTTCCTTTACAAAGGAACTTATTGCGGTGAGGTAACAAATGGTACAGCTAGTTTGAACAACACCAACTTTAACATGGAGGGTCGGTAACACCTGGTTCAGACAGCCTGAACAGACCAACTTACCGTTGAATGGTGGTGACAACGGGTACAGAGACCCGCCCTGATGCTAGGGTCTGCAACGTCTCCACGCCTGTTGCAGTGAGGGTGACGTTCAGCACCTCCTGTGGACAGGGAGATCAGATCAGATCAGTTTCCCTGCCATCATTATCGCCGTCTGTATTGTCGTTTGTCATCGTCATTATCATCACAACTGTGTGCGCTATCTCGTACACTTTACCTTCTTCTTCTTCTTCTTCTTCTCTCTCCCCCTCTCCCTCCCCAACACCCTCCTTGGTTATCTTGTGTTGTGTGTACGACAACAGTGCGAACCTAAGTACAGGTACAACTCCCTCAAACCGAATAATCTGGAAGGAAAAGGTTAGGAAAGTAAAAGTGACCGATGTTAGGCTACGGAAGGAAAGGAAGGGTTGTGGAAGTAGAACTAGCCACCGAAGCGAAGGAAGGGGGAAGGTTAGGGAAGTAGAACTGACCACTGGACTGAAGGGAGGGGAAGATTAGGGAAGTAGATTTGACCAATGGACTGAAGGAAGGGGAAGATTAGGGAAGTAGATTTGACCAATGGACTGAAGGAAGGGGAAGATTAGGGAAGTAGATTTGACCAATGGACTGAAGGAAGGGGACAGTTAGGCAAGCAGAACTGACCAATGAACTGGTGGAAGGGAAAGGTTGGGAAAGTAATAGTGACCACTGAACTGAAGACAGGGGAACGTTAGGGGAGTGGAACTGACCACTGAACCGAAGGAAGGGGAAGGTAAGGGAAGTAGAACTGGCCAATGAACTGAAGTAGAAGACTGGGGAAGTCAAACTGAACAACGATCTGAAGAAACGGCAAGATTAGGGACGCAGAAATGACCTAGGAAGGAATGAAAGTTAAAATTTTGGAAAATCATTTCCCTCCCTTCTCCCCCCCCCCCCCCCAGACAATCCCCAAGATACACACACTGACGTAAGGGTACATTTGGTCAAACACATCTACATTTGAACGACTGTGTCTGTCTGTCTGTTTCTCTCTCTCTCTCTCTCTCTCTCTCTCTCTCTCTCTCTCTCTCTCTCTCTCTCTCTCTCTCTCTCTTTCTCTCTCTCTCTCTCACGCGCGCGCGCGCGCCCAACCCCCCCCCCACACACACACACTCACAAATGCACATAAATCCAGAAGCATGTATTTCTTACATAGCGCCAGAAGGAGCTTTTTTTTTTTTTAAAGATAAACAAATACTCACCTAACATAGACGCTGCCTGTCCCCACCCATGGTGCTGACTGGAAGCACTGAATGTGTCATTTCTGGCAGCTCCTGCTGTCCATGCCATGTCTGGGGGAAAATGAGGAAAGTGCTGAACTGCGGAGTCGGGTCCGGTGTTCCGAGGGGGCAGGTTGGAATTCCCCGTGGCTATGGTGTCACGGGACGCAGCGTGGTCAGAAAGAGACTGTGATTGGAGCATCCTCCCTCTGTAGAAGGAGGGGGGATAAGGGGAGAAGCGGTCACTGTGAGGGGGATGACCAGACATGTCAGAGAAGGCAGCTGGAGGGACATTGGAGGGTAGAGAGTCATTTGGAGGGGAATTGGAGAATTCACAGTGATTTGGAGGGACATTGGAGATGTGAGCAGCAGTGAGGGGGACTTTGGAGATGGGAGCAGCAGTCAGGGGGACATTGGAGATGGGAGCAGCAGTCAGTGGGACATTGGATATGTGAGCAGCTGTCAGGGGGACATTGGAGATGGGAGCAGCAGTCAGTGGGACATTGGAGATGGGAGCAGCAGTCAGGGGGACATTGGAGATGGGAGCAGCAGTCAGGGTGACTTCGGAGATGGGAGCAGCAGTCAGGGGGACATTTGAGATGGGAGCAGCATTCAGGGTGACTTCGGAGATGGGAGCAGCAGTCAGGGGGACATTGGAGATGTCGGCAGCAGTCAGTGGGACATTGGAGATGGGAGCAGCAGTCAGTGGGACATTGGAGATGGGAGCAGCAGTCAGTGGGACATTGGAGATGGGAGCAGCAGTCAGTGGGACATTGGAGATGGGAGCAGCAGTCAGGGGGACATTGGAGATGGGAGCAGCAGTCAGTGGGACATTGGAGATGGGAGCAGCAGTCAGGAGGACATTGGAGATGGGAGCAGCAGTCAGGGGGACATTGGAGATGGGAGCAGCAGTCAGTGGGACATTGGAGATGGGAGCAGCAGTCGGTGGGTCATTGGAAATGGGAGCAGCAGTCAGTGGGACATTGGAAATGGGAGCAGCAGTCAGTGGGACATTGGAGATGTAAGCAGCATTTAGGGGGACATTAGAGATGGGAGCAGCGGTCAGGGGGACATTGGAGATGGGAGCAGCAGTCAGTGAGACATTGGAGATGGGAGTGGCAGTCAAGACAGAGGAAGAGGAAGACACAAGAACACTGGAAGAGGAAGGTGCAGTGACAGGGAAGCCAGAAGAGGAAGGGGCAGAAAGCTGGGCGCTGTGGGAGGGAGGGGGAGATAAGAACACACTAATAGGGGGAAGAGAAGATGAGGAAACACCAGTAGAGGAAGCAGAAGGCACGGGCAACTCGTCCTGTAAACAGACAGAATTATGTGGACATCATCATCTTCACCTCCAGTATAAAACGATAGTCATAATGACAGTTCATCTAAGATATTCACTCTCAGACTTGCTTTCCATGTGTTTTGCCCCCCCCCCCCCCCCCCCTCTTTCCCACCCCCCGTCTCTGTGCACGCTTTCCTGGACAATGCAGTGAGTGCAGCATTAGAACATCACGGACTGGCCAGCAAGGCATCTGACTCAACACAAAGACTAAATGATCTTTGTACTGTATTGTTCAGTAACATTTCAAATGTCTGAAATGAATTTGATATGATAATGTGTGGTGAGTATATAAATTCGACGGTAACTTGACATCAGTGATGGCATTTTTAAAAATCAGTGATGGAAAGCATCCTGATGATCATCATAGCAGCAGCAGCATGCAGCAGCAGCAGTTTCTTAACTCTCGGGTCGTTGGAGCACCACTTGAACTGACAATAATTCTCCTTCCGATTCGTCTGTCTACAGCCACTTTCTGTGAATTGCCAAAGACCAGGTCTGTCTATTTCTGGATGTTGTCATCCTACCTCTTTCTCTGTCAGCCCCTTTCTTCTGTTTCCTAGCAGAGTGCTCTGCAAGGTGTTTCTGCAAGGCTAGATCATCCAGAGATGTGACCATGCCGATTGAGTTTTCGTTTCTTAATTGTCAGCAAGTCTTCGAAGGAGCCAATGGCTGACTCGATTCTTCTGCACTCTTCTTCATCGGTGGCATTGTCTTTCAGGAGATGCATGGAATTTGCAGTAAAATCTCATTTCAAATGCCTGAATTCTTCTGTGTAGACCTGCTGTCACGGTTCAGGTTTCACAGCCATAGACAAAGAGGAATATCCCCAGTGTGAGCGTCATTCTCATTGTTGATGCTTCGGCCATTCAACAGAGAATTCCTGGTTTGGCACCTTCACTTGTCATGACTGCTCCCTGGTTCTCGAAACTGTTCACGATCTCAAATTTTTAATCACCTGCTTTGGGTGTCTCTTTTGATGCCTTTGGTGTTGTTTATCATCAGTTTAGTCTTTTTGCATTAATATCCATGTCATATGCAGCAGAAATTTTGTCCTGGTGTTTCATCAGTCAAGCAAGTTGTTGTTCTATTCCAGCCAAGCCAACGATGTCATCGGAAAAATACAGGGCGATAATGGGCCTGCCCCTAATGCGGACTGTTCAAGGACAGTCTTCTCGTGCGTTAGTCATGAGTCTGTCCAGAAAGATGTTGAATAGGATGTGGAAAAGTAGACAGCCCTGCCTAACACAGCGTTTGTGTGGAATCACTCGTCCAGTCTGCCATTGCAGAGGGTTTTGCTAATAGCTCTTTCATAAAGTTGTTCTTTGACCCTGACAAGATTCATACCGATATTATACTTCCTGATGATTATACTTAAGTCTACATGCCAGACCCTGTCAAATGTTTTCTTAAATGGTATAGATCTTGCACAAATGCCCACCAAAGACATCAATAGCTGTGGGAGACTGGAATGCCACAATCAGAAAGGATGTAACAAACACTTAGTCAGACACCTATAGACAATTCTGCAATACAAAGACAGATGATAGTGGATTCAGACGCCTGAGTTTTGTTTTGTTTTGTTTTGTTTTTTGTTTGTTTGCAAACACATATAACCTCCCACAAAGCTTCCAGAGGGTGGACATAGCACAGCCCAAATAGCGAACATCACAACCAAATTAAATACATCTTGGTCATCTTGGTGAGGCAACACTCCTGTTACAATCTAAACATCTCTTTCAAAGAGAAGTCATTAGAAATGATGAAATCTAGTGAATGATAATCGTCCTTTTTCGCACGAAAAAGAAAACTAGCAAAGAGAAGAACTCTTGACTCAAGTTTAATCTTGATAAACAGAGGGATCCTGAGATGGTCAAAGCATTATTGAGCAATGATGGGGGGACGTTTCGCACTGTCGACTGCCCTAGGTGACAATGACACAGACGCATAAAACACTGACTGCAACATTTAATACAATGACGATAGGCTATAAATGATGCTCTTAGCAGGCGTCGTATAATAAATGAGCCGTGTGTCACTGCAGGGATCCTTGACCCATCTGACAAAAGAGAGCTGAAGGGAGCAAAAGGAATCAGGGAGAGGACAAGAGAAGCAGACTGCGACCAACAGTGAAAGGCAGAGGAAGAAGGAGGAAAGCTGCTGCCGCAGAAAAAAGGTACACTAAGGATGAAATAATGAAAAAGAACATCAAAAAAGCCAAGGAAGACTGGATAGTTGAGCAGTGCACACACAGAGGACATCGGAAATAAAAACTGAGGGAAAAGACCATCAGCAAGTGAAACAGCTGACTGTCGGTAAACAAGGACAGAAACAGCTGACAGTCAGTAAACAAGGACAGCAACAGCTGACATTCAGTAAACAAGGACAAGTCACCTCCATCCAAGACAAGCCAGGAAAATGCCACAGAAAAACAAGATGTCCTTGGCACTGGACAGTGCACTGTCAAAACTGTATCATTACCAGACAATGGAAACCTGGCTGTGCTGAACTGTCCTCCCATCAACCAAGAAGAGTACTATCCAATCATTATCAGACTGATGGAAACCCAGCTGTGCTGAACTGTATCATTATCAGACCAATGAAAACCCAGCTGTGCTGAACTGTATCATTATCAGACCAATGAAAACCCAGCTGTGCTGAACTGTATCATTATCAGACCAATGGAAACCCACCTGTGCTGAACTGTATCATTATCAGACCAATGAAAACCCAGCTGTGCTGAACTGTATATTATCAGACCAATGAAAACCCAGCTGTGCTGAACTGTATCATTATCAGACCAATGAAAACCCAGCTGTGCTGAACTGCATCATTATCAGACCAATGGAAATCCAGCTGTGCTGAACTGTATCATCATCAGACCAATGGAAACGTGGCTGTGCTGAATTGTCCTCAGACACCCCAATCATTATCAGACCAATGAAAACCCAGCTGTGCTGAACTGTTCTCAGGCAACCAATCAAGAGTACTACCCGTCATTACAGAGCAGGGGGGGGGGGGGGAGTGTAATCTCCCAAATTAGCAAGGTCAGCTGGGATAGACAGTATACCTGTGGAGCTAATACAGAACCGGGAGAAGAGAAGCGATTAAGGACCAGAAAGTTATCTGTCACCAGATCCAGCAGACAGGAGAATGGTCAGCGCCATGGACCCTGTCCTTCATCATCACACTCCTCAGGAAAGGTCACCTTCAGGTAGAGGTCAGAATTGCTGTAGCATCACTCCTGCAAAGTGATGCTAAGAAGTCTGCTCCACAGGCTGAAACCACCCGCAGAACAAATTCTTGCTGAAGAACATACAGGTTTCTATGCTTGAAGAAGAACCACCTGACAAATCTTTCATCTTCGAATGATTACTAGCAAACATCTACAACACCAGCAAGGTCTATACCATGTTTTCATCGACTTTAGGAACGCATTTGACAAGAGAAAGCATACAGACGAAAAATAAACGTCTTGCCGACAAGGGTTCTGTCAATTAGACGAGAAAATGAATGCAGGTACATATTAAAATATGCAGTCGCCACATGACAGAGGCATATTCAATGTCAGTACTATGGTCAAAGAACTAAAAAGGCAAGAGACACGAAAAGTACAGCCACCAGGGAACAGAACCACCTACACAGACCTACAGTGACCAGGACGGTCTACACTAAGGCTTACAACCACGTGCACCGACCAGAAGACAATCTACACTCAGGCCCACAGTGATATTCCCTGTCCAGAAAAAAAACAGTCTACTCTTAAGGCCCGTAACACTTTTTATTGACCAGAAGACAGTCCACACTCAGGCCCACAGTAATCTACACTGGCCAGAAGACAATTTACACTCAGGCCCACAACAATTTCATGGAGCTGAACGCAGTCTACACTCAAGCCCACAGCAATTTTCATTGACCAGAAGACAGTCTACACACTCAAGCCCACAACAATGTTCATGGACTAGCAGACAGTCTACACCCAGGCCCACCGCAATATCCATTGTCCAGAAGACAGTCTACACTGAGGCCTATAACAGTCTGCATCAAGCACATGGCAGTCTACACTCAGACCCATGGCAATCAGCAAAGACCACATGGCAGTCAGCACTAAACTCCAAAGATTCGGCACTGAGCAAAAGACAGTCTACAATAATCACACACACACACACACACACACACACACACACACACACACACACACACACACACACACACAGACCGATATAGACAGGAAGGCAAAGAAAGACAGATAGACAGTTGCAGACAGTGACGAACAGACACAGAAAGACGAGCAGAGACAGTAACAAACTGAAGGTGACATGGACAGAAGACAGACGGTGACAGACAGACAGACAGATTGTACTCACAAGCTCGGGAATCGAACTCTGTTGAAAGAAAAGAAACAACTTCATTAGTTACAAACTTTGTGGATCAGACTTTAATGAAAAGATAAACAGATATCAGCAACAGCCCGCAACTCACACACACACGCGCGCACGCAAGCACACAAGCAGGCACGCACACACTTAACATTTTATATTTCCCGTAGCATCAATAGCATATGCTACAACTTCAAGATCTGAAACGAGGGGGAAATTGACAGCACAATGAGGATGTGTGTGTGTGTGTGTGTGTGTGTGTGTGTGTGTGTGTGTGTGTGTGTGTGTGTGAGAGAGAGAGAGAGAGAGGAGAGAGAGAGAGAGAGAGAGAGAGAGAGAGAGAGAGAGAGAGAGAGAGAGAGAGAGAGAGAGACGCACTCACAGAGACAGACAGACAGAGAATAATGATGATAATTTGCCTAACATCAGTTGCATAGCGAAATATGTTTAATTAAGAAACCATTAGTAACATGTCTGTTTCAGTATAACACAAACTAACCACCACAGTCTCGCTGCTCTCCCTGCATTCATTAAAACGTTTGTACATAGATAGATGTCTATTTATTTACATTCATATACTGCCAGTACTTTTTTTTTATGAGATGTGAATGTATGCTTTAAATCGTCTCTTTTTTATGTCTTGGCCTTTCAATATACGTGGGTGATGCACGAATTGTCATCTAGACTTATTTTGGCATCTCTGCTTTTCGTAACATACAGTGCTGATTTGTTTTCTCTTTTCACAGCTAATTGAGCATATGTCTGTTGTATCAAAAATGTACGCTGCACCTTTTTGTGTGTGTTCAATTTTCGCTTTTATACGACTGTTGTAAAGCGTAGTGTTCCTGAGCATAGAATGGGGAACCGGGCTGTATAAGCCTTCACAGTGTTTTATGTATGTATGTATGTATGTGTGTATGTGTGTATGTGTGTATGTGTGTATGTATGTATGTATGTATGTATGTATGTATGTATGTATGTATGTGTGTTTTTATTTCTTTATTTTTATCATGTTACTAGTTGAGGTGCATGCAATGAAGAGAAATACAGATTCTCGTTTCGAATAATTCCAGTTGAAGGCTAGATCTGTTTCTGGAAGCTTCTTGTCAATGTTGTTCAGGATAGTATGGTGCTTCAGTTACTCCATGTGCACCATCAAAAAGCGGCCAAATCTCTACAAATTATCTGTAGGCCCTTACACACTGCTTTTAAATACAGGAATAAAGCGCAGACTGTTATCTCTGTGGACACTATAGAATTCTGAACGATGTTCTGTTTTCTGCATCATCAATAGCTGTTGAGAGAGCAGCTGCTATCGACTGTAACTAACACTTCTCTGTGAAGCTACCAGTGTGCCACCCTTGCCTCCCACACAAAGGCTTCCCAGACTACCTGAAAACACTAATTTCACGCAGAGAGAGAGAGGAGAGAGAGAGAAGAGAGAGAGAGAGAGAGAGAGAGAGAGAGAGAGAGAGAGAGGAGACGGAGAGAGAGAGAGAGAGGCAGACAGACAGAGAGACAGACAGACAGACAGACAGGCAGACAGACAGATAGACAGACAGACAGACAGACAGCCAGCCACAGAGAGACACAGAGAGACACAGAGACAGACAAGACAAGACAAGAAAAAGACCAGACAAGATTATTTACGAGAATGATAGTTAAGGACATCCAGTTCTCGCCCTGAGTAGGGACTACAATATGCAGTGAAATGAAGTAATGTAAGAACAAAGAAATCGTCTCGCAGTAATAACAGAATATCAATGAAAATAAGGGGGAAAAAAGAAAGAAAAGACGGGGAAGAAGAGGAGTGTGGTCGAGGCCACAAAAAAGATAGTTAAATGGACAACGGTTAGCATGCATAATACAGACAATAGAATGAATATGACAGAGAGAGAGAGAGAGAGAGAGAGAGAGAGAGAGAGAGAGAGGAGGAGAGAGAGAGAGGAGAGAGGAGAGAGAGAGAGAGAGAGGGGAGAGAGAGAGAGAGAATATGCTGCTATGTGAGACGTATGATTTTTTTTTTCAGGAGAGCTGACCTCCGAGAGATCATTTCCGGTCTATTCTCTAGACACCAAATTCCGGTAAAAGTTAGTTATCGATTCGTTTTCTTTTTTTTAAGACACTAGTTTATGAAGCTCAAATGTCTCATCTTACCGTCTCTGCAAGCATGGGAACAGAACTATTCTTTCCATTCAAAAGAAAGCTGATCTAGGCCTAACCTACCCTACATGTCCGTCAAAGGAAGAAATCGGTCTGGGATATTTAACAGAGAAGGCAACCTGTCCTGCGTGTAACCGTAGCATTGTAAAGATAGCCGTTAAAAGGTCTAGGAGTGTTGTACACCAAAACAACAAACTAGCACATATTTACAGATCAAATACACGTCAGATGTGATCTTTGGGTTTAAATGAAAACTTACCTAAAGCTTCAAATGCATGAAATATTTTAGATATTTTTTTTTAAATAAAGAAAAAGAGTTTAATCGAAGTTCTCAGACTCTCCATCTCTACATTCATTCACACTCTACTTACCAGGTCAGGATACGCGAAATCCATGGTCAGTTTACACCTAGAGCACGTCCTTCAACGATGTCTGCAGATTCAAAAAGAACTGCACCTGTTGTGAACGCGTATTTATACTTTTTTTTGGTTTTTTACACCAATGCCGTGGCTATTGTCTGTTGCAAATTGTTGATCAACGTTCGCTGGACAGCTGAGCCGCTAATCGGACGGGCCCGTGATAAGAGTAAGTGGGCGCCCACCCCCATCCTTTCTCCTCCCAGTCGATCTTTGCTCGTTTCACCATGTTCACAACGGTGTCTTTGATGGTTATCTGCAGGTGGCCACAGGAAAGTCAACAAACTGATGCCACAAACCCTCGCAGCGGACACTAAAGAGTAAACAAAACTAATGTCACTTATGTGTAGCCTACATCAGTGACGGCCGAGTCGCCCGACCTTCTCTGTTTCTTTTTGATCTTTTATTGAAACGTCATTCATGTGTAAATATTGTTATACAGTCCACTGTGGGGGCAAAGAAACAGCACTTTGTGTTGAAAAAGAAACAGAAACAGGTGAGTGCGATTAAAGGTTACTTAGGAACTCAGATTTAATGATCACCGAGAGACATGAGGGACTAAATTAAACAAAACAAAAAGGAAAAAAAAATCGCAGTGGATGAGAGAGAGAGAGAGAGAGAGAGAGAGAGAGAGAGAGAGACAGAGAGAGAGAGAGAGAGAGAGAGAGGGAGATAGAAGGGGGGGAGACAGACAGGCAGACAGACAGACAGACAGGAGAACAGACAGACGAACAGACAGACAGACAGACAGACAGACAGACTAAAACACAAATGAACACGCAAAACAAGGTGCAGAGTTACGCATATTAAACACATAACAGGAAACAAACTCTTATTAAACACATAACAGGAAACAGACGACGAAATTTTCCACAAGTATAGTGTAATAACGACCATCAACATGTATCATTTATGTCGATTAACAAAACGTCATTTTCATATTATGTAATAATGACCATCAACATTTATCATTTAGAAATAGAGTTTGTTACTTACCGCCAATGACATTGACAAACAAAGCACATGACAAGACACAGTCATTTGTTTGTCAGTCATTGGCGGTAAGTAACAAACTCTATTTCTCAATTTTGCTTCGTTCGCCGCCGTCAGTCATTCCATTTTGAAAATGTATCATTTATGTCGATAAACAAAACGTCATTTTTATATTATGAAATAATGACCATCAACATGTATCATTTGTCTCGATAAACAAAACGTCATTTTCATATTATGAAATAATGACCATCAACATGTATTATTTGTGACGATAAACGAAACGTCATTTTTATGTATGTAATAATGACCATCAACATGTATCATTTATGTCAATAAACGAAACGTCATTTCTGTATTATGTAATAATGACCATATCATTTGTGTCGAAAAAAGAAACCATTATTTTTACATTATGTAATAATAGCCATCAATATGTGTCCTTTGTGTCAATAATCAAAACGTCATTTTTATATTATCTGGAGGAGGGGAAAAAATCCCATAAGTGATATTTTGCCGAGCAGTGTACCTTACAGACTTATTTTTGTCCTTCAACTTTTTGATGAAGCTTGTAACATAGGTCTATGTCTATATTGTATCCATATTAATGGCTTATAGACAGTAACAGTGCAAAATAAAACACGAGATTGGTGACTCTACTTGTCAACGCCAAGGATAACTTACAATTCAGTCAACCACTGTTTCACCACATGAAAAATATTTCTCGTTCTTTGAATTGATCTTTTTCTTTTTTTAAAATTTGAGTTTTGTCAAAAGCGTTGAACAATAATATCTTGAAGAAATCTAGATATGATGTTATTCTTCGGTATGTTACAGAAATTGTATTAATCACTTTACACTATTGTTACAAATAGTTGATTGATCAGGGTAAACCATCGTTGGAGATCTGTGATCAGGGTAAACCATTGTTGGAGATCTGTGTATTGATCGGTGTACACCATTGCTACAGAAACTATATCAATCAGTGTATACTCTTTTTTTTTATTTCATCTTCTTATTTATTTATTTTTTTCATTGTTTATTTTTACAAAAATGTATCGATCAGTACTTGATGTTGCAGAAACTGTGTTGATCAAAGTATATTAATATTGCAGAAACTGAATTGATCAATGCATATTACTGTCACAGAAACTATATCTATCATCATACATCATAGTTACAGAAACTGTATCAATCACCATATACTTTAGTTCAGAAACTGTATTGATCAGTGTGCATCATCTCTATGATAACATCACCAGTTCCAGTCATATTCGAGGATAATTTATAATCGAAATAATTTCCATCGAATGCTAGGAATTTTACTCAGATTAAACAACAATACCAAACACATTTGTGTACAGATTCTTAAAGGTTTCATTTCATTGAAACGCACAGGATTTGTATTTAGTAGAAAGGCTCTTTTTTTTTTTTTTTTTCTTTTTCTTTTTTTTTTTCTTCTCAAACTTGATGTTTGGTAAATCGCAAAAGCCATGAAGACGTTAGTGGTGAACACTCAGATGGAATTTGAGGTGTGTGTGTGTGTGTGTGTGTGTGTGTGTGTGTGTGTGTGTGTGTGTGTGTGTGTGTGTGTGCGTGTGCGCGCGCGCGCGCGTGCGTGCATGCGTGCGTGCATGCGTGTATATGTGCATAATAATATGCGTGTGAAACGTGTAAAACGCACGTGTGTCTCCCTTTGTTTCTTTGTATGACTCATCCCTCGCGCCGTAAGAAGCGATAGCTATCTATGAAGGGCACAGAGAGTCAACAAACTGATACCGCTGACACTGGTCAGACTAATCTGATAACTAAGATAGCTACTACCCTACCCCACCCACCACCCTCTCTCTCTCTCTCTCTGTATGGAGGGATAGGGCAGTGTGTTGTCTAAAACTTGGTATGTGCGAAAAAAATATGTATGTATGTATTTTCCATATTATGTACAGATTTCATGTTGTAAATTGTCAGTTATTGTTATTATGTTGTTATTTTGCCATTCACCCTATAGACATCGCCAGCGTTCAAGGCGTAGTTCAGTGTCACGTGGGCTGTGCACAGCTGGTTGTTGTTTTTGCTGTTGTTTGCACAACGGTCGGAGAACAGATTGTCTGCCAGTTCTCTCTGATATGGGAGGTAGACTATGGGAACTACTTTGAACGGCACAGACAAAGGAAGACGAGCTGTGACCAGCCGTTTTGTCCCTCCCGCTGTTTTGTCCGCTTGGCCCAAAACAGAGGGCGTTTTGTCCTATGCCCAATAGAGAGGGTGTTTTGTCCCCTAGGCCCAAAACAGAGGATCTTTTGTCCCCTAGGCCCAGAACAGAAGGCGTTTTGTCCTATGCCCAATAGAGAAGGTGTTTTATCCGCTTGGCCCAAAACAGAAGGCGTTTTGTCCCCTAGGCCCAAAACAGAGGATGTTTTGTCCTATGCCCAATAGAGAGGGAGTTTTGTTCCCTAACCCAAGACAGAGGGTGTTTTGTCCCCTAGGCCTAAAACAGAGGGCGGTTTTTTTTTGTGTGTGTGTGTGTAATGTAGTGACATCCATGCTAGAAAAAAAAAAGAGAATTTTTTTAATTACGGTTGGTGATGAAACAATATTAAATCTTTTAACTTTTTTTCTTGTATTGAACAAAGACCTAAATGTGGTATTCAAATCTGTGACACATGTTCAGAGAGAACTGTATAATACATGTAAATCATGTGTTGGACCCAACGTTATACCATAAGAATCCCCTAAAAATACAATTTCCATCTATAGAAAAACTACATCAAGTGATGTATTAATGTGGGCAATTGCTTTCAAAATACATTACATGGTGGTACCGGAAAGGGAAAAAAAAAAACCCCAAACCAAACCAAAAAAAAAAAAAAAGAAGAAGAAGATTTAATTAATTCTACGCGTCTTGTGCCAATAGAAAAAATTACGAACATAGTCATTTACGCGAAAAAGATAAACAAATAAATGGATAAATAAATAGATAAATAAACGAATAAATGGGTAAGTAAATAGACAGATAAAGGAAGAAAGAAACAAACAAACAAAGAACGAACGAAAGGAAAAAAGAATAAACAATGAATAAATAAATGAATGAATAAACAAACAAATAGATGAATAAGCTTATGTATCCTCCGCACAACTAAATATCTGGAATGTGTGCAAGCATACAAGAACCGGTGCGCGCGTGGGCGTGTGCACCTGTAGAGGGAGGGGCAAGAGGAGGGGGCGGGGCGGAAAGAGCAGGTGGCAGGGGTCGGGACAGGGGCGGAGGTCAAAGCGGCAGGGGGACCAATCAGCAGCCTACTGCTCGCCGCTAGGGGTGGAGGTGGTGTGGGGGTGGTGGGGTGGGAGAACAGAACGGCATGTAGAGGGGCTGAGGTGTGGTAGGGGGAGGAGAGGGGGGCAAGAGGCGATTTACCTGGACAGAGAGTGTGGTGGACTTTGGACTGAACAGACAGGGACATTGTCAGCCGCTCACCACGAGCGGGCCCAGCGGTCAGTCCCTAACGAGTGGCATGGCTGGGACGGTGGTTCGTGCCTTACACTTTCTGCTTTGTTTATTCCCCCCAGTTCTTACTCTGGTCCCTGACTGGAACTCTTGGTTTCAAAGCGAGCTGACTGAGGGCGGAAATTGAAGCAAATATTAAGAAGAAAGGTTATTAATTCCGCAAGACAATCCAGACAAACAGATTACAGGACAAAACACGATGCATCTCGACCTCTTGGGTCTTCTTCAAGCAAAACAAACAACATTTAGGACAATGAAAACACCCACTTTGCGCGGAACGTGAGAAGATAAGTGGGTTGCTCGTTCTTCGTTTTCATCTGTCCTAAATGCTCTCTGTTTTTGCCTGAAGAAGAAATAAAACTGAGCCATGGAGTAATGACGACGATACCACCAGACAATAATGTGATGATTTCCTAAGAAGTGCTTACATATCTCCAGAAACATCATTTGGTAACATTTTCGCTTGAAATGCGGAAGAATCTTGAAAAATGACACAAAGGATTCCTTCTCTTGGTGATGCATAATTCTTTGTGATGATTTCAGCAAAGAGATAGGAAGACACTACACTGCTAGGGAAGTCCTTCAGCCGTGCTCAGAGGTGCTTGTTCTGATCCAGCTTACACAGGACACCACCTCTTAGGCCCTCTGCTGACAACAAATGCCAGGTCACACAGCCAGCAAGAGTAAGCAGCATCCTCCAAAGGTTGACGTCACCACGGCTGTCCAATGCCAGTCCCCGTGAACACTCCGACACTGGTGACTTGGAGACAAACTCACCACGGGCACAGACACAGAAAGGACATGGAAACTGAGGTCACCATTGGTGGGGTGCATGTATGGCCACAGAACGTGAGGCTTTTTTTTTAATTTTTTTTTTTTTAGTTACGTTCTGGTCTGAGACTACATGATAGGGCTGTACTCTATGCTTCCGTTCATGATTATATCTCGATGCAATTCAGACCTTTTTTTCATGTTTATCGATGAGCATGAAGAGGATGCCATGAAGTTCCGTTCTGAACGGAGGCTACTTGACAAAGCTGTAACCTATGTTTCCTTTCATGGCATATCCCGGTATCAACCACGCGCAAGAGATGAGGGCATCTGCTGTGTTGGTAAAAAAACAAACAAAGAAAAAAAAACCCACTTTAGTGACACTCTCTGAGACATACATTTTGTAGATGAGACTTGACTGTGAGGTTTCAGTCTCCCCAGTTGAGCCTACAGCAAACTCAACTCTGGGCAAGAGCTGGTCCGGGCAAAATATCCTACAAATAAACGGCTCTGATAGGGAATCAAACTCACAACCTCCAAACCCTGAATCCGCAACTTCCACTCCCACTCTGGCTCTGTGTGTGTGTGTGTGTGTGTGTGTGTGTGTGTGTGTGTGTGTGTGTGTGTGTGTGTGTGTGTGTGCGTGCCTACATGTGCGCATGTACGCATGCATGTGTGTGAAGAAGAAGAAGAAAAAAGACCTGTACCTGCCGTGACATACTGCTCAAATTTCCATCCCCAGTACGTCGTCTCCTTCTGAAGGGGAGTCATCTGCTCCACCTGCCTCTTCTTCCTCTCTGTTTCAAACTCACAGAGAAAGTACGTTCCACGGAACCTGGGAACGGCAATCTTCCAGTCATCCTGATGTTCGTAAGGTGTGCACAGCACTTTGGCCAGCAAGCCGCGCCAACACACAGAGTCTGTGTGGGGGCTGCAATCAGAACAAAACAAAAAGCTCACCATGCCATAGATTGTTCATTATCAGCTACATTGATTCAATAAAAATAACATGTAGGCCTAATATATGTTCCATCCTTTCGATCAAATTAAGTTCAAGCAACGCATACATGAGATTGTGTAAACCCTATGATAAAGCGGAGAATTTATAGCACATTACCTGAAATATTTATGTTGTAATAGTAGCGTTGGGAGTAAGGAGAACACAGGCCTTCTGGTCTCTGTAGGTCCCATCCATAAACAACTAATTTAATGCTATCTTTTGTTCGGTGCATTGCATATGCCAATGAGATGATTACTGATCAACGTTTTAAAAACTGTTGTAAATTTATACCTCTCAAAAGCTTTTTTCCCCATTATGTATTAGCATTCTGTGCATTTCAACAGATCTTTTTTCCAATAAAAAATGGGTAACAAGGGTAAGCATACTGTATCTTTTCAGTGTCAGTATTAACCAATCCAGGGAAAATATGATTTTGTTGTTGTCTGTGTTAAGTTTCCAATTACTTTTCTTCATTAGTTACTAGTTCAAAAGACCTCAATTCTTCTTAATAACTCTTAAGTAACTCATGATGCTACATTCACATCAGTTTCGTTGTTCTTAAAATGCAGTTGTTTGCTTTTTGTACAAATGGGTACCAGGTGAGATAATGCTTCTTCATTCAAGTTTGTTCTTACAAGTTTTTAGCAATGTTCTATAAAGTCAAATTTACAAAAGAACGTTCTTTGTATTGGTCCCACTATCCGTTTCATCTTACTTACAGTAATTTAAATGCAATGCTTGATGTTAAAAAAATGGGTATAAATACAGCCATAATAACATTGTTATAGGCAGTATCTTTTTTCAAAGGATGTGACCGAAAACCCTTATCTGTTTTTTTTTGTGTTGTTCTTTCACGGCTTGATTTATGAAATTCTCTTTTTGCTGGCTGTCTGAAACATCTCATTCATCAATTACAGAAAGTACAGAACAATGCATCCAGACTAATTATCATATATCCTAAATCCGCTCATGTTGCTCCTCTTCTACATTCTCTTCACTGGTTTCCTCTGTAGAAACGAACTGATCATAAACTCTGTTCAGTTTCACATCTCTGAATGGTCAAGCTTCTCTAAATGGTCAAGCTTCATTACATTTTTCTGATCTTCTCCATCTGTACACTCCTAGCCGCCATTGCATTCTTCTGGTGATACCCATCTCCTTCAAACCTCATTCCCACACGAAGACCTTGACTGTTTCTCGTATAGGCTACATCAACGATCCACCAGAGGAAGTGACCACATCAACAAGGCTGTTCACTGATTACACTGCAGACTACAGAACAGTTGCATTCGAGCAAGACCAAAACCAGCTGCAACAAGACCTCCAGCGACTTTCAGAAAGGGAGAAGAGCTGGGACATAACCTTCATTCCGGTAATTGCCCTGGTCTTCCCGTAACTACCAGCTGCATGGCTAGACCCATGACGCTTGTCACCACTGAACTACCTGGGCATCTCAATTACAGATATCAGCTGGGATTTCCACACAAGCTTTCTCACTCTGAAAGCAAGCAGAATGTCGGGTCCTGCAAAAAAGCCTGTAAACTAGGTCCACTGAAGTGATGGAGGCTTTTATTTCAAATATGAATTTCGGGTTTAATAAAGTGTTGTTAAAATTATAGCTGAGAAACTGAGCTTGGGCTTATTTTAGAGTTGGAATAATTTTTTTTACACGAATTTTGGGGTCAGTAGAGTGTTGTTAAAATTTGTGAAAGTGGGCAGGCTGTGTTCTAGCAGACGAAAAAGAAGACAACAGTTATTGTGGACATTGCTTACAGTGTCACTACCCGTTTGCTGTAAACTGTAAAAAGACAGGTAAACAGATGCAACAAAGGAAAGGGCGTGTGGATGGGAGAGGGTGGAGATGGAAAATGACGAGTGTTGAGAGGTCGGTGGGGAAGGCATTGGGCGACACCTACATTCAGGGGAACACAATCGCTGTGCGGATAACTCATGGCGCACTCAAGCCCCCATATTATGTTTTCTGCTCCGTAATTTTATCCCGTTTTCCATTCCAAATAAAATCAATCCGAAAATACAAACAACCAAAACTCAATGAACACGACACAAATTTAAAGTTTTTTTTTTTTTTTTTTTCTCTCCAGCGTACGAAAAAGCCTACAAATGACAGCATGAAGAACAACCTTTGTGTCGTCAAACTATCTGCACGTCAATTTTCACTCGCTGCCGTCTTTTCATACCTTGCGTCTCCTAAATCCCCAATATGGCTACCATGTTAAAACAAGGGGTAAGAATATACATCATGTGAAACGAAATTGCGGGGTAGTTATTCGAAACCTCAAAAAACAAGCGGAAAGGAAGTTAAGAGTACTACAATGGTAAGAGTCAAAGCACATTTACTACCAACCCTTCATCCCTTCCCCGAGAAAGCTCTGAGATACAATTCAGAGCAGTATAATACAGTGTCATACATTATTTTACAAAACAATACAATTCAGTTCAATACAGTACGATAAAATACAGTACAAGGTGCAAATTTGTTCTTTAAACAACAACAACAAAAATAGGCTCTCTTTCATATAGTGTACCCAGCCAATATTTCATAACATAGTTTTTCTCTAAATGGACAACACTCGGGTGGTTTTTGTTGTTGGTGGTTTTTTCAACAAGACAATAAACCAAGCGCCTGCCTCCTCCGTAGGCCTATGTATTCATTCATTACAGCGCGTATTTAAAAGAGACTCCACACGCGTTCCAAACTGAAGTTTTCGGACACCACGGAAAAAGTGATCGACGGAGCGGTGGAGGGGGGTTAGGGGTTGGTGGAGGAGGAAGGAGAGAGCGGAGGGGAGGGGAGAGGTCAGTCGTGTAATATACGAATTCCATGAGAATGATGAGGTTTCCTATAACACCCCATTTCACACAGATTGGTGATGACGATAAGACAAGACTAGTACCGGCGATCTGAGAAGAGACTTTCAATTGCGGGATAATTTAGAATGAATGTACTCCAGCGGGAAAAAACTCTTGCTTGGTTTAACGCAAGCTGTAAATTATAGCATTAGCTTCCCCTTGAATGCATTTCGAAACTGCTCTTAGGGTGCTACACTTAACAGGCTAACAATATTCCTTGTTATGTTCATAAGGGCAAAATCTTAGTGTGTTCTGGTTTGGCACGTAGGTCAAGTGTATAGGTGGAGGAGGAGGAGGAGGAGAGTGGAGGAAGACGGATAGAGACCGACACTTGAAGTTGTTGTTGTAGTTGTGGTTGTCATTGTTGTTGTTGCTGCTTATGTCATGCAGAGTGTAAAATCCATTTCAGTGAGAAATATATGATCGTCTTATGATTTCTTTTATGCATGTATTTATTTCATCATGGCATCCCATTCGTTCGGTTAAAAAAACAAAAACAAAAACAAAAAGCGTTTGCTGTTCCCCGACTCTTTCATTTGATCGTCTTGCTAATAATGTACCTCAATTCTCATTTCATCGCAGTTAAACTTTTATCGCTTGGACCTAAAGCTTGCTTAGCTCAGCAGGACAGCGGTCGTCAGTCGTCCAGAAGGTCTGGCTTTCAAAAGATTATGACTACATGCGAAGGTTGAGTGCAGGAAAACAAGCGTTAACGTACTGACTGAGCCACCAGACGAACTCCGCGAACACTGAAGTAGGCCTGACTGGTACAGACGTGTGGAGATCTTTCCTCGAGTTATGCGCACGATGGCGCAATGCGTAAATTGAAATTTGTGTGTTGTGAGGATGGGTAAGTAAAAACAACAGGGGGAGGTTTAAAAAAAAAAAAAAAAAAAGTCATCCCCGGCGGGATTCGAACCGCGACCTCTGGATTAGAAGTCCAGCGCGCTATCCACTGCGCTACGGGGACTACTGAAGTAGTGTGCTTCCTTTTAATACTATATTCTATTGTTTTGTTTTATTGGTGAAGATAACTCTGTGGAAAGGTAACTTCCGGTTAAACAAATTGGCCCCCTTTGATCCAAAACAAGCTGGGTGTTGGTGTTCGTTGCACAATTCAAGAGAAAACAAAAGTTAGATAATTTGCTTCGAGGTAAGGACCATGAATGTATCCTTAATTATAGTGAGATAATTCAATGACGTTCATGTAGATCTTTATTTTCTTACTCAAACTGAGGAAAAAAAAGAAAAAAAAGAAGTCAAGCATGTGATCTCGAGTACTGAGTCGGTAAGTAAACGACACTCGAGGTAAAACTCGAGACTGATCCTGGACAATCGTGGTCACCGCAGCAGCGAGTGAGTGTGAAATAGCCTATGGCACATAATCGAAAAGAAGGGACACTACCTTTATATCAAAACACGCAAGGATGTGTTAAGTCCATTTTTTGTGTGTGTGTTTGTGCATGGTGTTCTGTTCAGACAACATCTAATGGTGATGATTGCTGGTTCATTGTACTTGAACCGGTTCCTCTTCAAGTTGTCCAAAACCTTTTTGACCCATTCTAATTTACAGACGGGGCAGCCTTTTCTGCCAGGCTGGCCTTAGCAAATTTGCATGAGCCGTGAGGCATGATGGCACGAGGGCGAGGTTACATCACTTTAATGAAAAATTTTTAAAAGGCAGATCACTTGTTCAGTTCAATTTAGCTCTTGAGACTATGTTAAGTCATACAGCCTTTTGCAATCCCAGTTAAATTGGTGAAAGAAGAACATACAGGAGCTGCACAAATTTGCTCAGGAGTTATCGTCAGGGGAAAAAAAGCAATATAATATGGCAGTTAAATTGGTAAAAGAACACACTGGAGCTGCACACATTTGCTCAGGAGTTATCACGATCAGGAAAAAAAAGCAAATTTTATACATAGCATGGAGATTTTATCCATCACATTATATATATAACGTAAAATGTGTAGCCCATGAACAGTGCTAAAAGCTGGTTCTCTCACTGTAATCTTAGTGAAATGAATATTCAAAGTTAGACAGGGGTTTGTTGTTCTCTCTTCAAGTCAGCCAAGGAAATGGTACTCTTATCACAGAAACTGATAGAGCCAGCCTTTGTATTATGTAGAAAGGATGGAATGTACTCAGAAATCTCAGTTTGTGGATCCTGTGTTAGTATGCACAAAGGTATTTGTATAGGTTTTTACTTTATGCATGTACTGGCTGTTGTGTTCATACATTCATAATGGAATGGAACAGTGTGTCAAGCATTGTAATAGTATTTGCAAAATGGGGCATAAAGAGATTTTTTTACATGTCTTTTTTTCTTGAAAGCATTAACATTTTAAAAAAAAATTGCAGTTCCTCACAATGTTGAGAAACTGTACCTGCATTTGCTGTGTGAGATTGATAACAGACTGATCCACTGATTGTTACTTATGATTTTCAATCACCGAGAACTTTTGTTTTCTACCCTTCTTCCCAGAAGAAAGATGACGGGAGACAAGTCCACAGCCAGTCCTCTGGAGCCCTTCCTCTTGCTGCTGAAGAATGCCAAGGGTGCCGGAGCAGTCAGTATCTTGACACAGGCACTGGAGGCGCCCAATGTCTATGTGTTTGGGGAGCTGCTGGACTTGCCAAATGTGCAGGAGGTAGGATGAGTTCAGTCCCTTGATTTGTTATATCTAGATGTCTAAACCTGTGTAAATCTATGAATTACTTGTACTGAAGAATGTTACACATGTGCGTGAATTTGAGTTGTGTTATGTGACATTGTGCGTGTGTCTATATATATGTATTGTGCATTTCATACTGTGGTATAGATTGATTTAAACATTTTTGGTCTCTGTAAAATGCTGTTTTATTATTTTTGCATTTCTGTTGGTTTTTGTTTGAGTAGGTGCTTGTTTTTAAAGACAAATCAGTGGTCTTCTTCATCTTAATTTTGTAGATTTTTCTTCTGTATTTTTCTTGTATAAATGTGCATTTTCCATTTTGAAATGTGTATATTTCAGTCTGATCGTTCTCTCTCTCCTCTCTCTCACTCTCTCCTCTCTCTCTCTCTCTCTCTCTCTCTCTCTCTCTCTCTCTCTCTCTCTCTCTCTCTCTCTCTCTCTGTCTTTCTCTGTTTCTTTCTCTCTCTCTCTTGAGTTTCTCACTCTTTCTCTCTCTCTCTCTCTCTTGTGTTTCTGTCCATCTGTCTCAGTGTCTGTCTGTCTCTGTCTCTGTCCCCTTCCCTCCCTCCCTCCCTCCTTCTTCCTTCCTTCTTTCTCTCTGTCTCTCTTGCTGGGATTAATTTGTATTTCAAATGTATTGTTGCAGCTGGCTAATGGAACGCATGCCCCTTTTTTCAATTTGCTGAACACGTTTGCCTATGGAACATACCGTGAATACAAAGGTATTTGACCGTGTTGTCTTAGGCTTTATTCATAATGAGGACAGATGGCTATGCCCATTTTCCATCCATCCTATACTACATTTAAGCATTCATACTCATAGTAAACACAGCTTGACTCTGCAACAGGCACTAAGAAAAAATTGCATGTAAATGGCAGCTGTCACCAGCCAGTTTCACTCAAAGGTTGACTGGTTTTGACATTGAAGGGAACCAGAGTGTTTGCAACACTGTCAGGAATTATGCATTGATATGAAAATTAGGTCTTGACAGAAAAATTGTACACACACAGGAAACCTATGCTCATACAAAACAACAAACACACATCACTCATATGCACATGTATGAAACTCGCTTGTACATCCTCTCACACAGTGACTGTGTGCATGCACACATGGACTGATGGAGCATCCAATACGGTTTAGAACGTCTGCGCCATACCAATGACAGTATGAATGCCTTTTGTGTCACCAGTGGGAATAAAGAGTAATTTTCTGTGCATCTCTTTGTCAGTACTGATAGGAAACGGTAATGGTTGTTTTTAGTATGAATTCTTTTTTACGCATGGTAAAGTGCTGTCCATGGCCATTGGGGGATGGGGGTGGGGAGGGGGAGGATGTGATTTCAGTGTTTCAGATTATTACCAGTTCTAGGGACATGTATTAGGACTAGAGGTTTTGTGAAAACTGAAGTCTTGATTAAGAGAAGAAAAAACAAGATGCGAAGCATATAAACGTACTCCCAGTTTTCCAAACCGCTTATAAATCGGCCAAGTGCTTTGTGAGATAACAAATAAAGGCAAAATAACGGTTTTAACGGTTATTCAACCGATGTACACTTTTGAAACTGGTATTTTAGTCCTCACTGGGCTAAAGCCTGTGTACGTACCAAATTTCATCCAAATCGGACAATATGTCAAGAATAATGGTTTTTAACGGTCAGATTTTGAAACACTACATGGAAGTGCCATTTGTGTGTGATGACCTTTCTATATACAAAATTTCATTAAAACCCACCAATATATAAAAAAATAACGGCAAAAATAACGGTTTTACGGTTATATAACCGATATACACTTTTGAAACCGGTATTTAAGTCCTCACTGGGCTAAAGCCTGTGTACATACCAAATTTCATCCAAATCGGACAATATGTCAAGAATAACGGTTTTTAACGGTCAAATTTTGAAACACTACATGGAAGTGCCATTTGTGTGTGATAACCTTTCTATATACAAAATTTCATTAAAACCCACCAATGTATAAAAAATAACGGCAAAATAACGGTTTAACGGTTATATAACCGATATACACTTTTGAAACCGGTATTTTAGTCTTCACTGGGCTAAAGCCTGTGTACATACCAAATTTCATCCAAATTGGACAATATGTCAAGAATAACGGTTTTTAACGGTCAAATTTTGAAACACTATATAGAAGTGCCATTTGTGTGTGATAACCTTTCTATATACCAAATTTTATTAAAATCCACCTATATATAAGAAATAACGGCAGAATAACGGTTTTTAACGGTTGTTTAATCCATTTTCAGCATTACATCACATACATACGGACAGAGGCTCCGATTTGTCACAAGATCATCCAAACCGCTTATAAATTGGCCAAGTACTTTCTAAGATATTCCATAAAGAAGAAAAACCGTTACAGGCCGTTACAACCGTTAGTAACGGCTATAACGGGGCAAACTGAAACATCAGGCATCATCCGTGATCCATAATGAACATACCTGCTAATTTTCATAAAGGTCGGCCAAGTACTTTCTGAGATATTCCATAAAGAAGAAAAACCGTTACAGGCCGTTACAGCCGTTAGTAACGGTTATAACGGTAAACTAAAACATCGGGCATTATTCGTGACCCATAATGAACATACCTACAAATTTTCAGAAAGATCAGCCAAGTACTTTCTGACATATTCCATAAAGAAGAAAAACCGTTACAGGCCGTTACAGCCGTTAGTAACGGCTATAACGAGGTAAACTAAAACATCGGGCATCATCCGTGACCCATAATGAACGTAACTGCTCATTTTTACAAAGATCGGCCAAGTACTTTCTGAGATATTCCGTAAAGAAGAAAAACCGTTACAGGCCATTACAGCTGTTAGTAACGGCTATAGCGGTAAACTAAAACATCGGGCATCATCCGTGGCCCATAATGAACATACCTACAAATTTTCAGAAAGATCGGCCCAGTAGTTTTGTCTGGAGCGAGTGGAACACATTTTGACCACGGACACACACACACACACACACACACACACACACACACACACACACACACACACACACACACACAGCATTTCTTCGTTCCCATTCTAAAGTACTCCCTGTTCTATAAGAACTGGGAGTACAAAAAATGGTGTTCTGCTGTAAATGTTCTCACCGGCTGTCAGCTGCATGCCATGGTGATTGTAGCTATCTCAAATTGTAAAGAAATAAAATGGAAAGGAAACAGTTGGTGTTGGTGTAGTTAATAAGACGTCAGACTCTCGTTGCAAGGTCCAGGGTTGATTCCCACCCCACAGAACCAGGGTGGAAGAGATTTTCTCTTCGGAGTTAACGTCTGTGCAGACCACTGTCCCCTCTTTGTCTTTCAGATGAGGCTGAAACCGAGCTCCCATGCTTGAATGCATGCACATGAATTTGACACATGCATCAAGTCTTACTCCATCTGTCAGAAAAGGGAAGGCTGTGGTGTGCAAGTGGAATGGATTGCACAAAAATGAAACTAATCAAACAATTGCAGTCTTGTGTTTTGATGTCATCCTTGGAGACTGAATGAGGCGGAATGGGTTTAAAGGAATTCTTCTAACGGGCGCAGTGCTTCATCTTAATCCACCATAGCAGATGTATAGTGTAGGACCAAAGCAGTCAGTGGTAGTTCTGTTGAAGTTTTTCATCATTGCTGCCATGCAGTAGAGTGCTTGAAGCCCGTTTTTACTTCAAGTTTCTCATGCATATACAGATGGCTCAGCAGAAGAGGCTACCAGAAACGGAGGTGGAGGAAGTTGCCTGAAGCTGATGGATGGAACTCCTGTCCAACAAGCCGTCCCGACTGGCAAGTTCTCCACAAACTTCATGGCTGAGGCAGATGCACTACAGTCAGCTGCCAAAACACTGTTTGAGGATAGACGGGCAATACATACCAAAGTAGTCATCTTCTCCGATGCTGAGGAACTCAACTCGCTTGTCTCTGCCCTGGCCATTCTGCAGCAGCAGCCCACTGAGAATACTGTCATCCTGTGGATACCCTCATGCTGCAATATATATGGCAATGAGGAAGCTGACCAATAGGCAAAGGAAGGAGGACAGCAGCCCCAACTGGAGCAGGAAGTCTCCTTTGAAGAAATCAAAAGCATTATCAAGGAGAAGCAAAGAAAAAGATGGCTTGAGCAGCACCCAGACTTCAACAAGAGGGATGCATACTACCTGCTGTCCAGACCAGACCAAGTGAACATTGTGAGACTGAGGACAGGGCACTCCAGTCTGAGATATCACTTGCTCACAAAATTCCACATTGGCGAGTCTTCATGTTGCCCATGCGGTACAGCCCCAGTGACAGTGGAACACTTCCTGCAGGACTGTCCCACACATGAAAAGCTGAGGGCAGAGACCTGGCCGGCCAACGCACCGATGAGGGAAAAGCTTTATGGATCGCTGGAGGGCCTCCGCTGTACAGCAGCCTTCGTCAATGCCTCTGGGGTTCCTGTCTGAGTGAACGAAGAAGAAGAAGAACTACAAGTTAGGAAACAGCTCCCACACTCTTTTGACAGTTTCCACCAAAACTTGAACAAAGTCTGTCTGAGCTCTGACTGAGGGAGAGGAATGAAGAGATGAGGAGGTTGGTATGGAGCTTTAGAAGAAAAAAAAAGGATAAATTGTAAATTCTTGCAAATTCTCAAATGTTTATAAAAGTGATATGTGAGAAATCATATTTCTGTGGAAAGAGAGAGAGTGCTGCAAAAGAATCAGCATCAACGCACAGCAACTGTTCAAATGTTTTGTTGGAGTTTTGTGATACTTGTACTGGTTAATGAACGTGAGGACAGCCTATTTGTAAATAATCTTTTTGGCAGTTCACTAATATAATCACTTGTTGCAGCGGACAAAGCCAATTTGCCTGAACTGTCTGCTGTCCAGTTGAAGAAGCTGCGTCACCTCACTATCGTGTCCTTGGCAACCAAAAGCAAGGTATGATGTAAGCTTGGGGAAGTTTTCAAGCTCATTGTTTAAACTATACTCTCTTTGGATGTGTTCGTTCAGAAACATTTTTTTTCATTTGTTTGTTCAGGAGCTTTGTGAATGATGAAAACAAATCAGCCACTTCAGTGTAAAAGTCGGCCATAGCTGGCCGCAACCTTCAGCATCCAGAACTTTTACTTTTTTTGGAACTTTTTAGCAAGTTGAAGGCGGACGGTTACAACATTACTCTTGCTTGGGTTCCTGGTCATGTTGGCGTCGGCGGGAACGAAATGGTTGATCGTTTAGCCAAGAATGCCACAAGAGAGAAACTGTCCAACACTTATATCCCCTGCTCAGATGTGAAACCCAAAATTAACGATTATGTGAGAGACCTCTGGCAGGAGGATTGGAACACACAGACGACTAACAAACTCTTTCAGATCCGTCCAAACCTTAAGGACTTCCTCCCATCTACGTCGGGTGGTCGTAAAGAGGAAACGGTTCTGTGCCGGCTGCACACCGGCCATTCGTATTTTACCCATTCTTACCTTTTAAAGAGTGAAGAAGCTCCGTGGTGTATTCCATGTCATGCGCCACTCACAATGAAACATGTTCTTTTAGAGTGTTGGGACTTGCACGATGTGAGACACAAACATTTTACAGCGGAGTCCATGAAGATCCTGTTCAGGGATGTCCCGCCTGACCTGATCCTTGAGTTTTTGAGAGAGATTAACATTTTTCATCTGATTTAAGATTTTATGGCAGAAAGATTTTTAACAAAGTTTCTGGTGCGTTTGTAGACGATGTCATTTAACGAGATGTGTGAAAGTTGGATTTTTTTTTTTTTTATTTTTTTTTTAAATGACTGGTGAGTTGATTTCAACGTGGTGACAGCCCTGATGTGGCCCTTTGCGGTCGGCTGGGCTATAAGCAACATTATCTCTCTCTCTCAGTGTAAAAGTCAAAGCCAGATGTAAATAACGTAGCCCAACATCCTGTTTTGTTCTTTCTGTAACGTCTTTTTTTTTTTTCTCCAACAGTTGTGCATACTTCAGGGCTTGTTTATTGTGTGTTTAGGTTCATAATTTTGATTCCCTTCAAAAAAACTTTCCTTCTGCACAAATCTGTGGGAACACAATCATATTCCATGTACTTGACTTTCTCTGATGGTGGCTATCGGTTAGAAAGTTACTGCACAGCAGCCGAAAAGTGCCAGGAGTTTTCCTTTTTTGAAATAAATTTTGTGAATCTCCGATTTGAGAGAAAAAGAAATCCAGAATATGAAAATTGTACTGAATTATATCAAAAGGGTTTAAGTGTGTGTGTCACGTGCGAGTACACCTGACAGGGGGGGTTCTTATACAGGTAATGTGCAGTGGCAGAAACGGAGCGATCACTCTATCCCTCACACCACCAGACCACAAGAGGAAGAAGTTTTGACAATAGTTTTACTCACATTACAATCACTCACTCACACTAGCACTCCAGACGGGGTATGGGTCATAACAAAGAAGAGAAAAGATAGCCGAGAGAGGAAAAGAAAGAAAAAAAAAATGGGGCATAGAAGAGAAAGGCATTATTCAGAATTAACTGACTTAGGGGACAAAGTAAATTGAACAGACCACAAAAACCCTCCAATATCCCGGGATCCCGCTACTGTCCCAACCTAACCCACTAAACCACTACAAGAACATTCAGCAAAATAACAGAAGAAAGACAGTTTTAGAAACAATGCTACATCCAACGGGACCTAATCAACTAGAATTAAACAAAAAACAACAAAACGAATCAGTGACCGGCTTTAGACCCACACACACGCACGCCAGAACCACACCCACACCACACAAGAGTACACACTCAACTCAGTCCATGCACCGAGGAGGTTCGCCGAGAGAGGTGGATCCTGTAGAGGGGTGACGTTCGTGGTGGGCTGGTCTTCCAGTCCGAGGTGAAGCAAGGGTCTCAGCAAAGGAGACGAGGTTCACCTCCAGTCCGCAAGCTGGAAAGCGACTGGTGACTGGACGCAGGATGCTGACTGCAGGGTCCGTGGATGCTGGCCTTCCAGCAGCCAAAGACCGGAGCTGCAGCTTTAGAAAAACAGGCAAGAAAATCCCGCCCTACGGCGGAGATCAGTCTCCAGATGAGAAGTCATCTCCCTATAGTCCTTGTCAGTGTGTGGCAACATAGTGGGTCCGGCAGTGTGTCAGTGTGAAGGGTCACAATGCCGTAATAAGGTCAACAATGTCTGTCACTATCAAAGGGCAAATAAACTATAATTTCTTTCCCTTTTTCTTTTGCTTTTATTTGACCTGTATTAAGGATAACTTCCTTAGTCAAAACCTACAATGATAAAAACAATTTGAATTCATCCACACGTCTGTCACACAAACATATAAGACAAGGACACAACGAGAACGGAACCACATGTGGGGCGATACGGCAGGAATTCCAACTCCGCGGTCTAAATGACTAGCCCTTCGCACGCTCATGCGTTCCCCGATCCGTCTCGTGTCTGTGAAGCAACAAGGAAACTGAAACTAATATTTCTGATATCCTTCCGGCCCAAATCACATATTGAGCGAAATAAGCATCGACTCAACCTGTGTAATCAGAAAACAAACACGGCTTCCATTGACCAAAATGAAGGGATATCATATAGTAAGCGATTTTCAACTTAGTCCAAAGTAACAGAATCCCTAGCCGCTAAGGACCAAAAACACAATTAAAGATAATGCGTTTCTACAATTCTACAACAAGACGCATATCTCGATACCATTTCCATACCTGCCCCCCTTCTTTGGAGCAGTTACACACAGAAAAGGTGTGTCCGAGCCAACAGCACATGAAGGCAGAAGAAAAACCTCTCAACCGCTGAAAGGTTAGAAAACCCAAATAAAACAAAACTGTCCAAAACAGACCATATATTTACCAAAATGGCGGGTGGGCGAGGTGAGAAACGGTTCGCTCCCCAGTCCGACGAAGGATGGCAGCCTTAACCGTACCGGTCCACACCGAAGGGACTACAGGTCAGGGACGACCCAAGGTGGTTCTTCTAGCTGGCAGGGACAGGGATCCCCGAGGTGTCCAGTGGAATACTTTCCTACCCGATGCAGCCCTGATGTGGCCCTCTGCGGTCGGCTGGGCTATAAGCAACATTATCTTATCTTATCCTACCCGATGAAGGGTGAAAGACTCTTCCACACAAAATCCACACCGAAGTGAATGAAGAAATGTGGGCCCAGCTAGCAGAGATGGAGATCTCTCCGACTCGACGGTCCGTCAATGAGTGCCACACCACTAGCCTAACAAAGATGGCGACAGGTAACAAAACAGCTCACCTGTGGCCCCTGACATCAGCTGATGAATCACGTGGAAAACGATAAAAGAACAGAAAAAGAAGGCTTTAAAGAAAAAAAATGAAGAGAAATATTGGAGGATGGGAGCAAAATGCACGGACGTAGCGCACCCGGGATGACACAAATAGCACATGGGTCCACACCCGGCCAATGTAGTAAAGATGTCACTGGTAACACTCCACTTTATACTGGGTTTGAAAAGAAATGATTCATCTTCTAAACCAAAAGTATTGTCGTCCGTGACAGTGTGTGTGTGTGTGTGTGTATGTGTGTGTGTGTGTGTGTGTGTGTGTGTTGGTGGTGGTGGTATTGGTGGTGGTGGTGTTTTTCTTTTTTTTTTTTGGCTGGTTGGTGGTGGTTTGTTTGTTTGTTTTTTAAGAGCGAGATGGGATATTGTGAAATCCAGCTGAGAATGTATTCTGTGCATGACCGCAGCTACATGTATTGAGTGACGTACGTGTGTGTGTGTGTGCGTTGTGTTGTGTTGTGTTGTGTTGTGTTGTGTTGTGTGTTGTGTGTGTGTGTGTATGTTGTGTGTGTGTGTGTGTGTGTGTGTGTGCGTGTGTGTGTGTGTGTGCATGTGTGTGTGTGTGTTCTCAGTTGAACAGTTCAGACATCAGAAGAAAATCGGATCTTTGACTCTTCCTAACAAGTTTTTAGTATGTTTACCCGACCAGATTCATTGCGTTCATCTGATTTGAGGTACTTTTGACTTTACAGATGAAAAAGTAGAGTGCCCAAGGAAACTTTGACGTCGACAGCCTGCATGTTTGCACCAACAGTATATAACAGGAAAGCATTGTCACAACTCTCGGTGACATGCACAGCCCCGATTATGGCAAGGGGAAGAAAGGTGTGCCTGAAAATATGATCTGGATATTGATGATAGCAGCCAAGAAAAACATGGCAGTATGCTTGCTCTGTACTTTACTCATCTTAGGGTTTTTGTAAGTAAAAAATATTCACTACATTTTACATATATCAATTTAAAGTGAGTACAATGTATTGGTTTGTTATTTTTGCAGTGCATTCCATATTCCATCTTGCTGGAGGAGCTTGATATTCAGAATGTCCGCACATTAGAGGCAAGTATTTTTTTTTGTCTTTCAATCGTTGTTGTGTTTTTGCAAACAGCTGTTATCTTTGTGTGTTTTATGTGACATTTCATGAGTTGGGAGCATATGCTCTTTTGTGATCAGCAGGCTCACATGCATGCTTGCATACGTACACACACAGTCACACCACACACAAACACACACACACAACACAAAATGCGTGCGCGCGTGCGTGCAGACACACACACACACACGCAGATAGACACACACATGTATATATACACACAGATAGACACACACACACACATATATACACACAAGTACACACATATGTAAATGTACATATGCACAAGCACCTACAAATATACTTTCATATCATTACACAGTCTCAGAGATGAGCTTTCACAGTCAGCCTCTCTCTCTCTCTCTCTCTCTGTCTCTGTCTGTCTGTCTGTCTCTCTTGTTATATATGTCATATGTCTGATGGTCAACCATTGTCACATAGCAGTACCTGTGTGTGGACAGGACCTCATCATTGAAGGGATCTACGCAGACATCATCCTCGGGAAGCTGGACCAGAAGAACCAGCAGCTGGAAGTTGACTATGTCATCGGCCGTGACATTCGCCCATCTGCCATCACCCAGATGGTCTCTGTGCTCAAGGAATGGTCAGTTGCAGATTTGTGCAAAATGCTGAAGGCGTGCGTCAGATCTCGGCAAGACCTTTTCGTGTTCTGATGCCATGGGGGAGTTAAATTTCGTTTTTACTTGATGGCACCTTTTTTTTTTGTTTGAAATACCTTTGAATCTATGTACAAGCCAACACACCGTTAATCCCGAGTGAAGTGTGATGTGACACAGATTGATCCTGTCAGACTGAGTGTGTGCTAGGTGCTGATGGACAACTGCAGCACACTGAGAACAAAACTGAAGACAGGCACTACTGTGTCTTCTGTCTGCCTCCTGTAATAGCTTGCCGTTTTGGAGGATTCACAAAACAACACAAACAGTTTTTAAAGAGAAATTGTAATTAATCCGCCAGACAAAAGGGACAGACAGATTACAAGACAAAACATGATGCGTGTTGACCTCTTTGGTCTTCATCAGACAGGGTGAACGATGTTCAGGACAATGAAAATGAAGAACGAGCAATCATTTATCTTCTCAAATTGGGCACGAGATGGACGTTTGGGGAAAAAAAAAGTTTTTTTCCCCATCTTACACAAATAGTGTATTAGGTGTGTGAGTGCAAGTGTGTGTATGTGAAAGATTTTGAATGAAGGTCATCTGGCCTACAATGTCATAATTCTTTGGCCATGTCAGCTTTTTGTTTGCCTTTGTTGGGATTGTCTAAGTTTTCAGCAGTCAGTCGACAGAAAGTATTTTTACAACACACTTGATGCATCATCAAACACCTTATTTCTGCCTTTACTCCACACACTTCTCTACCCCACGTATCGGTCATTCATTGTATGATCTCCAGTCCTTGTTTTCTTCCAAAACATTACAACAAAACAAACAAACAAAAAAATGGTCTGACATGAGACCGAGTCTCTCAGTTTTGGTATCATTTTCTGACTCCTGAGTGAAACTGCACTGTAGGATTATCAAGATGCAGTCATCAAATCGAAAATGGGGACACATAATCCAACAGCTGTGAGACCTATAAAGTCAAAAATCCTAACCCTGTGTACCTCATTCTGCATTTGTTCACATCTCGGACAGATGTACACAGGCTGTGTCGATCTGCTGACAAAAACCTTCAGCTCATAGGCTGACTGTACAAAAACTGTTTTGGTAGGTCAAAATATTTTTCATATGCTTTACTATGCTCCTGATATGGCTAAATCAGGCATGTCAGTAGTTCTTTTTTTTTACAGTTGATTTATCCTTTTTTTTGTCGCTGAAACAGAACGCCACCCCCACTCTCTGATTTTGGTTTTTTCTGCCAATAATCAAAATCTGAATGAAAACTTGTGGGAAAAAAAAGATATTTGAAAGCAAGGAATCTGTGTGTGGGTGTTTTATTTTTGTTTTGTTTTTTAATTTGAAACAGGTGGCCACTGTGCTGTTGAGCACTGTGTGTGTTTTTTTTTTCTTCCATCACACCTTCCACTCCCCCCCACTGCAGTCATCAAATTTTTTTCCTTTTTTTTTTTTTTTGTTATATAGAAATTGGCATACCTGACTATATAAATTGTCCTGTTTTATTGTATTAAAGCCTTTTAGTGTAAGATTCGAAACTTTTCATGCTCAGGTGCACGGGATGTGAAGCTGTTCTGAGTGGAATAGAGACCCAGATCGTCAGGGCGAACACCAACAGGGAGACGCAGATTCGAACAACAAACCAGATTGAACAGGAGGTAGTTTGCTGCAGTTTTCTTTTTGTTTCTCATTTTTGGCACTTGGTTTTCTTCTTCACTTTTGTTTTGGTCTTACAATGAAATCTGGATTGTTTCAGCCCTGATGTGGCCCTCTGCGGTCGGCTGGGCTATAAGCAACATTATCTTATCTTATCTGGATTGTTTATGGTCTGGTAGCGTGGATTGATGTTGAAGTATTGTTAATGATGGTTTTTTTTTTCTGATTTTTGTTTTCGTTTATTGTGTGGGAGTGACTATATTCTATTACAATATTTGTTGCAGTTTGGATTTTGTTGTTGTTTCATCTAAGTGGGAGGGAGAAGGATTGTTCATGTTCATTAAAATTAGTTTGTTCAGTTGTTCTTTGTCATTTTTGTTGTTGCTGTTGTAAATATTGCACCTCCCACATACTCTTTTACTTTTTTTGTCATTTTGTTGCAGTTTTTACAGTGAATAGTTGAGTTGTTAAGGCAGCTTTAAAAAGATGGAAATTCAGAATTCATGTATAAGACTAACATTCTTACAGCACTAATTGGTTTGTTGTGGAGCCAGCGTGAGGAAGCGTCCCTCTTTTCAGAGTACTAGCACATCTACCATTGAACTAGCTTATAAGAATGACCTAAACATAAATTCACTGTGAACAAAGAACACGAGCCCTGGCCATAATGGGCCACAGAATTTGAATACTTTCTTTTTTTTTTAATAATGATCCATGAGGATGATGAAGATCATGCAAAAGGACTTTTCCTCTCTGATCTTAGACAGCATGACAGATCTTCTCTCTCTATTTTCTTTCATCATATAACCTGGCATCATCCAGGCCTGAGAAATAGAAAAACCTGCAGTTCTGGTCAGGTAATCTGAGCAGCGGTCCCAGAGATGCATTCATTAAGAAGATGGAACTGGATTGTGTGCCTCGTCTATCCATTTGAGCCATAAGCACACTCTGCTGTCTGCTTAGAATCTGGCCTGTGCCAAAAAATCCTACCAATGGAAGTCTGTGATGAGATTTGACCCAACAACTTCCCAACCTGCAGTCCATGACATGAACCACTGCACCAAGGCTGCTGGTTCACGCAGTGATTCTGTTTATCCAGTTAGGTGCAGGCCTTTCGCAACAATTCCCTGTAACTGGAAGGTCATCAAGTAGAAAAATGTAGCAGCGCCGAGGTTAATTGATTTCTTGTGAAGGAGGTAAACAGGCTACAGATGTCACAAATTTTGTTTAACAGCACGCGTATGCAATTCAATGTATGCTTAAACATGCATGCTTATGTATTTTTGCACTCATTAGCAAATAATGATTTATACTGTATCACCTGGAACGAAATGTTGGCTTCCTACTCAATTGTTGCTGTTGCAGGTGGCGTCTATAAAGATGACCTTAAAGGCGAGCCATTCCCAGGACACGGAGGAGCAGATGGTGACGGACAGTCGAGTGGACCTTCCTTCAGACAAACCCAAGAAGTCCAAAACCAAAGGGTAAGACAGAGGTAGCGAAGAGCAAAAGAGGTTTAGGTCATTTTTTTCCCATAGCTAAAAATACTCTCTGTGTTTTCTTAACTTGTCGGTCTGTTAGTGTTCTACACTTCCTTGTAGATTGTTCCTTTGTTGAATATGTCTGTCTTTGTGTTTGCTTGTTGATCTTTTTTAATATGTACCTAAAATTCAACATTATTCAATAGGTTATATATTAAGCAACAACTCTGCAGATTGTCACAAGGAAAAGACATACGCAAAATTAATCATTTTATGTTAGCACTCGTCTTCCAAATCCAGCCATGTGTGTGTGTGTGTGTTGTGTGAGTGAAATGTTTTCTGACTGAAATTGGTACTTGCGTGCTTTTGTGTATCTGCATGCATGCATGCATCGTTGGTGATGAGAGATTATCACTTTGAAATGTGTCTGCATGTAACTAGTAAATGTTCACGAGAGAAGGGGCACAATGAAAATGTCTATAACCATTGTTAAAGTCCGTTGCATGGAGCATATGGTGGCGCAGGCGCTAATAGAGTGTTATCCAGTTGTTCTCTCTCTTGACACAGACTGCGGGGCAGTGCCACTACCAAACTATGGAAGTGAAGACTGGTCTTCTTCATCCCCTGCTGATCCCGTGTGTGAGGCAGCATGATGGAAAACCAGACATGCCAGTGGGTGAAGTGCTCAGGATGGGAGGGTGTCATGAGACTTGGAGGTGAAGTGATGGTGAAGATGATATGAAGTCCTGGTGTTTTCATCACCTTGCTTACTATCTCGCTCAGCTGTTCCATCAGTGGGTGATAGTAAGTGGAGTGTGAACGCTGTGTTGGACTCTGTATCGTTAGGTGTAATGTGAACAGATATCTACACACACACACACACACACACACACACACACACACACACACACACACACACATGTGCGCTCACACAAACACCACACACACACTTGCACACACACACACACACACACACATATATATGTACATCGTGATAATGGTGCACACCCTTACACGTTCACATACTGACTGACTAAAACTACATTATTGCGTGCATAACCTCAGGTTGTACTTACAAACATATTTACATATGTATGTATGCATAAACACCATACATATGCATAATTGCATCAGCCACAGCTCAAAACGCCTCACACATAAGTAAGTACAACACATGTATAGTAACATATGCAGACTGGCACCTATGATGTATATTGATTCAAGCAAAAGGGCATACATTTGAAACGTACGAGGTACAGATTTCATTAAGCAGTTGTACTAGTTTGGTCAGCATAGTCTATCACGTCTGTCATGGTTTACAAAGAGCCATACCTCTTAATTCATTGAAGTGTATTAAGTATTATTTCTTAAAGCTGTCTAGTTCCATTTAATTCGTGCTTTGTATTATTATCTTTTACTTGCTTTAGTTTATTATTAACCTTGGTTATTTGAGTAAGGCGCCTCATCTTTTAAGACAAAGTGGCTGGTCTTTTAAGATAAGGCAGCTGGTCTTTTAAGATCAGGCGTCTGGTCTTTAAAGATAAGGCAGCTGGTCTTTAAAGATAAGGCGGCTGGTCTTTAAGATAAGGCGGCTGGTCTTTTAAGATAAGGCGGCTGGTCTTTTAGGAGAATCTGGTCTGGCTGTGCAGAGTCTGGTTGAAGATGTGATCTGTTGATGTGCTTTGCGTTTTTAAATCTGGAGCGTGGACATGAATGAAAATATTGTATGTCTGTGAAGAACAGTTTGCATGTAATTCCATTAAAGTTGAGCAGTGAGCCCACTTGTTTATTTGTTCTTTTTTTCTGTTGAGTATGTGGATTGTAGAGTGCTGACAGAAAGCAGTAAGCTAACCAGGCCTGTAGAAGTTTTGCATCACATCACAAAGATGAGACTCTTGTCACAGTATCATTGGTTAATACTGTAGTGTGGTGTGGTACAAAGATGAGACTCTTGTCACAGTATCATTGGTTAATACTGTAGTGTGGTGTGGTACAAAGATGAGACTCTTGTCACAGTATCATTGGTTAATACTGTAGTGTGGTGTGGTACAAAGATGAGACTCTTGTCACAGTATCATTGGTTAATACTGTAGTGTGGTGTGGTACAAAGATGAGACTCTTGTCACAGTATCATTGGTTAATACTGTAGTGTGGTGTGGTACAAAGATGAGACTCTTGTCACAGTATCATTGGTTAATACTGTAGTGTGGTGTGGTGTGTAGAGTACTGCTTTCAGATGAAAACCAATTTTTTAGACTGAAATTGTGACGGATTTCCCCAGGGAGATTATGTCACCATTGTATGATGCCATCCAGTTGCTTGTTCTGCCTGAATACAGTTGTGTTTCTTTCTTCTTCTTCTTCTTCTTCTTCTTCTTCTTCTTCTTCTTCCTCGTTCGCCATCCTGTTAGATGAGCAGCCCAGTGTCCTCGATGAAGGCTGCCGTCCGTCGCAGTTCCTCCAGGGTGCCGTACAGCTTGGCTTCCGCTGCTGTCGGTGTTGGCCAGTACTTTCTCCTGGATGCTGCATACGTCGTACAGACTTGAAGGATGTGGTCAGTTGTCATTGGTCCCTCACCACAAGGGCACTCTCCACTCTGTCCAATGCCAAATTTTGTGTGCATGTGGTGGAGCAGGCGATTGTGTCCAGTCCTCAGGCGGAAGATCTTGACCTGTTCCTGTCGTCCCAGCAAATGGTATGTGTCTTCTGGGTTGTATTTGGGGTGCAGGAGGTGCCATTTTATTCCTTGCTGTGCCTTGATGATTGTCTTGATTTCATCATATGACACCAGGTTGTTGGCCTGCTCCTTCTGTGCACCGTCTTTTGCCAGAATGTCCGCTTTTTCATTGCCTCTGATGCCACAGTGTGCTGGTACCCATTGTATCACCACTTTCTCCACTCTGGCACTCAGGACAACAAGGGCTGAAGTGAGATGGTTCTGTTCTTTGCAGCGGGAGTTCTTGAGGGCTTGGAGCACGGAGAGAACATCAGAGAAGACCACCACCTGCCCCGTTGTTCTTTTGGAGTTCTGCAAGACTGTTGTGGCTGCCTCACAGAGGGCTTCTTGCTCAGCTCGGAAGTTGGTGGAGTATTTTCCTGTTGGAATTGCAATTTCTTCATCTCCGTCTTTGTATCGGAGGAAGATTCCAGCTCCACCATCCCTCGTTGCCTCTGTGGCGGAGCCATCTGTGAAGACATGGGTCCAGTCTTCCTGGGGATACTGGTTGCAGATGTACTCCATGGCCAGAGCCTTCCTTTGGGTGTCTGACTGTATTCCTCTCTTCTCCACTCCGGGAATGCTGGTGATGACTGTTGGGAACACCTGCCTCTTCCAAGATGGGTGGGTGACATTTGCCGGGATAGGCTTTGCTTCATGTTCCATTAACCCTCTGCCTACCGCATGACTTTGTGCTATATGACTATGAGAATACCATGCCAAGAGAGGTAACTCCGCAACACATACACACTTGCCATAAAGAAACCTCAATAGAAAATTTGTTTTTAACTTATCTATTCTGTAAAAATAATGAAAAAAATTCAAAGACATCACTCCATCCAAAACAGCCATTTCCCCCCACATATAGTGAACTGGTACACGAGGAAAAAAAAAAACCGAACAGACTAACTGTACTTTGGTATTCTCAGTGCTAAAACAATTTTCCCTAAATTCACTGTACCCACAGAACATCATGGATTAGGAGCACAGAGTGATTTTCCAAGTCTAAACAAAGTACTGAAACCTTCAGGAACAAAATAAAGTCATTCTGTATGGTATGCACACTAAATAATCAACTTTTATTGTGAAGCAAAAAACAACCCAAACTTCAACAATTTTGTTAAACTGAAGGCATCACAAACAAGAAGATTTGTCTTCTAACTACTGAGGGGAAAAAATAACAAGAACAGATTACTGAATACTGGGCTTTAGATTGTGATGGAATTCAACAAAAATGTGCTTTTGCACAAGTGCACTGAGCAACCCCCCCCCCCCCCCCCTCCAACACACACACTGTGGTGATGATGTACCTCTTGTCCGGCTCCTCTTTGCTTTTTGATAAACAGGCAGTTTTTATTTCAGGCCAGAGTTTATGTTCATCCTTTTCTGCTTGCTTTTGTGCAGCAAATAAATTTGTTTCTCGTTAAAAGTCTACCAAAATTCTTCTGAAATCAAAAAGCTAAAGGTGATGCTCCTACAGGCAAATCGTGGGACACACCCACTGACTGACCCGGTTTCCTGGCTATCAAAACAAGGGAAACTTTTGGGGGCTTCACTTCTTGTAGCCAACCACTCCAGTCAAGAATTAAAGTATCTCTAGCAAGTTTTGTTTTTCGAATTTTCTTTTTTGGGGGGTCTGGGCCCAGCAGCAATGGGCTATTCGACATCGTCATTATCATCGCCTGAATCATTATTGATTCCGGCCTCAAAATCAGTCAGCAGTCGATCTTTATTCATAACTAGGTCAAGATTGACGTCCGAATCGTCTTGCTTCAAATCTTCTTTAAGAGTGTAGCCCGCAAATACGCTCTCTTCATCAATATCACTTCAGAAAATGAATTCTGCAAGTTGCATAGTTACTTGATCCGCCATTTTCCCAGAAAATCTTCGCGAAAAAAAGCCGAACTTTGAAAATTCACAGCAGCGAAACTACTCCACCAAAACTCATGCAACAAAAACCAAAATGGCGTCCAGAAACGGAAGTACCGGAAGACTCTTCTGTCGCAATTGCATTCTGGGATATGCGATGGTGAAAGCGAAAGTCGTTGACCGAGTATTCAGCGGTCGATCTCGGTCGATCCGGTATTCAGAAGGAGGAAATCTCGCGGTCGATCTCGGTCGATCCGGTAGGCATTGGGTTAAGACTGGGGTGTGTCTTTCAAGGCGTCTTGACTGGTGGATGAAGCTGCCTCTTTTCAACCGGCTCTTGGTGGTCTGCTCATTCTGTTGTTCATTGGATGGTTTTCAAGGCATTTGAATTCTGCTGCTTGGATGAGGATCTTTGTGTCCCTTCTGTCCTCCAATGACTGTAACCCAGTGGTCTCTTCCATCTTCAGGATTGGGGTGGATCTCATGGCGCCAGTTATGACACGCTGAGCTTGGTTCTGTATCTTATTGAGATGGTCGAGGTTAGACTTTGCAGCTGATGCCCATGCTGACATCCCGTACTCAATTACAGGTCGGACTCTCCCTGTATAGAGTCTCTTCAGGATACGTTCGTCAGCCCCCCAGTCCGTCCCCGCAAGTTTCCTCATGATCGCCAGTCTCAACTTGGCCTTGCTACAGCATCTGGTGATCTGCTGTTTCCAAGTGAGCCTGCGGTCAAAGGTCACTCCCAGGTAGGTAGGTGTGGGTTCCTCTGCAAGCCTTTGGTTGTTCAGTGTCAGCTTCGCCTCTTGCTTTTTGCTGGATAGGCTGAAGACTGTGTAGGTTGTTTTGCTTGAGTTGACAGAGACAAGCCATTCCTTGGTCCAGTCGCTGATCTTGTTGAGCGCAGTCTGGAGGCGTACCTGTGCTGTGGTGGTGTACTCTTCAGAGCACCAAAGCACCAGATCATCTGCGTAGATCGCTCCTCTGACCCCTTTTGGCAGTTCTCTGACGATGTCATCTATGAAGATGAGGAACAGCATTGGCGAAAGGACTCCTCCTTGTGGTACTCCCTGTCTCAGCACCTTCTTCTTGCTTTTCTGGCCCTGAATCTTGACTCGGGCTTGGCGGTTGTGTAGGTACTGGCTGATCCAGGTGTACATCCTCCCAGACACACCACATCGCCGTAGTTTGAGCCTAAGTCCGTCCTTCCAGACTTTGTCGAACGCCTTCTCCATGTCAATCCAGACAGCAAGCGTGTTCTTCTTTTCTTGGAAAGCGTCCTCAATGCTTTGCGTGATGAATGTGATCTGGTCTTCTGTTGATCTGTGTTGGCGGAAGCCTGCCTGTTCAGGGCTCAGCAGCTAATGCTCCTCAAGGTGCCAGACAAGCCTTGTGTTGACAAGTCTCTCCATCAGCTTTCCTAAGCAGCTTGTAAGGCTGATGGGTCTGTAGCTGTCAGCCTTCGACTTGTCCTTTCCCTTTTTGTGAATGGGGATCATGTCTGCTTCCCTCCAACACTGTGGTACTGATCCTGTCTTCCAGCTGGAGTTAAAGATTTTTAGAAGGACTGCCTTGCTCTTCATCCCAAGATGCAGAATCATTTCATTTGTGATTCCGTCTGGTCCAGGTGACTTAATCAGATTGAGGCTCTGCAACGCTTCCTCCAGCTCTTCTCTTGTGAAAGCTGTGATCATGACTTCCTCTTGGGGCTCTTCCTCATGAAGTTCACCTTGGGCCCTGTGCACTGCAGCTCTATGTTCAGGAGGGACTTCCAGATTGCTGATGTTTTCATAGACGTCTATGAAGTGGTCTGCTGCTTTCTTTCCAGAGAGATAATTTCCATTCTCTTGTATTGTTATAGTGGTGTGACTTGTTGTTTCATTACAGAGGGTTCTAGCCAGTTTCCACAGCTTGCTGCCATCCCTGTCGAGATTTAGGCTTTCAGTTTTCTCTTGCCAGCTTTTTCTTGCAGCTTGTGCGCAGGACAGCTTGTATCTGGCAGTTACTTCCTTCAGCGCTATGTTATTCTCCAGTGATGGCTGCTTTTCTGCTCTGTCTCTGGCTTCCGTAACGGCATCTTCCAGATTCTGGAGTTCCTCCGTCCAGTAGGCTTGTAGTCTTTACGTGCTCCTCTTGGGATGGATTCTGTAGCAGCTTTCAAGACGGCCTTTGTGAAGTCTCGAACCATCTCGTTTGCGTCCTTCTGCCTGATGTTGATTGGCTTTGTGTATGTATCTGTGAGGGTCTCGAAGAGAGTCCAGTCCGCCTTTCTACAATTCCAGCGGGGAAAACATTTTGCTTGTGGACACTGTAAGTTGAGGTTAATCGAGAGTTTGACGGGCTTGTGGTCACTTCCTCCAAGCTGGTTGAGGACTGTTCTTGTGGTCCTGACGAACAGGTCGTTGGTGGCGAACGCTAGATCTGGTGTTGATGTGGTCATCCAGCGTCTAGAGTAGAAGGTGGGTTCATCATCTTCTTGGTTGATGAGATGAAGATGTGTGTCAATCTCCCAATCCTCAACTTCTTCGCCTCTCTTGTCCGTCTGCTCATAGCCCCATTTCTCTGAGTGACTGTTAAAATCACCCACCACCACGCAGTTGTTGTCTGGATGTTCATGTATGTGAGGGAAAGATCACGATCTTGAGGGCAATAGGCATTGTAGATCCTGATGTTGCGTTCCTTAAGGACTATATCAACCCCTTGGATCTCTGCCTGTTGATTGGTGTTGATCTCGAGTTCTTGTGCGGCGATGGAATTCCGCACCAAGATAAGCACCCCTCCTTTGTTTCTTTCCTCATGGTCCAACCTGATGGTCTCGTAGCCCCTCACTTGAAAGCGATGGTTTACGGTCAAATGTGTCTCTTGGACACATGCGATATCGATATTTTCTTGATGCATCCTTTCTGCCAAGCCAAGTTTCTTTTTATGCACCCCTTCTGCATTCCACTGGAGAATGTTGAGCATTCTGGGTGGTACTGTTTGCTTGGCATCAGCAGGAGGATGAGGTCTCCTTCTTCGTCGCATTGGCATGCAGAATTTCTTTGTCTGACCACCGACTGCTTGGGGTGGGCCCCTTTGAGGCATAGGGCCCGGCTCCCGACCTCCCCGGCGGGTCTCCGAAGGTCGAGCGCCACATCGAAATTCTGTGGACTGCATCATCATGGAAGTGTGGATGCGTGGTATCGTGGTTTTAGTTTGCGCCAGTGGCCCGATACCTCCGTCTTCAGCTGGAGTTTTCTTTCGGGTGCCTCACCCTTAGCTCATGGCCCGTACGTCCTGCCCTGTGAGCACAGGGGGGATTGTTTCTCCGAGGGTCCCACCCCGGGACTAGAGGTTATACCGCCTCTTGACCGCATGATGAGCCCGTCATAGAACACATGGGTATTTCAGTGAGGACAACGGCGCCACCTGTTGACCCACCCCGTCCTGGTAGGAACATCGCCAGTTGGTCCGGGACTGCTTATTCGCAGCTAACCCCCATATCTGAGGGCCGTTCCCCTATCCGCCACCCTGGGGACCCGCCGGGTTGGGGATGGTCGCCCCACTACTGAATTGGAAGCAGCCTGGTCTCGGGTGTTTTCTTATCACAAAGAACTTTTCATTGGGATTTTGCCAGATATGACAACATTGTTGCTGTTGATAATTGTACAAGCACTAAAGGCATGCTTTAGAACAGTGTTCAAAAGAAGGAAGATTAACACTCTGACTGGGGAAGGGGAGTAAAAGAAATGTCTCACTCAAGGCTTGTGAACTGCAGGTCTGATACCGTCTTGCTTCCTACGTGTGTGGGACCCACTGAGCCTCTGCTCAACTGACTGTGTGATGTGTATCAGTTGGTTAGATGTGAAACAGAAGCTGTCATGGGCATGACTTTTTCCCGCCAGTTTCAAAGAGGATGCTGGTAAAGTACGCATCAGGAAATAACTTACCATAATTTCATTATATCCAGAATCCTTAGGGTTACATTTAAATTGATACCTGCCCTGCACATGCTGATAGTTGGTACACGACAATAATTGGATCAGTGTAACTAAACACATAACTTTAAACATGATTCAAGCAGTGTTTAACTTGAGCCAGTTCTCTTGATTCGTTCATCTGCCTTTCTTGTTTGCTGCACATGGGTTCTTAGTGCTACACAGAGGACAACTGTATCTTAGTGCTACACAGAGGACAACTGTATCTTAGTGCTACACAGGACAACTGTATCTTAGTGCTACACAGAGGACAACTGTATCTTAGTGCTACACAGAGGACAACTGTATCTTAGTGCTACACAGAGGACAACTGTATCTTAGTGCTACACAGAGGACAACTGTATCTTAGTGCTACACAGAGGACAACGGTCTATCATGATGTCAGAAAGGCTGGTAACGAGACAGAAAATCATAGGCGTGCATGTTGAGGCAGGTAAGAAAATCTCTGTCCACACTGGATTCAAACCAAATTCATGTCTCATGTTTGACTGATTAGTGCAATCCATGTGTAATCTGTTCCAAATCCCTGTCATACACAGGGTTCAGGGCAAATCCGTTCTGTACTGGATTTAGTCTAAATCTCTGTACCCTGGATTCAAACCAGTCTTTGTACCACAGTGTTATTGTACCACCCCCACCCCCCATAGAATATCTCCATTACATCAAACAATCTTTTTAATCAAATTTTAACTTGTTTGGCGTATGGCACACTTGGCGAAAAACAGTGACTTTAAGATGAAGCACAGGCAATAAAACATTTCAGCTTCAGCTGCTGTGGTCTTGTCAACCAAGATGGCTTCTGCTCTCTCTGTAGGCCTGAAGACTAGTCTCCTACTGTACAAAAACTCGGAATAACGGACTTCGTCGGGGCAGCAGCACTGTATCATAATCTGATGCCACTTACTGGGTCACCTACTTATCTCATTGTGAGGTGGACCTTCTTGGAATGGTCTGCCTTCTTCTCTGCATAACAGGGACTCTTTAAAGACTTTTAAAACCTCCTTAAAGACACATCTTTTCCCCCGGACTGATTAACGGTACCCACTTTTCTCTGTGCGCAAGTCTGCTTGTTATGACGCGCTCGTGTGTCTGTCTGCACGGCGTGTGTTTTGTTTTTCGCGCGCGCGCGCGTGTGTTTGTGTGTGTGTGTGTGTGTGTGTGTGTGTGTGTGTGTGTGTGTGTGTGTGCTTTGAGTTAGAATTAGTATTAGAACAGAACCAAGCCACACAGATCGTGGTAGAGAGCAAACAAAAATTTAAATATACCAAACGGGTACCTCGTTTTAAGTCCACTACGAGTTGCACTGGAGTCTTCTACAACAGCAGTGATTTTTTTTTTTTTTTTTCAAACTGCAGCGACATTTTCTGCTGGTCTGAGATTGGATGACTATGCTGACCACAGCAGGATCAAATGGGCTGCTGGCTGCTGCTGCTGCTGCTGGCTGCTGGCTGCTGGCTGCTGCTGCTACCAGTGTTCAGTTTCATGGAACTAGTGAATGGAGTTGTCTTACATGAGGAGGCATTGTCTCACAGGAAATGATCACTGAACAAACAGGTGAAGATGGTTTTGCAACGCACTGGGTGTACTTATTTGAGTTCTTTTCCTGCAAGGAAGGTAAGATCACCCGCCCACACCACAGTATAAAACACACGACAGCATATCACACAATGTACTTCCAGTGGCCATTCACAGTCTAGTGCAATCTTACCCGAAACCAGTTTCTCTGGAGCTTTCTGTGATTTCCCTGATTACAACGTTTTCCACAGTTCTTCTTTTGAAAGCCATTGAATGTTTCTCTTTACAGTCCTCCATATGTAGTTTAAATTTGTCCACAGTGTAAGTTTACACATAATTTCTCTTCAAGTCTTCCTGCCATCCACCGCAACAAACCTCGACAGTGCGTGAGTCACGCAGTCATGATTTTAGATTTAGGGTTTTGGTCAGTTTTGATGCTGGTTTTGCCCTCACCCAGTCTGGCGAAATCGAAACGAGATTTTCAGATATCTGAAGCACATATTTAATGATTGTTAATGAAGCACACATTCAATGTTACTGTTCAGTGGACGTTTTCAATGACGTTACATTTTCAGATTTCTGAAGCACATATTTAATGATTGTTAATGAAGCACACATTCAATGTTACTGTTCAGTGGACGTTTTCAATGACGTTACAAAATGGCTTTTTTTTTTTTCATACCTCGTTTAATTACATCTCAGAGTTTCAGGTACCACTGTAAGGTCTTTGATCAACCTACAATGCCTTGTCTGCTCATCACTACGCCTGCCATTCTCTACCCTTTCGGCACTTTTCTGTCACCCTTTAGGACTTGTTTATGGAAAGCAGCTTTAGAACTCTTTCTCTCTCCCTCTCGGTTTTTTTTTCCACAGGCTTTTGATGTAACTGACCACAAGTTCTTCAGCAGAGAGCTATTATATATAGTACAAAAGGGAACACACTCCAACTGATCTCAACACTCCAAAAGAATCATCTGCAAACTCTCGGTGCCGACTTTTCAGATGACACATCTGATAGGGCACACTCCATGATTCTGAGTTAGCCTACTGCTGTTCCCAGTTTATATCAACGATCTCATTCTAAGTGTTGAGAATTCTTCTGAATTCATGAGTAACACTGCCATGATCTAACAAGCAGCTACAGTTTAAAACTTAATTTCATCGCAAAATACTATTTTCATCTTATTGATTGAAATAATGCTGACACAGACACGCCTGCATTGGCTTGGCCATGTCAGCCGCATACACGACGGTCGCTTCACAATGGACATGTACGTCGAGCTGACTACAGGCTGCAGACCCACATGATAGCCTGCCCTAAAGCGCGACCTGAGTGCAGGAAGCGTCGACCCAGCAGACCTGGAGACAGCAGCTTCAGACCTGGTCAGCTGGTGGTCCAACATCAAGGCCGGCAGCGAGCAGGCAGAACTGATGAGAGAGAGAGAGAGAGAACTGTGTCTAGAACACAAAGTCAGTTCTCTGCAAAAGTTTGCAAGTCAAAATTCAGAGATGTGAACTTAGATAAGACAGCCAGAAGACAATGGAAAATAAGAATTTGTCACCCTAAGCGTAACCATGAACCCAATTCAAATCCAAACCTTCTTTCTTGTCTAGAGCCGGGCCAAATTGGCGTTGAAATTGGCTAACCTGACTCTAACTATGATCCTAGCCTAACCTGATCCTAATATTACTCCTAACCGTCATTTAAACCTAACTGCGTAAACGCTTGTTATGTACTCTTTAAATTCATCGATAAATCATGGTTTCAGTGTTGCTGCAATTAGTGAGCTGTCGTCTCCAATCGCCGTCAGTGAAGAAAGAAGGACCACCTCACATGACAAGGAACAGACGAAAGCCTGAGTCACTTTTTACTTAGAACAGAGGCAAAGAATTCTCACGAGGGTGACAAGTGGCAGCGCTTCATTGCACAACTTAGTAGCGAGCAGAACTAGACATCGGCAAGAGTTTAGAGTAGGCCTATCTTCAGGCTCTCACGGACGCGAAGGAAAAGGGCCGACAGGCGTAAAACGTCCTCACAGTGAAATCGGAAATGAAACTGTGGACTGTGGTGTGTCTCTATTTGACGCCGGGAGCGCAGACACAACCAGCCGTGTCTCCCTGATGAGTCCCGACCCAGCGGGCGAAAGGCCTCGGAGCAGGCAATACAAATATATCTGCATTCAAAAGGGATTGCGATGGTTCCCTTATGCAGCTGGTGAAGAGTTTTCATATTTGTAACTTTTAAAAAAAAATTTTTTTCATATATAAATTTCATGTTCCCAGTTTCTCCATCTTCAAACTCCCCTCTCCCCTCCCCTCCCCTCCTTAAGTCCAAATCTTTGCCAGGACATTACTATGAAGACAGTTCAGTTGTTGGCCTGCGCTTGTTTTTCCCCCACTATTAGATTGTTCGTCTATGTATTTGTCTGACTTTATTCAAGTTTAAAAGGCTGTGCCAGTCTTGAATAAAAGTTATTCTGTGTTAGGTTTCCTTATGGGAGCAAAACATACCCCACTTGTTTTCTGTCCTCACAGTGGTGCACGAAAAGTGGTGATGTCATGTGATCGGTGTGTGAAACGATCGCGATGTTGACCTTCCAGCTGCAAGTTGACCGGCAGGAAGCACGTTCAGCGTTCGTTGAATGGACTGTGTCCAGAGCACCTTTCCTCTTGTCTCTTGCTCTCCCCGCCCTGACCGCAGGCGAGTTTCACGCGAATTCTCGCGACAATGAAACCCGCCTGTCGCCAGGGCCGCCTCTGTCTACACCCCACACTCCTCATGTCTGTCGCTAAGGCTAATTCCATCGTACCCCAGCAAGTGGACTGTGACAAGAAGGCGTCATCATCAAGTGGTGGGCAATTCGCCAGTGGGTAAACTAAGGCGTGCAATGAAATCCAGCCCTGGGAGGGTACAGCCCCAGACTCTCGAGTTCCTTCACTTCATCAACGCCTACTTGGAATTCTAACGGAGAGTTGTCGACAAGCCCGAGACAATCTAGCCTCAGGTTCGTTTGCTGAGCGAAGGCCTGCTTAGAGAGACTTGAATGAGGGCGATTACAAGAGAGAGAGAGAGAAAGCGAGCGCGCGCGCGCGCGCGCGCGCGCGTGTTTGTGTGTGTGTGTGTTGATAATGATAATGATTCTTTATTTCAAAACAAAAAGTGAGAGAGAGAGAGAGTTTCTGTGTGTGAATGTGTGTGTGAGAGAGAGGAGAGAAGAGACACAAGAGAGAGAGAAATGTGTGTGTGTGTGCGCGCGCGCGTGCATGCGTGTATGTATGTGCATGGTGTGTGTGTGTGTGTGTGGGGGGGGGTCTGTGTGTGTGCGAGAGAGAGAGAGAAAGAGGGAGAGAAGGAGAGAGAGAGAGAGAGAGAGAGAGAGAACTTACGAAAGAAATTTTCAAACTTATGTACAGAATGACCTAATTCTATAAATAATCATTACTGTTTGTAAATAATGCATTATACATAGAATTGATCAAAATATACGTAAACGATTACACATTTACATATTGTAATGAATTCTTTCTGTTGCAACTGAATATTGTATTGAGTCACACGAATACTGCTTATTTACATAAATTACCAATTGTATGTGTAAATAAATCATCATTTACGTGCATGATTTTTTTTCTGTAAATAATGTATTATTTACCAATATAATTGTTACTTCTGTAAAAGGACTTTTTACAGATATACTAAATTCTTCCTGTTAAGTAACTATATAAGCATTATGTACATGTCAGATGAATTATTTACATTTGCAATGTATTGTCTATCTAAGTATGTAATTATTTAGGATATTTGCCTGAATAATGGTAATAGTATTATACGCGAAAACTACACTCACATGCTCTCTGTAAAAAGCAGCCAAATAATCATTTCACAAACGAATCGAAATTGCAATCGAAAACTGAATGAGTTTCATCATTAACTTAAAAACACTGTTAGACGAGTAATTTCTTTAGGTGTGCCCGGTTGAAACCACTTTCGTTTTTTTTTAATATAATAATAAACATTCAATTGCATTTTTAAAAAAAGCAAATTGTAACACAAGCACCTTAATAAGGAAGAAAGGGGAGAGGGGAAGAGGGAGTGGGTGAGGGAAGAAGGGGGGGGGGGGGGGGGGGGGGGGCACATAGGGAGGGGGGGGGGGGATCTAAGATTATCATAGCCCTGGAAATAACAACAAAAGTAATGGTGATAATGAAAATGATAATAATAATAATAATAATAGCATCACAATAACAACGACAACAATTAAAACAATAACAATATCAACATTACTATCAAGTTTAAAGGAAATTGAAAAGAGAAGAAAAGAAAGATGGCGAAAAAGTATGGGCAAATGACATGGAGTATAAAACATTTCCACTTACTCTCATAATAGATGAGTTGGCATACAATATTATTATACAGTGACAAGCATAGATGTATAAATGTTCCCTTCTGTAGTAAACATAGACACTTTATCATTAATATTTGCATTACATTCCTCTATTTTGTATCTTTTATTCAGCAGCTTCTGAAAGACACTTAGGTGAGCATTATTCTAATATCCATTTATATACACTGTTTGGCAGACAATATAATGAAGTCGAAAATGCACTCTGCATTAATATGGTTATCAACATTAAAAGTACCAGTTTACGGGAAATCTGAAATTATAACCATTTTCACATTTTTCATTGAATATTTTTTTCTCCAAAGAGGTCCAAAATCATCTAACATATTTTCAGCTCCAGAGAGAATATTCAATAGAGTCTCTTGCTTCAGTACATAACGAACAGTTTGCCGTAGCAGAGGTACCTTCATTGCACTTAAAGCACCATTTGTTGCAAGAATTCTGTGAACAATTCTAGTCTGCGGCCACTTTAATCTAACGTCTTTAGTGTGTGTGTGTGTGTGTGTGTGTGTGTGTGTGTGTGTGTGTGTGTTTTCAGGAGCAGCTCTTTCCAAGGAATTTTTGTGTCCATTTCAAACAACAATTGGGTTTGACATTGTCTTGTGTTTACATTTCATACAGTGATTTTCGGAGCAAAGTCAGTGTTGCCGAAACACGGCTTTTCGAGTCACGGCCGTCACCGGTATTGGAAAGAATCTTTGAAGTCATTTTGTTAGTTTGGGGAGACCCGATCTATTCTAAGTTCTTCTTCTTCTTCTTCCTTGTTCGTTCCCATCGGGTGTCCTCTCGAGCATCTCAGATGAAGTCTGCCGTTCCTTGCAGATCTTCTCAGGGTACCGTAAACCTTGGTGTCCAGAGTACCGTAAACCTTCGTGTCCATAGCGGTCGGTGTTGGCCAGACCTGGTCAGCTCCACAGCCTGTCTTTATTTCATTTCTTTATGTATTTATTTATTTATTTATTTATATATTTATGTATTTATCAATTTATCTATTCATTTAATCATTTGTTTATTCGGTTTTATTTTTGTAAATTTGTTTGTTTTTTTTTGCTGTTGAATTTAGCGACCAGTTTTACCGCCTGTCAACTCCGCCGATGCCGGTCCTAAGCCCGTGATGAAAAAGGAGGAAGGTTGTGCGTGGGGCTAGCAACCCCACCACGTAAAAACCATGCTTGCTACAGAAACCAACACTGCAGAAATTTCAAAGGATCTACGGAAACGACCCGGAGGAGAGTATATGAAGCGGACCAGCCAAACCTTCTGTCAAGAAGAAGCTGACCCGCTGATGAAACTTCTCTCCTCCAAGACCGCCTCACGGATTGAGGCAAAGCGGGCAGCCCAAGACCGCACACGTTGGAAATCTGCAGTGAAGGCCCTATGCTCCCGATGGAGCGAAGAGGATTAAGTAAGTTTACCGCCTGTCGCCGCCGTTTTGTCCCGGTGTCCGCGCTGTTTTGTTGCCGACGAAAAAGACGACCGACCGGGGACAAAACGGCTGACTACCCCGCTTGATTTTATGTGTGAGAAAGTCATGGGGGTTACTGAACTTGACATCTGTTGTGTGTGAAAGTAATGGGGTTACTGAACTTGACATCTGTTGTGTGTGAAAGTAATGGGGGTTACTGAACTTGACATCTGTTGTGTGTGAAAGTAATGGAGGTTACTGAACTTGACATCTGTTGTGTGTAAAAGTAATGGGGTTACTGAACTTGACATTTTTTGTGTGTGAAAGTAATGGGGGTTACTGAACCAGGTTCAATTCTATTATTTTGGTTTTGCTTGAAATGTGTTTGATTCTATTAAGCATGTTATTAGGTAATAGGCCCTGAACTGTGACTGATACTGGTAGTCACTAACGGTCGGTTGTTGTTGGAATAAAGATGATTTATGATCTTACTGAATCATTGTCTTGGAGACCTCGATGGGAACTGAAGTCGTGGTATTTAACTCAGACAGTATAATCACTATTATGCAGGAACAGTTACAATTATGTTCGTGGCCGTTGATGAAAATGGAAAGTCAGTGAAGTTGGTTTAAATGTGTTATGGAAAATTTCTGGTGAGAGAGAATTTTGATGTCAAGTTGGCTGGTTGTATAAGTCATGGTTTAAAATTCCAATCAGCTGTCGCACTTTGGGTGATGACGTGTACATTTCAGGACTACATTTAATGAGTCAACATGAAATGCTAAAAAACAACAACATGAAAACACTCAGAGGCGTTTATTTAAGTGAAGCAGCAAATAACTTTATTCTTCTGTGGTAGTAAGACATTTCCTTTTCCACAGGTTTCCGGCGAGTTTCTTTACCTTCCCCTACACAGCAAATCCGTGAGGGTCGGCCTCTCGGGTTGGGGGGTCGTGTCACCTCCACCTCCACTGTCATCCCTGCCCATTCCTCTGCCTGGAGTGGGGACACACCTGGATCCGGCAGGGTGTGTTCCGGTCTGGACGCCGACTCCTTTCTTCTGCAGTCCGAGTGTTGCAGTTCCAACTACGGTTCTATCCTTTCTTCGGGTGGGCAAGCACTGCGAGGGCTCACTGCAGTATATTATCTGCGTGTGACTTGTGAGTGGTGTAGTTGGTGCCCGGTAGGTAGGGGACCGGACTCTTCGATGCATCACGACTTTATTCCAGCTGCTTCGTCTCAAGCGCTTCAGTGCAGGTCTTGTGTTTTGGGCGGTACATTGGTGTGAGGGCGTCATGAAACAGAGACAGTCGTTTACGTGATTATATTGGAAAACACTGTTGCCGTTTTTTTTTTTTTTTTTTTTTTTTTTGGGGGGGGGGGGGGGGGGGGGGGATTTGTTTTTCTTGCGTGTGTCAAGTACCCGCCAGGGACTTTGAATGAGGTACTGAAAGTGCAACATTGGGTTTCGGGTCACTTGAACAGTTTAAGTGTTTTGAATGATATTTTGGGGGTCGAGTGTGGGTGTACGATTAGTTTGACACTGGTATAAAAAAAAAAGTATAAGGAATACAGTTTGGGAAAAGCATCGCGTGGGCATCTCGGGTTCTATGGAATATCAACCTTGTTTGATATTCCAGCCTGGGGTTACCAGGTGATGTAATTATTCCCCTTGTCCCTTCTGGTATTGGCCTTCAGTGGGCTGAGGTGTGTGTGTGTGTGCCTCCTGAGGGAAGGGTCATTATATGTGAATGTGCAGCACATGCGTGCACAGGTATGCATAAGAGACCATGCGCTGATGGTCGCGTATTGGTGTTAGTATAGTTGGATTCTTTTGGGTTTTTTTGTTTGTTTGTTTGTTTGTTTGTTTGTTTGTTTTTTGTTTTTTTTTTTTTTTGGGGGGGGGGGGGGGGGGGGGGGGGGGTTCCGTGTGGGGAAACTGCTTGTGTGTGTTGGATGCAGAGATCTTAGTGTTTTCATCTGCCATTCTGTTGGTGAGAATGTGTGTGTGAATGCAAATAAAGCCTTCTGTTTGTGCACCATTTTTTCCTTTGTCTGTGTGTTTGTTATGTGGCGTTCGCACTCTCAGGTAAAAGGGGAAGGGGTGGTTATAAATGGGGATATACTCATACATATATCCCTGTCTACTGTCAGTGACACTAACACAACTACCAAATTTGTGTCGACTACAAGTTAAACAAACACTGTAACACAACTACCCAAACTGCGTCTACTGCTAGTGAAACAAACGCCGACACAAATGCCAAAATTGCCGTCTAATATCAGTTAAACACTGTAAAACAAATGCCAAAACTGTCGTCTGATATTAGTTAAACACTCTAATACACCTGTCAAAATTGTACCTACTATTAGGTCCATAAATGCTCGAACACAGATGCCAAAATTGCTGTCTTTCTAAACGCAGAAGCCTGTGTGATGTGGGTTTAAGCTCACACACACACACACACACACACACACACACACACACACACACACACACACACACGCACACACGCACACGTGCGCGCGCGCACGCAATTTATAAGAAGCAACTCGAGAAAGTGTTGTGTACACACCCGCACAATACACAAAAGTTCGCTCATCATTTTTTCTATATAACAAAGTATGGGTGTGCAACACGCACATCCTTCTGACACAGAAATGTCCTATATTACAGTGCATGGGTGTGTACATAACCGCACTGTACAGAAAAGATTACTTGTTGATTTTCCCATATAAAAAAAAGTGGGTTTGTACACACCCGCATCATAAAAAAAAAGCTTACGAGACATTGTTTCTATTAAAAAAAAAAAAAAAAAAAAAAAACTATGGTTGTGCACACACGCTCATCCTTCAGAAATTTTTCTGCATCTTCCAGGAAAGGTTCACGTGTTGCAGGATAACAAATCCAACATTTCTCCCTACTAATCAGAAGACGTCTTCATCATTGGTACATGGGAGAAAAAATAAAAAGTCAGCAAGAAAATGACCATCAATAGCAATGCGACATACAGACTGGCATGGTGCGTGAGAGTTGTACTACGGCAGGAGGAGAGGGGAGGAGAGGGGGAGGGGAAGAGGGGGAGGAAGGCCCCACAAACAACAACAACAACAACAAAACAGCAACAGCAACAACAACAAACCACAAAAAGAAACCCAAGCAAACAAACAAAAAGGAAAATATAAAAAAACAGAAAGAAAAGAAAATATTGGAGGCTGGAGGACCCAACAAGAAAAAAAAAAGGTTTGTACACTCCCGCATTATAGAGAAAAGGTTGCGAGTCATTTTTTTTTTTTCTTGAATAAAAAGTAAAGGTGTGCACACACGCACATCAATCAGAAATGAATAATCACTCTGTGTCCCACAGTGCAATACATGGGTGTATACACACCCAAAATTGACAGAAAAGATTACGCATTGATTTTCAGAGTTAAGGAGTGTGCGTGTGCACACGCCCACATCATCCAGATATATATATATTATATATATATATATATATATATATATATATTATATATATATATATATATATTTATATATATATATATATGAGGGGACATCTGGAGCCGCGCCAAAGTTACTTCCGGGAGTACATTAAGGCTGGGCCCAGACGTACTCCCGGGAGTCATTCTGGTGCTGAGGGGGGATCAGTTTGGGACTGGTACCAAAAGTATTCCCCTGTCTAAAGGAATTAAAGGAATCAGCGTTACAAGATAGTTACAGAGAACAAACATTTATTTGCACAGTTGTCACAGTGGGGAGTACTTCTGGGACCAAGGGGGGTACTGTCCCAGAAGTTCTCCTGGGAGTCATTCTGGTGCGAGCCTAGAAGTACTCCCGGGAGTACTTCCGGGCGGGCAGTACTTTTGGGGTGTTACAGGTCTCTCCAGTGAACTGGTCTTTACAAACAAGAGACCGACGTACTCCAGCAGTCGCACAACTTGTATCCCTGATGGAGAGTAGCCTGAAAGCCATTGACAGAGCAAAGC
>CM031611.1:78401544-78421544 GCA_018398815.1 Conus ventricosus
TGAGTAGGTCAATGCGTGGGTAGGGAAGAAGTAATTTCATCGAGCCAGAAAAGTTGTTCGATCTTGTAAAAAGGGCATTGATATAATATGGCATAGTGTCTGTCAAGATTGTAAACATAAAGGATGCCTTGTTGTATTCCAGTTGCTTACTCAGAAAAAGTTTGTTCAGCGCTTTTAGTTTTTCGTCTGTTGTTAGAGATACAGCTGGATTGAGTAGTTTTGCTGCATGCATGTGTATGGAGAGAATTCAGCCTTTTTTTGTGGACATCACTACTCCCGTCCCACACTGTTGAGGCGTAATTGATACGTGACATTATGTGTGCATTGAAGAAAAGTTTAAGCACAGTACTGTTGACGTAGCGCTTTAATTGAAATAACAGGAAAAGGTGTTTTGAGACTACGTTGCATACGTTTCTGAGATGAAATTGCCATTTTAATTCTGTATCTATCGTTACCCCTAAAACACGATGCTCATCTACCTGCTCGATAGAAGTGCCATTCAACTGAATTTTTAGGCAAAGAGGAGTCAATATAGATTTGGTTTGGGCTGGATGTATGACCATTGAATTTGAATGATATCAGTCTGACACACCGTTTAGACTTTCCTGGAGAGAAGTTTCTATTGTCTGTAGATCACTACCATTCATTTGGAGTGACGAGTCAACAGCAAATAAATCTGTTGTGACCTTTTCATCTGATACGGACAATGGTAAATCATTGATGAAGATGCAGAATAGGAGGGGGCCTGGTACTGAGCCCTGTGGGACTCCATGTCTGACAAAGTCTGAAGAGAGAGAGAGAGAGAGAGAGAGAGAGAGAGATTTGCTTTATTAATGTCTGAATTATTTTGGGCGATCAATAACAAACAGGTTGCAAGTGACCCCCAAGAGACAAGGAGATTGGGAGATCGAGGATCGGCGTTCCTCCGCTCACGGAAGCTAATTCTGACTCTTCTTTTTCGGCGTTCCTCCGCTCACGGAAGCTAATTCTGATTCTTCGTCGCAAATTCGTATCATCACATAGGGGGTCAAAGTTCATAACTGTCTTAGCCACAGTAAAAATTGTGGCTCGAGACCAGTCACGTGACGAGAAGTAGTGATGATTAAACAGGAAGTCATCCTACAGCCGTCTGCTACGGGGCTGGTCGAACGCTGTCTCACTTTCTTTCTCTTCAAGATTGCCACTAGTACCCTGCCTTGATTTCCACCATGGCCGATAACGAACTTCAGAACAAACTGAACCGTAGAAATATGATAAATGAAGGAGAAGAAGGCGCAGTTTTACCATCGTCGAACGTCTTTAATCCGTACACAGAATTTAAGGAGTTCAGCCGGAAGGAGATTCAAGACTTTCAGAAGACATTCAACAAGTGAGTTTTCCTTAGCGATTTTCCTTCCTTGTTAACGTAATATTTTTGATGACCGATCTTGTGATCATATAAAAGAATTCATTAAATGGGGTCAAGAAGCTCACAAGTTTGCGTTTCATGTTTTTGGGGCAAGCTACTGTTTTACCTCGAAACGAATCCTTGGGAAGTTAATTTGTTTTTAATTTATGTATAGTGTGATAATTTTCATCATATAGAAATTTCCTTGGTATGGCCTATGCAGAGCTCCATATCGAGCTTGCATGGATATGCCTTTTTAAAGAAACAGGTAAACAGGTAGTGACCTAATACAGGAATTGTATGGTACAGTCTATAGGCTGTCTTCTGCTCTGTAATATTTTTGTGCAGTGCAAAATTCTATTGTTTCATCCGAAACCAGATTGATCCTACCAGTTAACTCAACACCAGCTATTATACTGAAGAAGCGATATGGGCTGACCCAAGATCAAGCCTCCATGACACCCAGCAGTGCATACCCACTTGTGAAGCTCATCTCTGTAACTTGTAAAGAATTGATGTTAAACTTGGAGGTGTGTGAGCTCATCAGGAAGGCAGAAAGGATTAACTAAAAAAAAAAAAAAAAAGAAGAAATTGGCAACATGATCTTATGGGTGCTTTCAAGAATCTGAAGTTTGCAGCAAATCCAGAAGATCTGCTTGCAGTTCAGGCTGTATATTGAAAACCTTTCTAATGGAAATAATTGCTGAATAAGTCCAGCCCACTAAAGTTCTGGTCTTACATTAAGATTAAGTTGAATAAGATCTCTGAGATCTTAGTCTGAAAGCTGCTGGAAAACTTCTAATGGAAAATACTGAACTACCAAGAATTTCCAGTATGCTTTCAGCTCCAAAGAAGACTTAATGAATGAAGGCTTTACTGAGGAGATGTCTATACCACCTCTTGACTGTTGTCAGAGCCTCTATAAAGTCAATTTAAAAAAAAAAGGGATAACAGAGTCTGGTGTCCAAAAACTGTTTCCATGCTTGACGCCACCAAAGCCTGCATCACAGATGAGATTTTTCTGTACATGTATGGACGAGTCAGCAAGGAATTTGCAGATTCTTCGTTGACTTTGATCTGCCGGACCTCATTTCATATTACATCAGTCCTTCTGACAAGACAACAGGCCAAGTTGCATTGTTTAACAAAGACGAGGGATCATAACAAGTATCACAGCTGACAGACGCCCACATCTTTCCTGTGTGTGCATGCAAGCCAGCAGTTTGATCAAGACATTTGGCTTCTTACAAATCATCTATCCCCCAAATTTATGAACACCTATGAACACGGAAGAGTTTGGACTCCACCAGCATCAAATTGGAAACATAACAAGCCTTAGAAAGAAATAGTAGAGAGTAGGGTAACAAAGAAGCGCACATATACTTCCTAAGTTCATATGTTTACAAATACAAGAAAAATATTGAGGGCAAACAAGAACACAGAAAGAGTTTAAATTCCCTGTGATCTAATCTACATTAGTCACTTTCTGCAGGTACGATGTTGGAAGGACAAGTTCATTGACTTCCATGAGCTGAAGCTGATGATGGAGAAGCTCGGGGCACCACAGACCCATCTCTCCCTCAAGGCTATGATCAAGAGGTGGACGAGGATCATGATGATAAGATCAGCTTTAGGGAGGTAAGTTTCTGGTAGCCACACATTCACCTGTCCACGCACATGTGCTCACACACCCACACACACAGACACACGCACAAAGACACACACACACACACATTCATGTGCACAAACACACATGCACACTCACTCACACACACACACACACACACACACACACACAACACACACACACACACACACACACACACACACACACACATGAACATCAAGTTATTCTCTAAAATACAATATGTACATATACTTGAATACACTGACTGCCTGGAACCAGTTTAAATTTAATGTGAAATTAACCATAGGTGTATGTACACACACACATGTATACATGCTTGCACACACACATGCACGCATGCACGCATGCATGCACACACACACACACACACACACACACACACACACACACACACACACACACACACACACACGCATGCATGCATGCATGCATGCATGCATGCATGCATGCATGCATACATGCACTTGCACACTCAGGTTTAGATGGTAAAAACCCTCTGATACCTCTCTTGTTCCCAGCAGTTCTTAGCAGAGGAAATGCTTAAGACAGAAGAGAATTTTGTTCTCTTGTTAAGTAGCAGACAGCATTGTGATTGTTAACATTTTACAACCTTGTTTTGAATTTATGCCTATTACAAACTGAAATTTCAAGCATTTGCAATTTTTTTTTTTTTTTTTTTTTTTTATAGCAGGAAAGCTCAGTCACAGATGTTTAAGATTCTAGCTGTTTGATCACTGAGATCCAAGTAAAAAAAAAAGAAAGAAGAAATGATCGATTGTTTGTAAACTGAAAATTCCTGTCCATTGAAGACCAGCTGTTGCTGGTTCATATGTGTGTGTGCAGTTTTCTGTTGATATTCCGCAAAGCCAAGCAGGGGAACTGGAAGAGGGCAGTGGTCTGGCTGAACTGTATGCCAATGTCACTGAAATAGACGTGGATGCTGAGGGAGTGAAAGAGCCAAGAACTTTTTCCAAGCAAAGGTTGGTACCCCTCTTCCCCCCCCCCCCCCCCCCCCCCCTCACCCCCCCCCCTCCATCCCCCCATCCCCCGCCCTGTTTCTCCCCTCCACCCCTCTTAATTGTTTTCAGTTGATGAAATCAAAACCCAGTTTTATGCAATGTTTCTCTCTCTCTGTCTGTCTGTCTGTCTGTCTCTTTCTCCCTTTCTCCCTCCTTCTCTCTCCCTCTCTCCATCTCTCATCTTCCCTCCCTTCCTGACTCTTCCTGTCCCTCTTGTTTTGTCTCCTTCTGTCTTTCTCTCTCCTTCTCCTAACTCCTTCTTTTTTGTCTCCTTCTGTCTTTCTCTCGTCCTTCTCCTAACTCCTTCTTCTTTTTTGTCTCCTTCTGTCTTTCTCTCTCCTTCGAACTCCTTCTTTTTTGTCTCCTTCTGTCTTTCTCTCTCCTTCTTCTAACTCCTTCTTTTTGTCTCCTTCTGTCTTTCTCTCTCCTTCTTCTAACTCCTTCTTCTTTTTTGTCTCCTTCTGTCTTTCTCCTTCTTCTAACTCCTTCTTTTTTGTCTCCTTCTGTCTTTCTCTCTCCTTCTTCTAACTCCTTTTTCTTTTTGTCTCCTTCTGTCTTTCTCTCTCCTTCTTCTAACTCCTTCTTCTTTTTTTGTCTCCTTCTGTCTTTCTCTCTCCTTCTTCTAACTCCTTCTTCTTTTTTGTCTCCTTCTGTCTTTCTCTCTCCTTCTTCTAACTCCTTCTTTTTTGTCTCCTTCTGTCTTTCTCTCTCCTTCTTCTAACTCCTTCTTCTTTTTTGTCTTCTTCTGTCTTTCTCTCTCCTTCTTCTAACTCCTTCTTTTTTTTGTCTCCTTCTGTCTTTCTCTCTCCTTCTTCTAACTCCTTCTTTTTTGTCTCCTTCTGTCTTTCTCTCTCCTTCTTCTAACTCCTTCTTTTTTGTTCTCCTTCTGTCTTTCTCTCTCCTTCTTCTAACTCCTTCTTCTTTTTTGTCTTCTTCTTCTTCTTCTTCTCTCTCCTTCTCTTCTTCTTCTTCTTCTTCTTCTTCTTCTTCTTCTTTCCTTCTTCTTCTTTGTCTTCTTCTTCTTCTTCTTCTTCTTCTTCTTCTTCTCTCTCTCTAGCTTTTGCCTCTTTTGTGACCACAGTGTGGAAAAGGAACATCATTTAAGAATTGTTTTTTATTGACATCATTTTTATGTAAAATGCCCACTTTATTCTAGTGGAAAGCAAAGTTTTCCATTGAAATGACACCCAGTCTGCTGACTAAAAAGTCAGTCATTTTCAGAATTTGTCTTTTATTCAGAACAAATCTTAAATAAATGTTTAGCGAACCGCCCGAGAGAACGTGGACAAACGAGTTACAAGAGAAAACACACGCGTTTCGACCTCTTAGGTCTTCGTCTGGTGCTACTTAAACGAATAAAACAACGAAAATTCACTTAGCTTTGGTCGCTTCAGATCGCTCGGGCTTCAGCGCAAGGAAGAAGGCGTTGATGAGAACGAGGCATGCGTTATGTGTGTGTTGTGTGTGTGTGTATGTGTGTGTCAGAAGATTTCTTTGTGGTGATGATTTATTTTTGAACAGATTTTCATCTCTAACTTAGAAATTCATCGAGGAATATGTAGTCATGTACACCAGCGAGACAAGTGCTTCTTGATGGCATGCTTCCCTATCCCTTATACCGACATGGAGCAATGTCCAAAATGCAATACGCATTTCTCTCTCTGTGTCTGTCTCTGTCTCTCTTTCTCTCTCCCTTTCTCTCTCTCTCTTTCTTTCTCTCAGTCTGTCTGTCTTTGTCTCTGTCCCTTTCTCTCTGTCTCCGTGTCTCTTTTTCTGTCCCCCCTCCTCTACACCCTCTCTCTTCCTGCATCTCAACATGTCTGTCACTCTCCATCTGTTGTTGTTGTTGTTGTTGTCGTACCCTGGCTAAAAGACTCCAGGATCATCCAAACAGCCGAAGTACTTGAACACTATGGTACAAATACATCAGCTGGGATGAGAACATTACATGTGTGACCGTTTTTGATTACCCCGCCACATGGGCAGCCACACTCCGACTTCGGGGGATTTTGGAGACTGATGTTATGCTAGGAGCTTGTCACAACTGAAGACAATCCCCGCATAACTATGCAGAGCATAACAACATTTTGATGTAGCCTTGGTGTTCTAGCCTATGTCAATTGGCCTGACACAGCCTTAAGCCAAGGCGTACTCTCCATCTCTGTTTCAGTCTCTCTTTGTCTGTGTCTGTCCTGTATGTCTGCATGTCTGTCTATCTCTCCCTCCCCCTCTCTCTCTCTCTCGTATCAACCCCACCACCCTTTCTGTTTGTGTCCTCATATACCTCTCTCTTATTGACACACATTCTCACATACAAATGAACACACGCTCAACACAACACACGCATTCACACACACACATACACACACACATACACACACACACACAAACACACACATACGCATGCATATACACTCGCTCATGCTTATATGCACACACCAGAAGACAACACGCACACACACAGACATACATACATACACCACAAGACAACACACCACACAAACACACACACACATAAAACACACACACACACACACACACACACACACACACACACACACACACACACACACACACACTCTCTCTCTCTCTCTCTCTCTCTCTCTCTCTCTCTCACCCACTCACTCGCTCACTGACATACATTTACACACACACACAGAGAATTACTCACTGACACACGTTTACACACACACACACACACACACACACACACACACACACACACACACACACACACACACACACACACACACACACACACACTCACTCACTGACACACATTTACACACACCCCACACACGCATGCACAAACACACTCACACACACACACACACACACACACACACACACACACACACACACACACACACACACACATGCACACATGTATGCGAGCATGCGTATGCATGCAAAAGAGAGAGAGAGAGAGATACATCTGGCTCTTTTTGAAACAGTTCCGTTGAAGAAAAAAAATTGTTTAGTTGGCCTTTTTCAAAATTTGAAAACATTTAGAGTCTAGTCTTGGGAAATATTTGAATTCTAGTATCTATACTTGAATTACCTGGCTGTGATTTTCTTCAAAATTAGTTCATTAGATTTGTGGTGATACTCTCCCTTTCCTCTTGCTCACTCTCTCACTTTTAGTTTTACCCACTTGACAGACTCAAAAACTCCCCGCGTTGTTTTCCTTCAGCTGTTTTCAGTGTCACAGAGGTATTTGTATCTACACATGTCTGTGTATGTGTTTGGATTCATATGCATATGTACATGCTTGGTGTGTGTGTGTGCGTGCGTGCGTGCGTGCGTGCGTGTGTGTGTGTGGTATGCATGTGTTTGCATGATGGGCGTATGTGTATGTAGATTGAGCAGCAAACGGCAGGCAAGAAATTGAAGAAGAAATCCGCCAGGAACAAGAAGAGAAACGACAGCAAGCGGAAGAAGCCAAGGAACGGAAAAAAGCCTTCAAGGAAAAAGCCAACATGTTCAACCAAGCCTAACTGAGCCAGCTACATCACATAAGACTGATGATCGTTATATTGTTTCTCTTTTTTTTTTGTCTCCTTCTGCTTTCTCCTTTCTTCTACTATTTCTTTTTTGCCCCTTCTGTCTTTCTCTCTCCTTCTTCTACTCCTTTTTTTTTGTTCCTTTGTCTTTCTCTTCCTTCTTCTAATCCTTTTTTTTTTTTGTTCCTTCTGTCTTTCTCTCTCCTTTTTAACTCCTTCTTTTTTTGTCTCCTTCTGTTTCTTTTTTCTTCCTTCTTTTTCCTCCTTTTTTTCTTTTTTTTTTTTTTCTGTCTTTCTCTTCCTTCTTTACTCTTCTTTTTTTTTGTCTCTTCTGTCTTTCTCTCTCCTTTCAACTCCTTCTTTTTTGTCTCCTTCTGTCTTTCTCTCTCCTTCTTCAAACTCCTTCTTTTTTGTCTCCTTTGTCTTTCTCTCCCCTTTTCTAACCCCTTCTTCTTTTTGTCTTCTTCTTCTTCTTCTTCTTCTCTTCTCTTTTTCTTCTTCTTCTTTCTTCTTTCTTCTTTTCCTTCTTCTTCTTTGTCTTCTTCTTCTTCTTCTTCTTTTTCTTCTTCTTCTTCTTCTCTCTAGCTTTTGCTCTTTTGTGACCCCAGTGGGGAAAAAGGGAAAACATCATTTAAGAATTGTTTTTTATTGACATCTTTTTATTTTAAAATGCCCACTTTTTCTAGTGGAAAGCAAATTTTTCCCATTGAAATGACACCCAGTTGCTGACTAAAAGTCAGTCATTTTCAGAATTTGTCTTTTATTAGAACAAATCTTAAATAAATGTTAGCGAACGCCCAGAGAAGTGGACAAACGAGTTACAAGAGGAAAACACGAGGGCGTTTCGACCTATTAGGTCTTCGTCTGGTGCTACTTAAACGAATTAAAACAACGAAAATTCACTTAGCTTTGGTCGCTTCAGATCGCTCGGCTTCAGCGAAGGAAGAAGGGTTGAATGAGAACGAGGCATGGTATGTGTGTGTTTTGTGGGGTGTGTGTGTATGTGTGTGTCAGAAGATTTTCTTTGTGGGTGATGATTTTTTTTTAAAACAGATTTTCATCTCTAACTTAGAAATTCATCGAGGAATATGTAGTCTTGTACACCAGCGAGACAAGTGCTTTGAGGGGCATGCTTCCCTATCCCTTATACCGACAGGGAAAGCATGTCCAAAATGAAATACGCATTTCTCTCTCTGTGTCTGTCTCTGTCTCTCTTTCTCTCTCCCTTTCTCTCTCTCTCTTTCTTTCTTCAGTCTGTCTGTCTTTGTCTCTTTTCCCTTTCTCTCTGTCTCCGTTTTCTCTTTTTCTGTCCCCCCTCCTCTACATCCCTCTCTCTTCCTGCATTCAAATGTCTGTCATCTCCATCTTGTTGTTGTTGTTGTTGTTGTCGTACCCTGGCTAAAAGACTCCGGGGATCATCCAAACACCCGAAGTACTTGAACACTATGGTACAAATACATCAGCTGGGGATGAGAACATTACATGTGTGACGTTTTTGATTACCCGCCACATGGGCAGCCACACTCCGACTTCGGGGATTTTGGAGATGATGTTATGTAGGAGCTTGTCACAACTGAAGACAATCCCGCATAACTATGCAGAGCATTACAACATTTTGATTTTAGCCTTGGTGTTCTAGCCTATGTCAATTGGCCTGACACAGCTTAAGCCAAGGCGTACTCTCCATCTCTGTTTCAGGGCTCTCTTTGTCTGTGTCTGTCCTGTATGTCTGCATGTCTGTCTATCTCTCCTCCCCTCTCTCTCTCTCTCGTATCAACCCCCACCCCTTTTTGTTTGTGTCCTCATATACCCCTCTCTTATTGACACACATTCTCAATACAAATGAACCCCACGCTCAACACAACACACGCATTCACACACACACATCACACACACATACACACACACACACAAAACACACACATACGCATGCATATACACTCGTTTATGATATTGCACACACCAGAAGACAACCGCAAAACACACGACATCATAATACACCAAGACAAACACACACAAAACACACACACATACACACACACACACACACACACACCACACACACACACACACACACACACACACACACTCTCTCTCTCTCTCTTCTCCTCTCTCTCTCTCTCTCTCACCCCCCCATCACTCGCTCACTGACATACATTTTACACAACAACAGAGAAATTTCTCACTGACACACGTTTACACACACAACACAAAACACACACACACCCCACACACACCACACACACACACACACACACACAACACACACACACTCACTCACTGACACACATTTACACACACACACACACGCATGCACAAACACACTCACACACACACACACACACACACACACACACACACACACACACACACACACACACACACATGCACACATGTATGCGAGCATGCGTATGCATGCAAAAGAGAGAGAGAGGAGATACATCTGGCTCTTTTTGAGAACAGTTCCGTTGAAGAAAAAAAATTGTTTAGTTGGCCTTTTTCAAAATTTGAAAACATTTAGAGTCTAGTCTTGGGGAAATATTTGAATTCTAGTATCTATACTTGAATTACCTGGCTGTGATTTTCTTCAAAATTAGTTCATTAGATTTGTGGTGATACTCTCCCTTTCCTCTTGCTCACTCTCTCACTTTTAGTTTTACCCACTTGACAGACTCAAAAACTCCCAGCGTTGTTTTCCTTCAGCTGTTTTCAGTGTCACAGAGGTATTTGTATCTACACATGTCTGTGTATGTGTTTGGATTCATATGCATATGTACATGCTTGGTGTGTGTGTGTGCGTGCGTGCGTGCGTGCGTGCGTGTGTGTGTGTGTGTTATGCATGTGTTTGCATGATGGCGTATGTGTATGTAGATTGAGCAGCAAACGGCAGGCAAGAAATTTGAAGAAGAAATCCGCCAGGAACAAGAAGAGAAACGACAGCAAGCGGAAGAAGCCAAGGAACGGAAAAAAGCCTTCAAGGAAAAAGCCAACATGTTCAACCAAGCCTAACTGAGCCAGCTACATCACATTAAGACTGATGATCGTTTATATTGTTTCTTCTTTTTTTTTTGTTTTCTTTTTTTTTTTTTTTGTTATTTATTTCAGAATCGGTTACCATTTATGTTTACATAGTACAAACTGCTTTCACTGCAGAACCTTATTTGTTGATTCGTGTCACACATTGCAAACCAGATCTGTTATTTTTCACAACTATTCACAGTTACGTTTATATAGTACAAACTGCTTTCACTGCAAAACCTTGTCTGTTGATTGGTGGTCACACTTTGCGAACCAGGTTTGTTATATTTCACAACTATTCACACATATGTTTACATCGTACAAACTGCTTTCACTGCAGAACCTTATGCGTTGAGTCGTGACACATGTTGCAAAAACCAGACTTGTTGTATGGAGGTTTAAAACATTGTGCAAACCCGATTTATTGCACGAAGTGTCAGATGGTTCAATCATGTTGTGTCAAGGTCGGTCCCACATCACAAACCTGATGCACTGAGTGTGGTGTGACACATCACTGCCCTTCATTGTCAACACCTGGCGCATATATACACATTGCAAACCATGCTCGGTGAGAATGGTGTCACAGTGTGTTTATGGAAACCTGATTTGTAAAATGGTGTTACTAGCTGTGTACCTGATTTGTCAAGGGATTTCACGCATCACAAGTTTGGTTGAGTTGTCTAATGCATTGCCAACCTTATTTTGTCCAGAGCTGTGTCATACATCATCACAAACTTGACTTGTTAAGAATGGTGGTGTACATCTCATATCTAGTTTGCCTGCAGGTATTCATGATTCAAGGTTACAGCATTAGTGCATCTGTATTAGACTTATTAAACTGCTTTTGTTTATTAGAATATCACTTAGAACTACTCAGACATTTTTTTTAATCCATAGCAATAATATAATGACACATATATGCATAGCAATAGTCCTTTTTTTTATATTTTGTAAAGCTGTTTGATTGAATTGGAGTTTTTGTTTTCATAAAGGGCATTGAAACAGCTGGTTTGTATCATGGCTGTACTTGGTATTTTTTGATGATAATCAGCTGAGCAATGAACAATAATTTATGATATATTATGGATATGTTCTTATTAACTGTTTGTCAAGATTTGTTTCCTGTAGCTTTCCTTTGTGTGCGAATTGCAAGGTGTATTCCCTCAGGCGCTTGCTGGATCTTTCGACAATGCACAACAGAGAAATGAAAATGGAGCATATGCATATACCCTACCATACACACCTGACCGTTACACTCACTCATGCTATGCACCCCTTCTTCCTCATTCACACACATGTACGCATAAGCACATGTGCACACATGCACACACATGTCCATGCATGCGTGCAGTAAAGACACACACACACACACACACACACACACACACACACACACACACACACACACACACACACGCACACACACACATGCACATACACACACGCATGCACGCACGCGCACTCCTTAACACACAAATTTTAGTGACAGACAGCCTGAAAACCAAACAAAGGAAAGGCTGAAAGAAACAAACAAAGGAAAAGCTGAAAGAAACAAACAAACAAAGGAAAAGTTGAAAGAAACAAACAAACAAAGGAAAAGCTGAAAGAAACAAACAAACAAAGGAAAAGCTGAATGAAACAAGCAAGCTTAAGAACAAAAATGCATCCCTGTAAACGGCATATGAAACAAAAACGGTTGCAAGGCACCACTTTTTCCTCTGACTCGGATCTTCAATTTTTTCTTTCACATTTTTCTTTCTGACCCAGATCTTCAATTTTTTCTTTTACATTTTTCTTTAACCCCTTTGGGGCTATTTTCTCATCTTTTTGCTCCAGTGTGTTGTCTGTTTATTTTGTACCAACACATATTCAGTTCTAACCCACTTCTATGATAGTTTACTTCTTTTTTTTTTTTAACCAATAATTCAGGATAAGGCCATAATGACTTTGAATTTTCAGTCTTATCTTTTTGTTTTCCAAAATTTGGAAGGTGGAAATGATTCAGATCGATCAGATCTCCTCTTGTCAGTGCATTTGTGTCTGTCTGCCTTATGTCATCAAAAAAGAAAAAAAAAAGAAAAAAAGGGGGGTTCTGTGAATAGATGGCTATTCATGAAATTTGGATGAATCGCTGGCCTGTAAGGAAACACGATGGTTTGTCTGAAGTAAATAGTTTCAGAGTCCTATAGACCACACACAAGAAAGAGGAAAAAGAAATGAGGAAATCGATGATAAAAAAATCAGTCAGCATGAACTAATGATGCAGTCCTGTAAATCAATGGGATGTATAAATCTAAATGAACTAATGAGTGACTGATAGATTGCTAGATTGATGAATTGTTGTGTAATGATTAATTATGCTTACAAGTCCCTCTAAAGTGCCATTGTCATCAAGTTCTGATTCCCCCTGGCATCAAATGGAGCAAGATCAGTGTGTTAATATGGCTTGACCATCTGTAGTGTTGTACATATATTTTTCGACAGTCCCCCCCCCCCCCCCCCCCCGTTCACTGCATTTTCAAACCAGTCTACTTCCCCACTGCCACTGTTTGTCTTTCTGTTTTGGCCCCACTTGTTCCTTACCTTTGTACTGCTTCATCTGGTGACCTGGACACCTAGGAATCCTGGAAACACAAACACAATAATCTTTCTCCATTGATCGTCAGTCTGTCTACTGATTCTACATGACATCGCATGTGTTGTTGTATCGTGGATTTGTCTGCATGTTTTATGCATTGAGATGTTGTTTTGAATCTGTTTTGTTTGATCAGAACACACTTCATTGGCTTTGTCAACAAATTGATTGGTTGTCCAAGTCGGCTTTATTGGTGCCTGTAATGCCACAGCAACACGGCTGTACTTGCAGGCTTGTGGGGTCCTACAGATGGTTTATTCCAGTTTGCAGCAGCAAATCTTGTGAACAGATTGCTCATCTTTCTTGCCAAAAGGGAACTGTCTGCGTGAAGTTTGACTGGTAGAGGGTACCAAGACAGTGCAGCACCAATTGTCACACCCTGTAGTATGCAGTGTCTGCTTGTTTGTTTTTTCCCAGTGTGAATGTTTGACTTCATAGCTCTCAGTGTGATGAATCGGCATGTAAATTACACATCATCCTATTTCATTTGGTAATGAAGTGGCGCTTTAATTAGATACGAGCTGTGGTAAGGCATTTTACTTGTTAGCTAATTTGTATCAAGTTATCCACTCACTTCATGAATTAGCAATAAGCTGGTACTTAAAGCAAGGGGAAAAAATCTGCTCATAAATTGTCATTTTTATTCCTCTGCTCATGTGTGTTAATCACCCAGCACTTTGTTTAGCAGTTACAAGCTGTCCATTAAAATTGTCAGTCTTGAGTTTATTCAGATTCATCAGATTGGACAGTGCGTACCCAAATCCGATCGTTGACCAGAATACCATGGAAGGCTCTGAAAGAAGTTTGTATTCTGTGGGATCTGTGCGAAAGGGTTCAAGCTTCATGCTTAAGCCTTCATGAAATGAGCATTGCATGTGGCATAGTAGTTTAACACTAACATATGCATAGCTGCCAACTGCTACGATATCGCCGTAGTTTGCTACGCCAAGAGAATGCTTGCTACGACGCTACTACGATCATTAAATTGCTACGGCGAAACAAAAAATTCGAATATACTTTCGTTTTGTTTGGACAGCGCTAAGTAACGTCTCTATCGGTCTGTCGGAACTGCATTTCCGCTTTCGGTTTTACTGTAGCACATAGATTTTTTTTACAATTTGCCCTCTTCCTCTGCTTCATCTCTGTATAATAACATTTATAGATATACTAAGAGTACTGTAGCTTTAATGTGGTCCGTAAAACTGGTTATAGGCCCGATTTCTTTTTAGAACGCGCGCAAAATTAAGTTGCTACTGTCAAATTGGAAATGCTACTGTGAAAATTGTGAAATGCTACTGTAAGCCGCATGAGCAGGTTGGCAGCTCTGCATATGTGTGGTTTGCACTTGGCATGTGTGATTAGACTGTGTTATCACTGCACTGTGAATTTAACGCTGAGCGGGGTTAACATCATGTGTGGTAGATTAGAACTGTAAGATGTATAACAAGCTGAAGAAAATGTAAGCCTTTTTAATATATGGTTACTGGTGCCTCATATGTGATAATCGCAGACAAAGTATCAATGTTAAGAAATACATCCAACCATTCCATATATGAACACTTTCCATAAATCAGTTAACATGAACCTTCTTTTTTTTGTAAGAGCCTAATGAGAATGCTTGCTAGTTTGGAGCTTACAGATTGGTTTATTCAGTTGAATGGCGGTAGTTTTATCAGTTTCTGCATATTATGTTGAATTCACACTCATCTATAGTAATATGTATAATCTGATTGAAGTAGTGGGAAAAAAAAAACAACTGAGTTAATTTGTAAACATTTTTCAGGTAATGCTGTTTGCAGTTTTGACGAAAGTGGTGCAGCTGGTGCCTCAGGATTATGAATCATCTGTGGAGTTCTCTGAATAACTGTGACTTTTTTCTTTGGATAACTGCAACTTTTTTTTTTCTTTCTTAGAATAACTGTGACTTATCTTCTCTGAATTACTGTGAGTTTTTTTCCTTGTGTGAGTTGGACAGCTCTGGGGAGGCTCTGCGTGGTCTGCTGGGCAATAATGATGAAAACTTGAAAACGTGAACTGCAGCACAAGTGTGCCTACAATACTAATTTTTTTTTTTTTTTTTTTAACCCCCCCCCCCCTTTTTTTCTTCTTCTTAGACTTGTTTGGAAGACTGTTGTGCATGTGTATATGTATCTGTGTTTGTGTGTGTGTTGTTATTTGTTTCAATAACAGGTTCCTTCCCACTTTGCTTAAAATCAAAAGAAGATGCAAACCGTATGAATTTGACAGTTTGTGAAGTTAATGGTGAGCTTTAGCTGAAGGTTGGATGGTTTTGATCAAATATTTTCGCATTTTGCTATGATATTGCTCTTGTCTGGAGGGTTGCTTCTCTTTGGCACATTGATGTGAACAAATTAACAATGGAGTTATAAACGACAGGTAATGGTATTCTAGTGTCTTGAACTGTTCATCAGGAGGTAGTCTGTCTTGCTGTTTTAGGTGCCATACCTCCACCGTTACATCAGCCGTGACTTTTTCTCCACATCTTGGACGAAGATTTAGTCTGACTGTGATGTAGGCCTGAGCTGGATCGCTCAGACGGAAGTATGATTATGCCCAGTCCGTACTTGTTATTCTGGGTAATTATATCAGGAGATGTTTATAAAGAAGACAGCAACAGAGCCAGCCGGTGCCCTGAACACAAAATGGACAGATTCTGGAAAATGTCGGCATTTTCTGTTAATGACAGTGCGCAGAATGCTGTCTTTTTTTTCCTTGCCAGTTCTTTGAATAGAGCAAATGAAATAATTCACGGTCTTTTGCAATATTATGTGTCGGCAATATTTTATATTAAACAGATATAGCATGCATAATAAGAATGAAATCGGTGGTTTTTTTTTTTTCTTCCAGAAATACTCTTCCGCCATTGTCTGATTGCTAGTAAAAGTTGATAATCTGTGGCAACATTTTGGAAGGTGTATTATACAGTTGGGACACAGTTCTTTCTCTCATTTCACAGAAAGTCACTGATATGGAGCAGTTTTCTAAGTTGAATACTTTTTTCCATCTTTTTCTTCACTTTGTTGACAATGCTGTGTGCATTGCTGCTATTGTTTATATGTGTTTGTTGTTTGGAGAGTACTTCAGTCTGTGAATGAGTTTTTGCCTGTGGGCACTACCGTTTGGGATGATTGGGTTGTCTTTTTTGGCTTTTTTTTTTAATAATATAGGCTTGAAGAATTGTATAAAAACACACACGCACATTCACACACACATGCACACACACACACACACACACACACACACACACACACACACACACACACACACACACACACACACACACACACACACCACACACACACACACACACACAGAGACATACTCACACACACACACACACACATGCACACACACACACACACACACACACACACACACACACACACACACCACACACACACACACACACACACACACACACACATTTGTACATCAATGCACCTCTTGCACACAGTGTGCAAAACATGCATGCAGACATGTATGCACACCACACGCACATACAAAGTCAGCATTATTTCAAAGTGTGCAATTAACTTGTGACTTTTCGTAGTTTGCATGCATTGTCTGTTCTTTTAAAGATGTGGTTTTAATCGTTAATAATTGCGGTCATTAGTAATGTTTATAAATGCATTCTTTTGAAAATGTTTTTGTATATGTCTGTCTGAAATGTGGATGTGTGTGACTACCATGCTTGTGAATTCGTTTTGTTTTAAATTTACAAAAAACCACAAAGTTTGATGTTAATTGCCTCTTCAGTTTCTTGGCTTTAAACGGAGTAATTACTTACGCGCAAATTCAGTGCAGGATGTAAAGAAAGTATTTTATGAGGGAAATGGTATGCACACTGAAGTAACGACTCTTTGTCCTTACCCAGCATCTTTGTGTGTTGTCATGTATCTCCTGTGTGTCTTGTGCAGAGGATGTGGAAGGTCAGCAAGCACTATGTCTCTGAAATGTATCAGCCTGTTACGCACCATCACTGTAAGTCCAATAATCAGAAACTAATGGGTGTTTATTCAGTGGACGACATGTGTATTTCATTCTTGGCTGTGTTTGCCAGATGTGGTAACAGCCTTCATTTGCTTTGTATCTTCCAAGTTTCCACCCCTGTGATTTAAAAAGGGGGTTCCTGGTAACCAGTCACTCGTACTTCATGATTTTCAAATGACTTTGCATAATGATGGACTGAGGAAAGTATGATAATGTCTGTTCGGAAGGAAGCAGCAGCAAAGACATGCATCTGAACCTTACTTTCTGAAACCTGTCCATAAATTCTTTGCTGTTCCCAGGGTGAGTAAAACATTTACAATTGACTTTTTATCACAGTGAAAGAAAGAAGCCGAGATCTGGCTGGTGGAAGAAGGAGTGGTGTTTTAAACTATCTAGAAGAAAAAGAGTGGAAGGAAATGAGGCTTTTCTTGTTGAAAATTATATATAACTAAAACAAAAGAGATTTATCAAAGAAAATTATAATTGATGGTATCTGTGATGTTGGCTGATGAATATTTATCTTGGTCGTAGAAAGGTGATCGGATGATTGTTGGACTCACTTCGGAAGCAAGAGAAAACTGGCACTGCATTTGTTTTCCTTTCCTTTCCAGGTTTCTACTAGATCGAGTGGAATTCTGAAACTAGTCTTTCACTTAGATGATGAACCAGATATTTACTGTGCAGTGTCTGTTTAGTAAATCTTAATGAATCTTCAGCAAGAACTTGTTATGGAAATATTCTGTTAGTAAAAAGAAAAAAACACACTGATAGTTAAACTAAAATGTTAAAGAACAGTCAAGGTTATTGATCCACTGTTTAATGGATATAGGTGCCAGGAATAGTAGAACTTACATACACACACACACACACACACACACACACACACACACACACACACACACACACACACACACACACATAATGGACGATGGAAGCCATTCTATTCCTTCCACGGTCTAAAAACCTTCCCTGACTTGAATCATGTACCCATTTGCTGCAGGGTGGACAGAGATATAAGTCTGTGATATAAGTCTGGCACCATGAGTGGTTTGAAGTCACAGCTGTCTGCTTTAAGGGCACTTCAACCATGGAATTACAGCGCCCTGAACTAAACTATGTGCAGATGGAAAACAAAAGTACAAGAAACGGATGGCACTGTTCTGTATATAGGCACATTACCTTTGTAGGGCAGTCCAGATTTCACAAGAGAAATGTTTGTGAACATTTTTATACCAAACAGTTATTTTCATTATTGAGAGTACTTGTAGAGCATCAGTCCTCGGTTAGAGATCAAGCTGTAAATACTTTACAATCCATGTTATCATTTACACAATGGACTGTGAACCTTGTACAGGTGACCAAACAACAGCTTGCCGATGCTAATGAATTGTTTCCCAAATAATTCAGGGGAATATCTGTCAATGAATTTTTCACTCATTCTTTTGATTTTTCAAGGAGGGTTCTTTAAGTATGTACATGTGTCAGCCATTCTTATGATCAAACTGGCCTTGGCTTCCAGAATTAGGTGATAGGATTTTAGGTATGTGTAAGGTGTTATGCTTGTGTATATACACAGCACTATGGTCTCATTTGAAGGACTTTTTGGGCATTGGAGTGGGACCCAGTGTTACCTCTGAGGAAAAAAATCCCCCTGTACCTAAACGGCCAAGTACTGTATTTAAGATAGCATTACGATAGAGGATGATTAAACAAGAAGAAATGGTGGATGAATTTGGCCCTTTATTCAGATATCTTCTCCCACTATAGAAACTTTACAGTTTATTTTCATTAAAAAAAAAAAAAGACAGAGAGAGGAAAGAAAAGAAAAAGAGAGACAAATCATAGTGTACTTTTCATAGCGTATTGAGAACATCTATCCATTATGCCTGACAAATCATAGTGTACTTTTCGTTGCGTATTGAGAACATCTATCCATTATGCATGCCTGCCTTCCTGCAAATCCATGCTATGAACATAAGTACGCTTCTTGTCAGTATTATACGATGATCTGCATGACTTCAATAATGTGGTCTCTGTGTATGATTTCTGAACTTGCTTGTGCCAAGGCTTTATATTTTTGCCTTGCTCCTTGTTTCTTTTACTCTACACTTACTTCTGATCTGATCTGAAGTGTAGTTCCTGCATTTTTATTATGACAGAATTTGAACATGTCTGCTTTACACAATTTTCTTTGAAACCATAACCAGCAGTTGGCCTTGTGATATGTCTTTATCTAGGGACTTAGGATTTACTGTCTTTGGTCAATACATTCTGAAAATGTTGTTTTTCAGGTGGAAGAAGTTTGTACCTGTAGTGAAGTGAGTTGGTCTTGCAATGAAGCAAGATTTTTTGTCTGCTTGTTTTCGTTTGCTTAACACATTATTGAAAATCTATCAGCTGGAGTGTAATTTGAAGCACTAGCATAATCTGAACGGAAAATAAGAGTCAGATTCACTGTCTCTCTCTCTGTCTCAGTCTCTCTTTCTCTCTCTCTCATACACACTCCTACACCCCCCACCTCCCACTCTCGCTCTCTCTGTCTCTCTGTCTCTCTCTCTCTCAAGAGTTTATTTCAAAAGCAGACGAACTGAAAGTAATAAAGTAATGAACTACAGATCTTTTTTTGTCATTTTGAAAGACCAGTGAGTTTACTTCCCCTCTGTTCTGGTCCACTGCATCCTTCCTCTTCCTTTTCAGCTGTATATTTTATTTTGAAAGTAGAAAGTACATGCCTGGGAACACATGTGTTTGATGCTTGAAGGCTGCAGCTTGATCTGAT
>CM031611.1:78426544-78441544 GCA_018398815.1 Conus ventricosus
AAAAATTAAGTATTATTTTGCTGAAGGCAGAAACAATAAAATGAAAGGACAACAAAGGAAAGACCCTTGTTTGTTAAAATGGAAGAAAGCATTGTGATGAAGGTACAGAATATCATCATTGATGTCCCTGTGGGGTTTGTAAGCAAACCGCAGTGGGTCAAGATACTAGTTTGTGAAAGTTAACAGGTGTTGGAGAATAAGATTTGCAAAGCATTCCCTGACTTTGATGGTCATACCTATTGGGCGGTAATAGTCTAGAGTTGATAGAATCTGTTTCCTTGAGATTGGACAGAGAGTGGATTTTTCTACCATGCACTGGGGACATAGAACTCGTTAAAAGACCAGTTGAAGATTTAACCAAACATACGACAGAGTTGAGTGGCTCCTTTATATTGTCTGGATTAAAAAAAAAAACACTAAACAAGTACCCCTCCAGTTTCAAAGTCCTGTTTATCATCTCCATCCTTGACCCTTTCATGTCGCTCTCACATTACCCTGTTTAGTGCCTGTCGCTCTCACATTACCCTACTTAGTGCCTGTCCAGCTCGTCCCTTTCACATCGGCAGGTAAAATCGTTCATTTTAATGGCAAAATCAACCTGTTCATGATTTGGTTTTGACAAATGCCTGTTGTGTTTCTTCAGTAAGAGTTTTCAGCCATGGATGCTACACCTTACTTTTGAAATCTCTGTGTTCTTCACATTATTCTCTTCTTACTTTCTTTTTTTTCTTTCTTTCTTTTTTTAATATTTTTTTTCTTTCTTTTTTTTTCTTTTTTTTTCTTTCTTTCTTTCTTTTTTTATTTATTTATTTTTTTGAATTTGCGTTTTCCCTTTTCTGTTGCCTGTCTGTTTCTTCTCTCACAAAACCATTTTGAGAATGTTTGTAAGACTCGATCGCAAAGGCTGGTCCGCCAGATCCTCTTCCCATTGCGTTCCTGGCTCATTAGGTTATTGTGAAGGTCAGTCATCTGCTGACGCTGGTCCATAAACTACTCTTTCTAATTCTTTCCTTATTCAGAGATGAAAATTCAGCCGCTGTGCGTTTTCGTTTCCATGGATTATCGAATGTAATAAAGCCCTGTAACCTGCACGACAAGCGTGTACATGTGCGGAAGTACTGTTTTGCGTGTTTGCGTGTTTGTGAGTAGTGCATGATTACTCTTTGTGTCTTTGTGTGTGTGAGTGTGCACATGTGCGCAGAGGCGAGTTCTCGCACGCGCGGGCGCGCGCGCACGCGCGCGCGCACGTGTGTGTGTGTGTGTGTGTGTGTGTGTGTGTGTGTGTGTGTGTGTGTGTGCGTGCATGCGTGCGTGCGTGTGTGTGCATATGCGCGCGCGCGTGCGTGTGTGTGTATGTGTGTAAGAGAGAGAGAGAGAGAGAGAGAGAGAGAGAGAGAGAGAGAGAGAGAGAGAGAGAGAGAGAGAGATTGTGTGTTTGTAAATTTGTATGCATGTGTATACATGCATGCGTGTGAGCATGCGTGCACGCGCTCGTGCCTTTGTGTGTGTGTGTGTGTGTGTGTGTGTGGTGTGTGTGTGTGTGTGTGTGTGTGTGTGTGTGTGTGTGTGCATGCATGCGTGCTTGCTTGTGCGCATGTTTGTGTGTGTGTGTGTGTGTGTGGTGTGTGTGTGTGTGTGTGTGCGTGTGCGTGTGTGTGTAGGTCTGTGCATCATTGTCAGTGTGCATCATGCACGCGTCATATGTAATGTAGTGGGGTGTGGTGTGAAATGGTGGGGTGTGGTGTGATGCGGTGTGGTGTGTACGTATGTCTCTATTAGTGAGTGTGTTTTATGAGTGTGTTGACTCGTCTTCAGTCGGCGTGTCTATGTGTGTAGGTGCAGAGGACATTCTTCTCTTCTTTTCTTACCGCTCTTTCTTCTGTATTCATGGTACACGGCGCAAATCAGTATGGACAACAGCTTTCGTCTAATCTCCGACAGATGGGAGTTTTTTTTTTTTTTTTTTTTTTTGCTGTCCCAACCTCTGCGCCACTTCAGAGGCAGTGCACCCACGCCGCTCATTCCGACACCCCGTCCACAGCCACAGCCCGGTCGGCCCCGCCGCAGCCCGGCACCGGCAATCCACAGGGAGCAGTCAATGGCAAGTCGTCAAGAGGCAACCCACCGGAGGAGACCACTGCACTGCTGCCGAGTCACTTCGGTGGTGTTCAGTGGCGCCTGTTCTGATCTAACATGCGCAGGACGCCACCTACTAAGCCCCCTACTGACGACAATAATTGCTTAGTCGCGGAGCGGCTGAGTGAGCTCTCCCTCCGGAGGGCGCCACCACGTCCGTCCAACGACAGCCCCCATGGACTCGCCGACACCGGTGACCCCGACGGAACCAAACCAAGGCCACAGACGTGGAGAGGACATCGAAATTGAGGTCACCATGAGAGCAGGGCATGAAGGGCCACAGATTTGAGACATCTTTTTTTAATGCTGATCGATGAGAATGAGGATGATTAAGATGATGTACGGATTTCCATTTCGGTCTGAGACTACATGACAGGGCTGTATTCTACGCTTCCTTTCATAATATATCCCGGCGTCAACCAGGCCCGAGAGATACAGGCACCTGCAGTGTTGGTCAGGAAATTTGAGCAACACTATCAGAAACGCATCCATTAAGTGGATGAAACTCGACTCTGTGGTCCAGTCTTCCCAACTGAGTCCGCAGCAAACTCAACTCTGGGTAGGAGCCGGACGGGGCAGAAAACCCCACATGACTCTGATGGGATTCGAACCCACGACCTCCCAGCCGGGAGTCCGCGACGCTAACCACTTCGCCTGGTACAGATGGGAGTTCTAACACATATTCTCTCTCTCTCTCTCTCTCTCTCTCTCTCTCTCTCTCTCTCTCTCTCTCTCTCTCTCTCTCTCTCTCTCTCTCTCTCTCTGGGCTGGGTGGAAAAAAAGCATTTGTATTGCTTATCTCATTACCCTGGTAAAATAAAATTTCGTTCGTTCGTTTGTTCGTTCGTTCTCTCTCTCTCTCTCTCTCTCTCTCTCTCTCTCTCTCTCTCTCTCTCTCTCTCTCTCAACAACAACAACAACAACAACAAAAGGTAAAAAGATGGCGGCGTGTCAACAGCTTCTGTGTGGTGCTTCGTCTTCAATACTGGTTTGCAGCGTCAGCTTCTTCCGTTGGCAACAGGAGTGTGATGGTGACGTCAGCTTCTTCCGTTGGCCAACAGGAGTGTGATGGTGACGTCAGCTTCTTCCGTTGGCCAACAGGAGTGTGATGGTGACGTCAGCTTCTTCCGTTGGCAACAGGAGTGTGATGGTGACGTCAGCTTCTTCCGTTGGCCAACAGGGTGTAATGGTGACGTCAGCTTCTTCCGTTGGCCAACAGGAGTGTGATGGTGACGTCAGCTTCTTCGTTGGCCAACAGGAGTGTGATGGTGAGGTGTCTCGTGTTACGTGGAGCGATGGAGACTGGAAAAGAATGATGGACTTGGGCTTGTGGAGAGGCAGAATTGGTCTTTCATGTGTCAATGGACAAGGCGGGATCTGTGCTGAGACAGCTTTATTCGCATCTCATTTGCGGCGTTGTCCGTTGTTGCTTCGGCTCAAAAGTGTGTTCTGCAGAGTCTCAGATGACTCACACGGTTTTCGCACAGCGACATGGCCAGCAGTTCCAGAACAATTAAAACGATCCTCTTTGAATCGAAACAGGTCAAAGACGTTTGTTTTCTCCAAAGGTGGCTGGATTGGTGTCGTGTTCCCTTGGTAGTACCGCCCGTCTGGCCGATGGAAGATTGTCGTTGAGAGGACTGCACCGTCTCGTGGCCCCTGCTGACTGGGGGCAAGAGGGACTTTCGTGGTTTGTTATCGCGTACTGTGGCTTTGTTTGTCGTGGCTGCTGCTGACTGGGCTGCACCTTGTGCAAGAGGGACTTTCGTGGTTTGTTATCGCGTACTGTGGCTGCACCTTGTGCAAGAGGGACTTTCGTGGTTTGTTATCGCGTACTGTGGCTGCACCTTGTGCAAGAGGGACTTTCGTGGTTTGTTATCGCGTGCTGTGGCTGCACCTTGTGCAAGAGGGACTTTCGTGGTTTGTTATCGCGTGCTGTGGCTGCACCTTGTGCAAGAGGGACTTTCGTGGTTTGTTATCGCATACTGTGGCTTTGTTCGCAGTTCCAAAGCCGGCTTCTGAGGACACTTGAATCGACGTGTGTGCTGCGTCTGGACTTATTCTGCTTATTCTACAGGAATTTAACGTGTGGAACCTTGGATACCCCCGCAAGGCTTCTGTGTCGTGACCTATTTAGTGCACACTGTTGATATGTAGTCAGCGAGGAACTTTTTCTGCATAACCAAACTCGTCTACCCCCCCCCCCCCCCCCCTCCGGCTCCTCGAAGTGGAGTACGATACACTGAAAATCCTGCCTGACAGCACAACCCAGCACATGATACACGGCCACACATGATTCTAGAGGTGAGTGTGTTTCACTTTCTGTAGCATACAGAAATAACAAACATGGCTGATCAGAAGCGCACCTTGTACGAGACAAGTTCAAAGGGTCGCAAAGGATCAAGTACAGGCGATGACCGCACACAATCCAACCAGAACAACGACTGTGGCCACTGCACAATTCCAGTCTGTGCCCGAGACAAGGCACTCCGGTGCGAGATATGTGATTTGTGGTTCTATACCGCCTGTGTCGACGTTGATGACACAACTTACAAGGCCATTAAGAAAGACGATGAAAGGCCCACCCCACAATTGCACTGGTATTGTGGTCAGTCCTGCAACCGAGGTATCCACAAGTTTCTCAGTGGTATGGAAGATCTGAGGACAGACATAGACGTCGCCGAACTCTCAAAGAACGTGGAAGCCGTCGCTGCCACTGTGAACCAGATATCAGAAGGTGATCTCCCCCAGAAAATGGTTGAGAAAATTAAAGACATTACAGATGAAGCCACCAAGAACATCACATCGCAGGCAGCAGTACAGGCGGTCCCATGGAGACTCAAATCGCTGACATTGTGGAGAGCAAGACAGCAGAAAAGGTAGTCGAAATGGAAGACAGGAACCGAAGAAAAACCAATCTTATCATCTTCAAAATCAAAGAGAGTACCGCCACTGAATCAGTGGACAGGAAGGCAGAAGACACAGAGACCGCAAAGAAAATCGTGAAGGATCTGAATATCCCCTATCAACCAACGGACATCAGAAGACTGGGCAAGCCGAAGGAGAAGGATTATGAAGGTCCCCCAAGACCAGTGAGACTAACCTTCGCCACTATGACACAGAGAGACGAGACTGTGCGTACCTACCATAAAAAGAGGAAAGAACAAGAAACCAATAAGGATGCCGCTGCAACTCCCATCTCTGACATCGGCATGAGAAAGGATTTGATCCCCGCAGAATGCAAGGAAGAGACAGCACTCTATAGTGAGCTTCAAGCGAAGAGGACCAGGCGTCGGGGGATGACAAAGCGAAGTGGGTGAGGCGCAACAAGCGTGTGGTCTTCCTCAGGAAACTGCCAGATCAGGCGGCCGAGGGAGGTTCGGGGTAACGAAACTCTCAATCCCCAATACACATGGATTTAAATCTTCTTCATCTTCATCATCTTCGTCAGCTTTTGGACGTTCGTCCAAACACCAGAAAAACACAGCCAGCGCTTCCTTGAAATCATGCTCGTGCCTCTACAGCAACGTAGATTCCTTACCCAACAAGAGGAGTGAGCTACAAGCCTTCATCAGCATTTACAAACCATCAGTAACTGGAATCACAGCCGTCGATCACTTGGAAAGATTTGAAAGGAGAATTGTTAACAGAAAAAGAAAATCAGTGTGCAGAGCAAGGTTTTCGTGAGAAATTTCGTGCTGTTCGGCCTGATGCGAACAAATCATTTGCTGCTTTTTCCCCCCCCAAATCGTTCCAGTCACTTTATTGACTGATGGATTCATTTGTGGAGGATCACACTTGATTTTTGAAGTTTGTGTGATTTTGTTTTATATATATATATATATATATATATGTATATTATATATATATATATATATATATATATATTTTTTTTTTTTTTTTGAACACATTTTACATAGCGTTTCCAAAGATTTAGCAGTTTTTCTTCGTGAACGAAACTTGAAGACTGTGTGAGACGTGTGTAAACTCACTGATCGATACAAGAGTGCACATCTTTGGAAAAGTTTTACACAAAAAGCCAGATTTCAAACAGTTGAAACGAATGCCAGGTCTTTTTTTTTCTTTTCCGCTTTTGTGTAAGAAAAAGCCGTGACGGTATTATTGTACGGGTGGCAGATGCCCAAACAATCGGCAGTGGACGGTATTATTGTACGGGTGGCAGATACCCAAACAATCGGCAGTGACGGTATTTTATCTACGGGTGGCCGATACCCAACAATCGGCAGTGACGGTGTCACGGACAAAAAAATGAAACAACCTAACTTGGGGAAACAACCTAACTTGGGGGAAACAACCTAACTTGGGTGTCGCCAGCCAATTTGTTCGGACCTAAGTCCAAACTCAAACATTCTAGGCGTCAGAAAGACGGGCCCATAGGTCGGGTCCGGCCAATTAAGCTTAGTGGAGAGGCTTCGGGAAGACGGTCTGTCCGGCTATACGGGCTAAGCAGCTTGACCGACGCCTCAAATGTCTAGCGAGACGAGTCGCAGAGCCGAGCTCAAGCTCATCTAGCCACTTTGTGGAACCAACGTCATTGTTACTCGGACGTCGTGGTGCCTACCCAGACTCAGCTGGCCAATTAGATTGACCAGTGTCCACCACTAAGCCACACCGCGCCAGTGAAGTAGGGAAGGGGGAAGGTAGTGTGTGGTGGGGTGAAATCTACTAATCAATTAAATGACCAATTGACCACCACAGAGAGTAAGGCGTGTAGAGGGGACTGTCATGATTTGAACGTCCAATGGAATTAGAGGGAGACAACCTCGGGTGTCAGGGGTAAAAATACTGACCAATGGTACTCGCCCGTTTTTTGGACAGATCGGAACGAATAAAGGAATGCGTGAGTGAGAGAAGACGGAGAACGAGGGGGAGAACGAACAGAGACAGAGAGATGAGGAGGTTTTAGGTGTAGTCTCTGCACGAGGGAAAAGGCAGAGAGATGAAGAGAGGGGAGAAGAGAGGGGAAGAACGAACAAGGAGAGACAGAGAGAGGAGAGGTTCTAGGTCTGCTTGAGAGAAAAGCAGAGAGATGAGGGGAGGAGAGAAGAGAACCAAGTTGAGAGATTAGCATGAGATAGTACTGCAGAGGAAGGACTGAGGAGAGATGTGGAGAGAGAAAGAGAGTTGCTAATTTATGAAGAAGAAAAGAAAGAAAAGAAAAAAGAAAAAAGCAACCATGTCCATTTGATAAGAGCAGACTAGAAGAGAGAGAGAGAGAGGAGAGCGCAATGCGTTAATGCAGGAAGAAAGAAAGGAGAACAGATCGATGTTGATAGTCACTGTTCTACCCTAACCGGGGTTCGACCTCATACCTGGCAGCGTCACTTCGCCAAGCAGAACCACAGACCAACGCCAACAGTCTCACCTGACAGGCGCCATCAGACCAACACCAGTGCCGGCAGTTGTGTCGTGTTGTGAAAGTGACAGTGAAAAGAAAAAGAAAAGAAAAGAAAAGACAGTGATTCGTGAATAGTTAAGATCACCTGGCCAGGTAAAGTAGAAATCTGTTTATACCCGGGTTAGTTAATGATGTTTTAGATAAATGATTTTGTGAAGTTCAGGAAAGAGAGAATGTTTTATTTTGTTTCATTCCATATGCATTGATGGTTCGTTCTATGAACATGTGTAGTAAAGTTATAGACTTTACTAGTGGTTGATGTGACGAATGCATGATATATGAATGAGATCGTAAGCAAGCTGTGAGTGTGTTTGGGCTGTGCGCTAGTCCTTCCTCCACTGACATTACACCGAGGTTGACAATTTATTGGCGAGCTTGCCAGGATATTCTGGCCCATTTATTATAATTGTTCAACTTCTCAGAGAGGAAGCTGGTGGGATTCAAGTGTTGTAATCCTAGACAAGGGTTGTCTTACTGTATGTTCCCAAGATAGTTAAATACTAGGCTTGGCATTGCTTCCAAGATAGTTAATACTAGGCTTGGCATTTCAGCCCCAGAGTACTCATTTCGCACAGATTTCCTATAATTCGCTCTCATAGTTGGGTTTCAGGCGCTGGGCGTCTTATAAAAACTAACTACGTTGTCCCAAGCTAATATTATCATTCTTTAGGATTGTGCTATTACGTCACTCGTGTCGGTAACCACCAGTTTGGCTGTCGTAGTAATAAAATCTTGTTCAAAAAAAAAAAAAAAGAGAGATATAATGGGGGAAGAAAAGAACACCCCTATTGAACAACAATTAGAGTTGAGTGGTACGAAAAAGGAGTTCGCTGAATTGAAAGAGCTAGTTATGAAAGAACAGATTTTGTCAGGTTGCGGCCCTGAGTTAACCATACATTGAAAGAGAGACAGCAGAGACAGCAGGGGAGTTGTTGAAGTTCGCAGAGGTGTATAGAGAGGCACGTTTGGGCACGAAGGTGCAGGAGAAACAGGTGCTAGGCACAGGTGAAAAAGAGTGCAAGGAGACTAGGAGATTTTTCTGCAAAGTCTGCAAACCCAGTGGTGGGGCAGAAGGAAGGGAAAAGGGGAAACATTAGGTTTTTTCATTTGTCACAAGAAGGGACATGTGGCGAGGGATTGTCGCATGAGGTTCCAGAAGGCAGCAGCCTTGCAAGAGGTGGATGAGGGTCGTCAAGGGAAACGACCCAGCATGGAACCAAAAGGGATTCAGTCTGAAGAGGGTGGAGTGCAGCCTGTGGCTAGCACTGGACAGCAGTCAGTGTCAGGGATGGAGGGCACTAGGCTGAGTGGTTCGTTACCAGTGGAAGAAGGGTGGATTGGCCAGCGGGGGGTGAAAGTGTTACGAGACACTGGTTGTTCTTTGGGGGGGTAGTACGAACAACGCTGGTCGATAAAGGGATTTGACAGGGCAAATCCAGACCTGTACTCTAATCGATGGCACTGTGAGGGAGTTTCCAGTTGCTAAGATAGAAGTACGTACCCTTACTTCCAGGCGAGTTGTCTGCGTTGGTGATGGAGAAACCCCTTCACGATTTGATCATTGGAAATATTCCAGGTGCAAGGGATCCAGGGGATCCTGAGTTGTTGACTGCTACAGGGCAGCAGTTCAGACACGGAGCAAGAAGGAGGAAAAGGTTGTTAACCGTTAGTTGTTCCAGGAAGGAAGTCGGGCATAGATGTGTCGCCTGATGAGTTTAGGGCAGCGCAGGAACAAGACCCTTCGCTCGTGAAGTCTTGGGAGTTGGCAAGAGGTGGAGAGAAACAGGAGGTTAGAGGAGGTGAGACAGAATGTCTTGTGAAAGGCGGGCTGTTGTACCGAGTGTTCACCAAGGGGAGACAGGTAAGGTGACCACTCAGTTAGAGGGACCAGCGTGTTATCGTGACACTGTCATGTCAGTGGGGCACGAGTCGCTCATGGCGAGTCATCTCGGCACCGGTAAAACGGCTGACCGAGTCTTTGATGATTTTTATAGGCGCAGCAGCAATCATTGATGAGGTGAAGGAGACCCCGCAGAAGAAGGGAGATTTGTTGCCTAAGTTTCCAGAAGAGTCATACAGGGGTGTGTCACTGTATGAAGGGCTAGACAGTTGGAGTTCCTAGTTTTGTTGTCGGAGGCGACACAAAGCAGCCAGAAAGGGAAAGGTGGAGAAGATGATGAATTCAGAGAGACCAAAGACCAAAACAGAAGTCAGGAGTCTGCTAGGTTTTGTTGGCTTCTACAGGGGGTTTGTTCCAAATTTTGCTGCGATCACGAGTCCTCTCAGTGATTTGGTCAAGGCAGGGAAACCGGCAGTGGTCGAGTGGTCAGACGCTGCAGAGCAAGCACTGCAGACAGGTTGGAAAGACTAGGTTCCCGTCCCATCTTGAAGCTACCAGATATGTCCAAACCATTTTTGTTGCGGACAGATGCATCAGGCGGTGGGATAGGTGCAGTATTGTTGCAGGAGCATGAAGAGGTCGAGTTTCCTGTGAGATATGCTAGCAGGAAGTTGACAAAGTGTGAAGAAGGGTACGCAACGGTGGAGAAGGAGTGTTTAGCTGTCGTGTGGGCCGTGCAGAAATTCCACAAATACTTGTATGGGAAAGAGTTCGTGATCGAGACGGATCATCAACCACTCAAATTCCTGCAGGAGGCACAGTTGAAAAACAGCAGAGTTCTGCGTTGGGCAATGGCACTGCAGCCCTACAGGTACCGAGTGCAGTACATCCCAGGTCGACAGAATGTCGGAGCTGACTATTTAAGTCGTGTAGTCTAGCAAGCTGCAACTCAGAGGAAGTCAGTCATATCCAGGGTGCATTGTTGATAATATGTGTTGATTCCAGTTATGTTGATTGGATATGGGTTCATTCCCAGTTGGCTATGGTTCATATTTTTTTTTTGTGTGAGACTTGTTCATATTTTTCTTTGTGAGACTTGTTCATGTGGATGTAGTTATGCTTGGAGCATACAATCGCTTGTGTAGTGATGCATTATTTGCAATAAGCGAGGATGGAGATTCCTCAGTGAAGTGTCATGGATCGTGATCATATTATATTGTGCTTTTTATAAGAATTGTGAAAAGAAGATGTGGCAAATCCGCAGGTAGGGAATTGCATAAGTGTGCACAGAGGTCGTTATAAAATGAGTGAAATAACGCAAGAGCGCACGTCAATGATAACTCATTGGAGTGGTATTCACTAATTGTATATTTTTAACTTATAAACCGTTGGTTGTAAAGTATTTTCCAAACTTTGCGCGTGTAGCTGTGTGTCAGCAAATTCGGTTGTTGTCCTTTTTGTACCGTTGTTTTGAGACAATGCGGAGCATGGTCTTTTGCAAGGGGAAATTGTCACGGACAAAAAATGAAACAACCTAACTTGGGGGAAACAACCTAACTTGGGGAAACAACCTAACTTGGGGTGTCGCCAGCCAATTTGTTCGGACCTAAGTCCAAACTCAAACATTCTAGGCGTCAGAAAGACGGGCCCATAGGTCGGGTCCGGCCAATTAAGCTTAGTGGAGAGGCTTCAGAAGACGGTCTGTCCGGCTATACGGGCTAAGCAGCTTTGACCGACGCCTCGATGTCTAGCGAGACGAGTCGCAGAGCCGAGCTCAAGCTCATCTAGCCACTTTGTGGAACCAACGTCATTGTTACTCGGACGTCGTGGTGCCTACCCAGACTCAGCTGGCCAATTTAGATTGACCAGTGTCCACCACTTAAGCCACACCGCGCCAGTGAAGTAGGGAAGGGGGAAGGTAGTGTGTGGGGGGGGTGAAATCTAGCTAATCAATTAAATGACCAATTGACCACCACAGAGAGTAAGGCGTGTAGACGGGACTGTCATGATTTGAACGTCCAATGGAATTAGAGGGAGACAACCTCGGGTGTCAGGGGTAAAAATACTGACCAATGGTACTCGCCCGTTTTTGGACAGATCGGAACGAATAAAGGAATGCGTGAGTGAGAGAACGGGAGAACGAGGGGGAGAACGAACAGAGACAGAGAGATGAGGAGGTTTTAGGTTAGTCTCTGCACGAGGGAAAAGCAGAGAGAATGAAGAGAGGGAGAAGGAGGGGAAGAACGAACAAGGAGAGACAGAGAGAGGGAGAGGTTCTAGGTCTGCTTGAGAGAAAAGCAGAGAGATGAGGGGAGGAGAGAAGAGAACCAAGTTGAGAGATTAGCATGAGATAGTCTGCAGAGGAAGGACTGAGGAGAGATGTGGAGAGAGAAAGAGAGTTGCTAATTTATGAAGAAGAAAGAAAGAAAAGAAAAAAGAAAAGAAAAGCATCCATGTCCATTTGATAAGAGCAGACTAGAAGAGAGAGAGAGAGAGAGAGAGCGCAATGCGTTAATGCAGGGAAAAAAGAAAGGAGAACAGATCGATGTTGATAGTCACTGTTCTACCCTAACCGGGGTTCGACCTCATACCTGGCAGCGTCACTTCGCCAAGCAGAACCACAGACCAACGCCAACAGTCTCACCTGACCAGGCGCCATCAGACCAACCCAGTGCCGGCAGTTGTGTCGTGTTGTGAAAGTGACAGTGAAAAGAAAAAGAAAAGAAAGAAAAGACAGTGATTCGTGAATAGTTAAGATCACCTGGCCAGGTAAAGTAGAAATCTGTTTATACCCGGGTTAGTTAATGATGTTTTAGATAAATGATTTTGTGAAGTTCAGGAAAGAGAGAATGTTTTATTTTGTTTCATTCCATATGCATTGATGGTTCGTTCTATGAACATGTGTAGTAAAGTTATAGACTTTACTAGTGGTTTGATGTGACGAATGCATGATATATGAATGAGATCGTAAGCAAGCTGTGAGTGTGTTTGGGCTGTGCGCTAGTCCTTCCTCCACTGACATTACACCGAGGTTGACAGACGGTATTATTGTACGGGTGGCAGATACCCAAACAATCGGCAGTGACGGTATTATTGTACGGGTGGCAGATACCCAAACAATCGGGTTTCAGACCAAAGGAAATATCAGAGCTCTGTTTCAAGATGTCCCCCAAGATCAGCCTCAAAGTGCTCCCCTGTCAAGAGGAAACCAGACAAATTCCCGTATACATCTACAGTCCCGAGGAATGTGTGGTCGTGGTGTGAATGTGAATGCGAGAGGTGGTGATGTACCCTTGTGATGGTCCCCATGCGCAAACTAGTCAAGCCGATGTTTGAAAAGGGAACACGAAACATGTTCTTGTAGTTGAAAGCCAAGTGTCTGACTTCAAGTAGAAAAGCCCACAGTTAATGGCTTTAACGGGTGTACAGCGCACATTGTAACAATTGTTACAGTTTGCACGGTTGTTACAATTTACGCTGTCACAAATGGGACATTACTAAGCGATACAGGCTGTACTCAGCTGGCGTGAGACGTTCCCTTTTTAGGGATGATCAACACACCGGCACTACACAACAATGCTGCACGTTTGATCGACGTGTAAGAGTCATTCCCTGAGTTAAAAATAACAATTTCCGCACCCTGTTTTTTTTTGCGGTGGATTAGGTGCATGTGTCTTGAACTCCCTAGTGGTAGACCTGGTCCTTGGAAATATTGCCTGGTGTACATATAATCTACACGTGATGGAAATGGTGGCTCCCAAGACGAAACAAGCGAGTAAACCTGTAAACCCCCTTGTTGTCCCTTGTTGTCCCTTGTTGTCCCCACTACTCCAACCTTGAATGTGACCCCACATAATGTTACAAACCTTCAACAACAACAAAATGATGTGTTGTACAGAGATATGAAGATGAAAATGTTGTTACACATCTGCCCATTGTCCCACCTTTGTCCCTGAGTCTTACATATGTGAAGGCATGTTCTGTAGCAGAAGAACAGGTGGCAGTGGACTGGTTGAGTGTCGATGCTGCGTGAGCAAGAGTCTGACAATATGTCACTGAGAGAAGACCAACATAGGAAAGAGAGCGGACAGGCAAGACGGTAAAGAATGATAAAGAAAACTGGCGATAGTGAATAGAGGGGAGAGGGAAGGTTGCTGTAACATATACATGAGGTCAAGAATGAGTAAGGTGGTTGTGTGTCTGTGCAGAGTACTGGGGGTCGGAGTTGTAGGAGTAGATATTGACATGCTGTTTGGGATGTTGAGAGTTTGCAGAGGGTCCCTAGTCTGGCAGTAAGGTGGCATACCTGCATAGTACACAAAAAGTTGTCTCTCTGTGACTGCCAAAGCGCCAAGACTGTGATATTATTAAAGTTGTGTTGCAGCCGGTCGAAGTGCGGAGCGACTGCTTTGAGTCAAGGATGGGGGATGTCGGCCAGGTGTTCAAATATGTGCATCTTAAGTGTGCGGGAAGTCTCACGTGTATAGATCATACTGCACATTTTGCAGTAGATAGCGAACACGATGTGGCGGCTGTGACAAGAGAATGTGCTGTGTAATTTCAAATGGGCCTTTAGGGCCATGTAGGATCGAGTCTGGCTTGGTGAGAGGACAGATTTTGCAGTGTGGCTTTGAGCAGGGAAAAAAGCACACACACACACACACACACACACACCACACACACACACACACACACACACACACACCACACACACACACATATCCACTTAAGTATACACCACATATCTATCTATCTACATAATACCACACACACACACACACCACACACACACACACACACACACACACACACACACACACACACACACGCGCGCACGCACGCACGCACGCAAGCACGCGCGCATGTGTGTGTGTGTGTGTGTGTGTGTGTGTGTGTGTGTGTTTCTGTCTCACTCTCTCTTATTAATTAATGACGATACACCAATAAGCAGCCGTAAATACAGAGAGAGAGAGAGGGAGAGAAGAGGAGAGAGAGAGAAGAGAGAGAGAGAGAGAGAGAGAGAGAGGAGAGAGAGAGAGAGAGCAGTACGTACAAGTGAATATGGATACTCATTACTCGACGGTGAAAGAAGAGGAATGTACAAGTGTGGAGGTGTGAGGAGTGATGAGAGACGAGAAGGCAAAACATTTTGACAAGCAAGACGATGAAATCGGGTAAGACTTGAATATTTTACTCAATAAGACCTCGTGTGTTCTAACTGAGGACGCGGGGAAAGGTAAGGGGATCAAGAGATCATCGGGATTGGCGTATTTTTCACATAATTATGAGGGCGCGTATGTATACTATAGGGAGGAGAAAGTGAGGGTGGGGGAGAAGGGCGGGGGGGTGGGGGGGGGGGGGGGGGGGGGGTGGGGGGGGGGGGGGGGGGGGGGGGGGTTCAGAGGGAGGGGGAAAAAGAAAGCTATTATTTGTCATTGTGTGCGAGGGGTCGGGGGGGAGGGGGGGGGGGGGGAGGTGAAGAGGGAAAAAGGGTGTTCAGGAGGAGGGTTGGAGGTAGCATGATGGTGTAGAAAGGGTTTGTTACAGGCTGTTTCAGAGTGACTTTGGTGAACGTTTGGGGGCAGCGCGGGAGGAGGGGGTAGAA
>CM031611.1:78446544-78449971 GCA_018398815.1 Conus ventricosus
AAATTGCAGACCCTGTAAAACTAGATGTTTCTTAATACTTTTCCTTGCAACTCTGCTGTACGCAGGGTACACAAAATCAAGCAAATCAGCAATGCTAATTATTTTCATCAGATGTACAACAGATGGGCACGCTACATACATGCTGAAGAGAGAGAGAGAGAGAGAGGAGAGAGAGAGAGGAGAGAGAGAGAGGAGGGAGGGAGGGAGAGAGAGAAGAGACAGACAGACACTGAGAGCTGCAGGGAAAAGGCGAAAGAAATGTTATATTCGGGGGCCCAGAAAGGGGAACAGCACTGATATTATACTTGGGGCACAGAGAGAGGGGCCGAAATGAGGTGTTCGGGGAATAGGGAAATTAGAAACGAAAACTGTGATATTTGTGAAACGGGCAGAAGGGCAACAGAAATGTTTTATTATGGGAGAGGAAGAGGGACAACACAAACGCCATATTTGGTTAACAGGGTGAGAGACAACACAAACGCTATATCTTGGGTCAGGGAGAGGCACAAAAAACCCGCTATATTTAGGCAACAGGGAAAGGGACAACACAAACGCTGTGTTTGGGGAACAGGGAGAGGGACAACACAAGCGCTGTGTTTGGGGAACAGGGAGAGGGACAACACAAACGCTGTGTTTGGGGAACAGGAAGAGGGACAACACAAATGCTGTGTTTGGGAAACGGGAAAAGGGACAACACAAACGCTGTATTTGGGAAACAGGGAAAAGAACAACACAGACGTTATATTGCGGGACTGGAAGAGGCACGAGTGTAATACTTATTTGAGGGACGGGAGAGAGGACAACAGAATCGCTACATTCGGAGACAGGGAGAGGGACAAGAGAGACACTATGTTTGGGAGACAGCGAGAAGGACAACACAAACGCTGTATTCAGGGGACATGGAGAAGGACAACACAAACGCTGTATTCAGGGGACATGGAGAAGGACGATAGAATTGCCCTATTTGGGCGACAGGCAGAGGGAGAAGAGAAACGCTATCTTGGGGGGGGGAGGGGGGGAGGGGGGGGAGGGGGGGGAGGGGGGGGGGGGAGGGGGGGGGGAGGGGGGAGGGGGGGGGTGGCAGGGAAAGGGACAACAGAAATGCTGGGGAGACACAACAGCAATATCATGTTTGGGACGCAGGGACAGGAGCAACAACAAAAAAGTCTACGTTAGTGAAATAACACCAGGGACAAAACGAAACTGTGGAAATTCACCAACAGTTGAGGCTCTGTTCATATGACATCACTGAGTATGGGCTGGAGAGAGGGAAGGGAGGGGAAGGGGTGGTGGGGGGTGGTGGAGCGGCGATTAAGGTCAGGGGGCAGGCCTGCACAGCCTAAGCTAAGCCAAACCCACACCACCTTGGCGACAGCTCGTTCAGAAAACTGGATAAAAGGAGAGGAGCGGAGCAGACCCTCACCAGTCCACGTCAGCAGAGGGAGAAGGAGAGATCTTGCGAGCTGTGGAGTCCTCAGCGATTCATCAACCGTCCACGTCTGCGCTCTGTGCCAAGCTTGTCCACGTCAGCGCTGTATCGTCCGCCTGGGAGCCTGTCTGAATCCACACTGTATTTCACGTTCAGGTCAGGTCTGTGTTGCCTTGTCTGCCACTTCATGTCAGGTTCTTTGTTTGTTTGTTTGTTTCTTTATTTTGTTTTTCTTTATTGTTGTTTTGTTTTGTTTCTTAATTCTTTCCCTTTCTCTCTTGTTCTTTTTTTTTTGTATGGCTCCCTCATGACACATTATAGATTGTCCAACATTTATGCAGGTGTGTTATTGAAGGAGCCAGCGTTTAAGTTTCCTGCTGCTCTGATTTCTATGGGGTTATTAATTTCGAGCGATGACACACGCGTGGCTCTGTTTTACAGCTGCCAATGGTAACATTTTTTTCCCAGGCATTTTGTGACTGAGCGTCTATTCAAAATATCTGGGTTTTGATCGTTAAGGTGAATGTAGGCAAGTTGGTGAATAATAATACCACACTGATGACAGGTGAACACACACACACACACACCACACACACACACACACACACACACACACACACACACACGGAGAGAGAGAGAGAGAGAGAGATGAGAGAGAGGAGAGAGAGACTCTTGACTCTTGACTCTTAACGCCGCACCATTTATTGTGAGGCCAAAGGTCTGTACACAAAGAGTTCACAGCGTCAAATTTTCGAGTTTTCCAAAGAAAACAGTATGAAATGAAATGAAACATAGTTCTCGTTCGCTTGCATAAATTTAGTCTCAGTAAGGAGACGCCAGCCTCAGAATTGGGGATTCCTGATTCCCCGTTATGAAGGCCTTGTTTTCGGAGATCGTTTTTTTTTCTCTCCCAAAACTCGAGATTAGGGTTAGGGTTAGGATGGGGTTTGGGTAGGGTTGACTAATGTAGTGACTTCATTGCAATCAAGAACATACCGAAAAACCATCCCTAGAATTTACGTCAGTAATACATATTATATTCACAAAACATACTAGTTAATCGAGACAATATTTCCTAAGGTTGATATACAACACTATTGTATACCAACATATATATCCTCGAACCTTCGTAATACTAGTCACCCAGGTAAAATTAAGAACGGCCTATAACATTTCCTAATTGGTTGTATGACTATAGGCTGAGTTATTCTTAAAGACACATGACACAAGATACTTGTCGACATGCCAGCTGTGCTCGGACGTCTCTTGTTGCTGTCCGGCCTGCGCGCCCCGCGTCCCCCCCCCCCCCCCCAATCACAGCAGGAGCGCAAGAGAGGGGAGGGGGGGGGGGGGGGAGACCGCGAGCCGCGGGGGGGGGGGGGGGGGGGGGTAGACCGCGAGCCGCACGGGCGCGCTGGCCGACAGCTGTGCTCCTTCGTCTCTTGTTGCTGTGCGGCTGCCCGCCCCGCGCGCCCCACGCTCCGCCTCTTCCCCCCCCCCCCCCACGGGTGGTGGGGTGGGGGGAGAGAGAGAGTTCAGACTTCAGACTTCAGATGGTTTATTGTTCAGACATTGTGTCCGTACAATCGAGTGAGTTTTAGAAGAATAACATCGTGGAGCTTTTCTGTGATGTCGTTACACACATTATACTTTGGAACACTCTGAGAGAGAGAGAGAGAGAGAAGAGAGAGAGAGAGGAGAGAGAGAGAGAGAGAGAGAGAGAGAGAGAGGAGAGGGGGGGGGAGCGAGCGAGCAACATACGATGTGACTGTCACACACCACATTTGCGACACTCAATCACACATACGGCAATGTTTACTCCATACGTGCGCATCTTCTCCATTCATTCAAAGGAGAGACTTGGAAAACAATAAATCACTTTTTCTTTTAGCTTCATTTGTCAAATTTGTCAACAAAACAAAGACTATGTCACAATTTCACAAAATTCACAAAAGCTGACACCATGTGCAGCTCATTTCTTTCGTTAACAAAACAAAA
>CM031611.1:78450971-78480971 GCA_018398815.1 Conus ventricosus
TCATCTCATCTCATCTCATCTAGGGGCAGGTCTAAATAAGATAAATCACACGAATCTGACTCTCCATCGTTCTGCCTCTCGTGCCTTGTTAAAACCATTGACATTAATCAACAAATGTCTGTGTCTTTTTGATTGATACTAAAAAACCATTTGGCTTAAATGGGATGTCTGTCTTTGTTCTGACAAACCCCCTGAAGGTTCTCCGTCTAATGCCAGTTTTGACATCGATAATGGCATTGATCTGCTTGAAGAGTGTCCTCTTGAGCTGTTGTTTTCTGGACATGATTATGTTATTCTAAAATGGTGACTTAAATAGTAGAACCTCTAACAGGCCCAAACCGCCTGAACTAATCACCTCTTTACCAAGTTCAGGATCGGTCAGTCAGTCAGACCAGTGCCCATGCCAGACCGGCAGTATGACAACAGCACATCTACTGCAGGATTGCCCGTTGCACGAAGCTCTGAGACAACAGATATGGACGGAGCAAACATCAGTGGACGAGGAAGAACCCAAAGATACTACCCTCGCTTTTGCTAGATGGTCAGATTCTGGAATATAAACAAAAAGTAAGTTCCTGGGCGTATTTTTAACTCCTAAGCTGAACTGGAAAACACACATTGAACATTTGATTGATAAAACAAGAAAAGATTAAACGTTCTTAAAATTATATGTTGTCAACCATGGGGTCAGGACTGTCATACCCTTTTACATCTATACATCTCTTTAGTCCGATCAAATTGACATATGGGCAGGAAGTGTATTTCTCTGCGCCTAATTCTCTTTTGAATAGATTGCAAAGCTTAGACAGTAAGGCCATGAAATTAGCTCTGGGAGTCCCAGTTCATACAAACACTCATAGATGTTATAAAGAAACAAATATATTACCACTAAACGAGAAGCGAATATTGGATGTATCCAAATATATTGTCAGAAGTCTTTCTGTTGAAAATTCAGTCACTGAAGAAATACTGATAGATTCAAGTAAAGATTTTCCTAAGAGGTCTAAAAACATGTCACATATTCAACCAATTAGAAACTACACATCTGACTTTATGTCACATTGTAATATTGATATTACTGCTATACCAGAATTTCCTGCGGTACCTACAATGCCTCCTTGGGAGCACCTAAATGCTTCTTTTGATTACAAATATACTTCGATAAAGAAAAGTGATAAATGTAAATATTTTAACAACTGAAGTTCGTGAACATTTAGAAAACAGCTATCCAAATCATTTAAAAGTGTTTACAGATGGGTCTGTAATGGAATTCTCTGACTGTGGTTCTGGCTTTAATTATACCAACTTTAAATGTCAGGAAATCATATTATTTAGGAAAGGGGTTTTCAATCTATACATCAGAATTAATGCAATACTGAAGGCTTTGACTTACATATGTGATACACCAATTGCTTTCTATAAAATTTTACTTTGTGTTGATTCCAAATCTGTTATACAATCACTAGAGCGTTGGGACTGCAAAGCTAGAAAAGATTTGCTTTTTTGAAATAAAACATCTACTGCATTGTGTCATAACTCTAGGCATAAGAATTGATTTTTGTTGGGTCCCATCTCACTGTGGTATAAAGTGGAATGAAATAGCAGACGGTCTTGCAAAAGAGGAGCAAATAAGAAATGCTGAAAATGTATTAAACAGTCCCTTAGATTTATCCGCTTGTGAATTAATCCAAATCATGGAAAAATATATACATAAGAAGAATTTAAGTGAAAAAATGTCTAGTTTACCCACCGTGTCCCAGGCACATTGTCAGATTAATTCATAAGTTAAGGCTGAATACTTGGAACACTAAATATTCTCATGGTATTACTTGTGTCTGCAGAGAAAACATTTCTGTACATCATCTTTTATTTGAATGCTCAGTGTTGACCACGCTCTATCAGGAGAAAGGTATTGAGATGACAAACTTTGATAATGTTAGTACTGTCTTATATGGTTCCCATGTTGCTGAAATTGCCATGGTTATATCGCAGTCACCGGTTGCAATATTTTTATAAAGATCAATACTAGGGTATTTCACTTATGTAAGCATGCACATATCAGATGTGGGGTGAAAGTACTCACGTGGATGATAAATTAAGTGTGGAGTTTTATTTAATTTTTATTTTTTTTTATTTTTTATTTTTTATTTTATAAATAAGTGTCTAATATCATCATTCTGGCGATGAAAAGACATTAAATAAACCACTGAACTGAACTGAACTGAACAGTGGAGAGGAAGCTCTACGGTGCCCTTGGGGACCTACAGCGCACGGCAGCATTTGTCAGGGGAGCTGGCGTTCCCATCTAGAATGTTCGAAAGAGAAGAAGAAGAAGAAGAAGAAGAAGAAGAACCTCTAGCATTCGCAAGATGTATTTTTAAAACAAAGATTTCGATAAGCAATACGACAGCCATCCTCTTTAGTATTAAACGGCACCCTGAAGACTGTACTTTGAGTAACTATGGAAAGATGTTTACTGAATGTATGCACTGCATTTGATCTGTGTTCTTAATGGGCGTGTGAAGGCGACCTTGAAGGTCGTTATACATACTTTTTCTGACTCAGGATGCAATGTTGACAGTTCTTTCACATTGTCTGTGTGAACGTTTTGCTCGTTTGTATGATTCATGTCGGTTAAACGTCTTGGAACGGATTGCCTCTGATCACTACCCGTGTCACTGCACGTTGTTTGTTCCTAAAAGAAGTATGGTGCATGACAGTAGTCAAAGAACAGAAACGAATCATACAAAAAATGTGTAGGGAACGATATGAAAGCTGGTTTGTTTCAAGGTATGTCATGTTGAGCAGAAACCCAAACTGAACTTGAAGCGGGAAATACACTTATTAGATGTGGACATAAATCACGCGCTTGATACGTTTAATGCTTGCATAAAAGAAAGTGCTGACTGTACGAAAAGATGTATAATTTTGGGACAGCAGTTAAACATCCAGTGACTGGTATGATAACGAGCGTGTTGCTGGCAAAAGAATTGCTGGAGATTGTTACGAATTAGTCGTCGCACATTGAAAACAGAAGACAGGAACGCTTATTCAATTGTAGGCGAGAGTACCAGCATCTGTCACTGAGGAAAGAGAAACAGTTCAAAAAGACTTTTTAGTCGTTACTGAATAAAATTCGTATCATCTTTAAAATGTCGAAAGGAATTTTGGAATACCTTTCATAAAATTTCGTTCAAAAGAAAACAGCTCAGAAACAACACTACATCGATGTATGGTTTCAGTATCCCCAAACCTTATTAGATACAAATGCTAAAACACCAAATCGAAGAAGTGGTTGATGCCAGCACTGACGGCTATATGAACAGGCCAGTTACTCGAGAAGAAGTATTAACAGCATTAAGAAAACTGAAAATTTGTAAGGCTGCCAGCCCTGATGGCATTATTGATGAATTATTCAAATATTCTTCTCACCAGTGTGGTAAACTTCTTTCTGAAACTGTGTAATGAATTATTTTATGGTGGTACGTTTCCGGAAAACTGGACTGAATCAGTTATTCTGCCTTTCTACAAGAAGGGTGATGTTTATCATAAGCCCAGCAATTATCGAGAGTGATATCAACAGTAAACCGTTTGAAATTATTATCAATCATAGACTGCATGAATGGGTAGAAGAAAATATCAGGTAATCATCAAGTAGGCTTTAAGAAAGGTTATTCAACCATTGACCATATGTTTACTCTGCCCGCGCCAGTGCAGAAACAATTTTCTTACGACAGGAAATTAAACGTAGCTTTCATAGACTTCAAAAAAGCTCTTGACCGATTAATAGAAATCTTCTCTGGCCAGTCTTGCTTAAAATGATATTAAAGGTAAACTCTTACAAGTGTATTAGAAGTATGTATTATAAAGTAAAAACAATGAATCGTTGTGGAACGAAACTTACTGACTATATCAACTGTTCAAGAGGAGTGAAACAGGGAAACACGTGCAGTCCTATTTTGTTTTCTTTGTTATCAACCAGTTAGCTATTGAAGCAATCAGTAACAGCAGAAATGGTGCTTTACTTTCCATTGATGCTTTTGAATTATGCATTGTGTTGCTGGCTGATGATGTTATTTTGATATCAGAAACGTTTACAAACACAAATGAATCGTTTACAACGTGCCGCTTGATCTCTGCAATAAAAAGTTAATATAGAAAAAAGCAATATCATAGTATTCCGTAAAGGTGGATTTCTAAGTGATCGAGAACGGTGGTTGTAATAACGATAATCTTATGCCCGTTGTCAATGCCTGCAGGTATTTTGGTTATATTGTTCTCAACATGTTTGAGTTTTGTTTGGTGCGTGTACGGACTTGTCAAGTATGGCTAAAATGGTTTGATTTGTATCACGAAAAAGTTGTATACTCTAAATAATTCTTCATTCACGTTCTTTATCAAACTCTTTGACACCCAGGTTCAGCCGATTGTGCCATACGGTTCTGATTTACGGGGATTAGAAAAAGCGGCTATCTGTTTTGAATCGGTTCATGTTTTCGCTTTGAAGAAATTCCTAGGTGTTGACAGACGTACTCCAAATGATCTCGTTTATGGTGAAACTGGTCGATTTCCTAATTATATTGTTTCTGCTGTTAAATGTATCCGATATTGGCTGATATCTTCTTTTTTTTTTTTTTTTTTTTTTAGAGACTATTTTTTTTTCTTTTTTTTTAGACAGCAAAAGATAGGAATGGAGAACAGCCACTGTACAGACCCAAACACGGGCAAAGAACGACAGAAAGAAGAAGAGAAGAACAAAGAAAGAAGACTGGTAAAAGAAAGGAGGGAACAAGACAGTGATTTTTGTACCATCAACCCCACACTCTCAGCTGAGGAAAAGATAACCAGGATACAAACCTGAAGATAAAAGTTGTGGAAAGATCAGGGAAGACGGTCAAGAGCATCTTACAAAAATCAGATCCATACAAATGACCTAGATGCAGCACAGAAGAGAATTGCATGGTGTGTGGAGGAGGAAGGGGGAATTGCAGAAGAGAAGGTGTGACATATGAGATCAGATGTAGTGAGTGCAGTTGCGTGTATGTTGGAGAGACAGCACGCACTGGACACTATCGAGGCCAACACATGACAGCCTGGCAAAGAAAGACCATGACTCAGTGTTGTGGCGACACACAGCACAGACACACAGCAACAGTGAACCCCCCCCCCCCCCCCCCCCCCCCCCACTACAGCATGTGATAACAAGTTACCAAGAAACTGTTTTGGGGAAAAGACAAATTCCACTGAAGCTGTCAAAATTAACAACACACCACCTGAGTTGAGACTCAAACAAAGAGGAGTGGGGCCATACACGACTGGTGAGAACCCCACTCACCAACCTGTGGGGAACACCACTCACCAGCTGATGGAAGCATTTTCCAACACCATACACACCCAGACTTATGAGGGTGGCTTACCCGACAAGTCTTGATCACAGGTCGGGGAAAGAAAGAATGGTGGAAGAGTGCGCGGCTGAAGATAAAACTAAAACTTTGAAAAATGAGATGCAGTAATATTTTCATGGCTAAGTCTATGGACTATCTAAAGACAAGTTTTTTTGTTGTTTATTTTCAATAAGAATTTCCCCATATTTTCATTATCAAAACTTACTTGAACACAGATACGGAAAACATTCAAAGCATGTGACAGCAAATTTAGATTAGGAATATCGTATTAACTTCCCCTTTAATTTAGATATCGACGTGAGTATTTTTAAATTTAATATGTCCTTTATGTACAGAATCACAGGAAACAGAAAAACATCGGTACTTTGCTGCCCAGCTCTCAAGAGCATCAGAGATGAGTTCATCAAGCCCAAACATTATTACCAGCCATCTCTCTTTAAATGGTATCCGTTTCTATCATCCACTTCTCCCCTGAAATGGTCAATCTTTTTTCTTTGTCTCTGAACAAAATCGTGAGACTTAGAGAAATTGTTTCTTCTCTTCTTATGAAGATTTCCCTTTTTGATCGTATCATATTACTGTTTTGTACATGTTCACTGACACCCCCTTCTTTGGGGGCTGTGGCCTCTTTGGAATAAATCATCTCTCTCTCTCCTCTCTCCTCCTCTCTCTCTCTCTCCTCTCCTCTCTCTCTAAACCAACACAACATCACACACAACACACAGGCACACACACACACACACTACGACACACACACACACACCTTCTTCTGTCTTCATTTAACGATGCGTTCGTTCGGTGCGTGCGTGCATGTGTTTCAAAATGTATGATACCTTGTTTGTGAGAGAGAGATATGGTGTGTGTGTGTGTGTGAGTGTGTGTGTGTTGTGTGTGGTAGTAGTGCACTCGCACGCACGTGTATATTATCAAATGTCTATGTGTGTGTAATAAGCGTGTGCGCGCGAGAAGAGAGTGAGTGAGTGATGTGTGTGTTGTGGTGTGTGAGGTGTGTGTGTGTTGAAGTGTGTGTGTTTACTTTAAAGAACCCTCGCATTTGGTGCAATTCAGTATCTCAAATAGAAAAAACTGAAACGAAAAAAACTTTCCTTGTTCAGTTTTTTAAATACGGAAACGTCCAATACATATATCATCTGGTGCAAATACTGGAGATCCATCGATTACTGATGACCAGATATCCTCTCCTCAACACACACTCATACACACACACACACACACACAGCAAAGCGCGCATGCAATTACGCACACAATACAATCCTTAATTATTACCGATCTATACAGATATATCGGAAGACCACACAGAGGTTATAATTATCAGACATACAGAAACAAACGTGACGGAGATGACATGAGAGACAGAGAATTACAGAGACAGAGAACACACAGACGAAAGATAGGAGTGAATGAGGAGCCCAAGTGAGAGAGAGAGAGGAAAGAGAGAGAGAGAGAGACAACACACCCCCCACACACACACCCACAGGGACACACCCTCTCTCCTCTCTCTCTCTCTCTTCACTCCTCCTCACACACTCTCTCACTCATCTCAAACACGACAACACACACACCACACACCCAACACACACCCACACACACACACACATACATGGTGAGATGAAGAGAGAGAGAGTTAAGGAGAGAGAGAGAGCGAGGGAAAGAGAGAGAGAGAGAGTTATGGGGAGGAGAGAAACAGGGGGAGGAGTAGATAGTGAGAATCAGTTGGGATAGACAGAGAGACAGATGAAAGAGAGTAATGAAGAGTGAGGATAGAGAGAGAGAAAAGTGAGAACGAGAGAGAGACAGACAGAGAGAGAGAGAGACACACACACACACAGAGTGACAGAGAGAGCAGACAGACAGACAGAGAGTCAGGCAACAGATAGAGCCCACAGACACACAGACAAGAAAGAAGGGATATCACTGATACACACCAAAGAAGAAGAAAAAAAAAGACACAGACAGACAGGCATACACACAGACAGACAGACAAACAGACAGACAAGTCAAAGACAAAGACAAAGACTAAGCACGCAACATCCTTCATTCCAGACCACCACAGATGACGTTCCCTCACTGGACCAGACGAAAGAAACGTGATGATAAATATATATATATATAGAGAGAGAGAGAGAGAGAGAGAGAGAGAGAGAGACATCAGTATATTTTCAAATGCCTAAAACAATTTTTTAAGTGCACGTGATATTTTTTAAAGTGCTCAACCCCTTGGGGAGCAACATTAGTTGAAACAAGGCCCCCAAAAAACACGTGCAGCCAACCCGCACGTGCAAACAACCACAAACGGGAGCCCACACGCAATAATACACCGGCGGTGGGCAAACCAAAAACCATCCTGATGAACAGCGCAACACGCTCGAAACAAATTTGTAGATAGTTTTAAGATTTAACTTGTTTTAACTATATATATATATATATATATATATAGAGAGAGAGAGAGAGAGAGAGAGAGAGAGAGGTATCACGTCTCCATCCAGTTTGGGCACCACTCCACAAAAGAAAGGCTTAGGCCAGATAATGCCTGCCGTAGCAAGCAGAAATATTGTTTGAAGAAGCCCGAGTCGGGCGAAAATTTACAAAAAAATAAACAATGTTGGAATAGCAGTGGCCTGGGTCTTATGACTCCTTTATATATATATATATATATATACATATATATATATATATATATATATATATATATATATATATATATATATATATATATAGTTGTGTGTGTGTGTGTGTGTGTGTGTGTGTGGGGTGTTGTGTGTGTGTGTGTGTGTGATGATACACCGTTGCGTCCTAGACGACAATGACTCCAGCAGTTGACTGACTGTATTGCGTCACAAGCAGACGACCACAATCAACTAAACTACGCCCGTCGCATAGGTCAGCAAGGCACCTCGAGTCACAGGAATCCTGAAATTACTGTGATCATGTCGGAAAATCAATGGAGTTCATCAAGGGACTATAGACTCGGCTGGCTGGCCTTCTGGGTCCGTCTGGCAGCGTGTAGTGTGTGTAGTGTGTAGTGTGTAGTGTGTGTGTGTGTGTGTGTAGTGTGTAGTGTGTGTGTGTGTGTGTGTGTGTGTGTGTGTAGTGTGCGTGCGTGCGTGCGTGTTGTGTGTGTGTGTGTGTGTGTGTGTGATGTGTGTGTGTGTGTGTGTGTGTGTGTGTGTGTGTGTGTGTGTAGTGTGTGTGTGTGTGTGTGCCTGTTTTGCCGTGTGTTAGTGCATGCGCAAAGGTAAGTAATTGTCCCGTATTACGTATATCTGTTTTGTTCCCATGTGCTCAGAGAGAGAGAGAGAGAGAGAGAGAAGAGAGAGAGAGGAGAGAGAGAGAGAGAACAGACAGACAGACAGACAGACAGACTGAGATAGGAGAGAGAGAGAGACAGACAGACAGACAGACAGAGAGGGACAGTGAGAGAGGGGACAGAGAGAGAGAGAGAGAGAGAGAGAGAGAGAGAGATGAGAGAGAGAGAGAGAGAGAGAGCGTGTGTGTGCGTGTTTGTCAGTGTCTGTATCCCTGTGTATTTTCGTATATATGTCTGGGAGTGTGCCTGTGAGTGCGCGTAGACAAACAATTTCTTCTGAGTAACGTACATCTGCTTTGTTCTGTATACATTAGGTAGGGGGGGGGGGGGGTAAGCGTGAGTCTGTGCGTGAGTGCGTGCGGGCGCGCGCCCCGCGCGCGTGTGTTATGTGTGTGCACACACAGAAACAGAATATAGAAAAAAAAAGGAACACTGAGGCCAAAAGTGCAACACAATTCACGGGGCGTGTTCTGAAGAAACTGTCCACTCCAGTATGATGATCAGGCAACTTAAAACATCCCGATCTTCTCCGCCTTTTGGGGGCCATCCATTGCCCCAGTTACCTGAAACACATCGAAATTCCACCCGTCTCCTTCTCTTTCTCTCTTCTCCTCATCCCCCCCCCACCCCGCTCTCCTCTTGCCCCCCTTCCCTCCCGCTTCCTCTCTCTCTCTCTCTCTCTCTCCTCCTCCCCTCTCCTCTTCTCTCCTCTCTCTCTCTCTTCTGCGCACCAGACATCCCTTTGCAGATAGGCAACTTCAAAAAAACAAAGTAAAAAAAGTGTGCTGAAAAACAATTGCGCGCGCGCGCGCATGCACGCACGCACGCGCACAAAAACACACACACAACACACAACACACACACACACACACAAACACACACGCATACACACACACACACACACACACACACCACACCACACACACACAACCCGATGCCATGTGAGACCCGAACCACGGGTCTCGGATCTCCTAGCTTGCTAGCTGAGACTGCCACAACTCTTATAACGCCACAACACGATGTCGCTTCACTTTCTCCTGCATAGCATGCACGCATACGCCCCGCAGTTGCACGTGGCTAGCGAACAGCAGATGTACAGGTACAGAGCTTTTGGGGCAAACATATGCCAGCTCTCGCTGTGTCATCTTACGTCACTTCCATACCTTGCCAATAGCAAACAACAGCTCCCTCCCTCCCCTTTCCCCTCCCTCCCTCCCCCCCTCCCTCCTTCCCCTCCCCCTTCCTCCTCTCTTCCTTCCCTTCCCCCACCCTCCCCTCCTTTTCCCCTTTCCCTTCCCCACCTTCCCTCTTTTTCCCTCCCCTCGCCAATCACAAGCCCCTTCGTCCCCTCTGGCAAGTCCTCTCCACCTACGCAATTCTGCAATTCTGCAGGAGCCAACATGTCAATTTACTCTCCGCACTCTCACCCCCCCCCACCCCTCACCCCCACCCCACCCCACCCCACCTAGCTCCACCCCCACCCCCCACCCCCACCCCCCTCCCATTCCTACCCCCATACTGACTTTCTGACATAAATGATGCAAGGAGGGGAGCAAAATGCATGAAGAAAAAAAATGATGAAGACGAGACAAAAAAAACAAACAAACAAACAAACAAACAAACAAGGGAGGGGGGGGGGGGGGGTCAGTCCAGTTAGGCCTACTGTCCGCGCCGGTGTGATACTGACAAGTCCAGATATTGGTAGGACTACTGCAGTGCCCATTGACCTCTGCAGTGATACTCAAGGACTCCACCAACGCGTGACACTGGACAAAACGTCAATGTGAATTGAAAAGTTTGTCCGGATCCTGCGATGCGTACTCTCTCTCTCTCTCTCTCCTCTCTCTCTCTCTCTCTTTTCTTTGCCTTTACCCAGCAAACTGGAGGTGGTGGCCTTGACCTTCATGGGGCTGCCGTCTCTTCTGGAGAGTGTTTTCGAGCAATACAGAGAGAGACAAGATTTTAAACGATGGTGTAGGTGTGTAGGAGAACCCGCCCCCCCCCCCCCCCCCGCCCCCTCCCCACCCCCTTAAAGACTATGGTTTATGATCTGCAAGAACAATCGATAAAGAATACTCCGTCAAAGATAACAACAGTAAACACTGAGATTTTCACAGCTATACCGAACCCCCACCAATCTATCGTTTCCCACGTAATGGCTTCTTGGAAGAAAGAAAAAAAAGAAGAAGAAAAAGAACAAATACCGCCTGCTACTTTGTGACAGAATGACAGGACTACGAAGAAACCCATAAAACCCTTCCGAACAGTAAAGACAAGTATATCACAACCCGTACGTAGGTCTAACCCCAACCCTTTATGAAAGTACAGACATACCGCGATTGCAGCCAGCCTGTCCTTCCCAAAGACAAAATATTCCCATGACAGGAAATTCCTAGAGACCTCCCTCCCCCCCCCCCCCCCCCCGGCCCCCCTCACTCATACCCCCACCACGATACTCCCCCCCTTCCCTACCCCCCCCCCCCCCCCCCCCCCCCCGATTCACTCCCCCTGGTCGGTAAGTTCCCCTGACCAGTATTTTCCTCCCCTGGTCAATACGCTCCCGCCGACAACGGGAAAAAAAAAGGGTCTTGTTCGGGGTTAGGGGTGGTACAAAACAAAACGAAATCTTTCCTTCATCACAGTTAACTACCACGCCGCGCGCGTCCCGTGCGTGCACACAACACACCACACACACACACACACACACAGAGAGAGAGAGAGAGAGGAAAAGAGAAGAAGAGGAGAGAGAGAGAAGAGAGAGAGAGGAGAGAGAGAGAGGAGAGAGAGAGAGACCTGCCTCAGACAAGCAGGGAGAGCATCGGGCAAGGCAAGGCAATATTGAACAGGGGAAACATTGAGATGGGAATCTACGATCGGGGAGGAGAAGATGGAGCCGACACCCGACTTCATTGGTCCAACACCGAGAGCTCTGCCCTTTCTGGACAGAAGAACACCAGCCAGATCAAAAGGGACTGCTACACGATAGGTCCTCCTTCACAATACTGAGGGATTTCCCGGGAAAAAGAAAGAAAAGAAAGAAAGAAAACAACAACAAAACAGAAACCTTCATCAGAGATTCCGAAATGGACAACCCGGTTTTAAATGGATGAGAAATATGCCAAGACGGAAAAATCACCATGGCCGGCCGTTTTTGGTTGCTGGTGGTGGTGGTGTTTTTGTTTTTTTTCCTCTTTTTTTCTTTTTTTTTTTGGTTTTTTTTCTTTCTTTGTTTTGTTTTTTGTTTTTTTTCTTTTCTTCTTTTCTTTTTTGGGCGGATATTTCATACTCAAGAGAGAGAGAGAGAGAGCGAGGGGAGAGAGAGAGAGAGGGGAGAGAGAGAGAGATGGGGGTGCGGTGATGACGCATAATCAGGAACTCAAACTCGATGACGTTTACATCTAAAACAGGTAAACCCGATAGTAATGAAGACCTCAGGGAAATGCAAGTGACGTAAATAGGAACTACGCTAGAAATTTCCCTGTCACAGCAAGGTTCCTATGATAATGATACGCCATTTTAAAGCACACAAAAAAAAGTCGGTGACTTTGGAGGCGAAAAGAAAAAGCAGAAACACTCACTATTCTTAAGCCAAATCTGGCCAGCCTCCCAACTTCGTGCGCAAAACCCTTCCCTTACAGTATCAAGCTCCGGGGTTCGTGCTCTTCGTAGGTCGCTCGCTGCGATAGGGCACACCGCAGTAGGGATACTTTGCAGACAAATAAGAGGAGTAGATCCCCCCCCCCCCCCCCCCCCCCTGCCCACTTCCCCTGATACCTGGTAGTCGCGCACACACAAATACTATAAACCGCCTAGGTCATTTCCCGCCGTGACCGATAACTTTTGACGCCGTCCGTTTTGTTGGGGGACAAAACTACAGATTACTCGAATCCCCCTGTTCGCGATCGGCTCGCACATACACCAAGGCAAATGTTTTGGGGGGGAGGCCTCGTTGAAGATCAAAATTCTTTTTAAATCGAGTTCTGCAGTTCTTTTTAAATCAGTTCTGGGAGCATGGGGAGATTTTCCGGGGAATGTTTGATGTGGCAGTTAATCACCAAATTCAATTTTAAAGGTAAACACACACACACACACCCCACACACACACACACACACACACACACACACACACAACGCGGGCCCAAAGAAAGGCTGGGAAAAAAAAAAGAAAAAAAAAAAGAGAGAGAGAAAACCTAGAGCTCACGAAAGACAACATGCAGTTCCTCTCTCTCTCTCTCTCTCTCTCTCTCTCTCTGAGCATGCTATTGAAACAGACTCCTTGCATCCCTGAAGAACACATCACCACTACACTATCACGACCATTACCTAATCTTCACACACACAACACACACACACACACACACACACACAATCGCGCTGCGTGGGACAGCTTCTCACCAACTGTCAAATGTGTCGCATTTGATTTTCAACTGCGGAAACGGGAGCCGGATGCGAGCGCGGCGGGTTGGGGAACAGGAACAGAGAGGGGGGGAGAAAGCGATTGTCAGACACGTCAAGAAAAAAGAAAAAAAAAACAGCGCTTGACCTAAATACGAATATTCAGTTTTTTCATCGTAACAACACATGCAACCGCCCCCACTTCCCCTCTTCCCCACTATAGGCACCCAGCAAGCAAGAGTGCGCTTTCCCCCCACTATAGGCACCCAGCAAGCAAGGATGCTCTTTTTTCCCTTTCCCCCCCTATAGGCACCCAGCAAGCAAGGAGTGCCTTTCCCCCCACTATAGGCACCCAGCAAGCAAGGAGTGCGCTTTCCCCCACTATAGGCACCCAGCAAGCAAGGAGTGCGCTTTCCCCCCACTAAGGGACCCAGCAAGCAAGGAGTGCGCAATTTTTGAAAATACTAAATTTGTTATTGACAGCCATCCAGCCCGAAAGACAGAACATTGCAAGATTCTACGAAGGCAAAGAGAATAGGTGGAGTCAAACCCCTTTTGACAACGGCCTCCCGCGGAGATATTATATCCTGCCTGTATGGCCCTTTGCGGTCGGCTGGCCTATAAAACAACGTTTCCTTATCTTGCCCTGCCCATGTATATGGATCGCCTACCGGCACAGCACTCTCTGCTGTATCCATTTCTGTGGACCTCGCGTTCCTCATGTTGGCGGGATGGTCTGTATCCAGTCTGTGGACTGGGGTTCCTCATGTTGGCGGGATGGTCGTATCCATTTCCTGTGGACTCAGGTTCCTCATTGCAGGTGGGGCTGTATCCATGTCTGTGGACTGGGGGTTTCCCCATTGGCGGGATGGTCTGTATCCAGTCTGTGGACTGGGGTTCCTCATGTGTGCGAGATGGTCGTATCCATTTCTGTGGACTCAGGTTCCTCATGTTGCAGGGTGGTCTGTATCCATGTCTGTGGACTGGGGTTCCTCATGTTGGGGGATGTCTGTATCCATGTCGTAGACTGGGGTTCCTCAGGGTTGGCGGGGTGGTCTGTATCCATGTCTTTTAGACTGGGGTTCCTCATGTTGGGGGATGGTCCGTATCCATGTCTGTAGACTGGGGTTTTCCCCATGTTGGCGGGGGGGTCTGTATCCATTTCTGTAGACTGGGGTTCCTCATGTTGCAGGGTGGTCTGTATCCATGTCTGTAGACTGGGTTCCCATGTTGGCGGGGGGGTCTGATCCATGTCCCGTGGACTGGGGTTCCTCATGTTGCAGGGTGGTCTGTATCCATGTCTGTGGACTGGGGTTCCTCATGTTGGCGGGGTGGTCTGTAAACCAGTCTGTGGACTGGGGTTCCTCATGTTTCAGGATGGTCTGTATCCATGTCTGTGGACGGGGGTTTCCTCATGTTGCAGGATGGTCTGTATCCATGTCGTGGGCTGGGGTTTCCTCATGTTGCAGGATGGTCTGTATCCATGTCTGTGGACTGGGGTTCCTCATGTTGCAGGATGGTCTGTATCCATGTCTGTGGGCTGGGGTTCCTCATGTTGCGGGGTGGTCTGTATCCATTTCTGGGACTCAGGTTCCTCATGTTGCAGGATGGTCTTGTATCCATTTCTGTGACTGGTGTTTCCCCATGTTGCAGGGTGGTCTGTAAACCATGCTGTAACTGGGTTCCTCATGTTGCAGGGTGGTCTGTATCCATGTCTGTAGACTGGGTTCCTCATGTTGCAGGATGGTCCTGTATCCAGTCTGTAGACTGGGGTTCCTCATGTTGCAGGGTGGTCGTATCCATGTCTGTAGACTGGGGTTCCTCATGTTGCAGGGGTCTTATCCATGTCTGTGGACTCAGGTTCCTCATGTTGCAGGGTGGTCTGTATCCATTTCTGTGGACTGGGTTCCTCATGTTGCAGGGTGGTCTGTATCCATGTTTTGTGGACTGGGGTTCCTCATGTTGCAGGGTGGTCTGTATCCATGTCTGTGATGGGTTCCTCATGTTGCAGGGTGGTCTGTATCCATGTCTGTGGAGTCGAGTTCCTCATGCTGGGGGATGGTCTCTCTCTAGAGTGTCAAACATGAGGGACGACAGTTTTTCTGCATCCCCCTTTCCCTTGGCTCCAATCCCAGGTGTGTCAACAATGCAGTACACAGAGAATGAGCATTTCTCAAAGTCTTCGAGCATTTCAAAATCGCCCAATGTCCAGCAGGTGATATAAAAGTTTTTTTGGTTTTTTTTTTCTTTTAACTTTAACTTGAGCAGCTGCAGACTGACCACTTCAAACGCTCGATAACTGCTCACTCTACACTCCATTCTTGACATTCTGGGGACTGGAAGCAAGGGAAAAGACACTGCAGAAAAACTGTAGTCCTTCCTCTTTGACTTGCGAGACAGGGACAACCCCGTCACCATCCGGAACTGGAGTCTACACATGTGCATGCAGCTGGGAATACTACGCGGGATTGGGGGGGGGGGGGGGGGGGGGGAGTGAGTGCATCACACAGCTCACCAGATCACACCGTCTTCCTCTAAGACTCGTCCGCTTTCATCACAGCATCAGAGCATCTCCACACAAGACTGAGAGCAGAGCCTGACAAACTGACAATCCGCAATACCAAGTCAGCATGTGGCACTGCGGTGAACAGCCTTCCCGTGGTGGTGGTGCCCTGGGGGAAATGAAAGGGCAGAAAAGCTCACCAAGACACGCAGCAAGCTGGAATAGATAGCAGCCCTCCCCCCCCCCCCCCCCCCCCCCCCCCCCCCCCCCCCCCCCCCGAGTTGTGGAAGAGTGAAGAATCTGAGATCTGACTGAAGCCTTCAGTCTCTCTTCTCCACGCCCGACACCTGAAGTCCCTGGATGAAATGACACCGCCGCGGGTGGAACCGCTGGTGGAATCGGAATGTAGCTCCCCATGGCGATGACTGCAAGAAAGTAGACATTTTTCAATCGATTGTTTCTGGACATGGGGAGCCTAGAGTTGTTGTTTTTTTTTCCCCCGCCTAAAACCTCCGCTGGATCAAATTTTAAAAGAAATTCAAATCAACTCCGCCAGTTAACATAGACAAACCAATCACAAGACAAAACACGACGCGTTTCGACCTTTTATGTTTGCTCTTCAGGCAAGACCCACAACGTTCAGGACAATGAAAATGGAAGAACGGGCAATGGGTGGTTGCGCGGACATCACAGACCAAGTCACGGTATCGTTCATGAATGTGTACATCATGGCGGATTCTGCCATCGTTCATTCTGATTCAGAACGTGATTCGACCCGCAAAAGTCCAGAAGTAGGCCTGCTCGTGGTTTGGTTTAAAGTGACACCCACCCCCCCCCCCCCCCCTCCCCCCTCCCCCGTCCCACTCCTGTTCAACAACGCCCGTTATAGGTTACACACTCCTTCGCCACCACAAACTACTACTACTACTACTACTCTTTGTTTGCTCCATCCACGAGTGATCATCACTGCATCACATTTTCCGTCAACAACTGGCCACGACGGCGAATTTCATAACGATGACCACTCATCTTCATTCAGAATAATCCCCCCCCCCCCCCCCCCCACCCCACTTCATCAACCACCATCTCTGAACTGTCCCTATTGCTGCCTCCTAGATCCAGACTGCAAACAGCATCTCTGAAGCGCCCTAGCCCACCCTACACCACCTCGACCACCCCCCCCCCCGAGCCATTAGCCAATCAGGATTCCTTGAAAGCCCCCCCATCAGCAGACGACCAAATCCAGGCATTAAAACTGTTGTCAAAATGTGCTGGTATCCGTGTATGCGAACGTGTGTGTGTGTGGTGTGTGTGTGTGTGTGTGTGTGTGTGTGTGTGTGTGTGTGTGTGTGTGTGTGTGTGTTGTGTGCGTGTGTGTGCGTGCGTGCGTGCGTACGTGTGTGTGTGTGTGTGTGTTGTTGTTGTTGTGTTTCAATTTACGTCTTCCAATAGTGATATTAGACGAAGGGAAAGGATTTGGAGAGGGGGAGCATGGAGGAGGTGGTGGGGCATTGCAATCAAGTACAAAAAAAAAAAAAAAAAAGCATTTTGTGTGTGTGTGTGTGTGTGTGTGTGTGTGTGTGTGTGTGTGCGCGCGCGCTGCGTGTCTGTGTGTGAGAGAGAGAGAGACACAGACACAGAGAGAGACAGAGACACACAGAGAGTAAGAGGATGTGTGTGTGTGTGTGTGTGTGTGTGTGTGTGTGTGTGTGTGTGTGTGTGTGTGTGTGTGTGTGTGTGTGTGTGTACCGCGTGGTGTGTGTAGTGCGTGCGTGTGTGTACGTGCGCGCGCGTGCGTGCGTGCGTGCAGTGGTGGTTGTGTGTGTTGTGTGTGTGTGTGTGTTGTGTGTGAGTGTGTGTGTGTGTCATTTAATCCAATGCTTTCCAAGTGTTGTTTTTTTTTCTTTATGAGAAGAAAAATAACTCCATTAACAGGTTTCAATTCGACACAAATAACCGTTAAAAATACCAAAACTTAAACATCAAATTCACAGTTACATTATTACAAATGTGAACTACGGAACACCGCCAACGATAAACAAATAACAGGCTTTCACTGTTAATGCTGAAGGGTAGCGTGTTCATGCTGAAAAGTGTACAGAGAGCTCAAATGGGGTTGTCTTAAATAAAATAATAAATAATAATAATAATAATAATAAAATTAATCTACAAAAATCAAATCTTGGAGAAAGAAGGTGAAGAGTGTGAGTGTAACAACATGTGTGTGCGCGCGAGCGCACGCGCGCGTGCTTGTGTGTGTGTGTGTGTGTGTGTGTGTGTGTGTGTGTGTGTGTGTGTGTGTGTGTGTGTGTGTGCATGTGTCTGTCTGTCTGTCTGTCTGTCCGTGCGCCTGTGTTTTATCTGTTTAGCCAATAAAACTTTAAAGGTCGTCCTGTCGCTGTTTTCTATATTAACAAAAACAAACAAAAGCAAGCAAACACGGTATCCAATTTGTTGCGAAATCAATGTACCTGCGTGACCTTGCGAGGTCTGGAGGGGAAAGGAAACAACAACGGGAGATGGAGTGTGTGGTGAGTACGCACATACCTGCTTATGTGTGTGTACGTGTGTTGTGTGAGAGAGACAGAGACAGACAGACAGACAGACAGACGACAGACAGACAGACAGCAGGCAGGCAGACTGGCAGACAGACGACAGTAAGACAGGTAATGTGTGTGTGTGTGTCTGTCGTACAGACAGGCAGACAGACAGACAGGAAGACAGATAATGTGTCTGTCTGTCTGTCTGTCCCGTCTGCCCGTGTCTGTGCGTGCACAGTGTGTGTGTGTCTGTTGTCTGTCTGTGTCCTTGTGTGCACATGCGCGTGAGTGTGTGTGTGTGTGTGGTGTGTGTGTGTGGTATGTGTGTGTGTGTGTGTGTGTGTGAGTGTTGTGTGTGTGTGTGTGTGTGTGTGTCCTGTGTGTGTGTGTGTGTCTGTGTGTGTGTGTGTGTGTGTGGTCTGTGTGTGTGTGTGTGGTGTGTGTGTGTGTGTGTGTGTGTGTGTGTGTGTGTGTGTGTGTGTGTGTGTGTGTGTGTGTGTGTGTGTGTGTGTGTGTGTGTGTGTGTGTGTGTGGTGTGTGTGTGTGTAGTGTGTGTGTGTGTGTGTGGTGTGTGTGTGTGTGTGTGGTGGTGTGTGTGTGTCTGCCTGCCGTGTCTGTGTTGTCCATGCACATGTGCGTGTGTGCATGTGTCTGGAGGAGGGGTTGGGAGGAAGAAGAGAAGGGGCCAAGCGGGGAGGCGATTGTCTCCATGCGACATGTCCGTTAGTACCCAGCCTCATGGAACATGTTGGACTTGATTCAGCTCGGCTTCTTAACGTATGTGATATGTGTGCAGTCAGTATGGTATGCGATATGTGTACAGTCAATTGGCCTACTACCTTGTTAACATGGTATGTGATGTGTTACAGTCAACTTGGCCAACTACCTTCTTAACATGATATGTGATATGTGTACAGCGACTTTATCTACTACCTTGTTAACATAGTATGTGATATGTGTACAGCCAACTTGGCCTACTACCTTCTTAACACGGCATGTGATGTGTTGACATTCAGCTGGCTTACTGCCTTGTTAACATGGTATGCGATGTGTATACAGTCAGTTGGCCTACTACCTTGTTCACATGGAATGTGATATGTGTACAGTCAACTTGGCCTACTACCTTGTTAACATGGTATGCGATGTGTATACAGTCAGTTGGCCTACTACCTTGTTCACATGGAATGTGATATGTGTACAGTCAACTTGGCCTACCACCTTGTTAACATGGTATGCGATGTGTATACAGTCAGTTGGCCTACTACCTTGTTCACATGGAATGTGATATGTGTACAGTCAACTTGGCCTACTACCTTGTTAACATGGTATGTGATATGAGTACAGTCAACTTGGCCTACTACCTTGTTAACATGGCATGTGATGTGTTTACAGTCAACCTGGCCTACTACCTTGTTAACACGGTATGTGATGTGTTGACAGTCAGTTCGCCTACTACCTTGTTAACACGGTATGTGATATGTGTACAGTCAACTTGGCCTACTACCTTGTTAACACGGTATGCGATGTCTTGACAGTCAGTTCGCCGACTACATTGTTAATACGGTATGTGATGTGTTGACAGTCAGTTGGCCTACTACCTTGTTAACACGGTATGTGATATGTGTACAGTCAACTTGGCCTACTATCTTGTTAACACGGTATGTGATGTGTTGACAGTCAGTTCGCCTACTACCTTGTTAACACAGTATGTGATATGTGTACAGTCAACTTGGCCTACTACCTTGTTAACAGGTATGTGATGTGTTGACAGTCAGTTCGCCTACTACCTTATTAACACGGTATGTGATATGTGTACAGTCAACTTGGCCTACTACCTTGTTAACATGGTATGTGATGTGTTGACATTCAGCTTGGCTTACTGCCTTGTTAACATGGTATGCGATGTGTATACAGTCAGTTGGCCTACTACCTTGTTCACATGGAATGTGATATGTGTACAGTCAACTTGGCCTACTACCTTGTTAACATGGTATGTGATGTGTGTACAGTCAACTTGGCCTACTACCTTGTTAACATGGTATGTGATATGTGTACAGTCAACTTGGCCTACTACCTTGTTAACATGGTATGTGATGTGTGTACAGTCAACTTGGCCTACTACCTTGTTAACATGGTATGTGATGTGTGTACAGTCAACTTCGCCTACCACCTTGTTAACACGGCATATGATGTGTTTACAGTCAGCTGGCTTACTACCATGTTAAACATAGTATGTGATGTGTTGACGGTCAACTTGGCCTACTACCTTGTTAACATGGTATGTGATGTGCTGACAGTCAGTTGGCCTACTACCTTGTTAACATGGTATGTGATATGTGTACAGTCAATTGGCCTACTACCTTGTTCACATGGTATGTGATATGTGTACAGTGAATTGATCTACTAACTTGTTAACATGGCATGTGATATGTGTACAGTCAATTGGCCTACTACCTTGTTCACATGGTATGTGATATGTGTAAAGTGAATTGACCTACTACCTTGTTAACATGGTATGTGATATGTGTACAGTGAATTGACCTACTACGTTGTTAACATGGTACATGACATGTGTACAGTGAATTGACCTACTACCTTGTTAACATGGTATGTGATTTGTGTACAGTCAATTGGTCTACTACCTTGTTAACATAGTATGTGATATGTGTAAAGTGAATTGACCTACTACCTTGTTAACATGGTATGTGTTATGTGTACAGTGAATTGATCTACTACCTTGTTAACATGGTATGTGATATGTGTACAGTGAATTGACCTACTACCTTGTTAACATGGTATGTGATATGTGTACAGTGAATTGACCTACTACCTTGTTCACATGGTATGTGATATTGTTACAGTAAATTGACCTACTACCTTGTTAACAAGGTATGTGATATGTGTACAGTGACTTTATCTACTACCTTGTTAACATGGTATGTGATATTTGTACAGTGAATTGACCTACTACCTTGTTGACATGGTATGTGATATGTGTACAGTCAATTGATCTACTACCGTGTTAACATGGTATGTGATGTGTTTACAGTCAGTTGGCCTACTACTTTCTTAACATATGTGATATGTGTACAGCGACTTTATCTACTACCTTGTTAACATGGTATGTGATATGTGTACAGCCAACTTGGTCTACTACCCTGTTAACACGGCATGTGATGTGTTGACATTCAGCTGGCTTACTGCCTTGTTAACATGGTATGCGATGTGTATACAGTCAGTTGGCCTACTACCTTGTTCACATGGAATGTGATATGTTGACAGTCAGTTGGCCTACTACCTTGTTAACATGGTATGTGATATGTGTACAGTCAACTTTGCCTACTACCTTGTTAACATGGCATGCGATATGTGAACAGTCAACTTGGCCTACTACCTTGTTAACATGGTATGTGATATGTGAACAGTCAACTTGGCCTACTACCTTGTTAACATGGTATATGATATGTGTACAGTCAACTTGGCCTACTACCTTAACAGGTATGTTGTTTACACACTGGCCTATTGTTAAAGATTGATATGTGTACAGTCAACTTGGCCTACTACCTTGTTAACATGGTATGTGATGTGTGTACAGTCAACTTGGCCTACTACCTTGTTAACATGGTATGTGATGTGTTTACAGTCAACGTGGCCTACTACCTTGTTAACATGGTATGTGATGTGTTTACAGTCAACTTGGCCTACCACCTTGTTAACATGGTATGTGATGTGTTTACAGTCAACTTGGCCTACTACCTTGTTAACATGGTATGTAATGTGCGTGCGGGCAAATGGCCAACTATGTGTTTCAACAATGTATCTGATGTGTGCACAAGTTACTGGCCAATTCTGTTCAACATGGTATATAATGTGTGTGTGTGTGTGTGTGTGTGTACTCAACTGGCCCACTCCTGAAAAGTTTTAGATGAATAAAAACAATAATCTGCTACGCTAACAGCCGCCGTGCATTCCTGGCTGGGTGGGGTCACGGGTTCGATTCCCATCACACCTATGCATTTGTGAGATTTTTCTGCCCTGACAGATCCTCTCCTAGAGTTGAGCTTGCCTGGGCTCAACTGGGAAGACTGGAATCATATATGGATCAAGTTTCATCCACTTAATGGAATGCGTCTCCGAGAGTGCTGCTCACATTTTTTTTTTCCAGACCAGCATTCCAGTCGTCTATCTTTAAGGGCCTGGCTGATGCTGGAAGATAGGTCTCATACAAGTAAGCGCAGTGTACAGCCCTCTCGGGTACGTCTCAGACTGGAAGGGAACCCCCACAAGACCATCTTCATTGTCCTCATCCTCACTGATCAGCAGCCTGAAAACGATCTCGTTTCCTGTGGCCCCTTCATGCCCTGTTCCCTGGTGAGTTCAGTTGCGATTTCCTCTCTGCTAATATTGTGCCCTCCCTCGGGCACTCTCGATGTCGAAGCCGTCAATATCGGCCAGATCATGGGAACTGTGATTGAACACGACATGGTTGGCAACACTTTCAGGCAGGCTGGACACCCACACAAGCTGGTTCCCAGACAAAGCAGTCACTGCCGTCAGGAGGAGAATAATTAGTAAGGCGACGTCCTGCGGATGTTGGCTCAGAACACGACGACAGAAGAGATTCGGCAGCAATGCAGTGTCTCCTCTGGTGGGTTGCCTCATAACGATTTGACACTGACTGCTCGCTGCGGGGGGTTGCCTTTGCCACCTGGGGCTGCCTCAGAACGACTTGACACCGACTGCTCCCTGTGGATTGCCGGTGCCGGAGATGCAATGAGACAAGCTAGGATGTGGCTGTGGATGGGGAACTGGAGTGACAGGGTGACAAGAAGGAAAAAAAAACAACAACAACAACAACAACAACAACAAAACTGCCATGCCCACACAAAGGAACTGTGCTTACATATGTCTTGTAGAGTTTCTTGCGAGCCATGCACAAAGACAGCTGTCATTTTCAACATGAAAACTTTGCGTTTTCTGCACACAACATCCTCCAGCCTTCACAACACTGTTCCAACGTCTGCATGAGGGATCCAAGGGTTATCGGAGGCTGGCGGCAAGAGAGAGATTGGCGCAGTGATGGTCTGCAGCCAAAGCGAGGAGGAGAGGGGGTGGGGGGGGGGGGGGGGGGGGGGGGGGGGGGGGGGTCGAAGGGAAGAGAGGGGAAGAGAGAAGAGCGAGTGAGAAGGGGCTTGAAATAACGTTTTAAGCTTGAAAGAGATCCGAGGAGAGAGAGGAGAGAGGAGAGAGAGAGAGAGAGGAGAGAGAGGAGAGGAGAGAGGAGAGAAGAAGAGAAGAAGGAGGGAGGGAGGAGAGCGAGCAAGCAAGAGAGAGAGAGAGTGAGAGAGAGACAGACAGGCAGGGGGATGAGAGAGAGGGGTGGGTGGGAGAGAGAAACAGAGACAGAGACTGAGACACGGAGTTAAGACAGACACAGAGACAGAAACAGACAGACAGACAAGACAGACAGGCTAACAGTAACAGAGAACATGGACAGACAGACAGACATAAGGAGTGAGGGGGGGGGGGGGGGAGTGGGGGGAGACAGATGGGGAGGGGGGAGAGAGGAGAGGGGGGAGGAGGGGGATGAGAGAGAGGGGTGGGTGGGAGAGAGACAGAAACAGGGACAGAGACTGAGACACAGAGTTACAGAGACACAGAGACAGACAGAAACAGACAGACAAGACAGATATGCAGACAGAAAGACATAGAGAGAGGAGGAGGAGGGGGAGGGGGGTAGGATGCAAAGAGAGTGAGATAGAGAGAGAGACACGCACGCACACCCACACACACACACACACACACACACACACACACACACACACACACACACACTTAAATTCTTCCAGCACAGTTTTCAGCACTTCACCAATTTAACGACCTGACCCTAAGCAACTCATCTGATATTGCACTGTTTCACCCTCAAGAAGCCTTCATACAACATCTTTGGACACTTCCTACATCTTTGAACACTTGCTACATGTTTGGACACTTGCTACAACAAACCTTTTGGCTTTTATTTTCTGCTTTTTTTTCTTCTTCAGCTTCATTGGATAGAATGTCCGATAGGTGTGTTCAGCATGTACAGGGGGGAAAAATACCATACTTCAAACATCAATCTGTTCTAGGACGAGCTAGTTTAAGCTACTGCTAAAAATATGTTATCAAAACAAAAACAAACAAAAAGAAATCAAAAGAATGTACTACATGTGACATATACTTCACAGTAATATACTTAATAATCAATTTGTGATTGTTGATAGGTTCATGGAGAGACTTGCAGGGAGAGTAGCTTTGCTGTTTTTTTGTTTTTTTCAATCCTCAACATCATAAGCCAGTAAACCATTTTGCAAAAACCCACAGACCATCATACTTACAACATGAGAAAATACAAAAGTGAAAATATGTGAAGACCTATGACTGGTATCACACACAGGGTAGACACCATGCCATTACATGGGTTGAATCAGCAGCAGCAGCAATTTCCCTCTGCTCTTTTGTAGCTTTGTGGTAAAGCAAACATTTCTAAGGATGTACCATTTAACTGCCAAAGAAAGAAATGAACGAAAATGAACTACTCACATGCTACACCAATGCAGCAGGAAAACACGCCGCATTCAATTCAGTCTGATTCCCCGGGGAGGTTTCAATGCAATCAGTTTGCAGTGACATTTGGCTGACTGGCAGACGAAGATGAGCAACTATTGATCATGACGTGCACATTGTCAAGCCGACATCAGGTTACAGCGGAGGACGGGGCGGAGCACTTGATACCTCTTACTGACTGCTGCCAAGGCAACTGTTGCTTTCACAGCCAACGTCCATTACTCATGCCTGGTTTCTTTACAGTTTGTTTGTCCACGTTGCACATTACTGATGAAGGGCATCACAAGATCTTTCATCTCAGTTCTGGCTGACCAGTCCCTTACTCACACTGATTTGTTTTACAGGTTCATTGGTGACGTTGTTAGCTACTGTGAAGGGCATCACACGATCTTTCATCTAGTTCTGGCTGACACAGTCCCTTACTACACACCTGATTTGTTTTACAGGTTCATTGGTGACGTGGTTAGCTACTGATGAAGGGCATCACACGATCTTTCATCTTAGTTCTGGCTGACACAGTCCCTTACTCACACTGATTTTCTTACAGGTTCATTGGTGACGTTGTTAGCTACTGATGAAGGGCATCACAACGTCTTTCATCTCAGTTCTGGCTGACACAGTCCTTTCAACCGATTTGTTTTACAGGTCATGGTGACGTTGTTACTACTGATGATGAAGGCATCACACGATCTTTCATCTTAGTTCTGGCTGACACAGTCCCTTACTCACACCTGATTTGTTTTACAGGTTCATTGGTGACGTTGTTAGCTACTGATGAAGGGCATCACACGATCTTTCATCTCAGTTCTGGCTGACACAGTCCCTTACTCACACCTGATTTGTTTTACAGGTTCATTGGTGACGTTGTTAGCTACTGATGAAGGGCATCACACGATCTTTCATCTTAGTTCTGGCTGACACAGTCCCTTACTCACACCTGATTTGTTTTACAGGTTCATTGGTGACGTTGTTAGCTACTGATGAAGGGCATCACACGATCTTTCATCTCAGTTCTGGCTGACACAGTCCCTTACTCACACCTGATTTGTTTTACAGGTTCATTGGTGACGTTGTTAGCTACTGATGAAGGGCATCACACGATCTTTCATCTCAGTTCTGGCTGACACAGTCCCTTACTCACACCTGATTTGTTTTACAGGTTTCATTGGTGACGTTGTTAGCTACTGATGAAGGGCATTACAAGAATGAATTTTTTTTCTTTTTCTGTCCCATCTCTCTGAGCCACCCCCAGTGACAGTGCACCCCTGAGCCACCCCAGTGACAGTGCACCCCTGCCACTCATTCTGACACCACATCCACAGCCACAGCCACAGCCACCGGTGCTGGACAATCTGCAGGGAGCAGTCAATGTCAAGTCGTCAAGAGGCAACCCACAGAGGAGACACTGCACTGCTGCCGAGTCACTTCGATGGTGTTCAGTGACGCCTGTTCTGAACGAACATACACAGAACACTACCTACTAAGCCCCCTTCTGACGACAATAATTGCTTAGTCACAGAGCCCACGTGAGTGAGCTCTCTCCCTCCGGAGTGCGCCACCACATCCGTTCCAACGACAGCCCCCATGGACTTGCTGATACCGGTGACCCCGACGGAGTCAAAACAAGGCCACAGACGTGGAAAGGACATTGAAACTGTGGTCAGATGATGCTACAGATTTCCATTCCAGTCTGAGACTGCATGACAGGGCTGTACTCTACGCTTCCTTTCATAGCATATCCCAGCATCAACCAGGCCCAAGAGATACAGACACCTGCAGTGATGGTCAGGAAATTTGAGCAACACTCTCAGATGAATGCGTATCCATTTTGTGGATGGAACTCGACTGTGTGGTCCCACTCTTCCCAACTGAGTCCGCATGCAAACTCAACTCAGGGTAGGAGCCGGTCGGGGCAGAAACAATCCCATATGACTCTGGTGGGAATCGAACCCAAGACCTCCCAGCCAGGAGTCCGTGATATTAACCACTTCACAACGGCGGCTGGTACCAGAATGAATCTTAGTTCCAGCTGACACAGCATACTGTCTGACATTCTGCTTTCTGCATATAGACCAAATTGTCTTTGATTTTTGTTGGCTTGTTTGTTTTGTTCTTTGACTTTGCCTTTGTTTTACTTGTGTGTGTGTGTGTGTGTGTGTGTGTGTGTGTGTGTGTGTGTGTGTGTGTGTGTGTGTGTGTGTGTGTGTGTGTTGTGTGTGTGTGTGTGTGTGTGTGTGTGTGTGTGTGTGTGTGTGTGTGTGTGTAGTGTGCATTTGAGTGTGTGTGTTGGTATGTGTGTGTGTGTGTGTGTGTGTGTGTGTGTGTTGTGTGTGTGTGTGTGTGTGTGTGTGTGTGTGGTGTGTGTGGTGTGAATCTAAGTTTTGGCTGACACAGCATATTGTCTGACCTTTCAGGTTCTGTGCATGACCAATTTATCTCTGAGTTTTGTTGCTGTTGTTGTTGTTACTGTTTTGTTTCGTTCTTGTTTCTTTGTTGGTTTTGTTCTTTGTCTTTGGGTTTGTTTTATCTTGTTGTTTATTTGTCTATCTCTGTTTGCTCATAAACACAATAAGTGTGAAAAGTCAGCCGTACCTTCCAAGGAAACAAAATGGAATCCACCACTGTCCACTGCCTTTGAGCTTGATTGTAACAATAAGCACAACCCCCCCCCCCCCCCCCCCACACACACACACACACACAACAAAACAAAAATAAACACTTACTTCCAGTTCAGCTGAGTAAAGAGATGGTAACAACACCTCATAAACATATATAGCTGATGGAAATGGTGACATGTGAAAGACAACACACATGGGGGGGAAAAAAAACAAAAAACCTGCTGTCACTGAGTATTGGCCAAAATCATATGAAAGACAACAGGTCTTTGTGAAAAAAATTCTGCTGTTAATAAATTCACATGGAAGATGTGTCTTTTTTAAAAAAAAAAAAAGAAAAAAAAAGCTGCTGTCATTGAGTATTGGCCAAAACATACGGAAGACAACCTAGGTCTTTAAAAAAAAAAAAGTCTGCTGTTAATAAATTCACATGGAGAATGTGTCTTTAAAAAAAAAATGCAGCAGTAAACAAATGCATGTTTAAGACACGCACTTTTGGATAGATCAACTGGTCTCCCTATCAATGTAATGAATATACATATATATATAATACACACACATACACACACATAACACACATCACAACAACCAATCCCCTTCCAGAAACTCAAATACGCACTATAAACAAAAGGCTACAGGCTACAAACAGACTTTTCTTTTTCTTCCTGTGAATTTCCATGAACTACACAAAACTCATCTCTGTTAATGTCTCGATAAAATATGCAAGTCTACTGAAATTCAGCTGACACAGATAAAAAGGTATGCGATATCATAATGAACACATTTACTGAAGAATCCCAACTTTAATGGTAGGCGTTGTCTCTAAATGTCCACATTGTTATAAAAAAGTTTGTTTCAGGGTTTCTTAGGCGTATAAACATAGCTGGGGGGGGGGGGGGGGGGGGGGGGGGGGGGGGGGTTTAGTTCATGTCATTCAGGCCAACTAAACCCTACAGTGCCCTTTTAAGCTGCTTTTACTTTCATGTTGGATAATAATGCCAGAACCCAGTATCTCATACACTAGTATAATATATATGGTTCTGATCAACCCTCGCATTGCAAAATATACAGAACATGAAGGAGAAATTTGTACAAACATGAGCTTTGTTTATAGAAATTGAAGTCATACTGTGTTTTGTACATGGTTCAGGAATCCATGGAACGGTAAAACATTCATTTAGTATACTGCAATACTGATTTGTTTGTTTTATTCAAATTGATTGAAAACAAGTGTTTAAAACTGGTTTGCTTGTGAGCGATCATCTTAAAGAAGGAATTTAAAAAAAAAAAAAGCATCATTTGAAATTTGGACGAGTTGGGTTGCGTGGAACGTTTTTAGTTCTTCCAAATCATTCTCTGCGACAAAGGCCAGTTTTTGACATGCATTTCTTTCTATGTATGTGTGTCTACAATAAGTTATCAAGTAATGTGCAACAACACACACAACACAGACATACAGACACGCACACACCACAACACCACACACACACACACATACACACTCATCAACCACAACACACACAACACACACACACACACCACTACACACACAACACACACACACACACACACACACATGCACACACACACACACACACACCACACACACACACACACATACACACACACACACACACACACACACACACACACACACACACACACACACATGCACACACTCAAACACACACGCATACACCCACTCACCAGGGGCATAACACTTTTTGTTTTCCATCACCTGCCTAGACCACCCAGAGGGGGGTCAACAATTGCTTTTTATTCGCAGCACTGTCTGCCTGTCAATCGGCAATATGTTCTTTCCATTTATCTCACCTGCCATTTTCATCAGCATGTGGCCAAACAAGACAAACTGTGTGCTCCAATCTGATCAATTGGGCGATATGCCCTTCTGACTTAGCCAATCACTGGGCACTTCACTTCATGTTGTCGGAGGAGAATCTCCAGCTGTTGCCGTACATTATCGGATATCAGCTACACAGCGCCAGCCTGTCGTCCCCCACAGCAGCTGTTTTCAACAAAATATTGTTCTTTCCCGGTGGAGGCATGTGCAGTATGCATCTGACCTACCAAGCACATACACACAGAGCATGCATGCATGCGAACCAGGGTTCCCCCCCCCTCCCCCCGCCCCCCTTCATGAGTGTCTCCCACTCCCTCCCTCACCTGAAATTTTAGAGGGGTTTTTCAATCCTCACTTCTTTAGCAGAGAGTGATTTCATCTGAGATCAAGTCAGCAAGAAGGAATGTTTTATAGAGCGCAATAACTGGTCAAATGTGTAGTTCTTTTATCTCATTGGTGCAAACTGCACTCGACAACACGAGATGTAGTGAAGCTACATTGATGCATGGTTTTAGGGGGGATCGATCATGACTAACATTGCAAGCAGCCTGCAACAGGCAGAAGCAGACATGTTTGACGCATTCTTAGAAAATGAACTTACCCCTAGGTTTTAATTTTGGAGTGTAACAGTATACACAACACATATATTTACTGAGTGAAATAATGTTTTGATTCATAAATCAATGACGCTCATGCCCCGCTGCATGGAAAGACTTGCACACACACACACACACACACACACACACA
>CM031611.1:78483471-78485971 GCA_018398815.1 Conus ventricosus
GAGAGACAGAGAAAGAGAGAGATACAGAGACACACAGAGAGCAACACACACATGTGCGCGTGTGCGTGCGCGCGCGCACACACACACACACACACACACACACACACAGAGATAGAGACAGACAGACAGAGACTGAGAGAGACAGAGAACAAGACAGACAGAGACTGAGAGAGAGGGGGGGAGAGGGAGGGGCAGAGAGAGGGGGAGAGAGGGAGACACAGAGAAGAGAGAGAGAGAGAGAGAGAGAGAGAGAGAGAGAGAGAGAGAGGAGAAGAGACAGACAGACAGACAGACAGAGAGACAGACAGAGAGACAGAGAGGGACAGTGCGAGAGACAAAGAGAGACACACAGAGACAGAGAGAGAGAGAGAGAGAGAGAGAGAGAGAGAGAGAGAGAGAGAGACGGATCCCCATCATATTCGGATTCACGCGGTCTCGCTCGGTGGCTCTTACAGTACACGGACTCGCTCACTGTGACTGCCAGAGCCACTGTTTATTAGCCACTTAGCTTCATACATTACACACAAAGACACGACACACACCCACAGTGTCAGAGACTGGTAAAATGAGTGAACAAGAGGCAGAAAGAGAACTGTCGCCTCCGTGGAAGCGCAATTTGGGTTCCAGCCAGTGAGTGAGTGCCTTGCCGTGGGATGCACGAACTCTGAAAAGTTGCCTGCAGCACCCTGAACAACAACACATCTCGCTGCGAACGCCGAAGAAAAGGGAGAACATGTACGCTTTAGACAGTCGACATGCAAACGTAATGATCAATAAATCAGACTCACCATTTACTTCCTGCACTGCCTCCGGGAGTTCCTGGATTTCAGTCGTTGTTAACACTATGAAAAGCCAAAATCGAAGAAGACAGCGCTGAGAGAGTCTGGGACTGGAGTGATCGATTCAGGGCTGTGACGCCATGTTGGTTCTACTGGGAACTCTCCACACCAAAACGCTGTCGGTGTAAACGAAGGGTGGTGCCAGAGACTTACAGGAAATGATGCCGCTGCGTTCTCGATCCTTGATAGCCTAGAATTCAACCTCAATACTAAGAAAGGATTTTCACATGATTTTAGATATTAAAGCTGTATGTGCAATGCTATTTTAACTTGAAGCTAGCTGCTAGGAATTTTTTTTTCTGACCTGTTTTAGGTGTTAATTAGTCTAATTATTTGTTTTGGTCGAGATGCAGTGTCCAGCGAGAGATTGACTTCCACCCTACTCCCCTGTCCCCCTCCCCCTCCTCCCCCCTCCCAATGTTTGGCTTTCAATGATGAAACACGCCTGTCATGTGCATGAGCTGGGTGTATTGTTCATTTCAGGAAGCCTGCAGGAGAGGGCAGGGGAAGTGATCGATGGCATGGGGGACATGTCAGTCGATCCGCAGTGCGCGCGTGCGCGTATGTGTGTGTGTGTGTGTGTGTGTGTGTGTGTGTGTGTGTGTGTGTGTGTGTGCGTGCGTGCGTGCGTGTGCGTGTGCGTGTGATGTGTGTGTGTGATGAGCGTGCGTGCATGTGTATGTGTGTGTGTGTGTGTGTGTGTGTGTGTGTGTGTGTGTGTGTGTGTGTGTGTGTGTGTGTGTGTGCACGCGCGCGCGCGCACATGTGTGCGTGCATATGTGTGTGTGTGTGTGTGTGTGTGTGTGTGTGTGTGTGTGTGTGTGTGTGTGTGTGTGTGTGTGTGTGCGCGCGCACGCGCGCGCGCGTATGTATATGTTCATGTGTATGTATATGTTCATGAAGCGGCAGATGTGGTAACTGATTATATCCTTTTTTGTGAAGACATGATTATCCCAACAAAAACAATTAAACTGTTTCCAAACAACAAACCATGGATCACGGGGTCAATTAAGACACTTCTTAATGAGAAAAAGATAGCATTTCAGGCTGGTGACAAAAACGAAAGGAAACGAGTACAAACAAAGCTTAGGTGCGGAATACGGAGGGCCCAAAAGGAATTCAAAGGTAAAGTAGAAGAGCGGTTTCAGTTAGGAAGAATGAAGGATGCATGGGATGGGTTAAAGATTCTAACGGGTGAAGCCAAAAAGAAAGCAAGATCTTGCCAGATGAATATTAATGACCAGACTGATTTTTCGAACAAACTCAATGATTTCTATTGTCGTTTTGAAAGGAATGATCTGGGTGGGACGGTAGACAATGTGGTAAAAGAGCTAAACAAAAGGATCAAAGACAAGGGAGATGAACAAGACTTTGAGATCCATGGCGATGTTGTGAAGTCACTGTTTTTGAAACTGAATATCAGGAAATCAATGGGTCCAGATAATATCAGTGGAAGATTGCTGAAATTGTGTGCTTCTGAACTTTGTAATGTTTTCTGTAAGATTTTCAATTGGTCTCTTAAGGCATGCTCTGTACCCAGTATCTGGAAAAATTCCACTGTCTGCCCTGTCCCGAAGAAAAGAAACCCCACAACATTGAATGACTATCGCCCTGTAGCTCTAACCTCCATAGTTATGAAGTGCTTTGAAAAACTTGTTCTC
>CM031611.1:78490971-78505971 GCA_018398815.1 Conus ventricosus
TGTGTGACAGTGTGGTGTGGTGTGTGACAGTGTGGTGTGTTTTGTGACAGTGTGGTGTGTTGTGTGACAGTGTGGTGTGTTGTGTGACAGTGTGGTGTGGTGTGTGACAGTGTGGTGTGTTGTGTGACAGTGTGGTGTGTTGTGTGACAGTGTGGTGTGTTGTGTGACAGTGTGGTGTGTTGTGTGACAGTGTGGTGTGGTGTGTGACAGTGTGGTGTGTTGTGTGACAGTGAGGAGCAACATTTGTTAAAAATATTATTAAAATGAAGTGCTAAAATTCATCTACAAGCTTGTTTCAAGATATGTCTCTCTCCTCAGGATGACTTTTTTTGTGGCACGCCAACGGTCTTTTATGGCGTGCGGGACCTGATCTTGTCTGTGTGTGTGCGGGTTTCGTTTGCTGCACGTGGGGCCTGTGTGTGTGTGTGTGTGTGTGTGTGTGTGTGTGTGTGTGTGTGTGTGTGTGTGTGTGTGTGTGTGTGTGGTTGTGGTGGTTGTTGTTTGCTAAAAAAAATTTTTAGGGCCTGTTCAGGTGGAATGTGCTAGCAAAGATTTCCACTTGTGCCTGCAATTATTCACTATTTCTACTTTTGTGTTCAGAGTTGCTAAGTATGGTTTGCATAATATTAACCATTTTTCTGTGGAACATAGGTTGCATTTTTTGGAAATATTGTTGTATAGTGTTGCTCTTTTTATGATTTTCCATGATATGCTGTAGTCTATTTTTTATCTTTGAGTTTCCAAATGTATTTACTCAGTTCTGTTTGATTTTTGTATTTTTCATTTTTGAATGACTGTTTATGGTTTGCGTATCTGGTTTTGAAAGTGTTTTCAGTAATCCCTATGTATGTTTCTTTTTGATTTTCTGATGTTACCGTAGCTTGGTATACAATATTGCTGTGAAGACATTTGTTGCTTAGGGGGCACTGTTCTTTTTTGGTGCAGTTGCAAGATATCCTTTCAGCACCCTTCTCTTTTGCGTTGCTTTTCATTTTGTTAGACGAGTCAATTATGTTTTTGAGGTTGGGCATACATGAGTATGATAGTTTAATGGTGTTTTTGTTGAATATTTTGGACAGTTTGTGTTCTTTTGGAAATGATGTTGCCAAGATTTTAAAGAATTCTTTTCCTACATTTGTTTTTACTTGTCCATCATATGGTGGGTTGTACCATATAATCTTCCTTTTTCTGCTTTTCTTATTTCTGTTCGTGTTATTGTCTGGGCTATATTGTAGTTTGTAATTGTAACCACTTTTTTGTAATGCTTCTTGGTATTCTGTTGCTGCATTATTGAATGCATTTTCATTGCATGATAGGTTGGATAGTCTCTTGTTTATACCGTTGGGTATTGTTTTTAGTATAGATGGTGGGTGGTTGCTTTTGACGTTTACATAGATTGGTATGTCATTGGGTTTTTTGTATGGTTTGTACACATTGTCATTGAGGTCTAATGTTATGTCTAGGTAATTCACTACTTTTTTATTTGCTTCTATTGTGATTTGCACCACAAATGCAGAAGACGATCAAACATTTTGGTGTGAAATATTGCACCATATTCAAGCTCGCACAAGCTCAGGGAAATAAGTTGGCTCTGTTTGGCTAAATGCCATGGCCAATGCAGTCACAAAACACCCTGCACGTCACGTCTGTTTCCATCCACCGTATGACCAACCAATGACCGAGACAGACTGCCAGGTCGGGGGATGGTGGGGGTGGGGGGTGGGGGTGGGGGTCAGTGCCTGGGTTCTTCTGCTGTACTGGTTCAGGCGTCTTCATTTTGTAAACTCGACAACAGCGTAAGGTTACAAATGTAATCACTAAACTTTCTCAACACATTTCTGTCATTTGATGTTATTTCTGTGACCTAGCAAATCCATGTCAGTAATATCGGATTGTTTATACTGGGAATTTGATTGCTACAATAGAAAAAAAAAATCCTCAAAAAATTCTCCCTACCTCATGCTTATAACCAATGGATAGATGTTCATTTTTCATGTTTAGTAGCTCAGGAGTCACAGCGATGGGTGTCGATCTTACATTCTTTTCTTATGATCATAACTACATTCCTCATCCGCCAGACTTCTTTCTGTATGTTCGATGTTCATTTCTGAAGCTTCTATTAGCCCTTCTTTTTTTTTCCTTTTTTTTGTGATTGTTTGTTTGTTTGTTTGTTTGTTGTTGTTGTTGTTGTTTTTGCCTCTGGCTGGCTGGCTGGCTGTCTGTCTGTCTGTCTGTCTGTCTGTCTGGCTGGCTGGCTGGCTGGCTGTCTGGCTGTCTGGCTGGCTGTCTGGCTGGCTGTCTGTCTGTCTGTCTCTCTGTCTCTGTCTCTGTCTCTGTCTCTGTTTCTCTCTCTCTCTCTCTCTCTCTCTCTCTCTCTCCTCTCTCTCACTCTCAGGCAAAAACTGAAAGATAAGAAAATAATGAAGTCTTTTGTTTGAAGAATGTTGTTCTCTTTTGTATAAGCAGCACTATCAGAGTGAGAGTGCCACTACACCACACATTAGAACATTAACACAACACACACACACACACACACACACACACACACACACACACACACACACACACACACACACACACACACACACACACACACACACACACACGCACGCACGCACGCACGCACACGCACACACACACACACACACACACACACACACACACACACACATTCATTCATTTTTCCGCTGCCTGTGGTAGACAATACACACTTAGAGTGGTATCTTGAATGTTTTCGGTCTTTATGCCGATGTCGAATAATTCTTCAGGCAAACCAGCAGGGGTGTGACTCATTCACAGTCCTTTCAGTCTGTAGAAGGCAGACCTAACAGATTTCAAACTGCATTGAAAAGCTGACTGAAAAGAAAGATCGTTTTTAGTCTACAAAGCACCTGGGCAGACTGAGAGTGCTCTTTTTTCTGTTTTCTTTTTTTCACTTTAACTCATCAGACAACTAGGTGTCCTCCCATCTAGGGCATACAAACTTGGCTGCCTTCAAAATCAGGTCTCTCGTTCAAACTCAAAATCGCTCCAAGCGTCTACTGACAGGGTTGAAATTGAGAGCTGGGTCCAAATTACACAGCAAGTTGCAGCATGAAAGAGAAAAAACGAAAGTGAAATGCCTACAATCTAATCAGTTATCCTCAAATCATTTTACATGACTGGAGTTTGTGCATACTAGCCGAATTCCAAGAGGCCAAATTAATCCTGTGCTTTAGGGGACAGGTTAGAGCTTATACAATTTTTTTCCTTTCCCAGCTATCATTTCATTTCTTTCCATAGTGAAACCAGCTTTCCCACTCCTGGTTCTTTTCTTTTCCTGTCACCTGATTTCAATTACACAATATATTTACAGCTTGAATTCTCTGACACTGTAACCAGCATGTTGCCGTCAGCGCCATCTTGGAAGTGTAAGCAACACTTGATTTTGGCCCAGTATCACTTACACTGACAGTCTGAGTGTGTACGTACAGTACGCCTCGCTGAGTGGAGCACGCAAAGGCCACCATACACCAGTGCATGGAGCTGAAACTTGCTGTGGAGCTGAAACTTGCTGCGCTAGTGCAGGGATGGATGTGTGGGCTGGGTGATCTGTCAGTGCTTTGAGCTGTGCTGACAGGAGACTGTGAACATGACAGCAGATCATGTGCAGGGTGACCCACCCACTTGGCTACCCAAACTGATTTTGCCATGGATGGGATGCTTCGGTGCTCTAGAACGACTGCAAGAGTAACGGGTGTCTCATCACAGTACTAACGCTATGGTTATTCCTAGTTTTCAGTGTTCATGTCTTGAGTTTAGTAAGAACAGGATTATTATTGATCAAGATGTTGTTTTACTTGCAGATCACACAAATTCACAATGCACTCTGTTAAGAAAAAATCTTTATTGCAGATGATTTTTTTATGCTTGTATTACTTATTCTTTTGTTATTTTATTTGGCATGTTTGTTTGTTTCAGTTCATTTGACAGATGAAATTGCTTTCATTTTCGTAAGTAAAGACATGTGGTACATATTTTGCATTTTAGCTCAAATCGTCTAGTACTAACTATTTTCATTTTGTAAATTGAAATGTCACTAACAGCTTAGATCATTTAGTTTCCATTATTATAAATTACGATTATAATACCAATCACTCTTTTTTTCATTAGATACATTTTTCAGAGAAATTATTTTGAAAATGCAATATGCCTCGTTAATTGTTTATTCACTCATCATATTGTTGCATCCGGTAACACATACAGTGATGTATTCTTTGTTACCGGTTCTTGCTGTTGGTGGTAGTGACTTGCTGATGAGTGGTGGGAAACCTGTGTGCATACACACGATCAGTGTGGAAACTAGATCATGTCATTAGCGTTATGCTGTAGTGTCAACCAGTGCCGCCATTACAGGCCAAGGCCTAAGGGAAACAACGCATGCTACTGCTTGACCATCTAACTGTGTGCAGTTCTCTCCCGTGCACAAAAAAAAGTAACGCATGTTTTTTTTCGCTGAAAACATTAAGGAAAATTTTGACAGAAACATGCCCCGTATAGCAGGGAACTCTGTCCAGTGTGAATAGTCAGACATAATGAATAGACATAACTGTAGATTGATGTCTTATTTCTTCTGTGGTTGTAATATTTTGAATGCTAAATGACGCATGAAATGACTGAAATAAAAATATGCGTTTCTTTTTGTGCATAGTATAGTAGTGTACAAAAGGAAATTCTCATTTTGAGAAGCGACCAAACTTAGGGTAGGTAGGTGAAGGATTGGTCGTTGAAAGGGAATATTGCTTTTGATAGAGAAATCTACATCTTCCCTGTGCGTGTGTGTGAGGACAGTACCGTTATTGCTAGATATGTTCTTGTACCTGACAATTTGTGCTTTGGTTATATGGAAGAAGTTTACCAAAAAAAAAGTGCCCACAGAACGTTTGTTGGGACATGTTAAAAGTAAACACAGAAAACTTTTACAGCTGTTTAATATGTATGCTGTGGTCATTGCGTTGAGTCTGGTGAAATTTTAGAATATGGGCAAAATATGATGTCCTGGGGTGATAAGTCTATTTTTGGTAGGGCGCCATTGAGTTCATATATATATATATATATATTATATATATATATATTATATATATATTATATATATATATATATATATATATTATTATATTATATATATACGGCGTTTGTGTTGTCCCTCTCCCAGTTCCCCAAACACAGCCTTTCTCTTCTTCCTCTCCCTGTTCCCCAAACACAGCGTTTGTGTTGTCCCTCTCCCTCTTCCCCAAACACAGCGTCTGTGTTGTCCCTCAGCCTGTTCCCCAAACACAGCGTTTGTGTTGTCCCTCTCCTGTTCCCCAAACACAGCGTTTGTGTTGTCCCTCTCCCTGTTCCCCAAACACAGCGTTTGTGTTGTCCCTCTCCCTCTTCCCCAAACACAGCGTCTGTGTTGTCCCTCAGCCTGTTCCCCAAACACAGCGTTTGTGTTGTCCCTCAGCCTGTTCCCCAAACACAGCGTTTGTGTTGTCCCTCTCCCTGTTCCCCAAACAGAGCGTTTGTGTTGTCCCTCTGCCTGTTCCCCAAACACAGCGTTTGTGTTGTCCCTCTCCCTGTTCCCCAAACACAGCGACACAAAGACAGCGCTTGTGTAGTCTCTCTCTCTGCTCCGCAAACACGGTTTATGTTGCCCCTCCCCCCTGTTCCCGAAAACGGGTTTGGTTCGCCCTCTGCATGTTCCCCAAACACGCTTTGTGTTGTTCTTCCCTGTTCCCCAAAACACAGCGTTTTGTGGGTGTCTCCATTTCCGCAAAAAAAGGGTTTTTGGTCCCTTTTCCTGTTCCCCAAACACGGGTTTTTGCGTTGTCCCTTTCCGGTTTCCCAAACACAGGGTTTGTGTTGGCCCTCTTCTTTTCCCGCAAACACACTTTTTGTGTTTCCCTCCCCCTGTCCGAAAAACACAGCGTTTTGTTTCCCCCCCTCTTCTGCAAATATGGGTTTGTGTTGCCCCTCCCCCTTTCCCGCAAACACAGCTTTTTGTGTTGTCCCAACCTGTTTCCCAAATACAGGTTTTGGAAACCCCTGTTTCCCAAATAAGCGTTGTTTTGTCCTCCCTTTTTCCCCCAAAAAAGCGTTTGGGGTTGCCCCGTCTCCCGGTTCCCCAAAACACAGCGTTTGGTTCCCTCTCCATTTTCCCCCAAACCAGCTTTTTCCCCCTCTCCCGTTTCCCAACACAGCGTTGTGAGTCCTCCCCCTGTTCCCAAACAAGGCTTAGTGTTTCCCTCTCTTTGTCCCCAAACCAGCTTTGTGTTGTCCGTCTCCCTGTTTCCAAATCCCGCGTTTCGTTGTCCTCTCCCTTTCGAACACACAGCGGTTGTGTTAGCCCTCCCTGTTCACCAAACACAGCGTTTGTCATGTCCCTCTCCTGTTTCCCAAATACAGCATTTGTGTTGTCCATCCCCCTGTTTCCCAAATACAGCTTTGTGTTGTCATCTCCCTTTTCCCCAAACACAGCGTTTGTGTTTGTCCCTCCCTTGTTCCCAAATATAGCGTTTGTGTTTTTCCCCTCTCTGTTTCCCAAACACAGCGTTTCGGGTTGCCCCTCTCCCTTTCCGTAAACACAGCGTCTGTGTTGGCATGTCCCTGTTCGCAAACACAGTTTTGTTTGTTCCTCTCCCTGTTCCACAAAGCACAGCGTTGTGTTGGGCTCCCTCTTCCACAAACAGCGTTTGTTTTTTCCCTCTCCCTGTTCCCAAACACAGCGTTTGTGTTGTCCCTCTCCCTTTCCCCAAACACAGGTCTGTGTTGTCCTTAGCTGTTCCCCAAACACAGCTTTTATGTTGTTTCTCTCCCTGTTCCGCAAACACAGAGTTTGTGTTGTCTCTCTCCCTGTTCCCAAACACAGCATTTTGGGTTGGGCCCTCTCCCTGTTCCCAATACAGCGTTTGTGTTGTCCCTGTCACTGTTCCGCAATCAGCGTTGGTTTCCCCCCCTCTCAGCAAACAAGCGTTTGTGTTGCTCTCTGCCTGTTCCGAAAAACACAGCGTTTGTGTTGTCTATCTCATGTTCCAAAGACAGCGTCGTGTAGTCCTCCCCCCGGTTCGAAAAACACAGCGTTTATGTTGTCCCTCTCCTGTTCCGAAAAACACAGCGTTTGTGTTGTCCCTCTTCCTGTTCCCCAAACACAGCGTTTGTGTTGTCCCTCCCCCTGATTCCAAACACAGCTTTTGTGTTGTCCCTCACCCTGTTTCCCAAATACAGCGTTTGTGTTGTCATCTCCCTGTTTCCCAAACACAGCGTTTGTGTTGTCCCTCTCCATTTTCCCCCCAAATACAGCGTTTGTGTTGTAAATCTCCCTGTTTCCCAACACAGCGTTTTTTTGGGTCCCTCTCCATGTTCCCCAAATTTCAGCGTTTGTGTTGTCATCTCCCTGTTTCCAAACACAGCGTTTGTTTTGTCCCTCTCCTGTTCCCAAATACAGCGTTTGTGTTGTCAATCTCCCTGTTCCCAAAAACAGCTTTTGTGTTGCCCCTCTCCTTGTTTCCCAAATACAGCGTTTGTGTTGTCTATCTCCTGTTTCACAAAGACACCGGTTGTGAGTCTGTCTCTCTCTGTTCCGCAAACACAGCGTTTTGTTGTCCCTCTCCCTGTTCCCTAAATATGCGTTTGGGGTTTTTCCTTTTCCCTGTTCACAAAACACACCGTTTGTGTTGTCTATCTCCCTGTTTCACAAACACACCGTTTGTTTTGTCTATCTCCCTGTTCCAAAGACAACGTTGTGTATTGTTCCCTGTTCGCAAACACAACGTTTGTGTTGTCCCTTTCCCTGTTCCCTAAATATGGCGTTTGTTGTCTCTCTCCCTGTTACACAAACACAGCGTTTGTGTTGTTCCTTCCCTGTTCTCAAACACAGCGTTTGTTTTGTCCCCCCTGTTTCCCAAACACATCGTTTGTGTTGTCCTTCTCCCTTTTTCCCAAATACAGCGTTTGAGTTATCCCTTTCCCTGTTCCCCAAACACAGCGTTTGTGTTGTCCCTCCCCTGTTCCCCAAACACAGCGTTTGCGTTGTCCCTCTCCTGTTCCCCAAACACAGCGTTTGTGTGTTGCCATCTCTGTTTCCCAAACACAGCGTTTGTTTTGTTGCCATCTCTTTTTCCCAAACACAGCGTTTTGTTGTTGCCATCTCTGTTTCCCAAACACAGCGTTTGTGTTTTTGCCATCTCTGTTTCCCAAACACAGCTTTTGTGTTGCCGTCTGCTTGTTTCCCAAACACAGTGTTTGTGTTGTCCCTCCCCTGTTCCACAAACACAGCGTTTGTGTTGCCCCTCCCTGTTCCCTAATATGGTTTTTGTGTGCATGCCAAAACGCTGTGTTTGCGGAACAGGGAGGGACAACACAAACTTTTGTTTGTAACAGGGAGAGGATCAACACAAACGTCGTGTTTGGGAAACAGGGTGAGGGACAAACACAAGCTGTGTTTGTGGAATGGGGAGGCGACCAACACAAACGGTGTTTGAGGATCAGGAGAGGCCAAAACAAACGCTGTGTTTGAGGACAGGTAGTAAAACAAGACAACGCTGTGTTTGGGGAAAGGGGGGTACAACACAAACGCCATATATGGGGAACAGTGAGGGACAACACAAACGCTGTGTTTTGAAAACCGGAGAAAAGACAACACAAACAGATATATGTGAAAAGGGAAGGGACAATCCAAACGCTCGGTTTGGAAACATAGAGAGGGACAACACAAACGCTGTGTTTGGGGAACAGGGATGGGACAACAGAAACGCCGTTTTTGGGGAACAGAGAGGGACACACATACGCTGTTTTTGGGGAACAGTGAGGGGCAATACAAAAACGCTTGTGTTTGTGTTTGGGAGGGGACAACACAAAGTGAGTTTTTTGGGGACAGGGAATACAATACAAGCTGTGTTTAGGAACAGGGAAGGGAACCACAAACGCTGAGTTTGCGGAACAGGGAGAGGGACACACAAACGCGTGTTTAAGGACAGGGAGGGGACAACACAAACGCGTTTTTGGGGAACGGGGAAGGACAAACAAACGCGTGTTGGGATCGGGAGGGGAAAACACAAACGCTGTGTTTGGGGAACAGAGAGAGGGACAACACATACGCTGTGTTTTTTTGGGGAACGTGAGAGGGAAAATACAAAGCGTGTTTGTGAATAGGGAGGGGCCAAACACAAAGCTGAGTTTGGGGACAGGGAGATAGACAAGCACACCTGTTTTAGGAACAGGGAGGGGACACACAACGCTTGTTTGGAAACAGGAGAAGGTCATTCAAACGCTATATTTGGGAACAGGGGAGGGCAAACAACACCTATTTGGAACACGGAGAGAGGAACACAACGCTGTATTTGGGAAACAGGGAAGGGAAAAACACAAACGCTGTGTTGGGGACGGGACAGGGACAACACAAACTCTGTGTTGTGGGAAACAGGATAGGGACACTCGACGCCATATGTAGGACGGCAAGCGAAACATAAACGCTGTGTTGTGAAAGGGGAGTGACACACAACCCGCTGTGTTTGGAAACAGAGAGAGGAACAACACAAACGCTGTGTTTCTGAACAGGGAGAGGGACAACACAAACGCTCTGCTCGGGGAACAGGGAAAGGGAAACACAAACGCTCTGTTTGGGAAACAGGGAAGGTTGACTACACAAGCGCTGTGTTTGGGGAACAGGGAGAGGGCAACACAAAACGCTGTGTTTGTGAAAAGTGAGAGGGCAACAAAAAACGCTGTGTTTGGTGAACAGGGAGAGGGAATCACAAACGCTGTTTTTTTGAAACAGGGAGATGACACACAAACCGCATTGGGAAACAGGAGAGGGACAACACAAACGCTGTGTATGGGGAGCGGGGAGAGGACAACACAAACGCTGTATTTTGGAAACCAGAGTTTGACAAAACAAAACGCTGTATTTGGGAAACAGGGAGAGGGACAACACAAACGCTGGTTTGGGAAACAGAGTGGGAACAACAAAAACGCTGTGTTTGGGGACCTAGGGGAGGGCAAACACAAACGCTGTGTTTGGGGAACAGGGAGAGGGACAACCACAACGCTGTGTTTGGGAAACAGGGAGAGGGACAACACAAACGCTGTGTTTGGGAAACGAGATGGGAACAACCAAACGCTGTGTTTGGGGGACCATGGGAGAGGCAAAACACAAACGCTGTGTTTGGGAACAGGGAGAGGGACAAACAAACGCTGTTTTTGGGGACAATGGAGAGGGCCAACACAAACGCTTGTGTTTGGGGAACGGGGGAAAGGGACAACCAAACGCTGTGTATGCGGAACGGGGGAAAGGGACAAAACAAACGCCGTGTTTGGGGATCCGGGAGAGGGACAACACAAACGCTGTGTTTGGGGAACAGAGAGAGGGACAACACATACGCTGTTTTTGGGGGAAACAGTGAGAGGGACAAACAAACGCTGTGTTTGTGGAATAGGGAGAGGGACAACACAAAGCTGAGTTTGGGAAACAGGGAGATAGACAACACACGCGCTGTGTTTAGCGAACAGGGAGAGGGACAACACAAACGCTGTTTTTGGGGAAACAGGGAGAAGGTTCATTCAAACGCGTATTTTGGGGAACAGGGAGAGGAAAAACACAAACCCATATTTGGGAACACGGAGAGAGAGAACACAAACGCTGTATTTGGGGAAACAGGGAAAGGGACAACACAAACGCTGTGTTGGGGAACAGGACAGGGACAACACAAACTCTGTTTTATGGGAAAAACAGGATAGGGACAACTCGAACGCCATATGTAGGGAACAGGTCAAGCGACAACATAAACGCTGTTTTTGTGAACGGGAGAGTGACAACACAAAGCTGTGTTTGGGAAAACAAGAGAGAACAACACAAAACGCTGTTTTTTTCTGAAACAGGGAGAGGGAAACACAAACGCTCTGTCGGGGAACAGGGAGAGGGACAACACAAACGCTTGTTTGTGGAAACAGGAAGGTTGACTACACAAGCGCTGTGTTTGTGAAACAGTGAGAGGGCAACACAAACGTGTGTTTGGAAACAGTGAGGGCAACACAAACGTGGTTTGTGAAACGGGAGAGGGCAACACAAACGCTGTGTTTGGTGAACGGGAGAGGGAATCACAAACGCTGTTTTTTGGAAAACAGGGAGATGACAACACAAACCCTGCATTAGGAAACAGGGAGAGGGACAACCACAAACGCTGTGTTTGGGAAACAGGGATGGGAACAACACAAACGCTGTGTTTAGGAAAACAGAGATTGACAAACAAACGTGTATTTGGGAAACAGGGAGAGGGACAACACAAACGCTGTGTTTGGGAAACGGGGGAGAGGGACAACACAAACGCTGTTTTTTGGGAAACAGAGATGGGAACAACACCAAACGCTGTGTTTGGGGACCATAGAGAGGGCTAACAAACGCTGTGTTTGGGGAACAGGGAGAGGGACAATACAAACGCTGGTTTTTTGGGACAATGGAGGGGCCAAACACAAACGCTGTGTTTTGGGAACAGGGAAAGGGACAACTCAAACGCTGTGTATGCGGAACAGGGAAAGGGACAAAAAAAAACGCCGTGTTTGGGGATCCGGGAGAGGGACAACACAAACGCTGTTTTTTGGGGAACAGAGGGAGAGGACAACACTTACGTTTGTGTTTGGGGAACAGTAGAGGGACAATACAAACGCTGTGTTTGTGGAATAGGGAGAGGGACAACACAAAGCTGAGTTTGGGGAAACAGGAGATAGACAACACACGCGCTGTGTTTAGCGAACAGGGGGGAGGGACAACACAACGCTGTGTTTGGGAAACAGGGAAAAGGGTCATTCAAACGCTGTATTTGGGAACAGGGAGAGGGACAACACAAAACCATATTTGGGAACACGGAGAGAGAAAAACACAAACCTGTTTTTGGGAAACAGGGAAAGGGACACACAAACGCGTGTTGGGGAACAGGGACAGGGAAAAACACAAACTCTGTGTAGGGGAAAACAGGGATAGGGACAACTGGGAACGCCATATTGTAGGGAACAGGTCAAGCGACAACATAAACGCTGGTTTGTGAAACAGGGAGAGTGACAACACAAACGCTGTGTTTGGGAAAACACAGAGAGAAACAACACCAAACGCTGTGTTTCTGAAACAGGGAGAGGGGACAACACAAACGCTCTGGTCGGGGAAACAGGGAGAGGGGACAACACAAACGCTCTGTTGTGGAACAGGAAAGGTTGACTACACAAGCGCTGTGTTTGTGAAACAGTGAGAGGGCAACACAAACGCTGTGTTTGTGAAACAGTGAGAGGGCAACACAAACGCTGTTTTTGTGAAACAGTGAGGGGGCAACACAACGCTGTGTTTGGTGAACAGGGAGAGGAATCACAAACGCTGTTTTTTGGAAAACAGGGAGATTGAAAACACAAACCCTGCATTTAGGAAACAGGGAGAGGGACAACAAAAAACGCTGTGTTTGGGGAAACAGGATGGGAACAACACAAACGCTGTGTTTAGGAAACAGAGATTGACAAAACAAACGCTGTATTTGGGAGAACAGGGAGAGGGACAACACAAACGCTGTGTTTGGGAAACAGGGACAGGGAAAACACAAACGCTGTTTTTGGGACAATGGAGAGGGCCAACACAAACGCTGTGTTTGGGACCTAGAGAGGGCTAACACAAACGCGTGTTTGGGGAACAGGGAGAGGGACAATACAAAACGTGTTTTTGGGGACAATGGAGAGGCCAACACAAACGCTGTGTTTGGGGAACAGGGAAAGGGACAACTCAAACGCTGTGTTTGCGGAACAGGGAAAGTGACAACACAAACGCTGTGTTTGGGAAAAGGGAGAGGGACAACACAAACGCTGTGTTTGGGGAACAGGGAGATGGAAAACACAAACGCTGTGTTTGGGGAAACAGGGAGAGGGACAACACAAACGCGGGTGTTTGCGGAACATGGAGAGGGAAAAACACATACGCTGTGTTTGGGAAACAGGGAGAGGGACAACGAAACGCCATCTTTGGGGAACAGGGGAGGAACGAGGGAAACGCTGTGTTTGGGAACAGGGAGGGGAAAGAACAAAAACGCTGTGTTTGGGGAACAGGGGAGGGACAACCAAACGCTGTGTTTGGGGAACCGGGAAAGGGACAAAAACAAACGCTGTGTTTGGGGAACAGGGAGAGGGACAACACAAACGCTGTGTTTGGGGAACCGGGAAAAGGGACAACACAACGCTGGTTTGGGAAAGGGAGAGGGAAACACAAACGCTGTGTTTGGGGAACCGGGAAAGGGACAACACAAACGCTGTGTTTGGGGAACAGGGAGAGGGACAACACAAACGCTGTGTTTGGGGAACCGGGGAAAAGGGACAACACAAACGCTGTTTTTGGGTAACGGGGAGGGACAACACAAACAACATATTTGGGGAACAGGGGGGAGACAACAAACGGTTGTGTTTGGGAAACAGGGAGAGGGACAATACAAACGCTGTGTTTAGGGAAACAGGGAGAGGACAATACAAACGCTGTGTTTGGGGAACAGGGAGGGACAATACAAACGCTGTGTTTCGGAAACGGGGAGAGGGGCAACACAAACGCTGTTTTTGGGGGAAAAACGGGGGAGAGGGACAACGCAAACGCTGTTTTTGGGAAACAGGGGTACAACGCAAACGCCCTATATATGGAACAGGGAGAGACAACAAAAATTGCTGTGTTTGTGAAACAGGAGAGGGACAACACAAACGCTGTGTTTAGGAAACAGAGAGAGGGAAACACAAACGCTGTATTTGGGGAACAGGGAAAGGGACAAGCCAAACGCTGTATTTGGGAAACAGGGAGAAGGATAGCACAAACGCTGTTTTGGGGAAAACCCAGGGAGAGGGACAACACAGACGCTGTGTTTGTGAAACAGGGAGAGAGACAACACAAACTCGTGTTTGTGAAACAGGGAGTGGGACAACATAAACGCCATATTTAGGGAACGGGGAGAGGGACAACACAAACGTGTATTTGAGGAAACAGGGAGAGGGACAACACAAACTCTGTGTTTGCGGAACAGGGAGAGGGACAACACAAACGCTGTATTTGAGGAACAGGGAGAGGACAACACAAACGCTGTGTTTTGAGGAAAGGGAGGGGGACAACACAAACGCTGTGTTTGTGGAACAGGGAGAGAGACTACACAAGCGCTGTCTTTATGAAACGGGAGAGGGACAATACAAACGCTGTGTTTGGGGAACAGGCAGGGGGACAACACAAACGCTGTGTTTTGGGGATCAGGGAAGGAAAAACACAATCGTTGTATTTGGGAAACAGGGAAGATTGACAACACAAACGCTGTGTTTGGGGAACAGGGAGAGGGGAAAACACAAACGCTGGGTTTGGGGGAACAGGGAGATGGACAACAAAAACGCTGAAATTTGCGAATAGGGAGAGGGACAACGCAAACGCTGTGTTTGCGGAACAGGGAGGGGGACAACACAAACGCTGTATCTGCGGAACAGGGAGAGGAACAACACAAATTCTGTATTTGGTAAACGCTGTGTTTGGGGAACAGGGAGAGGGACAACACAAACGCTGTGATTGCGGAACCGGGAGGGGGACAACACAAACGCTATGTTTAGGGAAAGGAGGGGGAGAGTGACAACACGAACGCTGTGTTTTGGGGAAACCGGGGAGAAGGACAAACACAAACGCTGTGTTTGGGGAACGGGAAAGGGACAACACAGACGCTTGTGTGTGTGTGTGTGTGTGTGTGTGTTTGTGTGTGTGTGTGTGTGTGTGTGTGTGTGTGTGTGTGTGTTTAATCAATGCTTTCAGAAGATCTTTATAACGGGATTTCCAGAACTTTCCACTAACAGCAGGTAAAAACACGGACAGAAAGAAGCAGTGTAGATGAGCTTCCATGGAATGTGCTTAGAACATGTTGAGAGGGAGATGGTTACGCTGTACGCTGCAGAGGCAACATCCTCATCCGATTTGGAGCCATCAGTGAATCCTGTTTAAAAGAA
>CM031611.1:78508471-78510971 GCA_018398815.1 Conus ventricosus
CTTCAGAAAAAAGAAAAAAGATTTTGTTTATTTTGTGACTTAACTGGTTATGAACTTCATGATGAAGAAAAAGTGTCTATTCTAATATGGTTTGCAAGAAGATGGAGAGTTTTGATGCTATGGATAATAAGCTCCCAGAGTGAGTGACATAGACTTTTGTTTTTCATTCTGATGTGTGATGTGTTTACATGGGTATCAATATGTGTTCTTAAACAAAAGTGTGGTGGAAATCTTTCCCTTACATATATTGAAGTTGATGAATCGAAATGAAATGAACATTCTTGTGTTACAAGAAAGAAATGAACATTTTGTGAATTGACTAAAGACGTGGTGATTATATGAAATGAAATGAACATTCTTGTGCTACAGACAAGAAATGAACGTTGTGTGAATTGAATTGTATTCATGGTTTATTGAAGAGGATCCAGGTGGAAATCCTTTCCCCAATTTGGAAAACTAGTCTGAAAGGTTTATATGGAAATCCTTTCATGTGTAGTGTTATGATTCCGGAAAAGGGAATGTTGTAATGTTATGACTCCGGAAAAAAAAGAATATTGTAATGAACATGAACGAATATGCTGATATGTGGCTCACGTTCTAGTGAGATATGATGTGGCTAATGAATATGAAGATAGTTGTGATTCTAATGAATGGTGGCCATGATAATCAAGGTAGTTAATCAGTTTCCCCCAGGTTGATAGTGTTCCCTGGATTGACGGGGACTGACTGCTACTGAGGCTAGGGCCGGGGCCGTAGCTGGTTGACGCCCCGTTCTCCACCGGCTGTTACTGGTGCGAAGAGGCCGGCCTGAGCGCTGACAATCGCCCTACCTGCCACTGCGCCTGTGACCGGTCAGTGCTGGGCCAGTGAAGAGGAGACATCGCTCCTGTTACTGGTGTGGAGAGGCCGGCCTGAGCGCCGACAATCGCCCTACCTGCCACTGCGCCCGTGACCGGTCAGTGTTGGGCCAGTGAAGAGGAGACATCGCTCCTGTTACTGGTGTGGAGAGGCCGACCTGAGCGCTGACAATCGCCCTACCTGCCACTGTGCCCATGACCGGTCAGTGTTGGGCCAGTGAAGAGGAGACATCGCTCCTGTTACTGGTGTGGAGAGGCCGGCCTGAGCGCCGACAATCGCCCTACCTGCCACTGCGCCCATGACCGGTCAGTGTTGGGTCAGTGAAGAGGAGACATCGCTCCTGTTACTGGTGTGGAGAGGCCGGCCTGAGCGCCGACAATCGCCCTACCTGCCACTGCGCCCATGACCGGTCAGTGTTGGGTCAGTGAAGAGGAGACATCGCTCCTGTTACTGGTGTGGAGAGGCCGGCCTGAGCGCCGACAATCGCCCTACCTACCACTGCGCCCATGACCGGTCAGTGTTGGGCCAGTGAAGAGGAGACATCGCTCCTGTTACTGGTGTGGAGAGGCCGGCCTGAGCGCCGACAATCGCCCTACCTGCCACTGCGCCCATGACCGGTCAGTGTTGGGTCAGTGAAGAGGAGACATCGCTCCTGTTACTGGTGTGGAGAGGCCGGCCTGAGCGCCGACAATCGCCCTACCTGCCACTGCGCCCATGACCGGTCAGTGTTGGGTCAGTGAAGAGGAGACATCGCTCCTGTTACTGGTGTGGAGAGGCCGGCCTGAGCGCCGACAATCGCCCTACCTGCCACTGCGCCCATGACCGGTCAGTGTTGGGTCAGTGAAGAGGAGACATCGCTCCTGTTACTGGTGTGGAGAGGCCGGCCTGAGCGCCGACAATCGCCCTACCTACCACTGCGCCCGTGACAGGTCAGTGTTGGGCCAGTGAAGAGGAGACATCGCTCCTGTTACTGGTGTGGAGAGGCCGGCCTGAGCGCCGACAATCGCCCTACCTACCACTGCGCCCATGACCGGTCAGTGTTGGGCCAGTGAAGAGGAGACATCGCTCCTGTTACTGGTGTGGAGAGGCCGGCCTGAGCGCCGACAATCGCCCTACCTGCCACTGCGCCCATGACCGGTCAGTGTTGGGTCAGTGAAGAGGAGACATCGCTCCTGTTACTGGTGTGGAGAGGCCGGCCTGAGCGCCGACAATCGCCCTACCTGCCACTGCGCCCATGACCGGTCAGTGTTGGGTCAGTGAAGAGGAGACATCGCTCCTGTTACTGGTGTGGAGAGGCCGGCCTGAGCGCCGACAATCGCCCTACCTACCACTGCGCCCATGACCGGTCAGTGTTGGGCCAGTGAAGAGGAGACATCGCTCCTGTTACTGGTGTGGAGAGGCCGGCCTGAGTGCCGACAATCGCCCTACCTGCCACTGCGCCCATGACCGGTCAATGTTGGGCCAGTGAAGAGGAGACATCGCTCCTGCTTCTGTGCCAGCGACCTGCGTTCGAGGACGTCGCTGCGTGTGTGGTCTGTGTACCACGGCTTTGTGTTGATGTAGAGCCACAGGTGGTGTGTGTGCCACCACTTGTGATTAGTGTTGAGCCACAGCTCTTAGATGTTTTGAGCCACAGCTCGTA
>CM031611.1:78515971-78582219 GCA_018398815.1 Conus ventricosus
AACACAAACGCTGTATTCAGGGGACATGGGAAGGACAACACAAACGCTGTATTCAGGGGACATGGAGAAGGACAACACAAACGCTGTATTCAGGGGACATGGAGAAGAACAACACAAACGCTGTATTCAGGGGACTCGACATGGAGAAGGACAACACAAACGCTGTATTCAGAGGACATGGAGAAGGACAACACAAACGCTGTATTCAGGGGACATGGAGAAGGACAACACAAACGCTGTATTCAGGGGACATGGGGAAGGACAACACAAACGCTGTATTCAGGGGACATGGAGAAGGACAACACAAACGCTGTATTCAGGGGACATGGAGAAGGACAACACAAACGCTGTATTCAGGGGACATGGGGAAGGACAACACAAACGCTGTATTCAGAGGACATGGAGAAGGACAACACAAACGCTGTATTCAGGGGAGATGGAGAAGGACAACACAAACGCTGTATTCAGGGGACATGGAGAAGGACAACACAAACGCTGTATTCAGGGACATGGAGAAGGACAACACAAACGCTGTATTCAGGGGACATGGAGAAGGACAACACAAACGCTGTATTCAGGGGACGTGGAGAAGGACAACACAAACACTGTATTCAGGGACTCGACATGGAGAAGGACAACACAAACGCTGTATTCAGGGGACATGGAGAAGGACAACACAAACGCTGTATTCAGGGGACATGGAGAAGGACAACACAAACACTGTATTCGGGGGACTCGACATGGAGAAGGACAACACAAACGCTGTATTCAGGGGACATGGAGAAGGACAACCCAAACGCTGTATTCAGGGGACTCGACATGGAGAAGGACAACACAAACGCTGTATTCAGGGGACATGGAGAAGGACAACACAAACGCTGTATTCAGGGGACATGGAGAAGGACAACACAAACACTGTATTCAGGGGACTCGACATGGAGAAGGACAACCCAAACGCTGTATTCAGGGGACATGGAGAAGGACAACACAAACGCTGTATTCAGGGACATGGAGAAGGACAACACAAACGCTGTATTCAGGGGACATGGAGAAGGACAACACAAACGCTGTATTCAGGGGACATGGTGAAGGACAACACAAACGCTGTATTCAGGGGACATGGAGAAGGACAACAGAAACGCTGTATTCAGGGGACGTGGAGAAGGACAACACAAACACTGTATTCAGGGGACTCGACATGGAGAAGGACAACACAAACGCTGTATTCAGAGGACATGGAGAAGGACAACACAAACGCTGTATTCAGAGGACATGGAGAAAGGACAACACAAACGCTGTATTCAGGGGACTCGACATGGAGAAGGACAACGCAAACGCTGTATTCAGGGGACTCGACATGGAGAAGGACAACACAAACGCTGTATCAGGGGACGTGGAGAAGGACAACACAAACGCTGTATTCAGGGGACATGGAGAAGGACAACAGAAACGCTGTATTCAGGGGAGATGGAGAAGGACAACACAAACGCTGTATTCAGGGGACATGGAGAAGGACAACACAAACGCTGTATTCAGGGGACATGGAGAAGGGCAACAGAAACGCTGTATTCAGGGGACAAGGAGAAGGACGATAGAATTGCCCTATTTGGGCGACAGGCAGATGGAGAAGAGAAACGCTATCTTGGGGGGGGGGGGGGGGGTGGGGGGGGGGGGGGGTTGGGGGGGGGACAGGGAAAGGGACAACAGAAATGCTGGAGAGACACGACAGCAATATCATGTTTGGGACGCAGGGACAGGAGCAACAACAAAAAAGTCTACGTTAGTGAAATAACACCAGGACAAAACGAAACTGTGGAAATTCACCAACAGTTGAGGCTCTGTTCACATCACATCACTGAGTATGGGCTGGAGAGAGGGAAGGGAGGGGAAGGCAAGGGGGGGGAGGGGAGGGGAATGGAGCGGTGATTAAGATCAGTGTGGAAGGCCTGCACAGCCAAAGTTAACTCAAACCAAAGAGGCGTACGGAGGCGTACTATCTTTGGTCAAACCCACACCACATTGGCGACAGCTCGTTCAGAAAACTGTACGAAAGGAGAGGAGCGGAGCAGGCCCTCACCAGTCCACGTCAGCAGAGGGAGAAGGAGAGATCTTGCGAGCTGTGGAGTCCTCAGCGATTCATCAACCGTCCACGTCTGCGCTCTGTGCCAAGCTTGTCCACGTCAGCGCTGTATCGTCCGCCTGGGAGCCTGTCTGAATCTAGACTGTATTCACGTTCAGGTCAGGTCTGTGTTGCCTTGTCTGCCACTCCATGTAAGGTTTTTTGTTTGTTTGTTGTTTTGTTTTGTTTTATTTTGCTTTGTTTCTTAATTCCTTCCTTTTCGCTCTTGTTCTTCCCCTGTCATGCCCCCCCCCCCCCCCCCCCCCCCTCTAGGTTGTCCAAATTTATGCAGTGTGTTATCGAAAGAGTCAGCGTTTAAGTTTCCTGCTGCTCTGATTTCTATGGGGTTATTAATTTCGAGCGATGACACACATTTGGGCTCTGTTTTATGGCTGCCAATATTTACATTTTTTTCCAGGCATTTTGTGACTGAGCGTCTGTTTAAAATGTTTGGAGTTTTGATCGTTAAGGTGAAAGTGGGGCCGGAATAGCTCAGTCGGTAGAGCGCCGGATGTAATCCAAGGGCTGCGGGTTCGAATATCCGCCGGGCCGTTTCGGTACAGGGGGATTTTTCCCTCAGAGTTAACATTAGCTCTGACTCCATTTCCCATACAGTCCTTCGAATGAGATTATAAACCGAGGTTCCGTGTGTGAACGCACGCATAACATCTTGCACACACGTAAAATCCCATCACCAACTTTCGGAAGAGAAGGCCAGTTTGGCCGTTGGTATGGATGACACATCACACATAGCATGCGCCTTCCCCAAAGATGGAGTATGGCTGCCTTAATGGCGGGATAAAATACGGTCATACACACAAAACTCCACTCCCTTGTGGGTAGATAGGATTAATACTTGCTTGTCCATACAGGGAGTGTCCGCAGGAGTATCAGCCCGCGTGCGCAAAAGAAGAAGAAGTTAAGGTGAATGTAGGCAAGTTGGTGAATAATAATAATACCACACTGATGACACACACACACACACACACACACACACACACACACACACACACACACACACACACACACACACACACACATTCACACACACACGCGCGCTCGCGCACACGAGACAGACAGACAGACAGAGACACAGACAGAGAGAGACTTCAGACTTCAGACTTCAGATGGTTTATTATTCAGACATTGTGTCCATACAATCCAGTGAGTTCTATCATGAGTTGTTCCCCAGTAGGCCTAAATAAAATTGCCTATTTGAGGGCGCCAAACTTACCGTTACGAGCGCTACGCGTGAAAAACATTCAATTAAAGTTCGTCACTCACCATTGCCACAATGTTTTTTCCTGCAGTGTTTGCAACTAATAGTTTACAAAGGCACAAACATAACAAATTACATCAAAATAAATGTTTAATTTAAAAAAAAAAAAAAAAAAAAAAACCCTTTACGCTATCCCAAAAGATGCACCCGTAACGCCGAAAATTTTTATTTGAATTTCGAACGAACGAAAGCGTTTCGAGTCTCCGTGGGCCCGGGCGGGGAGTAAAGTGTGTAAACATAAACCAATATCAGTGACGCAAGTACACAGAAACTGTACAGGAAGTGAGAAATTGCGCCCCAAAGTCGTGATGTGTCTTTCCGTTTTACTTTGATGCGCCCGAGACGCATGCGAGGCGCAAGTTAACGCCGCGAAACAAATCTTCATAGTTCTTCTTTCCAAATATCATCCGTGCCTGAGGTAAATTATTTGATAGTCTTCACTGTTTAATATATCGTTTTTTCTAACAATTGAAAATAGTAATACTCTTCATTCATCTGGCAAACGATGCTGAATCTTGGAAGCGTGCTTTTTTCAACTTCCAGGCATTGTTTTCCCAATGACGCACACGTAACACAACTCTTGTTGCAATTTTTAATGATTATTCATAATTGTTAGCAATATTTCATCAGTGGATGTGCAGTTCAGATAACTCATTATAGCTGAATTATTCTTGTATAATAATCTAGTATTTGTAAAAAAAATGGATTTTTAATCAAAGACAATTTATTTTATACTTTCATGTGATTCATGGGACAGTACGTCCCACAAAATTGTAAAAGAAACGCAGAATGAACGCACACCACAAACAGTGGAATAAATGTTTGGTAAATAAATGTGTCTTCTTCAGACGTTGGAAAGAACAGTCGTAGAAAATACACAAAAGAATGCTCCACTGATAGTCGTTAGCATGGGAATAAGCAGTCGGCATGTTGGCTATTATCAAGGGAGTATTGTCCTATTTGTCCAGTATTCACTGGCCTGTTTTCTATTGTACAATAATTTTGCGTTACTTTAGAGGTCGCTGTGAGAGTGCAATTGTATCTTGTCTCAGGGACGGAGGAAGGTATTTCGCCAGTTCCTGTAATTTTGTCATTGACCATGTCCTTTGAACCGTTGCACAAATCTTTCTCGGCTACGTTTCTTGTTTATTTATGCCATTCACCTTTCAATTAACTTCGACGAATTTATTACGTGGCTGTTGGCAAATAGTACGCATTTTCTTTGTTTAGACAGTTCTTTGGAGAAAAAAAAATGCTACCTGATGTTTCAATCCTTTCTGATATTATGTGATCGCTATTCTTCATTCATTTCAACGTTTATATTCTGACAAAGTGTCTTTGATGCAAGAGACATTTACCCCCCCCCCCTCCCGTAAGTCGTTCGTTTCACTTTAGAACTAAAGAGAAATCATGTCGTTGACTTTAGCCACTGACAGTATTTAGTTAGCGAGTTAGTTACTTTGTTTGTTTGTTAGTAATTAGTTATTCACTCGTTCATTTTATTTTAGTAACAGTATACTTCCTTCTTCGTAGAATTGTCTGTAGTATATCTGTTATTCATTTAGCCACTGTGTCCAATCCCCTCCCCCCACCCCCGTCCCCTTTTTTGAAATGAGGTCAAACGTGATGAAATGTGCAGGTAATTCAATCAATGATGTGTTCATAGATGTTCCGTACATAGCAAAGAGACATGGATATCCTATTAGATACTGTTCAGGGACTGAAAAAATTAAAACCTTAATCTTTATGCAGAATTAAAAATCAACGTGTGGCTTAAAAAAAAAAGGACTAAGAAGAGAGCTTTTATTTAGGTAGGCCTAAATGCTCCTTAGTCTGTCAAACCGGTTGCATGGGAATCAACTCTCACATCAACTTTAATACCCCACCTTGCCTTTCCCCACTCTTTCCAACCCAACCTTCAAATTTTCCTTTTTCCTCAGTGACTGAAAATATGTTACCGATTTCGTGTTTTGTACTGGTGATATCATAGAGAGTGACATGTGCTTGGTTTCTTGTGTTTGTACAGGTTAATCTATTGGTAATCAATTTACTTTCCTGTTTGAGAATGTTGGTGGTGTCTGGAAAGAGAAGTGGAAGGTTGTATTGGGAAGTGATATTGTCGGGTGTAGTGGGGTTTGGTCCCAGCATGTACGCGTACATTGATGCTTGTTGTTTATGTGCTGTGTTGTTTGATGTGCATATAGGAAGATGGCAAACACCGTTAAACATTTTATGAGGCGTATCAACTGTTCTTAATTGATGAATGAATAATATATGAACAAGTGAATTAACTAGTTAATTAATTAAATGACTGATTGATCTGTATATCCATCCATCCACTAATTACGTATTTAATTGATTCATCGATTACTTACGCAGTTACAGGTCATAATGGTATGACAGTAATGGCAAGAGTAATGATTATACCACTTTTAGGCCTACTACTACTACTACTACTTCTTCTTCTACTACTGCTACTACCACCACCACCTTCACCACCACACCAGTATTACTACTACTACTACTTCTACAACTGCTACTGTTACTATTACTACCACAACCACCACCACCACTACTACGACGACGCCGACGACGACGACGACGCCGACGACGACCGCCGACGACGACGCCGGCGACGGCGACGACAACTACCACTCCTACGCCTGCCTGAATTGAGTTAACTGTAAACCCAGGAGAAGCCACTCTCGTCCTCCCCTCATGCACGGGTAAGGCGGGTGATTCAGGTTCAGTGCTCAGAAGCTTCGTGCATACTCAGGTTTCGTGGACCTAATCGGCAAGCAAGCAATCAAGAAGAAAAAAGAAAAAAAGAAGAAGAAGAAGAAAAACACCTAAAGTCATGCAAATGAACGATGTGTTCACTGTTTGCAACGCAATTTTAAAAAAAAATTAAAAAAAAAGTTCGACGCCTGTTCTCAACAAACCATTTTGTGTGTGTGTGCGTGTGGGTGTGTGTGTGTGTGTGGTGGGGGGGGGGGTGGGGGGTGGGGGGAGGGTGTGTGTGGTGGGGGGTGGGGGGTGGGGTGGGGGGAGGGTGTGTGTGGGGGGAGGGTGTGTGTGTAGGGGGGAGGGTGTGTGTGTGGGGGGTGTGGGGGGGAGGGGGGGGAGGGAGGGGGGTCCAGGGTCTGTCGACATCCAGTTTAGGCACCCACACACTCAAGCGCCTACACCTCACACACGCACAGTAAAATGCACCCATCTCCCCTCCCTGCTTAACAAAGAAGTGCCATATGCTGACTTCATCAGAAACATTTTTTATATCGAGAGAGAGAGGAGAGAGAGAGAGGGAGAGAGAGAGAGAGAGAGAGAGAGAGAGAGAGAGAGAGAGAGAGAAGAGAGAGAGAGAGAGTCATGCTGATGCTTGAGACTGATATGCAAGAGAGAACGTAGAAACACGGATTCTGGCTCACCCGGTCTCAACCAGTTTCGACCGGGCGACTCCAGAATCCGTGTTTCTACGTTCTCTGACAAGTAAGACTTCAATAACCAAAAATATAACGATTTTTTTTACAAACAAACATACTGTGTAGGATTATCCGTTTTCAATACTGTAACAAAAGGCGTTTTGTCCCAGACAATTTAGAGCTGGGGCCAAAAGAAAATAAGACACCCAGTAGAGGTTGTGCGTGCGCAGTTTGCGTGAACAGAAATCGCTCACCTGTTTGGAAGTCGCGGGCTGAAGTTTTAGCTGACACTGTTGACATGTCTTTTGCCTTATAAAGGTATGTATTGGTTAAGCTTGTGGAGATAGGGAGATAGGAGGTTTAATATAATTCATGTATTGGAAACTAAACAATCTTTAGATATGTTGCAGAATTCCAACCCAAGTCTACAGTCGTTTTATAACGGGAGGAGGTATTTATGTCGTGAATGTGATGTATTCCGTTTGAAATTAACAGTTGGATAAGATGAATGATGTTTGTTCCTTCATTCAATAGTTTTACTTAGATGTTGAATACGGAATATGCTGCTGATGGATAATACACACACACACACACACACACACACACACACCACACACACACACAACACACACACACACACACGCGCAATCAATGTATGGTTTCTCGAAAATTGATATGCTATTGTGTGATGTTTGATGATGATGTATAGTTAATAAGACAAGCATTTATTTTACAGAAGTGTATGTTTTGTCTATAAATTGTGTCAACTATAATTGCGAATTTATCTGAAATCATTGTGGTTGATATTGTAAGAAAGGGGATGTAAAGGAAATGGTTATGACGAGGATAGTAAAAGGAAATCCTTCTTGTAAAATGGTATTGATGAGGTTGACAAAGCGGAATTGTGCTTTTGCTGTTCTTGAGGGTAGTGAATCGAAATCTTTCCTTGGATAGAGGTTCATGTAAAGGTATGGTGTCTATGTTGTTGTGCTTGTCTGCTTAGGATAATAAGAATAATTTTTATGGCCTGTGGATGGACTTTGGGGAAGAGGGGGAGGTTTGGAAAAGACGAGAGGTTTCATGGCCATGGACAAAAAGGAGAGAGGAGGAACACATGTTAAAAGACTGTCACTGTGCAGGCTTCCAGTGCCAGGGACTGAGCATGGGGTCTTGGTGCCAGGAGATGGGCACAGACAAACTGTCAGGTCTTTGACAGGTTACGGGCGTGACTTCTTCCCGGAACTGGGAGAAAGTCAGACAGTCAAAGAACGCCCGAGAGCTACCTCCAGAGCTGCCCGGAGTGAGGGGTGGGAGGAAACTAACAAAAAAACGGTGTCTTCGCCAGGGTGGTGAATTTAACCTCTTTTCCTCTCCTCTGTCCATACCAGGGCCATAACCGCAAAGAAACTTACTCCTTTTATCAATAAAAGGGTGTGGCTTAATCAGTTTTCAACTTTAGTTTCCTTTCCAGTGGGAGAACGCGTTTGTCTGATTTGGAGTGACAGAGAGTACAGATAGCAGGCACACATTCAAGCACGAACACATAATCTTTATTCTGTCTATCTGGGACTTTCTTTACAAATACTAATTTACTAAACTTTTTAGATTTCAGTTTTTGTTTAATAGGGTCGTTTGGCCTAGTTTGCCGCTAAGCTTTGCAGGTCAAGTGATCACACTGGGGTCGTTTGGCCTAGTTTGCTGCTGTGCTTTGCAGGTCAAGTGATCACACAGGGTCGTTTGGCCTAGTTTGCTGCTACACCCTGCAGCCCTCTTGCTGCTAAAAAGTACACGACTCATTCACATTAACAGTTAGAGCAACAGTATATATAAACCCAACACATTGAAAGCTTTCACAATTCTATGGTGACCAGTGTAAATGTTGATAAAGTTGTTTTTTATTTAAGTAGAATATTTTTAAAGACCAAACAACAACTGTATCTTACATTACTCTTTAGTCACTAGTTTGTTCAATATTTATATTAAATACTTTAGCATATTAAATATAAAAATATAGATTTTAACAATTAATTCTCTCTCAGAGAACTACGAATAGAAAACTATTAAAGGGAGACAATTACGGGCCCGCTGAGAGCATTAACAGCCGTCGTGTGCCAGCAAAGCCACTAATTGCCGCTCTGAGGATCGCCTTACCTGTCCGACGTTGCCACGTGTTTTGTTAATTTATGGTTAGACTGGTTGTAGACTGTTTGAGGGAATGCAGACACTATTTATTATAGACGACTGTTCGGTAGAAAGAGACATAGTAAAAAAAGAAACACTTTGGCAAAACTAGCCTTCAGCGGAGACATGTTGGAATAAGTGTGTGGATTTTATGTCAGAAATATAACTCAGTTTTAAAAGACTTTAGAGAATATATATTCACTGGCACGCGGCGCCACCCGGCTATGCAATTTTGTGTAATTTGATGCGGGCTGATTTGTGTTGGCTGGGCGCCTACTAGTAAAGTGACAAATGCGGCGCCCTAGCTCTGCAATTTTGTGATAAGCTGATAATGAAGGGCTCACACAAAGGAAAGCATGTAAGGAAAAAGAATGTAACAATGGATTGTGTTTTTATTTTACGTTTCATCAAGTCGCCATAGGTTCTTATTCAAGTCGCTATCAAGTTGTTCTAAGTTCTTAATCAAGTAACCTCTAAGTTCTTAATCAAGTCACCCCAAGTTCTTAATTAAGTTCTTACTTAAGTCACCTCAAGTTCTTAATCAAGTTCTTGATCAAGTCACCTTAATTTCTTACTTAAGTCACCTCAGATTGTAATTAAGTCATCCTCTAGTTACAACTAAGTTCTTATTCAAGTTATCTTATAATTATCAGAAAAAACAATACAATCTATGTTTTTTCCCATAAATAGTAGATGCCTAATATAGTACACACACGCCTCAAAAAACGCGTTATCGTCGAGGATGTCTTGCTCAGCGTCTTTGGCGCGAGATCGGCCAGCATAGATCTTATGAAGTTCTTACATCCTAAGCAACCACATTGATTAAAATTCTGGTCTATGAAATGTCTTTTATAGACTCCATGTCTTTATTTATTGATCCATCAATTTTAAACAAATAATAATCCATCATGATCTATTTTATTAAAAAAAATTTAAAATTAAGTTCTTAAAATATTATTACATTTCAAATGGATCAAAACGATCTTTTGTTGTTGGCGTTCTGGCATGCTTTTGTCTTCTGTATTTAGTGGTTCAGATTTTTTGACTGCTTTGGTTTTGTTGCCACTGTTTATATATATTTTATAACTGTAATAACCACCCCCAGCCAGCAGCAAAGGGCGCCAAAATGACAACCAGTTTTAAGTTCAAAATTCCATGAAGAACTTGGTGCTGTAGGCTTGAATCACAGGAGTTTTTATAGCTGGCATTGAATCAACTTGTTCTGACGTCGGCGGCGTTATGTTTTCATGATGAGTTATATTCTGTAACTGTAATTTTTTTTGCCCTGTTCCACTCCGCTAATTTTTTTCCTGCTTCAACACGTCCAGGATGAGGATGCTTCTCACTGGTCACTTTCTTCACTGGATTCAATGTTTTCTGATTCTGCTGATTTTCTGGCTCGGTCATTTTGAAGGAAATAAAATCTATATGATTAAAAGTAATTAATCCATGATTAATGGCGATAACAATGTTCCAAATCTGTAATATAGATCACATCTAGAGACTCTAATGACTTAGTTAAAACTGGATCCTGCGTTAAATCATACATAAAGTCTTGTTCATAATAAATGGGAGCAAATCTACTGACTAGTTAGTGTACAAACTAAGAACTGTTTGCCCAACACTTTTTACCATTCTCGATCCCAGCTGCGCTTCATACCTGTTGTGATACTTTACAATGTCTTGTGGCGACATCTGTTGAATCTGTTCTATGCTGAATTCAGTTCCGAGGAACTGTTTTTGTTTTCCACATGCTACCAAAGAATACAGCCTTTCCTTTTTGGACATAATAGCTTGGGCATCAACTTCTTCATTTGTAAGTCCAAGACGGTTTAGGCCGCTCTGTAGCTCTAGCAGATCATCGGTGTTCATGTTTTTATAATTATAATTATTTTATTTTTTAAAATGAGCACCGAAAAAACTGTCGCCAACCTTGTATACCATTCTGCTGTTATTGGAGGCCTAAGTGTAGGATTTCACGATGCTTGGTAAAAGCTTGTTAAAAATAAAACCGGCAGATCTTGGCAAACTAGACTTTGAGGATTCAGCAAAGCTGATTGCTATTATTACAGCTTCGTTCGCTTACAAAGATTTTCTAGTTAAAACAAGATATAATTCCAGAGAATATAAATATGTAAAAAAATACATTTATAAAAAATGGCTTCACTCGTAATGATGATAGGCGTTGCAGTAGTGAATGCGCTTGCTTTTAGCGGAAGTAATTACGCATTTAGTAAACTACGGGATGACGGAGAGAGAAAAGACATAACAAAGCTGTGGAGCAACTAGCTGCAGCACAAGATCGCTATGAAAAGCAGAGAATTGAGCAGTTAGATTTTTATAAATAACAAACTGAAAAAACAGGGACATGCGGCTTACACATTTAAAGATGTTGATCAAGCAATAAAAGAATATTATCTTGTAACAGCAAACCAATCGAGACATTGCCCCCCCAAAATTCAGCGACTTTTATCAACCATCAGAAAAACAAAAGATGCAAGAAATCGCGTTTATTGTCTTTGGTATGACTGTTGTGTATTTTGTTGCACATAATATTGGCTAAATAAAAATGAACAAAGTTATTATTTGCCAAAAGGATATTGGAAGGGGAAAAACAGCAATTAAAAAGCTAAGCCAAGCAGCGGGAGTTAGTGAACAAACAGCAAAGGAATGGTTATCTAGACAGCGATTTGGCAAATTTATTTACCTGCGCCTAAACGAATACAGAGACCACACTTTGTGAATACAATACCGAACGACACCCCTCAAATGGACCTTCTATATTTACCCTATGATACGATTAGACGAAAAAGATTTAAGTACGCACTCAGTCATGACATAGCTTCAAGATACAAAGATGCGGAACCGTTAACACAAAAGAGTGCTTCTGCTGTTGCTGTCGCCATACAACTCAATATACCAACGAGGCCCGTTAACTTATCCTCACATGATTCAAGTCGATGATGGAAAAGAATTTAAAGGCCGAGTGAATCAATTATTGTTGAAACATCGAGTTACCATTAAAAGAGGCATTCCAGGAGTTCACAGATCACAGGCTTTAGTTGAAAACTTTAACAAACAGTTAGCCGAAAGACTTTTCTCCTACCAGTATCACAGAGAGCTGATTGACAATTCTCGCAACACAGAATGGGTTAGAAGACTGCCCTCAGTTTTGCGCGCAATGAATAATGAAGAATTTAAAGGGTTAAAACCAGTACAAGCAATTAAAAAACAAATAATAAATGTTGCTGAAGACTCCAGTTCATCCAGCAAACTATTTACCGTTTGGTTTAAAAGTAAGGTACCTTTATTTGCCGGGGGAAGCAGAAGGGGACACTCGCATCAGGGCAACCGATCCAGTTTGGAGTGTTGATCCATATGAAATAAAAGAATTGTAAAGATGAATCCGCCCGTGTATTATTTACGAGAAAACTGACAAAACCCAAAACAACCGGCTCCTCAAAGATCTTTTGTGAAGGAAGAACTGCAGTTTAATCCCCCCAGACACAGTTCCACTTTAACTGATTTACGTAAATATATTTGAGTTAAAATGGAAGCTCAGAAGGAAGCGCAGAATGATACAAGAATGATAAATGAAAAGACCTTGGAATTGATGCGGGAATCATTTGATTTGAGTTATGCTATTAGTGCAACATTTGCGAGGACTCATCAGCACATGGCAATGCATCCAGATCACCTACAACCCCAAATCCCAAATTTTGACTATCAAAAATGGGATAAAGAATATCTTGAAATAATTAAAAAAAATTCGAGCGCATCAAGCAAACATGAGAAAAAAATTTGTCTGAATTGGAGGATGATATGATTAATCTCATAGATAAAGTTAAGGAAAAATATGGACCTGAATATATACCCGAAGAAGATATATTAATTATGCCGTTCTCCAATGCCCGATTGCATATGAAAACTCTGGATTAACAAACACACGTTTTGTGTTTGTTCTATCTAATGACTTCTTTGTTACAACAGTTGTGTTGATCTCATGTAGGGTTAGATCGCAGTTTTTACGTTGTCATGATGAAAAGTATGTTTATTGAACAATGCTTCTTTATAGTTGTTATGCGATATGTTTGACTGCACAACACTGCGAGATATTCCCTTTGCTTTTTGATAGTTTTCTCCTGGCTCGAAATACTGTACATTTTCGACCTTAAACCAATACACTCCTTAATCACCCCTCCAGATAATTCATCCTCATCTTTCCTAAAACCTTCTTATTAGTAATTGAATGCAAAGGCGAATCTTAGGGTAATCGGATGTGTCGTACCATCCCGCATGCCCTTTAGCTACTTCGATTTCCATGTCTTTATAGATGTCTTCAGTAGGGACATCTATAACAAAAACTATCTGTATCTGTGTAAAATACTCTGGACTCTGGATACAGGGGTTTAAAGTAGTCATAAAGAATTCTAACATCAAAAGCTTTGATAATTCTAAAACAGTAAACCCGATAAATACAGGTTTGTCCAATTTGACTTTCTTTTTTTTCATCATTATGCCAAAAAGCTGATCATGAAATCTTCTAAAGTCCTGATAATTTGGTTTTGAAGTCAGCTTAATTGCTTCGTTCTCTCTGGTGACCAATCTAACATCTTTGCGCTTGTGCGGATTCTCCATAGTCTTTCAAAACAGCTGTTGTTCATCAGCTTGAAAAAGTCTTTTCTGAAGCATCTGAGATCAGTGTTCTTCATGATGTATGGTTTCATGAACTGTTCGTGATCAAAAGCAATTATACAATGAACAGCTGCCAACTTCAAACCGTGTCTTAAATAAAATGCAGAAGCCTGTAATGACAGACATAAATTTTTTTGCCCCGAAGATTAGGCACAAGTTTAGGCGGTTCTGTTTTTGCCATCTTTAGGCTTTCTGCTGCCAATGGATAGTCATTATGCAGGTCATGGAGTTCATGAGGATATTCTAAGTCAACTTCTAGAATGTATCCACGCTGTTGACCCGGCGTCAAAACTGCTCAACCACTTTAATGCTTTTTGAATATTATTTGTACCACCGCCTGTGTATATTTTAAAGTTACGTAATGGAAGTGATTGCGCCATAGCCCAACCATACAGATTGTTTGCATCTAAATACATGAGATAGTTAGACCTTTTACTTGGATCATAGTTGTCTAAGTATTTGTTGTTTGCTTTACAATAATGGTGTGACGCCATACTAATTCCTCCACGCAATCCGTTTTCAATCATCTGAATCATTGGTAGGTCAGACAATAAATCAATCTTTACTCCAGTAAACTTTAAGAAAGCGTTCCCAGCTCATCCCGGGCGCAGAAAATATAATGCGCGGGATCCAAGCTATAATGTTTCATGCAGGTCTTTCTGTAATTTTCAAAGACGTCCGCCAACAAACATACATCGGCCATCAAGTATGAATCATGGTAGGCTCCCATTGTTTTACACTCTAACTTCTGCCACGCATCTTGAGCATGTTGGTAATCAGAATCACTGATGGCCTTTCCTCTAAGACTAGAAAAGAACGCGTCTTTAGGAGGAAGTGTATCTTCGTCAAACCTTTCCCAACTGTTCATGTATTCATAAGGGTAAACACCCTTTCTAACGAGAGTTGGGTCAAAATATTCTTCCGTTATTGGGCAGGACTTTAAGGACATAGCCAGTGACTCTAACGAACCCATCATGTGCTGCATAGAGTCATAAAAGACATGTTATTTAAAGTGAAACACATGTACTTTCTGATGACTGTGCAATACATAACACCCTGAAGGCGTTGTCTACTGCTTTCATTATAAGGTGAGAGTCGTAACCTCGCAAGTTATGAAAGAATACAGGCAGCTTCCATGTCTTTGGGTCAAACCTTAGTTGAAGATTGCATTTACTGTGTGCTGCTCCTCTAAACTTTCCACTAATGTGATCATGGTCTCTTACTGTTGGATTCGCTGCGTCTGATGAGAGGTCTAAACCACAAATCCAACAATGTGTGGCTGAGTCATACTGTTGTTGATCTTCAGGCGTCATTATGATTTCAGATAAATTCAGATTATTAGAACAATCATTACGCACTTGCTGCATGCGCTGTAAAAAATCTTCTAGCCGCATTTGGTCCTCTGTATAATTCTGGTGTTGAATGAGCGCCATCCGACCTGACAACGATGAAAGCAATGAACAAATCTGATGATTACTCACAAAGGCTGTTTTTGGAAGTTTCTGTGGGGTTGGCCCCTCATAAGGAACAATGAGTGATTCGAAGTCTGCGTAAACAACATATGGACTAGTTTGCATCCGTTTCCAGTTCTTAAAACTAACTTTACTGCCTTCTGGGGGCGTAATTAGTTCTGTATTACAGTCAACTGGGCCAATACAATGTTTCTTATGTTCGCTCGCGGCTTGCACAGATGGAATTCTTGTTAAAACATTTTCTACAGAATTCTTGTTTATTTTTTTGCTTTGAAGTATGCGTCAATAATCTACTCATTGTTCGTATCAATGTGTAATGCGGTAGCCCCGCTGGTGAAAACATTAGTAGTAGTCCACATGATTTTTGTCTGGCTCGCCAATCGTTGGGCTGTTCTTAGACACTTTAATGGGCTGTAGATTTGTTTCCTCATCCCATGTGTAGATATTAACAGTTATTGGTTTGTTTTGTTCTTCAAACTGATTAATTTGATCTACGCTAACAGGAAAAAGATATTCCATTGAAGTTAAGATCATTGATGTAATCCCAATAGTTAGACACTCTCTCTGCGTTTTTGCGGGCGTAATGCAGCCTTGCAAGAACACACCACATAAAACATTTGTTGTCTGTATTCTTTATGTTTAGAACTGCTTTTTTTGCAACTAATGCTGGTGGTAGTGGAATGTAAGCCTTGCCTACAATCGGCGCATACTTAGCCTGTTTTAATCTGATCTCTAAGACTTCGCCCTCTGACCAACCAGAGCCTCTCATTTGGCTTCTTCAGCGGCCACATCAAACTGTGTAAGCAGTTCGTCTGCCCAACGGGTGTTCAGTCATTAGAGGAAAGAATAGTCTGCTGTTTAGTCGAGACCCAGACTTCTAGATTTTCTTCATTTATTGTTACATAGTCGATTAAAACAGCTAACATTACTTTAACTGGCGGGTCTATTGTTAGTTTACCTGGAACTTGAGAAATAGCATGAGCAACACTTGCCTGTACGTTTGCTGGATTAATGACTTCTAAATCAATATCATTCAGTGCTCTTGATAAATCTTCTTCCTTACGCATTGCTTCAAACAATTCGTCCGGTCCTTCATATATCTTATCCATGCTGAGTTTCTTTTCTAACTCAAAATATTTATTTAAATCAAAAAAATAATTAATCAATATCGATGGTCTTTTTGTGCTTAGACTCATAAACTAAAGTATAAACACCCTTTGGCGTTGTTAATGTGAGCTGTTTAGAACAGAGTTTAATGTCTCGTCTACTTTTTTTAAACATTCCTTTTTTATCTGATCGGTGTCTGGCTGTTGAGAAAAACTTGTCCTTGCCTTTCTTTGAAGATCAAAACTTTTGTCTTTTGTAGTCATTAAAATCAGCCTGTAAACGGCTAAATTCTTCATCCGTGATGTTTGAGTCAGCTAGTGCTTTATTTATTATCAGATTAAAGGAACTAAGTTTAGCTGTTATTAGTTGAACCATGGCTGTGTGCTTTTGGAGTTTAGTTTTTATTTTTTTGCTAGCAGCACCTACAGCTAATGAACACAAGCCGAGAGCTAAAGACAAGCGCCTAGAGGTAAAGCTGCAGGTGCGCCTATGCCCGTTGCTAAGAGGCCAACACTCGTTCTGCTGATGCGGCGCTTATAGTTGATGCTCCAGTATTAACATAGGTAACAGCATTAAAGGCAGCAGATACCTTCGTTTGGCTTTGCTGTATTTTGAAAGGTCCTGCTCTAGTTTTTGTTGCATTTGTGTAATGTTGGTTAATCTGAAAGTTTTTATGCCAGGGCTTTCTATAGCGGCAGAAACGTCTGCTATCTCTTCTTCAGGTACTCTCGGATAATTCAGAACAGGCATGCTTTTTTTTAAAAATAAAAAATAATTTAGTATTTTATATATTTTAATTCGTTATCTTCAATATTCAGCTGCGCATCATATAATAAAAACAAATACACGTTAAGTGGTTTGTCGGCCTCTTTTTCTTTATCAATTTGAATGTTTATTATGTCTCTAACCTCTCTCCCACTTCCATACAACTGATTATCCTCTGTCGACCTTAGGTCAATCCATAAACCGTATTTCGTTGTTAAATAATCATCAAGTCTAACACTGTGAAGATGTAGATCTTTAGACACAAGGTCAACTGTTGGATTTCTACACCTCCCACCTCCAAACAGTTTTCTTATTTCATCAAAATGTTGATAAGGTTTAAGCCCGCTAGCGTAGATTTGGTTAGGACTACCCTCAATTGTACATTGCACTTTTGTTATTTTAGGATTAATAAACTTTTCAGTTTGTCTTTTGAATGGTTCTTCATCTTCGCACAGCAATAAAATACCTTTAAGGGAATTTGCTGTGGTGCGAAAACTAAAATTCCATATAGTGTCTGCCCTGCGTTTAGGATATGTTGAATGATGATGCACTCTTTCGTAATATATTGCTAATCTTGACTTATATTGTTGCTCAATCAGCCTTGCTAAATTAGGGTTGCTAACAACGTCAAACTCTAACGAGATGTCAGAATGCTGTACTTTGCTTCGGTGTCTGTAGATAGAATAACATGTTTGTAGTCATTAAAAGTTAGTTCATATGACAATCTGTCTTTTAATGCTCCTTGAAAGTATGGGGCATGCGCTTTTAACAACTCAAAATCTAGGGGTATGAAAAAGCGATTACCATATGCATAACTTACAGCTACATGCTTTTTGTTGTCTTTAGCATCTGCGGCGCCTATTCTATGTTTTAGTGCTTCTTCATTTTCGATTCCTTGAAACGCAAGATCAGCCCTTTCATTCTCGTGTTAGCCATAGATCAGAATAGGTTAAAAATATGTCTGCATTGTGTAAAGAAAATACTTCTTTCCCTCAAGTTTTATAGAAATTTTCTTAACGATTGCCCGCCCAGATTCTGTACAACTGTCTGTTTGCGTCTGTTTCTGATTTGAGTTCTATTTTGAAAGTAAGTCGCGCAGAGCCTGGCACAATCACTTCATCCGATCCTAGGTCTGGAAATCTAACAGTAAGAATTTGATCCGCATCAATAGTAGATGGATTATTTGGAACAGTAATATTCGTTTATTTCCCTTCACGCCCGGGGTTCTTTCAGTTTTCTATGCGGGTTAAGAATCGAGCCATATGCTTGTGACATTTTTATAAAACAAAAATAAAAGTTAATTATTTAAAACATGGCAGGCATTGAAGATGAAGAAGATTATGGTATTCCTGATCTTGGAGACGACAGTGATTCTCCTTGGGAGCAGCATCGCTCAGGGCTCTCATTGCATGATGAATTAGTAGAAGCGCGGCAAAGGCGCGAATTAACAGAAAGTTAAGGTCAGATCATTATACAAAAGTTTAGGAATAGAACCTCCAGGAGCTATATACCTGATGATTTTAAAAGTAAAAGATGACCATTTGTATGTAAAAAACAAGCAGGAGAACTTATTCAGCTTACGCATAAACGAAACCCTTCAAGGTTTGTAGGCGCAGATACAATTAGACAAAGGCTCAGTGCGAGCGAGCGGGATCGCCTTGGCTTTACTAAACCAAAATTAGATCCGGACAAAGTTGCTGAACTTCAAAACGCACTGCAAGAACTCCCAACAGCTAACCAAATACAAAACAATGCCACATGAAGATTTAAGTCCAACAACAGTCGAAACAATAAATGCAATAGCAGAAACTCACTGAAGAAGAGAAACAGCATTAAAAACAATACGCGAACCACGGCTACCTGAGAGAGAATTATTAGCCCTGATCGTGCTTTAAGAACCATCAATGGGGAATTATTAAACAATTTAGCAAAATTGACTGAACTAGAGGAGGTATAAAAAAAGAAAAAGAAAAACTTGCTGAGGCTGACGACGCCAACTTAGGGCCTGAGATTAAAGAAAGAATAGAACAAAGACTAGATGAACTTAATATAGAAAGATTAGCTAGACTAGAAGTGTTGAATACTAACCGAGAACAATTACAAACTCAAGTAAGCGAAGTAAGAGAAACTATCCAAAGAATTTTATATGAAAACACAACGCTAGCAGAAAGAATAAGAACGCTGTTTAGAGTGCAAGGAGTCACATTAGCGAGCGTTATAACAGCCTTAGGATTTGCATAAGTACATTGGTGATGGTTATTACGGGCAGCGGTGGTCAAATCCCAGTACCTCCCCCGCCATCTCCTCCACCTGATAAATCATGGGTAAAAAAACAACTTGATCATCTTGCGAGTTTATTAAAAAAAATTAGCGGTAAAGCTATAGACTCTTTGCCAGGTATATTAGGGAGTATCGTTAGCTGGTTTTGTCTACTGCAAGCAAAGTAGTTGGTTTATGGCTGAGCACTTATGGGCATTAGTTCTCTTAATAGTTGGGTTACTATTTAGTAAGATAAGACCAAGTAATCCTAGGCCCAGTTAATCCAATAACAAGTGCTGTCTTTTCATATTCATGGTCATTACTTTTTTTGCGGTCTTCAACGGTCTTTGGGCTTTGGGCCGCGGGGATTGGATGACTTAATCTTGGGGGGTCGACTTGTTTTTTTATTGTTTGTTAATATTACTGGCTAGATTTATGTCGTTTTTTCCAACCTTTGTTCATTGCTGCCACAAGGATTTCATTATTGTAGTTTATTATTGTTCTACCTGGAGCCTAAGGTCAGAAGGTAGCATATATAAACCAGTGCCACAGCAAAGTCTACTTTCGATCTTGCGTATTGTAAAACATGTTGGTACCTTTTAATACTTGAAGGCAAATCAACTGTGAATTAATGGCGTCCTCTAAATTTGCTAAGTATTGTTTTTGTGCATCAAAGCAGTAGAAGGATTAGTTATGCTCGATCTTGTCTGTGCTTGTGAACTAGCAAACACCAAACGTAAGTACGAATAGAGTCGTTTATTCGTTCTATTCCCGCTCTAGTTAGGCCCTTAGAAGTGTCTAAGATAAATGTTGCCCATGCTGTTTTATGCTCTTGCTCTATGGACCCTAGGTGAACAGTTGTGCCTGAAGAGAAAGATGTATAAGGAGGATCCCAGTCATAGTTATACTTTCTGTGCACGCCCCAAAAATAAGGGGTGCCTAAGCCATGATTAAGATCCGACTTTTGTCAAGTCTGTCTTAACATTAATATTAAATTCGTTACAAATCCTTTCAAAAGCCTTCTGTCTATTCTGTTGCTGAATGGATTAAACGTTTTGTCATTTGGTAATGGTGCTTGCAGTTCAGTCAAAATACGTCTAAATGTGTAATAAAATGAAATCTATACACTGACCTCACCAAAGGATCTGGATGATTTAAGTGATCAGCATACGATACTCCACACCCAGTTGATGCACAAAACACAGCAAAAGTTTAACTGGTTCTGATAAAAACTGCATCGGATGACTAAACACACCTTTCGCGATGTAGTCTTTTTTAATAGGGGGGTTAAGATATCTGTTTAATGGCGTACTCACCTTTACTTGAAAGGTGTCAGACTGAGTCACAGAATGTCAAGGGTGTCAGTTGCTATATTTTTAAGATTGTAGTGCGAGCCCAACAGAATATTTTGCATCAGTATATTTAAACGCGCTCATTTTTATTTCGTTTAAAAATGTTTGTAACAATAACAACTCAAGACCGTCCTTCGTTTTTAGAACATGCTATTAATAACAATTGCGGAAGCAGAATGGTTGCGCTTCATGAAATATTTTACAAAGTTGTATGGTTTAATATAAGTGAATCAAAGAAGAATAATAAGATTCAAAAATATGACATAAGAGGAAACTTAGTTAGCCAGTTAACCATACCTGACGGTTATTACGGGTTTTGCTCACTAAAGAAGCAATGAGTAGCTTTGACATTACTCTCAAACTTAACAATGCAAATTTGCAACCAATGTTGGCATTCAAACCCGAAAAAGAAGAAGTAGGTTACTATTTTGGTGGAGAGCTAGCTAAAATGTTAGGCTTTGCAACTGACAATCGGGACTTTCATAGTTTTAGAGTTACACCAGACGAAACTACTTATGAGGGAGAAAATCCGCTCGTCTTGCATTACATTCATTACTCTATGTTCATTTGGATGAGTTAAGCATGATGAAAACTTATATGATGGAAGGCCCTCAACTGTTTTAAGAGCTCTTCCGTCAGGGGAAAGCTGCATATTGCGATTATGAAATTATACAATTCCCTAATTTACAGTTTAAAAGATTAGTTTGGGGAGGGTCGGATCATTTAATATAAAAATTGCAGACAAAACAGGGAAAGTCGTAAAATGTGATAACCTGCACATTGTTTTGGAAATAAAATAATAAACTGTACTAAAAAATGTCGCGGGGGCCAGAAGAACGGGAGTTACATTAGCGCCTGTGAGGTGTATAACTTTAGAATTAAAAGACCTTGCAGACGTTGTAGACTTTGAACAGAATGGTGAGATAGGCGCTTTGTATGGTTTTGAGTACACTAAAGATGGTGATTATAAACGCAAGAGGTTAGCGACAACAAAAAGTTTCCAAACTAGAACAACTACGCAATGTAGAAGCAAATAATGCTGGCCAGTATGAGTATAAAATAGTTCGAAAACCTGACTGCAAATGGCACTTAGAACCATATTTAGAATGGGAAATAAAATTTGAATTCATAAGCCCATTTACATTTTTTAGCCGTCAAAAAGTTTCAGAAAAGCATTCAACTCTGGCCCTTTACATGTAAGTCTTATGCCGGACGACAATAGTCGGAAAGAGATTGAAATATCGCCGTTATGGGAAAAAACAGTACATCCTCCACAGAAGAGAAACGGTTTTAAAGAAAGCTTCTACAAAATTACAGTTCTTTCCAAGCAGAAAATTAGGAGACACGTTCACAATGATATTTGAAATTTCTGTCTTTAAAGATGTGGAGAGGGATGGGTTGTGGGCGTTAGTGACGTCCTTATAAAAGGAATTAATATTAGCTGGCAAAACTTAGACGTTAAACTCTTAAAGTTACCATCGTCGTTCTTCACAATGGTGAGGATATTAAGGTCTAAAACCAAGCAACAAAATCGATGTTGACTTAAAATAGAAACAATCTTACAGAACTGAATTGGATTAATGTTACACATTTAGGCCTCATAGGATTTTATTATACTGAACAGGTTTTGACAGAAAGTATGATAAACATAATAACTGGATTAGATTAAATTCTGTTATAAAACTATGGAGCAGTTAAACTTTATGATAAAAACCCCTCATTGTTCATTAATTTGTGGACAGACTGGTTGTGGGAAAACAATATTTGTCCTCAACCTATTACAAACAGTTTATCGTTATAATTTTGATTATATTGTTATGTTCTGTCCAACACTTAAAAGGAACAAAGCATATCATGATAGAAGGTTTATATGGACAGACGATGACGTATATTTAGTTGATCCTAGCACTAAACTGAGTGAGTGTTTAGAATACTTTTATAAAGTGTTTGAGGGAACGCAAACACTCTTTATTATAGATGACTGTTCAGCAGAAAAAGATATAGTTAAAAAGAGAAACACTTTGTCAAAACTGGCTTTCAGCGGAAGACATGATGGGATAAGTGTGTGGATTTTATGTCAAAAATATAACTCCGTTTTAAAAGACTTTAGAGAACAGTTAAAGACTAGTTTTATTTCACATGAAAGACAGAGACTCATTTGATGAATGTTTGCGCGAAAATGATGTTATTGAAAATGATCAGGAAAAACATAGGATTAAACAAAAACTAAAATCTAAAAAGTTTAGTAAATTAGTATTGAAAACGGATAATCCTACACAGTATGTTTGTTTGTAAAAAATCGTTATTTTTTTGGTTATTGAAGTCTTACTTGTCAGAGAACGTAGAAACACGGATTCTGGAGTCGCCCGGTCGAAACTGGTTGAGACCCGGTGAGCCAGAATCCGTGTTTCTACGTTCTCTGCAAGTGATCAGATGAGGAGCAAAAAGATACTATTATGATTTCAAAATTTCACCACACCATCAATACCCGTTGTGCGTGCGTGCGCGGATGCGCGCGTGTGCGTGCGTTTGTGTGCGTACGTGCATGCGTGCGTGTATGCGTGTCTGTGTCTGTGTGTGTGTGTAGGTGTGTGTGTGTGTGTGAGTAACCCGAAAGAATATTGGCAACGCCTGATTGACAGTACGAGTTGCTATTGTCCAGTTGATATAAAAGAGTTTTATGAACATTTCAAAGCACTGAATCTTGATGAAGACTATAATGGGAGCGATATTGCAGTTGTTTATGATGGTGAATATGATTTAGAATTTTTGAATGCTGATATTGATGAAGACGAATTTTTTAGTGCAGTGCGTAATATCAAAACAGGGAAAGCTGCAGGAATAAATCAAATATGTAATGAATATAGTGCACCATTTCTTGTTCCAATTTTCTGTAAATTGTTCAACAGAGTTCTCAATTTTGGGGATGTTCCATATGACTGGACTGTTGGCCTGATTAAACCACTGTACAAAGGGAAAGGTAGTAAACATGACTGCCACAATTATAGAGGTATAACTTTGCTGAGTTGTGTTGATGAATTATTTACAACAGTCTTCAATAACCGATTGTCATCCTTTCTTCAACAGAATCAGATTTTATTGGAAAATCAATCTGGTTTCCGTTTCATTCTACTATGGACCATGTGTTTATACTTAAATGTTTAATAGATGTTTTCCGGAGTCAGAAAAAAACAGTTGTACTGTGCATTCATTGATTATAAAAAAGCTTTTGATTGTGTATGGAGGCATGCATTATGGTCTGAAACTCATAAAGAAAAAAATCAATGGTAAAATCCTACGAGTCATAATGAATATGTATAGTAATTAGAAGTCTTCCGCATTCATGAACGGCAATTTGTCACACTTTTTTTGGGAGCCATAAAGGTGTTCGTCAAGGTAAGGATCTTTCTCCTGTATTATTTGCTTTGTATTTGAATGATCTCAAGGCTATCTGAAAGACACTGAGTGTTCACCATTAGAAATTAGGCTTTCTTTGGATATTGATATAACGAATTATGTCAAACTTTTTGTCTTGTTATATATGCAGATGACACAATTATATTTTCTGAGACAAAAGTGGGATTGCAAAAAGCACTAGATTCCTAGCTATTCTATTGTAATAAGTGAATGTTAATTGTTAATACTGCTATAACTAAAATAATTATATTCAACGATGCAAAGCTGAACAAACAGGACACATTTCATTATGGAAGTGAAAAAGTTGATGTTGTCACCAGCTTCAAGTAGGGGTAGATTTTAATCGAATGGGTTCTTTTGCTAAATGTTTTGATAAGGCGTCATTAGCCATGTTGAATTGATACAAAAGGCAAGAACAAAGAATTTACCTATTCATGTTATTTTAGATTTATTTGATAAAATGATTGTTCCAGTACTATAATATGGTTGTGAAATATGGGGATACGAAAATCTAAATATTACTGATAAATTTCAGCTAATTTTTTTTTCAAATACATATTTCGCTTAAAAAGAAGTACAATGACAAACATGATTTATGGTGAAACAGGACCTTACCCTTTATCAGTTACAGTCTTTGTCCGAATGATTCGATTTGGAGCTAATTTGGGTCAATCTCCTGTTGAAAAAAATGTCGGTTATGTTCTATTCTTTCAAGTTGCATTTGCACAATAGCGCAGTAACTGTGTCTCCCTGGTTAACGTGCATTAAAAACATATTTGTACAATCTGGTTTTGACTGTATTTGGGGCAATCAATCTTTTACAGACGTAAAAACATTATGTAGGAATGCCAAAGATAGTTTGCAATGCTCTTTTCGTCAAACATGGCAACATGACATTGAACTAGCAGTAAATGTTTTTTCTACAAATTTTATAAATCTGCTTTTAAGGAGGAGAAATATATTTCTAGCTTACCAGATGTTCATATTTACCCTCTTATCAAATTGAGATGTTCTAATCATAAATTACCAATTGAAGTAGATCGTCGATTTGCTATTCCAAAAGAAGAAGGGTTATGTATAATGTCTGCGATAGGCGATGAATTTCATTTATCATGGAATGTTCATCATACGTTAATTTGCGCAACACGTATTTGCCAAAAAGATCTCTCTCCCCAAAATCTGTCAACAATTTTGACAAATGATGTCTTCTACTAATCGAAAACAAATGCTTCGATTGTCAGAGTATATTAGATTATCTCAAGTGTTGTAAATTGTTGGTCTGTGTCAGCATTGACTGACAGTTTATGTTTTATTTTGGCTTGTTTGTTTTCCTTTTCCTGTTGTTGCTTTAAACACACCCTTCCTCCATACCCCAAAAGGGGCAAAAGGAATAAAAAATATTGTATTGTATTGTAGTGTGTGTGTGTGTGTGTGTGTGTGTGTGTGTGTGTGTGTGTGTGTGTGTGTGTGTGTGTGTGTGTGTGTGTGTGTGTGTGTGTGTGTGTGTGTGTGTGTGTGTGTGTGGTAGTTGTAGTACTTCACTTTTATGTATGTTCACATATGTGATATTAGACGAAGAGAGAGAGAGAGAGAGAGAGAGAGAGAGAGAGAGAGAGAGAGAGAGAGAGAGAGAGAGAATGAGAATGAATGAATGAATGAATGAATGAATGAATGAATGAATAAAGTTTATTGCTATTAAGCTGTACAGCCTATTTAGCAAATCGGCGCGATGTATAAAGACAAAACACGACTCGATTTCGATTTTCATTGACATGGAAACCATAGCAATGTCTTTTTCTTTCACTTTACATGACAAAATCGCGAACGAGGAAATGTCACTGGTCTACATTCACTGACAGTTCTGTAGATGACGGTCACCCCAGCTAAAACTGGATCAATTCGTGGAGAGCGTGCAGCCGCCGTAGAGCACGTGGTTGCGTCTCTGCATGCTTCGTGTTGCCAATACGTCGTCCTTTTCGAAGGCTGGCCAGTTTAACACGTTCCTCCGATGACATGTCTTTCTTCTCGCTGAACGTACCAAAATAAACAGTCGTCCTCCGAGCACGAATCGCAGGAATACTCCAGATCCACATCATCTGATTCACACAACAGCACACCCACATCATCCGTTTGATGAAACACGACCTTCCGAAATGCTTTGTTTCTGTGAGAATCTCGCAATCGTCTCTGCACTTGTCGATCTGTCCGAGTAGCGACATAATTCTTAACAACTGTGTCAAAGCCGGCGACTATTTTGTCGATCGCTTGTTCTGGACTTAGTCGATGTCTGACGGGTGGATTTCTGGATCGCTGATGTTACACTCCGACAGCTCAGAGCGCAAAGATAGAAGCGCATCCAAAGTATACGACGTGTCACCATCATTGCGAATCGGCTTGATGTGTTCTTCTGCACTGTGCTGTGTACTGTGTTCGTCCAATTCGGTGTTAGGCTCGGCTAGTTCATTGGCATCACTAGCGGTACCGAGACCAGCACCAACCTGTTCAGGTCGTCTGTTCTGCTGCATGGCTCTCTCTTGATCCCGTCGCACCTGGCTAGGGGGCTTCTTCCTGAAATATTGAACTTGCGTTCTCCGGTTCAGGACAAGATCCGCCATTGTTGTTGACACTGGGCTGACTGGCTTCAGTCGTAGAACGACCACTGTGTTGTTGCGTTCTCCTGTAATTTTCCAACTTGACACAGAATTTTCAGTCAGCAGGGCGTTTAGGGTTGTCTCTGCAGTCGCTGGAAGTCCAGTAACTGGCATTGTCACGGAAAAATGAAAACAACTGCCGCAGCTGAAATAAATGGCGCCCTGTCGCTTCGTGTCAAACCACGTGACCAACAGAGAGAGAGAGAGAGAGAGAGAGAGAGAGAGAGAGAGAGAGAGACAGACAGACAGACAGACAGACACTTTGATATTTTATTGTCATTACCAAAGAGGTCTTTTGACAAGGCGGGGGGGGGGGGGGGAGGTAACAGAACAATAACATTTCCCTCTTCCTTTCATGCAAACAAATAGTACACATTCATTCCTAGTGTGCATCAAATCAAAGGTTATTAACAAAAACAAATTTGTAACATTTCCGTATGACCACACGCACAGGAGTAATGCAGTAAGGTTATAAAAAAAAAAAAGAAAAAATGACTCGACCATACACTCAATCAAATGATGACATTGTATCTTACTGATCTCTTCCACATGCGATGAATGATATTATTCATTCATATATCTCATATAATGCATTATCTTAAACTTCACTATCCTTCATCTGTCTAATTTTCAATGCTTCCGCGATGAATTTCACAACTGATTTAATTACAAGTCCATCATTTGATGATAACACAACAGCGATATTTTGTCTTTTCGCTATATCTAACTGGAAAAATGTACAATTTGTCCACACTTCATTATAAGCAGTACAGTGGAACAGAAAGTGTTCTTCGTCGTCAATAATGTGTCTACATGCAGGACAAGGAGATTGTGTGGATGTTTCACATTCAAACCATCTTTTGTTTGCATTAAAACCTAAAGTTCTCAACCTTAATCTTGCGTAATTTATTCTGTGCCATTTATTTGTTATGACATTGAGAAACTTTTCAGAATGAAACACATTTTTAAATGACAAAAACCAGCGATATTTTTTCTTTGCATTCCATATCTGAGTGCCAACTCTGTTGAAAAGAACAAATAAGCCTGTCTTAAATTCCGCAATGAACTGTTGCTCATTTCCTACTTCCTGGGTCATCCACACTATTCCAAAACCTTGTTCTGAAAGGACTTTCTTTACTTTATGAGCCCAGTTTTCTTTACCCTTTTTGATTTTTAAAAGCATCATATCATAGGCATGCCTGCTCAAACGGGACTGGGGTAGCTTCAAGATCTTCAACCAGTACTTAATACATTTCACAAATATACTTATATACAAAGGGTATCTGCCCATCTCTCCGTGTAAAACGGTGTTGGATGAATAAATAGGTACTTGAAAGAAACGCTTCATAGCATAACGTATGCACTTTTTCCATGTGAGAATTTTCATGTAAGCCCCAAATTTCAGCTGCATTTGTTAGAAGAGGTTTTATCTGTATATCAAACATTTTCCAAAATATACCACAGTCTATACAATTCAGGTTTCTCGGGGATTTCAGAATTTCAATAGTACCTTTTTTCCTTTTTCTGAGAAATTCTTCCCATGCGCAACGGAAAGTTAACTTTGTTGAAAATATCATTCCAAGATATTTATATGAATTAAGTACTTGAGCATCTGCATTTCCATAAGACCATTTTTCATGCACTGATAGGTGGCCACCCATTCTAAAGACCACTACATTGTCTTATCTAAGTTAAATGATAAACCTAAATGATCCGCTTTTTCTTTCAATACATTTAGTGTTTTTGCAAACCTAGAACTGTTCTGGACAAAAGAGCAACATCATCAGCATACAATAATAGAACTAATTCCACTGCTCCAGGTTAACCTTGTATTCAGTATGTAAGTGTAGATTTTACTTAAAATGCTGGTAAGTGATACTCCACGATAGTTGTCGGGATTGTTCACGTCTCCTTTTTTTCCAATAAATTAGTATAATAATAGATTTAGCCCACTCTGATGGTAAAGATACCATTATCAAAAAATTGGGCAAATAAATGAACAAGGAAATCGATTACAGTTGTGTTTGCATTCTTCAACATTTGTGCTATGATTCTATCTGGTCCCGCTCTCTTTCCTAATTTCAAAATGTTTAATACCAGCAACGACTTCTTCACTGGATATAGGTTGATTAAATAATGGCTCAATTTCATTCTCTTCTACCACTCCGTCCTCTTCTTCCTAATTTGATTATCAAAACTATGGAAAACGCCCCCTAAAATGGTCATGCCAGTGTTGAACTAAGATTTCATTATACACAAAACTCTTTTTATTTACAGATCTTATCACTGACCACAACATTTTAGAATCATTGGCAGAGTTTGTTTTTGTTCTTTAACCTACTTTCTTTAAACTCCAGTTCCTTTACTCTCCTTAGCGTAACATACTCTTTAAAATTAAGTGATACAGCTTTTCTTTCTTTTTATCCTTGGCTGTTTTACATCTCTGAAATCTTTTTAATAACCTTTTAACTTCCTGTTTCTTTCGTTCGCACTCAATTATCAAACCAGTCATTGTATGTTCTGCTGCCTCTACAAATAACTCAAACCACACAAGCTGCAGCTTCGCACGAAGCACTGACAATTTCATCTAAACTCTCATTCACATTAATTTGTAATAATTGACAGGTTTTCTGTCTGCTGTCTAGAAATTCGTCACATTTAAGTTCATTTCTAGATGGGGAGGGGGGGGGGGGGGTTCAGAGGGAGGGGGAAAAAGAAAGACCTAGTAATTTGTCGATTGTGTGCGTGGGGTCGGGGGGGGGGGGAGTAGGTGAAGAGGGAAAGGGGTGTTCAGGAGGAGGGTTGGAGGTAGCATGATGGTGTAGAAAGGGTTTGTTACAGGCTGTTTCAGAGTGACTTTGGTGAATGTTTGGGGGCAGCGGGAGGAGGGGGTAGAAGGGAGGCTGGGCGAGGGGGTGGGTGGTGGTGGTGGAGAAACAGCCGCAGCTAGTGTGTACGATGGTGGGATGGAAAGAAGTTAATTTTGGAGAGGGTTGTTGCGGCCATTGAAGACTACTGTTGATGAACGTGTTGAACGGAAAAATATCCTGTCTCACTGAATCACACAGCTGCGAAATAAAGGCAGATCTGACAGCTGAAGGTGCCCGTGTGTGTGTGTGGGGAGGGGGGGGGGGGGGTGGAGAAGGGGATAAAGGGGGAGGATTTTAGGCTCTACATGTTCACATGTGTGAGCGTGCATTCTCTCCCCTCTCTCTCTCTCCTCTCTCTCTCTCTCTCTACTCTCCACACACCACCACACGCACCACCACACACACACAACACACACACACCACAACACACACCCTCAACAGCATTGACCACGCACGCACCACGCACACAGACACACACACGCACGCACTCTAAATCTACACATCCGCTCAAAAATGATATTTGAAAAGTAGAAATCTCACAACAAATGGTAGATTGGTTATCACCTATTTCTATTCTCAGGTCCTATCTCATTTCTGGTAATCGAATCCATTAAAAACGGCTCCCAAATGAACAGTAAAACACACACACACACACACACACACACAACACACACACACACACACACACACACACACACACACACACACACACACACACACCACACACACACACGTTTTTCTTCTTTTTCTTCTTTTTTTTTCTTACATTAGATTTCTCAAACGAGCTGTAGTGGTCGTTGTTGATCCCAAGCAGATATATTGTGAAAAGAACAGCAAACCTGTTTGGACTAACACTCGTCAAATTCTGTGTGACTGCTATTGTCCTACCATCCCACAGGGAATAACTCCTTGTTTGTTCTGTGTGCTCTGCGTTGTCATTTCCGTTAGACGATTTGGTGTCGTCAGCAGCATATGTTTAGAGTTATGGGCCTGTAATTATTTCATCATGGGAACAAGAGTTACCTTACTTGTTTATTATGAATTGTTTACTATTCCCTGCCTCATTTAAAATTTCATTTCATCCCAGGGCGACTAGTGGCTTTTTGTTGCTTCTGTGGAATGGAGGTATGGTCACTTTTGCTGTTGTTGTTTGTTGTTGTTGTTGTTGTTGTTGCACACGCAAAATCCTGGTTCTTTGGCTACTCCATAGACTATCTGATATATAGGAACACTGGGTTTACAAATCTGAGTTAAAATGTGGTCTTTTCCGATCAGCGCATATGATACATTTTCTTTTTCTTTTCTTTTCCTTTTTTTTTGGGGGGGGGGGGGTGCTGGGGGGGAGGGGGAGGGGAGGGAGACGAGGGCAGGAATGGTGTAGGTGAGATCTCACCTAAATTTGACAATCATTGGTCCAGTTTGACCTCCACGTGCGTAGCCTGTCCGGTGTGCTCGTTCGATGGCATTTACTGTCCAGCACCTATGATCATCTGTTTTGTTTAGAACATCAACAACTGCTTTGGTACATGTGTCAAATGTTTCACTGGGATGCTTTTGGGGAATCCCGAAAAAGCCCACATCATCTCGTCGAGAGAAATACTCTGTCGGTGTCTGGTTTTAGTTTCTCAACCTCTTCTTTCACCTTCTTTATTATTTCAGTTGGTTTTTTTTTGTACGTCTTCCTTTCTGTTATCGGACGCAACAAACAGGTGTTGTATTTCTGTTGTTACGTCAGTCATTGTCTCTGTCGATTGCCTGTGTTCAGTTTCAGTCTGTAACATCTTTTGTTTATGTTTTCACATTGTATTTTTTATTTTTATTTTATTTTTTTTTTTTGCTATCCCAACATCTGCGCCACTCAGAGGCAGTGCACCCACGCCGCTCATTCCGACACCCTGTCAACAGCCACAGCCTGGTCAGCCCCGCCGCAGCCCTGCAACCGACAATCCATAGGGAGCAGTCAATGTCAAGTCATCAAGAGGCAACCCACCGGAGAAGACACTGCACTGCTGCCGAGTCGCTTCGGTGGTGTTCAGTGGCGCCTGTTCTGATCTAACATACGCAGGACACCACCTACTAAGCCCCCTACTGACGACAATAATTGCTTAGTCGCGGAGCCGGCGCGAGTGAGCTCTCCCTCCGGAGGGCGCCACCACGTCCGTCCAACGACAACCCCCATAGACTCGCCGATACCGGTGACCCCGACGGAACCAAACCAAGGCCACAGACGTTGAGAGGACATCGAAACTGAGGTCACCATGAGAGCAGGGCCACAGAATTTGAGACATTTTGAGACATTTTCTTTTATGCTGATCGATGAGAATGAGGATGCTTAAGATGATGCTACGGATTTCCATTTTGGTCTGAGACTACATGACAGGGCTGTACTCTACGCTTCCTTTCATAATATATCCCGGCGTCAACCAGGCCCGAGAGACGCAGGCACCTGCAGTGTTGGTCTGCAAATATGAGCAACACTCTCAGAAACGCATCCATTAAGTGGATGAAACTCGACTGTGTGGTCCCAGTCTTCCCAACTGAGTCCGCAGCAAACTCAACTCTGGGTAGGAGCCGGTCGGGGCAGAAAAACACACATGACTCTGATGGGATTCGAACCCACGACCTCCCAGCCGGGAGTCCGCGACGCTACCCACTTCGCCACGGCGGCTGGTCACATTGTATTTTTACTTGGTTTAATTCCTCTTTAATTTCTCCATGATCATTTCTTATGAGTGAAGTTTGTTGCTGAAGTTGTTGCTTTATGGCCTGCATAAGTCTGTTAAAGATGTCTTCATGAAGTTAGTCGCTGCCTTCCTATCTTCTGTCGAAATTTCTTGTCGGTCATGGTTGGGACCAGGGTTTGTCTCAATGTCATCGCTAAGTAGGAGCCTGCGGAGCGAGAACACAGAAAACACGATACAAAAAGTCATAACAAGGATCTGTACGTGCATGTACATACAAGTGTTGCTGCACTTCAAAGCTGTGCGAAACTCAGTTCCTTTCATGTTAACATATTCCAGCAACAAAACCCCATGCATGGGCATCACCTTGGCTACATTTCTCATGAGACTGTTAATCAACGCTATGATGACACAACATAATACAAACGTGACGATAACATCAACCGATGTTACTAGGGATTTACTACGTGCGTCAGTGCTATCCAGATCAAAAGTCTTAACCTTATTTCCAATGACCTTTGACCTACCGTTCCGTCTGTCACCGAAAATGCCGAGAGAGGAGAGAGGAGAGAAGAGAGAGAGAGAGAGAGAGAGAGAGAGAGATACATAAATGTCTGTCACTTTGTAAGTGTATGCATGATGTGATTATCTAAGTGCATATAAGTGTCCCTTTAAACATCCCTACAACATACTTGCAAATAATCTTAAAGCAAATGCTTGACTGGACTACAAATTAAAGAATAAAAAACATTGAAGGCAAACTTTAAATCTGAAAAGACATCACACAAAGACATGCCTGATAATGGTGGTAAATGAGCTTGAAGAGGTAAACAGTCAAACAGCACATACTTACTGGTTATTCTTCGTTCTCCACATTTACATTTTGCTTCGTTTGTATATTCAGCTTTCGAGGCATCAAATTTCAATTTATGAAATATTGAAATGAAATTTCTGTATTGGTACATATTTTTCGCTCGTTATGAGGAATGCTGTTTACATGTTCATAATTAACTAAATGAGTATTTTTATCAGTCACACCAAGCAACGAATTTTTGTGGTGTTTTCTGAATCAGTACCAGACGGTTTGCTTTAATAATTGATTGCCTTAGGTAAAGAAAAGGATATATTCTATACCGTGACGCACTTTTCATTTCTGGCTCCTCTCTTCGCGCATATATCAGCTAGCTCATTACCCCAAATACCACAATGCGATTGAATCCAACAGAAGGTGACATCAGTTCCTTTACATATATCAGAACATGAATAAGATGGCATATTTCATTTACAAGAAAGTTGTTCGAAATGGTATTTGGAGATTTTATGGTTTGCAGAACAGACATTGAATCCACTCACATAACTACTTTAGATATTGATTGTGGCAAGTCAATTAAATGTGACAACGAGCTATCACGTGGGCAACAAATATTGATCTGCCTTTTCCGATGGAATATGTCGTTTCAACCTTTTGTGATGGTATAACAAAAGCAGACCCTGACTGATTCTTAGACAATACCAAACCATCTGCGTAAACTTTAAGATGTTGGGGATAATTGTCTTACATATGCATCTTTTCAAAATAAGATGTCAGTGCTATGTTGTCTGCCACTTCATGTCAGTGCTGTGCTGTCTGTCATTCCATGTCAGTGCTGTGCTGTCTGTCACTCCATGTCAGTGCTGTACTGTCTGTCACTCCATGTCAGTGCTGTGTTGTCTGTCACTCCATGTCAGTGCTATGTTGTCTGTCACTCCATGTCAGTACTGTGTTGTCTGTCACTCCATGTCAGTGCTGTGTTTCTGTCACTCCATGTCAGTGCTGTGTTGTCTGTCACTCCATGTCAGTGCTATGTTGTCTGTCACTCCATGTCAGTGCTGTGCTGTCTGTCATTCCATGTCAGTGCTATGTTGTCTGCCACTTCATGTCAATGCTGTGTTGTCTGTCACTCCATGTCAGTGCTATGTTGTCTGTCACTCCATGTCAGTGCTGTGTTGTCTGTCACTCCATGTCAGTGCTGTGCTGTCTGTGTCTCCATGTCAGTGCTGTGCTGTCTGTCACTCCATGTCAGTGCTATGTTGTCTGTCACTCCATGTCAGTGCTGTGTTGTCTGTCACTCCATGTCAGTACTGTGTTGTCTGTCATCCATGTCAGTGCTGTGTTGTCTGTCACTCCATGTCAGTGCTGTGTTGTCTGTCACTCCATGTCAGTGCTATGTTGTCTGTCACTCCATGTCAGTGCTGTGCTGTCTGTCACTCCATGTCAGTGCTGTGTCTGTCTGCACTACTTCATGTCATGCTGTGTTGTCTGTCACTCCATGTCAGTGCTATGTTGTCTGCCACTCCATGTCAGTGCTGTGTTGTCTGTCACTCCATGTCAGTGCTGTGTGTCTGTGTCATCCATGTCAGTGCTGTGTTGTCTGCCACTCATGTCAGTGCTTGTTGTCTGTCACTCCATGTCAGTGCTGTGTTGTCTGTCACTCCATGTCAGTGCTGTGCTGTCTGTGTCTCCATGTCAGTGCTGTGTTGTCTGTCACTCCATGTCAGTGCTGTGTTGTCTGTACTCCATGTCAGTGCTGTGTTGTCTGTCACTCCATGTCAGTGCTGTGCTGTCTGTCACTCCATGTCGTGCTGGTTGTCTGTCACTCCATGTCAGTGCTATGTTGTCTGCCACTTCATGTCAGTGCTGTGCTGTCTGTCACTCCATGTCAGTGCTGTGTTGTCTGCACTCCATGTCAGTGCGTTGTTGTCTGTCACTCCATGTCAGTGCTGTGTTGTCTGTCACTCCATGTCAGTGCCGTGTTGTCTCCACTCCATGTCAGTGCGTGTTGTCTGTGTCCTCCAGTCAGTGCGTGTGTTGTCTGTCACTCCATGTCATAGTGCTGTCTGTGTCTCCATGTCAGTGCCTGTGTTGTCTGTCATCCATGTCATGCTGTGTCATGTCCTGTCATCAATGTATTGCAGCGTGTGCTGTCCTCCATGTAGTGCTGGCTTTTGTCACATCCAATCGTAAGTTGATGTGAATTGCTGTCGCATCACCCTTGTCAGTGACATGCTGGCATCTGTCAATGAATTCGTCCTGTGTTGTCTGTCACCATGAAGTCAGCGTGTGTTGTGTTGTCTCATGCAATGGTGTGTCTGTGGTTTGTGATGCCGATGTGTCATACCATGTCGTGTGGTCTGTCCTCAGTCGTGCGGTGTGGTTGTCATGCCAGACGGTGTAGTCTGTGTGCTTCCAGTAGTGACTGGTTGTTGGTCACTCTGTCAACATTGACTGCTTACATACCATGAGTATGGAGCAGACTGTGTCAGTACCTGCCGTTCTCTGTTTCACAGGTGTGACTGATGGCGAGTTGGATTGTGCCGACTGGTGTCATACCTGTGTGGCACTCTGGCTACAGGTTTGACCGAGTGTTTGTAAAGCAGACTGGTGTCAGTACCTGTGTGGTCTTCTACAGGTGTGACTGAGTGGGTTGGATGGCGACTGGTGTCAGTACCTGTGTGGTCTTTACAGGTGTGACCGAGTGGTTGTATGGCGACTGGTGTCAGTACCTGTGTGGTCTTGTACAGGTGTGACTGAGTGGGTTGGATGGCCGACTGGTGTCAGTACCTGTGTGGTCTTCTACAGGTGTGACACGAGTGGGTTTTATGGCGGGACTGAGAGTCAGTACCTGTGTGGTCTTGTACAGGTGTGACTGATGGGTTGGATGGCAGACTGGTGTCAGTATCCTGTGTGGTCTTCTACAGGTGTGACCGAGTGGGTTGTTGGCCCGACTGGTGTCAGTACCTGTCTGTGGTCTTGTTCGGTTGTGACTGAGTGGTGTGTTGTGATGGTTCAGGACTGGTGTCAGTCTCTGTGTGGTCTTCTACAGTGTTTGTGATTGAGGTGTTTCTGGCAATGGTAACCTGTTGGTTTTTGTTATAGGTGTGACTGATAGACCGTATGATAGACGGTGGATTCTTTTTGTGTGTGGTCTTTATGGGTGTGTTTAATTGCTGATATGGTTGACTCCTCTCGTCCTGTCTCTCCACCCTCTATCTCTACATGTTTCTCTCTCTTCTCTTCTCTTCATCTCATCTGTTGGTTTTCCTTGTTTGTGTGTGTTCCGATGTGTCGTGACTGCATGCGTGCGATTCAGCAGTGTGTTGTGCTGGTGTTCGTGATGTGTACTGTATCGTTTGTGGATGTGTGTGTGGTGGTGGTGGTGTGTGTGTGTGTTGTCTGTTGCAGTTGGTAAATTGTTTCGTGATTCTTTACCGTGATTGTGGATGTGTGGCAGGTCTTTTAGCAATAGTTGCAGTGATAAGTATATTTCAGTTCGATCGACTAATGAGTTTTTTTTCTTTTACATAGCGAGGTGCTTACACCCTTGGATTTGGGGAGTACCAGCTGCACTACGTACGCAGGTGTTTACAACATTAGAGTGCTTCACCCTGATTTAATACCCATGTGCAGACGACACATATTTTATGGATAAATGTAACATGTTGCATACTTATAACTGTTGTTAATCATACAACAACAACTAAGAGGAAAATGAAAATGTACAATGAACAAGAACATTTAGTATTATGAAAATCTATAACAAAAAGAGAAGGAAGAAGAAGAAAAAAACAACACACACAACACAATAACACACAAGTTCAATTGCATGAAGTGATTGAAAAAAGACCATTCAAAGTGAACAAACACTCACAGGCAATTACACCACACACTTTACACAACACACACTACACACTAAACGACACCCCTAATGGAAATACTCACAACATTATAAATTTTATTCTCTGCTGCGAAGGGAGGTTGGAGTGGTAATTATGTGGGGTGGTCTCTAGCTGGACAATTCTTCTTCTTCTTCTTTCTTCTCTTTTTTAAACTATTTATATCTTTGATTAATTATATTAGTTGTTGGAGCTAAGGATGTTAAAGATGAGATTGCAGTATATTGTAAAAATCCCTAACATTCTATAAGTCCAACCCCTTGGGACAACATAGTTAAAACAAATAACAGAATCAAAACTATCACAAATTTCACCGCTGTATCGACCAACAACAACACTACACTATAACACACACACAAACTAATAGATGCATAACGCACACTTACACACTATCACAAATCACACAACTTACATAAAACCACACACACTACACTAAACACAACATGACACAGCACACACACACAACACACATTCGCGTGACGTGCCCATAATATACACATGCTACATTATGTGACGCTGCAATAAAATACTCCTACACCTTCACATTTTTTTTTTTTTTTTTTTTGTATTTTTGTTCTAATATCACGAATAAGTGGATAGACGATTAATGAAAGAACAACATCAACACCACACCACATCACCACCACACACACACACTCAACACACACACACACTACACACACACACACACACACATCACACGCACTACACTCACCCTACATCTCTCTTCATCTCTAGCCTTTCGTTCTCTATGTCTTCTCTCTCATTCTCTACTCTCTCTCTTCTCTGTCTCTCACTTACTTATTATATATTATATATAATTAATTATGTATATTAAAGAAAAGAGAGAGAGATAGAGAGAGAGGAAATGAGATCAGTATATTTAAAAATGCCTAAAACAATTCATAATGCTCAACACCCTTGGGAGCAAATTAGTTAAACATATAAACCGAATCTTAAAACTATCTACAAATTTGTTTCTAGCGGCTTGGTTATCGTCAGGAGATTATATATATATATATATATATATATATTATATATATATATATATATATATATATATATATATATATATATATTATATATTATATATATATATTCAATTATAAACAAAGCTTGCTCTTATGTCTTAGATTGAAGAAGCAGTGGGAGAGAGGCATTCATATCTGCAGTGGTAGATAATTCTGCCTAACTAACAGTATGTGCTTGAGTGGGTGAATGGGGAAAAATAAAATAAATGCTTCTCTAAATGAACCTTCAGCAAGCTTATAGTCTCCAAGGGGGAGACAATCTCCAATGGGGAGTTAAACTCACTAACATATAACTCCTGGTCAGATACCGATATTTCGAAACCTGATTGTTTCTCCTCATTCACCCACTCCCCATTCACCCACTCAAGCACATACTGTTAGTTAGGCAGAATTATCTACCACTGCAGATATGAATGCTTATCTCCCCCTATTTCTTCAATCTAAGACATAAGAGCCAGTTTTGTTTATAATTGAATATTTCTTGCAGTCATTGCAACACCAAGCTGCTCTGGCAGTTGCTGGAATGGTGCTCGGCACTTATGCTTGGAATGTATTAGTTTATTGTAATTAAGTCCCTTGTGGATTCATTAAAGATAAGAAAATAGATTACAACATATCATGGAAAATTATAAAAAGAGCAGCACCATACAACAACATTTCTAAAAAATGCAACTTATGTACCACAGAAAAGTGCCTGATATTATGTAAACCCCATCTAGCATCCCTGAACTCTAAAGTAGAAATGATTAATAATTGCAGGCACAAATGGAAATCTTTGTCAATGCACCATTCCCTGGCACGTCCCCCCTGAACGCGCCACCCAAAAGAAAAAAATCTACAGGCCACGTGCCACACGCGCAGAGCTCACACGCCCACACACTAATCTATATAACACTGGTGGCGGGCCCAGATTATACATTCCCTGAGGAGAGCACTTGCTCGAAACAAGTTTGTAGGGTGTTTTTTACTCCATTTTAAAATCCTATTTTAAACTGTTATGTCGCTCCCTATTTGGTTGAGCATTTTTAGACTTCTGAGTGGTCTTTTAACTCTAATTTTATATGTATATATAAATATAACTCTGTAATATTTATGATGAATATTATAATATTAGAATATATGAAGTATAATCTAAGATCAGTATAATAATTTTGCGTCATGCAAAACTGTTGAGTGAATGGCTCGCATAGCTAATAGCCTACTAAGATAAAAATTATACAAATATGGAAACACAGAACTCTCATAACTCCTGACATTCCTGCATTTCAAAATTTATTGCAAATTGCACAGCCGCTGGGACTTCTTCAGGAGCAAGCTCTTCTATAAGAAGAGTTTCCTGCCTGAAGAAGTGCCAGTGGGGCGAAATTAGCAAATAAATGTTTGAAATGCAGGATTGTCAGGAGTTTGTGTGTATTGTGTGTGTGTGTGTGTGTGTGTGTGTGTGTGTGTGTGTTTGTGTGTGTGTGTGTGTGTTGTGTGTGTTGTGTGTGTATAAACTAATGAATTCCAAGGATAAGTACCGAGCACCATTCCAGCAACTTGCAGTCATTGTAACACCAAACTGCTCTGTAAGTTGCTGGAATGGTGCTCGGTACTTATCCTTGGAATTTATTACTTTATTGTAATTTAGTCCCTTGTGGATTCATTCCAAGAACTGGTCCTCAGCACTTGTGTCTTAAGAGGTGATCTTTTTATATTTTCTGCTTTTCACAAGAAAATGTAGCTTGTTTTGCTCTTTCATGATTTTCTTTTGCTTCTTAGGTGGCACCTTTGGTTGGTTTTTTTGAAAACTCAACAAACATACTACGGTATTGCACAGCAGCCTTTTCTGGGATAGCACCGAAAAGGCAGAGGAGTCAAATTACCTCTTTCCGCAGTCACTGAGGAGAAACAATCAGGTTTCGAAATATCGGTATCTGACCAGGAGTTATATGTTAGTGAGTTTCCTCCCCATTGGAGATTGTCTCCCCTTGGAGACTATAAGCTTGCAGAAGGCTCATTTTGAGAAGCATTTATTTAATTTTCCCCCATTCACCCACTCAAGCACACACTGTTAGTTAGGCAGAATTATCTACCACTGCAGATATGAATGCTTATCTCCCCCTATTTCTTTAATCTAAGACTAAGAGCAGTTTGTTTAATTATTCTGCAGTATGCAACCCAGGTGCTCTGCAGTTGTGAATGTGCTCATACTTACCTGAATTATTAGTTTGCTAAATATATATATAAATTTTTAATATAAATAATATATATATTATTTATTTATATAATATAATAGCACGAGCACATGCAAGAAACAGCTGTATGTTGTTATACTTCAATGTGACAGTCGCTCTCCACTGTGCTGAGCACTCTTTTAAAATACGTTGATTTATTACCATTATCTCTATCTTGTGCTGATCTCTACTCTCTCTCGATCTCTCTCTCTTCTCTCACATCAAAATATAATAATTATGATGATATGTTTATAGTAGGCTTATACATGTCGACACACACGTCACACACCCCACCACATCCGTACACACATTTTAAAATACTATGATTTATTACCATATATTTACTCTTCTTTCTCTCTTTCTTTCTTTTATTTTCTTCTACTATCATAATATTAATTATACAAAGCTTCTCTATATTTAGATATAATGAAATAGTGGGAATAGCTTCATATCGCACGTGAAACATCCAACAACATCAGGTACACACACAAACACAAACACTCAACACCACACTAACTCCACAACATATATATATATATATATATATATATATATATATTATATATATATATATATATATATATATATATATATGCACATTGGTAAAACCTAAGGAATAAACAGACTAAACCAACCTCAAAGAGAAAACAGGGAGAAGGGTGTCAGGACTCGGAGAGACGTGACTTAGGAGAACCCTGACCTATGCATTACCCCAAACACGGAAAGAACAAGAAAGAGCCTGGAAAGAGGGGGAATCAGTTTACATGCCTGTGAGGACACAAAGATGTCGGCGAGGCGAATTCTCAGGAGCTGTCTTCTCATCTGCAAACAGACATGGCGTTCCGACTCTCTCATAGAAGCCAGAAGCCACCGCCTGTACTTTCACGGCGGACAGACTGACGGGGTAGTGCTGTTGTTCCCTCAGTCCGAACATGCTTCTGTTGTGTTACCTGAAGGACAATCCTGGCGATCCCTTCTGATGGTGTGTGTGTGTGTGTGGTGTGTGTGTGTGTGTGTGTGTGTTGTGTGTGTGTGTGTGTGTGTGTGTGTGTGTGTGTGTGTGGTGTCCTCCAGGATCAAAACACTGGTCTCAAGGCGAGTTCTGTCTTGCGCCTTTTCTGGAGTACAGGGTCTCGGAGGTACCGAAGGGAGAAAGTGTTGAGGAGGGCCGAAAGCAATGCGTGGACTGTGCCGTCCTCTCTGATCTTGGCGCTAATCCGATCTTTGAAGGGTGAGATGGTGTCCAAGGGTCCACAACAGGCCTCTGACTACATTTCGGCCAGTTGAATGGCCTGGGGAAACCCTAAGCTGGGATTCTCTTCTCCCAGTTATCAGGTCGTCTGAGACCACGTTTTGTAACTGTTCTAAGAGAAGCATCCCAAATAAGCGTACCCGGTGTTCAGTGTTCTTTTCAGTTTTTATCCTAAACTTTATAAAAAGCTTTTGTCTTCTCTCTTATTCGAGTATCTGAAACGTCGCCTGGTCGGCTGTAGGGCTTGGTCTACATTTTTGAAGGAGCGGGGTGTTCAAGTCTTCGTACCTTCTGTCACTTTGCATGTCATTGAAAACTTCCTGGCTCTCCTGTCAATGACCTGGCTAAGTTCAACATACCACTTACGTCCGTGCGCTGATGCTTATCAGCAACAGCATCAAAGTAGGTAAGGAAGTGCTCTGTGTCATCTTACTAAGTATGCAGCACTGGCGTGTTCATGGTGGAAGGGGGGGGGGGGGGGGCGGGAGGGGCCAAAAACACACATTCTACCCGACGGGGGTTCTGTAGTGATTTGTTTTCTTATCCTGTAAACTTAACACTTTTACGCTTCAGATTCCATGTCGTGTTCCTTGGCTAACGTTTCCAGCGATTCGAAGTCTTCTTGATTAGTTGTCTTATTTTACCTCCGTTTGGATCTTTTCATGCAGAAAAAGAAAATCGGACCCGAGAGTGGAAGCAATCAGGATTACAACTTATGTGGCAGATGAATAAGATAGGGCCAGAGGCAGTGCTTGGAGTGACCCACATTCTACATGTACCCTCTGTGGTGCATAGCTCTTGACCACGACCTTCGTGTCCCTTTCGATGACACAGGCAGTGAGCCACCCTAGGAAGTTTCCTCTAATGCTCTGACTGTTCGTTTGTCTAGCAGTTTGACATACGACTCTGTATCAAAAGCCTTTGAAAAAATCTAACATGGTGATAGCACTCTGAACATATTTATCAAAACCTTTTGCATGTGTCACGTAATGTTTCAGCAGACTGTGTTTAAATGGAAAACATGCCTGAATCCATGGTTTAGGTTGGTGTGGCTTTATTGTTTCTCAAGATGTTTCAACAAATGGTTGCAGTTGATGTGTTCTAGTAGTCTGCATAATACAGATGTTACTGATACAGGTTACATTTTTTGTGTAAAGTGCTTCTCCCCCTTTCTTGAACACTGTCATAATGTCTTCATCAGTCCGGTCATATGAAAATATTACTGTATCTACCGATCTTGGAAGCATGCAGGGAAGGCCTTCAACCAAATGGGGTTTGCATTGTTTAGGGCACTGACGTAGAGATCTTTATGGCCGTCAAGCAGGCAGGCTGGTTATATGTGAGGACCCTGCAGTACCGCTAGGTAAGACCTTCAGTCAGCTGGGATGAGAATTCTGCGAAAGTCCTGTTGTAGATATAGTAACGCTTTCACTCAGCTGAGGTGGACGTAAATGTAAGAGGTAGGGCCTTCAGTCAGCTGGGGTACAAATTCTGTGTGGCCTCAAACGTTCTTTAAGTTTCTCTCTTCACGAGCTATAAGCTGATTTAAATCATGAAGGAAATACACACCAAACATTTCAAAACAAACAATCAAACAAAAAAACTAACATTGATGCGTTTCAGAAAATACTGAAACATTTCATTGTTGATTAGCAGAATCCTACGAGACAACTTCCGCTCTGCGTCTATTGGTGCATAGATCCCATAGATCCATAGTACCTAAGTTTATCTTGTGTTGTTTCTTTTCTGTGTGAAGACTTTCAACACCACCGCCAACACCACCACCACCACCATCATCAATCGTCACTAGTTAAGTGAAATATAGTAGTTGTTAGTACTTATAGGATATGATGAATATACCGGTTGTGGCAGTAGTAGTAGTAGTTGTGGTTGTTGCAGTATGGTTTTTTTTTCGTTTTTTTGCAGGGACTGGGCGTGTCCGTCAGGTCCTGAAGAGTGCCACGTGTGCGTCTCCACAGATCTTCAGTAATGTTTTGTGCACCTCTGTGAAGATCTTTCCATTAATGTTTTGTGTATCTCTGCAGATCCTTTCCATAATGTTTTGTGCACTCTAAAATTCTTTGCATTGTGTTTTGTGCATCTCTGAAGATCCTTTCCGTAGTGTTCTGTGTGTTTCGGCAGATCCTTTCCTAGTGCTGTTTGTGTCTTTCTACAGATTCTGTTTTCTACAGTGTCTGTTCTGTGGAATTCTGATGAACTTTTCTATGTTTGTTTTTTTCTGCTGGCCTCTTGTACCTCTGTTTCACATTCATGCCAAGTTGATGATCCTGTCTTTTTCTGCTTCTATTCTTTATCATATTCTTATGATACTCGTTCTCTTGTGACGTGGTAATGTTATTCTTCATCTGTTTGGTTTCATGCTGTAGCTCCTGCATTGACATGAAGGTGGCTTGCGTTAGTGCTTCACATTGCACGCCATGCGTTAAAGTCATCTCACACAAGAACAAAACTGATTTTGCACGTTTGCAAACTGCTATACTTTTGACTCTGTGTTAAGTCATCACAGGCAGAACAAATTTATTTTGCACGTTTTGCAAATATTCTTTTGACTCTGTGTAAATGTCTCTACACACAAAGAAGAAGACGCTAATTGTTTTTGCTCATCTTCCAACCCATTCAAATATATTCGTATAAGGTTATCAGCAGACAAGAAGAAGATTGTTTTGTACATCTTCCAAGCTGCATACAGAATGACTCTACGTTAAAGTTTATTCAAAAAAGGAGGAGGAAGCGTGATATCGTCTATCTTTAGTTTTCTACTGACAAAAACAACATTATCTGTTATGATACATCTTCAAACTACTCAAAATCGCTGCGTGCTCGACCATTTTACTATGAGTCATTTCTTTGCTAATCATTTTAAAAAACGCAGTTTGACATGATGTCATGTCATAGCGATCTTAAGGAGGCACTTGGACGTGCTGAAGAAGCCACCCTATAGTTAACAGTTAGTAGAAGGGAGGAGATGAGTTTCAAAATATCATAGTATGTGGAATTGTTTTGAATGGAGCTCTTCACCTCTTTATTTCGTTTCTAGCTTTGATGTTTATTGGGTATTGTTCATTAATTCACTGACGTATTTGTCGGGAAACTTGATCTTTTGTGTGTGTGTGATGTGTCCTTGTTTGCTTGAACGTAATTCTAGAAGTCTTTGTATCAACCTGGCTGTCAGAATCAACGTTCAAGGGAGTGGTGTCCATTGTTCGAATCTGTGACTTGGTTGCTTTCAAGTAAACCGATTTCCGCTGTTTGAAAATGTTCATTGTGTTGATTTTGAACGGATGACAGAGGAGAGTCAAATGACATTGAGTCAAATCGCTTTAATAATTTCAGAAGAAGAAATTACACCGTGGTTGCACATTACCGATCATAAGCAAATTTAAACTAAGGTTACACACGCACGCGCGTGCGCGCGCACACGCCGCCACACACACACACCACACACACACACACAACACACACACACACCACACACCACACACACAAACATAAGCACGCACGCACGCCGCACGCACGCGCGCGCGCAGCGCACACACACACAACACACACCACTCACACACACACACACACACACACACACCACACACACCACACACACACACACCACACACACACACCACAGAGCAAGCAAGGCGCTCACATGCAGAAATGTGAATGAATTATTTTTTCAATGGGGATGGGGGTGGATGAAAAGATGGCATAGTCACTGCAGAATAAAAACAATGACAATATGTAAAGCAACGCTTTTTTTTTTCTTTCTTTTTTTTAAATGTACATGATGACAAACACAGACGGAGGAGTGTTAGACAAATATGCTTCTCAGACTTTACGAACAAAAGAAATCCAAAACGCACAAAGACATACATCCCACATGGTACTCGACACAATGTCTTCTCCCTGTTTTACGTCAACTCCTTGTGTGTGTATTAATGATCGCCCCGTTAAAAAAGAAATTTAAAAAACGATAATTAGAAAAAAAAATTCAAACACCTGCAACGTGTATGCTAAATTCCTTTTTTTTCAAAAGTCTATTTTTTTCTTTTTGTTTTAAACAGTGTACAATATACAAGCACCAAATTTGACAAAGTATGTATTAATACAATTGCATAATCGAAAAAAAAAATAGTTATTTCACACTTTCGAAGTTCTCTGTATTATTCCAAAGAGAGGTAGATATATATGCCATCATGCCGGTGGGTTCTTCTGAGACACATCATACGGCTGGCATATTTTCAGTTTCATTTCTCCTTTTCAGATATGAAGTATAGTGTTGAAATGGAGGTTGTTTAACTTCTCAACTTACATTTGTAGACATGAAACCAGCTAACAGCAGAATGAAGTCAAATGTACTGTCTGCCTTATAATGATCACCGCATCCAATAAAACCATCTTTTCTGTAACTGATAAGTTGGTGCTGGTTCACTTTTTTTACCGAATCTTGAAACGCGATCCCAAAGTTTTTCATTCGTTCGCATGTAAAAAAAAGCAAAAAAAAAAAGCATACGCCCCCCCCCCCCCCCCCCCCCCCCCCCCCCCCACCACCACACACAAACCCATGGCGTTTGCTTTGTTTTTGGTTATGACAAACTGAACATTTGTCAGAGTAGGTATGCTCATTTTCTGTAGAATTACGTTTGTTCCTAACATTTCTGTGAATCAGTCTGATTTGGAACCGTTTCAGTTTAAGATCTTTATATGTCCAATCTTCTTAAATGTTCTGTACTAACACACTTCAGTTCCAAGTCATCCTCTCCACTTGCCACAGCATTTGGGGTTTAGTTGTATATTGCATTAAGTCTAGTGCTAGTTAGTCTAAGATCTATGTAGGTGAGACATCTTGCACACTTGAGACGCGCATCTATTCCTCTATGCATTTTTTTATCAATGCAGAACGAGACATATTCCGATGAAGTTCACAAAAAGATGAGATAACATAAAATATGAGAGACCAACTCCATTAGTCGCCCCAAAACCCCCAGTGCATCCATCATCAGCCCCCCCACACACAACCACACACACAACACACACACACACACACACACAACACACACACACACACACAACACACACACACACACATAAACTCACCCTCACTCACACCCCACCACAAAAATGAGCAGATAATACTCTACAGACATGACCGACGCAACACAAAACAACCACTATAATCTCCCCTTCCCCACGGCAAATTGCGATAAACTTCTAAGACTGTCCGAGGGAAGTCAACCCTTGATAGTAATACAAATTGCCGAGTTTAGATTCCAAGTATCAAACTTTTCAGTCTACTTATTCGTAAAAAAATAAAAAATAAATAGAAAACACACACAACTCACACACACACACACACACACACAACACACACACACACACCACACACACACACACACACACACAACACACACACACACACAAGATGCAAAGCATATAAACGTACTCCAGTTTATCTGAATACGCGTGAGATATTCCATAAAGAGGAAATAAACCGTCTTGGACTGGTGTAACCGTTAGTAATGGCTATTCTGGTAAACATCGGCATCGTCTGTGACCTATAATAAACATAATTTTCAGAAAGATCGCCAAGAACTTTGAGATTTTCCATAAAGAAGAAAACCATTATGTGCCTTTAGTAATGGCTATAACGGTAAACTAAAACAATGGGCATCATCTGTGACCCATAATGAACATATCTACAATTTTCAGAAATATCGGCAAAGTGCTTTGAGATATTCCATAAAGAAGAAAAACTGTTACAGGCCGTTACAGCCGTTAGTAACGGCTATAGAACGATAAACTAAAACATCGGGCATCACCGTAACCCACAATGAACATGCATGCTAATTTTCACAAAGATCGGCCTAGTACATTCTGAGATATTCTATAAAGAAGAAAAATCGGTACAGGCCGTTACAGCCTTAGTAACGGTATAACGGTAAACTAAAACATCGGGCATCATCCGTAACCCATAGTGAACATACTTGCTAATGTTTACAAAGATCAGCCAAGTACTTTCTGAGATATTCCATAAAGAATTTAAAAAAAAAACCATTACAGGCCGTTACAGCCGTTAGTAATGGCAATAACGGTAAACTAAACCATCGGCATCATCCGTGACCCATGATGAACATACCTGCTAACTTTCACAAAGATCGGCCAAGTACTTTCTGAGATATTCCATGAAGAAAAACAACCATTACAGGCCGTTACAGCCGTTAGTAACGGCTATAACGGTAAACTAAAAAATCGGGCATTATTCGTGACCCATAATGAACATACCTGCTAATGGTAACAAAGATCAGCCAAGTACTTTCTGAGATATTCCATGAAGAAGAAAAAGCATTACAGGTCTGTTACAGCCGTTACTAACGGTATATATGGTAAACTAAAACATCGGGCATTATTTGTGACCCATAATGAACATACCTACAAATTTTCAGAAAGATCGGCCAAGTGCTTTCTGAGATATTCCATAAAGACGAAAAACGTTACAGGCTGTTACAGACGTTAGTAACGGCTGTAACGGTAAACTAAAACATCGATCATCACCCGAGACCCATAATGAACATACCTGCTAATTTTCACAAAAAATCAGCCTAGTGCTTTCTGAGATATCCCATAAAGACGAAAAACCGTTTCAGCCGTTACCGTTAGTAACGGCTATAACGGACTAAAACACGGGCATCATCCGAGACCCATAATGAACATACCTGCTAATTTTCACAAGATCGGCCGTGTATTTTCTGAGATATTCCATAAAGACGAAAAACCGTTACAGGCCCGTTACAGCCGTTAGTAACGGCTGTAACGGTAAACTAAAACATCGGGCATCATCCGTGTCCCATAATGAACATACCTACAAATTTTCAGAAAGATCGGCCAAGTACTTTTTGAAATATTCTATAAAGTGGAAAAACCGTTACAGGTTGTTACAGCCGTTAGTAACGGCTATAACGGGGTAAACATCAGGCATCATCCGAGACCCATAATGAACATACCTGCTAATTTTCATAAAGATCAGCCAAGTACTTTCTGAGATATTCCATGGAGAAGAAAAAACCGTTACAGGCCGTTACAGCCGTTAGTAACGGCTGTAACGGTAAACTAAAACATCGGGCATCATCCGTGGCCCATAATGAACATACCTATAAATTTTCAGAAAGATCGGTCCAGTAGTTTTGTCTGGAGCGAGTGGAACATATTTTGACTACGGACACACACACACACACACACACACACACACACACACACACACACACACACACACACACACAATTTTTCAATTCAATTCAATTCAAATTTAATCCTTTGACCCCTGCTGGGGCATGGAGGATACAAATGTAACAAAGAGAAATACCAAACTCACTCAGAACAATGTGTGAACATAGTTGCGAAATGCTGAATTCTGGTGAACTGTAACGATCTCATTAAACAATCTTCCCATTTTTTAGAAACTTACTAATATTCAAACAAATGCGTCTTCCTTTTTGAAATAAATTACAAAAGTTGAAAACAGACTTTGGTTTTAGATATTTTTTAGGGATGAATTTTTCACGAAGTTCATTATATTTTGGACATTCCATGATGCAATGGAATTCATCTCCAATTTCACCCATTTCACAGTTACGACAAATACGCAATTCTCTTGGAACATTATGGTGTCTTCCAATTTCAATTTGCAATTTATGGTTACTACATCTAAATTTGAATAAAGGTATAACATAAATATCTGGTAAGGTAGAAATATAATGTTCTTTTCCAAAGACAGTCTTTATACTTTTATAGAATACACACTTGTTGCTGTTTTCAAGAGAACTGCGCCAATCACGAGCATAATTATTTTGCAACTCCTTTTAACACACTTACATAAGTTATTTCTGTTTGTGAATGAATGAGATTCCCAAACACAATCAAAACCAGTTTCAAATAAAATGCTTTTAACATAACTAAGCCATGGTGAAACGAAAATTCCTTTTGTATATAGTTCATGTAAGATATTATATACTTTGTTTGAATACTTCTTAGAATCAGGAACAACTAAGTTAGCCCAGAACCTTATCATTCTTACTTTAATCAGTACAGATAAAGGATAGATTCCGGTTTCACCATAAATCAATGAAGTCATTGTAGTTTTATTTAATCTAAATAAATACTTTAAAAAACGTAACTGTAACTTTTCTAATATATCAACATTTTCATAACCCCAAATTTCACAACCATACAACAACACAGGTACAACTATGGAATAAAATAATTGTATGCAAACATCAATTGGCAATTTCTGCTTCCTTGCAATTTGTAATAATGAAAACATTGCCTTGACAGCCTGATTATAAGCACATTTTTTTGCTTTGTAAAACGAACCTGTTCTGCTGAACTCGATGCCTAAGTATTTAATTGAATTAAGAACCTCTATTTTTTCATTCCCAAAGAAAAAAATTTCACGCATACTATTTCGACCATGAAAGACAACTATTTTTGTTTTCTTTGGATTTACTTCTAATTGCCATTGCATGCAATATATATGTAAGGCATTAAGTTCTTTTTGCAAAGCTGATTTAGAATTTGCCAGTAAAATTGTATCATCAGCATATAACAATACAAGCAATTTAATAAACTGTTCAAGTTTTAACTCTTGCGTTAAATCATATTCTAGAGTAGAACAGTTATTGTCAATAACTGCAAATCCCAAACGGACTATGAACATGGACCAAATGGAATATCCATGTGTCTGTGGAAAGCGTTTCGCTACCACCCGTGGCATGAAGATCCACCGAACAAAGATGGGATGTGTGAAGACTCATCTGAATGAGCAGCAGCGCACTGCATCAGCAGATAAGACGTCGGAAGACCAAGGCCAGGATTTAAACCACAGTGCCAAGGACATCCACGCTGTTGGTTCGGATGAGGAATTTGCACAGGCTCTCGATGCAGGCGCCTGAAACTCAACCTGCCACGAGCAAACGAAACTGAAGATTGGGAGAAACTGGATGCAAAAATCGTCCAAAGACTCGATGCACTGATAGGGAAAAGCACCCTTGAACACAAACTAGCCACATAGGGGGACATTGTGTATGCCACATGTAGACGCCTATGGAGTAAAACTACCCAAAGAGAAAACACCTCCAAAGAAATCCAGACGCCAAGAAAAGATGGACAAGATCAGAGTCCAAAAGAACAACCTCAAGAAGCAAATGAAGACGCACTGCCAGCTGAAAAACAAGGCTTGGAAAAACTGTGGGAAGACCTGAAAGAAAAACACAGCGCCCTCAGCAAAGCGGAATCTGCGAGAAAGGGGAAAGAGCAAAAAGAAGAAGACACAAGAGCGCTTCTTCAGAGACCCTTCCAGTTTGCCAGAACACTGTTTGAGCAGCCAAAATCTGGGACCCTAAGTGTGGACAAAGGAGTTCTTGAGCAGCATCTGAGGAAAACATACTCTGACTCACAGAGCAAAGCACCACTCGACATTCAAGGTCTGGTGTGGCCAACCAACCCTGAGGAACAGTTCAAGGGGCAAGCCTCCAACGTTGGCGGAAATCAAGAAGGTGGTCGACAAAGCCAGAGCCAATCATCACCAGGGCCAAACGGATACCTTACCAGCTTTACAAGAAATGTCCCAAGGTGCTGGAGTGGCCCCACGGGTTTTGCTGCGATCGGCTTGGAGAAACCAGAAGATCAGCGGCCAGTGGATGACGGCAGATGGTGTGTACATCCCAAAGAGCAAAACGCAAGTGACATCAGCCAGTTCAGGCCAATATCACTACTGAACGTCGAAGGGAAATCTTCTTCTCTGTCATGGCAGCAAGGTGACCAAGTACCTGATGGAAAACAAGTACTTGGATGTGTCAGTCCAGAAAGGTGGCATCCCCGGCGTGGCTGGCTGTGTAGAACACGCCACAATGATCTGGGACGCAATCCAAAAAGCAAAAACAGAAAAGAGAGACCTGGACGTTTGTGTGGCTTGATCTGGCAAACGCATATGGATCTGTGCCCATGAGATGATACAGTTGGCTCTTGAGATTACCATGTGCCAAAGAACATCCGCGACATGCTCAAGAAGTACTTCAATGGCTTCTCAATGCGGTTCTCTACCAAGGAGTACACAACAGATTGGATCAACTTGGAAGTGGGCATCGCAATGGGCTGTGCAATTTCCCCAATACTGTTCGTGCTGGGAATGGAACTCATCTTGAAAGCAGCAACAAACAACGCGAGACAAACAGACCTTGGCGATGGATACAAGATGCCTCCTCTCAAGGCCTTCATGGATGACACTACAGTGATTTCATCCAGAGAAGACGAGACACGTCATGTGCTGGAGAGGCTGGACTACATAGTTGCCTCATCCAGAATGCAGTTCAAGCCAAAGAAATCACGGAGTCTCTCATGAGGAAAGGAAAAGTGGCCGAATCTGTGGTCTTCAGTGTTGCCAACCAGGCCATTCCAACAGTCACAGAAGAACCAGTCAAGAGCCTTGGAAGATGGTATGATGATACGCTGAAAGACACACAAAGAGCAAAAGAAACCAAGCAGATGGCGGAAGAAGGCTTGGAGACCATTGACCAGTGTGGGCTCCCTGGCAAATACAAGGTCTGGGTGCTGCAGTTCATGCTGATACCAAAGCTCCTATGGCCTCTGATGATATACGACATCTGCACCAGCCCAGTTGAGGCAATGGAAGCCAAAATCAACAAGTATCACAAGGAAATGGACTTGGTGTCCCACCCTGTCTGACTGACATCGCGCTGTACTGTCGCCAAGCAAAGCTCAAACTACCACTGAAATCCATCCTGGAGGAATACAAAGCAGGGAAGATCAGACTTCAAAGCAATGCTGGAAGACTCAGGAGACAAGGTGGTAGAAGCAATCAAGCCCCAGCTGAAGACAGGCAGAAAATGGAAAGTTCAAGAGGCGATGGATTCTGCAAAAGAAGTCTCAAGATCAGAGAAATAACAGGACACACACAGACCAACAGACAAGGACTGGGGGTGACCAAAACTGAATGGTGGTCAAAGGCCAAAGGAAAAGCCAAAAGAGACCATGATGATTCAGGAGATGAGAAAGAAGAAGACCAAAAAAGACTCCAAAAAGCAGTCCAGCAGAGCCAGCAAGGGCAATGGACAACGTGGGAGAATGCACTCCAAAGAAGTCTCACTTGGAATGACATTTGGCACATGGCCCCTCTCAGGATCAGCTTCATTCTCAGATCTGCATATGACCTTCTGCCCTCAAATGCAAACCTGGTGAAGTGGGGGAAAACAGACGATCCTGCATGCCCCCTCTGCCATGAAAAAACAAACAGTGGAGCATGTTCTAAGCTCATGTAAAGTAGCTCTGGCTCAAGGAAGGTACACATGGAGGCACAACCAAGTGCTCAAAGAGATTGTACAAGTAGTCTGGGCCAGTACCAACACCACAAAAGGGAAATCAGGACTACAAAAGCACCCGCAACATTCTTCACGGCAGGAGCAGCAAATCATGGCCAAGAACAACAGTGCCACTCGAAACATGCAGGCAGAAATCTGCTGGACGGGGCAGATGACTGGGAGTGCACTGCAGACCTCCCAGAATGGAAGAGTCACCCAGAAATCATCAGCAAGAGTGGCATGAGACCAGACATAGTAGTCCACTCAAAGTCAACCAAGCAGCTGATAAAGACGAGCTCACGGTGCCTAAAGAAACAAAATGGGGGGCACCCAAATCAAATCTACAAGACTGAAAAGAAAGGCGTTTCCGGGCAAACAGCCGAGGAAGAAGGCTAAAAAAGGTAAAATTTCCTCACTGCAGAAATTGAGCTAGGGGATTTGTGGGAACTTTTTCCCATACAGCCCATAAACCCCACCCCTTCCAGTTCCCGGGGAAGGGGAAAAAACAAAAGCCCTAAAAAGCAATGGCAGAAGGGGCCGAGGGGTGTTCAAGCTGGATCTGGAAAGGGGGAACAAAAAGGAATTTCAAAAGGTTTAAATTTCCTACAAAAAACATTTTGCCCCCCCTGTGGGCTCGGGTTAAAGCGCAGTCATTAAGGGGAAAATGACATCCCCAGGGGGGCCCAATTGGGGTTCAAAATCCCCCCCAAATGGCTCTTCCCAAGATGGGAAAAAAAAAAGGGGGGCAGAAAGGGGGGACACCCGGGATTTAAAGAACCGGGTGGGGCCAACCCTCCTAATTTTCCCAGGAAAAAGGGGGCCCCCGAAACCCTTGCTTGAAGGGGGCCCTTCTTTTCTGAGGACTCTCGCGCCACGCCCCCCCACATTTTCTTCTACCAAAAAAGGAACTGTTGTAAAAAAAATTTAAAAATAATAAAAAACAAAAAGGGGGAAATTTTTTTCCCCCTTTTGACAAACCCTCCCCAAAATTTCCCAAAAAACTCGGGTTTTTTAAAACCTTTTTTAAAAAAAAGGGCAACGATTTAATTTGATCATACAAAAGATTAAAAACGTGCAGAATTTTTCCCCCAATATCCTTGCCCCCAACATTTGTGCCAAAAAAAGCATGTCTCCAAATGAACAAATCCTTTCTGTAACCCAATAAAAGCCAGTATAATTTTCCATTGTTGTTTGAAAACCATTCAATCAATGTTTTAAGAACAAAAACGGTCAACCCGTTGTTTTCATGCGTCAAAAACCCCTTTTTGGTTTTCTGAAACAATCCATTCATTAAACAAAAAAATTTAAAGCCCGGCAAATTTAGAATTGACGTGAATAATTTGCCTAAAACAACTTAAAAAGGTTATCCCTCTGTATTTTTGAAACCTTTTTTGATCCCCTTTTGCCTTTTTTAGAGGGGTAAAATTTAAACCCCCTGCACCCCCTCTTCGGTATAAACCAGAAACCAAAAAACACTATAAAAAATAAACAATAAAACTTTGTCATATAAGAACGTATTCTTTATTTTTCTTTCCCTTTTCCTAAATCAACTCCTGCTGCTTTTTTAATTTTTTAAAAACTTTTTTAATTTGACTTTTTAAAATTTTCCCTCCTCGAAATTGAATCATTTAAAATGCAAATTTGGGAAAATTTCCCCTTCAGTACTTTTCCTAAAAATGATATCATCACATCCGTTTTTTGTTTAAGGGACGGGAAATGTTTTTTAAAGCTCTTCAAGGGGGATAGGAAAACGATGAAGCTTTTTTGCCTTTAATTTTCCCCTCCAATAACCCCTTTTTGGTTTTTCTATTTTTAAAGCCCCGAAATTTCTCTAGGGGCCTTTTTTCCCTGGGTTGCTCTTTTTTCAGATCGTCCCAAAACTTTTTTTATATTCTTTGCTTTTTGCAGCAAGTTTAATTTGGGGGGGGGGGGGGGGGGCACAGTATTTAAACCCCAATTTTAACTTTTTTGCTTTGTTTTAAAAAACTGGCTTCGAGAAACCTTACACTCCTTATCAAACCAGTTTTTTGTTTCCCGGCCTCTTGAATATCTATTTTGTAAGATTAAAAAAAAGGGAACCAAAAAGTATCCCTTCCCCGCGAATAAAACAAAAATTTGACGAAAACCCTTTTTTCATTTCACTAAATTGATATTGTCCCTTTGTTCAAATGAAGTTACTTTTTCCCTCAAAAATTGTAATTTGTTTAAATTTGTTTTTTATATTCATTCATTTGTTGTTTTCCCACCCTTCAAATTCTCTGAAACCAACATCCCTTTGTTCCCGAGAGTGTTTAGTACCATTAGGTTCATTGAAAACAAAAAAAGGTTTTTAAAAACGGAAAAAGACGGGCAAAAAGGGGCATGCCCCTGGGAGAACAACGCATCAAAAACTAAATTTTTAAAAACTTACTTGCATTTCCATCAAATATCAGAACCAATGATAAATCAACAACGTGGCCCCTTTTACATGTGCATGTTCCAAAAACCACAACTGAACCAATTCTTTCCCGTTAAAAATGTATTTTGACATAAATTTACAAAAAAATCTAAGAGCCCGAAAACCATAATTTTGGGCCCCCCTGCTTACCCTTGAGATAAATTTTTTTGACAAGGTTGGAAATTATCTTGGGCTCATATCTTTAGAGAACATCGGGGGAACACAGACTGAGTAAAACTGATTCATATCAATAAAACCCTTTCATATTTTTGGTAAAAGCATTAAAATCGCCCAACAAAAAAACCCATAAAAAACCTTATTTTATTTTGTAATGAAGAAAAATTCCGTTTCAATCACTTTAAAAACCAGTTCAAAAAAGGCTATAAACGAATTTTTCGGGAGGGATTAAACGCCCCAATCAGACAGTCTTTATCAAAACCCCTTGAAATTTTGACTTTTTAATAAAAACCAACCCAACACCACCAAAAATAAGGAAAAAACTCCACACCCGTAGTTGCTTTCTTTTGATGGTTTTTCCCAAACCACCAAACGTCAAATTAGCCCGGCTTTTTCTTTTAAACCCATTTTTAATGTCAAATCCCCAGTACTAAGCAAAAAGAGTTTAAATAAAGCATCTTGGTCATCAGTTTTAGCCCTAAAGGGGAAAACGGCAATGTCGAATAGTTGAATAATTTTTCAAAATTCCAACACGGGGAGAGGGCCCGGAAATCCAAAAACAAAATTTTAAAGATACAAAAGCCATTTCACATCATGGCGAACAGTGTGTCCACACCCCAAATCAAGAACATAGCCCACCCGTTGCCCTTTAAAAAATTTAGAAACCAAGTTTGAAAGAAAAAGGGATTCCCCTTTTAAGTTCCCGCACTAAAAATGAGCGTAAACAGAAGATTGTTTTGGAAAATAGAAAAAATTTAACCAAACACATAGAAAAAGAAGAAAATTACGGGCCTAAAAGCACAAAATTTTTAGACTACACATGATTCAGATGAATCACCACGACCCCCGGGCAAACCCCTAGCCCAAGCGGCCGTTTTGTCAAAAAACCTTTTCGTACAAACCACCCGGGAAAAGGTCGTCGGGTGACTCAAACGTAAAACCGCTTTTGCTGCCGGAAGTTTCCCCCCCATTTGCCACTGCTGTTCCCCCCAGGGGGGGGCCCTTTCAACGACAAAAAATTTTTTTGAAAACAGGGGTATGGAAAACCCTGTCCACACCAGGTGCGGGCCTTACAAATTTTGAATAATTTGAAGCGAAGGGGTGTCCGTTCGCCCTTCATTAAACCCCTTTCATTTCATTTTTTGCGAAAAATAACTCTTTCCTCATCATGACGTTCGCCTTGCTTCTTCGTGAATAAACCCCTTTCACCAGCCCTGGTTTTGGGGGCTTTCTTTTTTTTTTGGGGGCCCTTTCATGCACAACGGGATATACCCTTGCCTTCTAAAATTTTCCCCCCAACTTTCTTCCCCAACCCCAAATCACTTTTTCCACCAGATCTTCGTTCCCCTCTTCTTTGGGGTCCTTTGTTTCTCATTTTTTTCCCTTCGCTGATACTGTCCAGCCTATCCTGCTCGTACGCAGAAAAAAGATGTCCCTGCTGACCTTTTTCTGAAAAAAACTAAATTTTTTTCAGACCCCTTTTTTTCGACAGTTCTGAAACCACCTCCTTAAAAAAAATCCCCCCCACAGTTTTTTTTTAATGCACCCCCAAAAGAACGGGGAAACGGGGAGTTCCACAACTCGTGCCCGCAATATCTCCAGCATAAACCCATTGACGCCCTTTGGTGACAACCCCTCGTTTTTTTTTTTTTCCCTTTCCCTTTCCCTTTTGGCAGACGGACACCCCTTAAATTTCTGTCTTTTCCATGCGCCCAAAAACAGCCCCTTCAATATCCAAGGCTCAAACCGTTTTTTCCCCAAGATCTCAGCGGATAAACTATTTGGGGGGAAAACTTGAGACTTTGGTAAAGGTATTACTAAAACAGCAAAAAAACGATTTTCGACCCCAAAAAAAATTAAAAAACTTTTTCCCCTTTTTCCCTTTTGGCGACAAAAGGGCCTTTTCCCACAAATGCCCTACGCCCAATTAAGAAAAAAACCGTAAACGGAAAAATTTAACAAGTTAGCCCCACAAACACCACAAAAACCCCAATTTTTTTTAAAGGGGGCAGTTAAAAACCCCCAGTTTTACAAAACCTAAACCCGGGAAGTACTTTCACCCCCACAAAAACACAACACACCGGAGAGAGCATTTCTTCGTTCCCATTCTAAAGAAATTTCCCTTTTTCTATGAACGGGGGGTACAAAAAAGAAAGGGGGGGGGGGGGGGGGGGGGGGGGGGGGGGGGGGGGGGGTAGAGAGTTTAAACGGCCCGCAAAAGTTTATAAATTTTTAAAAATTTTTAAATCTAAACGGAACAACGGAAAACCCCCCCCCCCCCCCCCCCCCAAATTTTTTTTGAGAACCCAAACTTTTCTAAACCCTTTAACTGCGGGGAAGGGTTTCTTTTTTTGGGTGGAGAACCCCACTTTTTTGACATTTTTTACGGGGGATAAGCCACTTTTTTTGACACTTTACGGTGAAGAAGCCACTCTTTTTGACATTTTAAAACGGTGAAAAAAGCCCCTCTTTTTGACATTTTTACGGGGAAAAAAGCCACCCTTTTGAAAATCTTTAGGGTGGAGAACCACTTTTTTTTGAAAATTTTTAAACGGTGAAAAAAGGCCCTCTCTCTTTTGGACTTTTTTTAAGGGTGGGGGAAACCCATTTTTTTTTGGAAATTTTAAAAGGGTGGAGAAAAGGCCACAATTTAATACCCTTTGTAGTAAATTTAAGCCGGGGTTTTGTGCTAACAGCTCAACCCATTCCGTTTAAAATTTTTGGGGGCCTCAGACAACAAAAAAAAAAAAAAAATAGTACAAAAAAAAAGAGAGAAAGAAAACTGAAGAAACCAAAAACCAAAAATTTTCTCCTGTAATTTTTTTTTTTTTTTAATTTAAAAAAAAAGGGTCCACAGGGGGAAAGATTTAGGGGCCCCCAAAAAAGGGGATGGGAAGGGGGGATTTTTTTTGGAACAAAAAAGTAAATTTTTTCATTATTTGGGCCCTTTTTTTTTTTTTTTAAAAGGCAAGAAATTTAAATTAACCGGGGCCCAAAGGAAAAAAAAAAAGGTTTTTAAATAAATTTTCCAAAACAAAGAAAAGTATTTTAAAAAGGTGTCTCGGAAACACAAAAGGAAAATCATGAAAACCCAATTTTTCAACGCACACTTTCCCGCATGAAAGACTATCAAAATTCAACCCATGATAACTGCGCGAACTGAAAAAAAACACAATAATTGCGGGAATGAAAAAGGGGTTTTAAAAAATACCCCAAGCAGAAAACTGCCCATTTTTGATGATATTTAACCCCAAAAACTAAATCTGCCTTGTGGCAAGTGTATGACGGGGAACGGACTCCCCCGGCCCAATCCCACTGCCCACCGGTTTTTTTTAGATCAAAAAAAAAAAGGGGTATAGTACTCTCCAAAAAATCTATCACATAGAAGAAAAGTATGAAAACAGGTGAGAATATGTATTACATTTTTGCCCCCAAGGGCCCCAGGAACCAACTAATAATTGGCTGTGGAGGGTTGATGTGAATTCTGCAACCAAACCAAATTTCTTTGGACCCAAGGGCCCCCGAAAAGTCCCCCAAAAATTAAATTTAAAGGGAAACAAACACACCCTCGTTGAAACAATTTGTTTTCCCCTCAGCTCCTTTTTACAAACCCCTGACTGCCCCCCTGATACATGAGAGTACCACCATTCCTTTGAAAGCTTCCCAAATTCCGCAAAATCATACCTGTTTTAATTTTAGAATGAAATTATCCACGATGAAAAAGCTAGCGAAATTTTCCCTCAATTTTTAGGAGAAAAAAAGTACCCCACTAGACAAAAAAAAAACCCCTCCCTAAAACAATTTCTGACACACCAAAAAAAAAATAATTCCTGAATGAATTTTTTATGTTTCTAACACAGTAAAATTACAAGACCATGTTTAAATTTCCCTTTTTAAATTGGGGTTCAAAAAAACAATTGAAAACACACAAAAAAACTGCTATGCAGAGTGTAACACACACACACACAATATATATATATAAAAATATATATAAAATAAAAATGTAAAAATATAATTTGACTAAAAATTTCCAAAGGGTTAAAAAACCCGAGCACCATTCCCAAACAACCCAAAAAGAGCACTTGGGTTTCAAGGTTGCGAGAAAAACTCAGTTATAAAACAAAACTTGCTCTTAAAGGGCTTAGAGGTAAGAAATAGGGGGAAAAAAAGGCCTTTTTTATCTGCAGTGGCAGTTTAATTTTGCTTAACTAACCGTAATTGGGTTGAGAGGGTGAGTGGGGAAAAAGAAAAAACTTTTCAAAAGAGGGCTTTAGGGAAGCTTTTGAATCCCAAGGGGGAAAAACCGCAATGGGGAAGAAACTCAAATAAAATATAAATCCCTTTGGTTCCCGATACGGGGCATTTAAACCCCCTGGCAGAACGGTATTTCGAAACGGGATTGTTTTCTCCTCGAAACCCCCGGAAAAATGGGAAAATTAACTCCTCTGGGCCCTTTTTGGTTTTTTAAAAAGAATGCTATCCCAGAATAAGGGTGGTTTTGGGAATTTCCGGAATATGTTTGTGAGTTTTCAAAAAAACCAAACCCAAACCCCAAGGTGCCACCTAAAAGCAAAAAAAATCATGGAAAGAGGGAAAACAAGCTACATTTTAGTAAAAAGGTGAAAAAAACCCCCCCTCCCCCTCTTAAGGCCCCAATTTTTTGGGGGGGCCATTCTTGGAATGAAACCCCCCAAAGGAAAATAAAAAATTTAAAAAACCAAAACCCCCTTTCCCCCCCATAAATCCCCCAGCACCCCCTTCCCGCCAAAATTACAGAGCATTTTTTGGGGGTTTCAAAGACGCAAGAAATATTCAATAATAAAAAAACCATATTGGAGACTAAGCTTTCCCGAAGACCCCATTTGAGAAGCATTAAATTTTTTCCCCCCCTCAAACCCCCTTCCCCCCCACATACTGTTTTGTTTGGGGAGAAAATTTCCCGCCCCTGCAGATATAAAGCTTTTTTCCCCCTATTTTTTTCAAATCAAAGGGCATAAGGCAAGTTTTGTTTTAAAAAGGGAAAACACACAACCCACACACAAACAAAATATAAAATATATATATATCTATATTTATATATATATAAAGTAATATATATAATTTTTTATATAAAAATTTTATGTAGGGATGTAAGTAAGTATATAAAGTAAATTAAAAATAGAATAAGGGAAAAGAAAAAAATAGAATAAATTCCCAAAAAAAATATAAAAGAAAAAGAAAAAATTTTTCCCTTTTTAAAAAATAACATGGCATTTACATACATGAAAAAGGGTAAAAATTTGTAGGGGGGAATAGGGGGGAAAAGGGTAGGGGAATGGGGGGGGGGGGGGGGGGTTTGGGGGGGGGGGGGGGTTTAAATAAAGAATAAGGGGGGTTAAAAATGGGTAAATTTAAAGGGAAAAAAAAATATTTTTGGGGGGGGGGGGGGGGCCCCCCCCTAAAAATAAAACCAGACCCCGGGAAAAAAGAAATGGGGGATTTAAAAAGGGCCCAAAAACATAAAAAAAACAGCTGTAAAAAGTTTTCTATGTTTACTTTTTAAAAAAATGTCCAAACAATTCCGGGGGGGCACTTTTTTTTTGGGAAACTTTTTTCCAAAAAACCCCAAATGCACAAAATTTTCAGGTAAAAAGAACAATATCTAGCAAAAACGGCAAAGTCCTCACACATGCCACAGGGAAGATGTAGAATTTTTTTCAAACAAAAGCAAAAATTCCCCTTTAACGAAACCCAAACCTTTACCTAAAACCCCCCCTAAGTTTGGGGCCTTTTCAAAAAAAGAATTTCCCTTTTTTAGTACACTGCTATTTTCAAAAAGGGACTACATTCTTTTTGGGGAAAACGGGGAGAACTGCCCCACCCGTTAATGGCAAAGCTTTTGCCCCGTTTGGTTTCCCTTAGGGCCCTTGGCCCCGTAATTTGGGGGCACTGGTTGACACTTCACTTAACGGCCCAAAGATTAAGGCCCCCGCCCCATGTCAATTTACCCCACTGATCGGTGATGCACACAGGTTTCCCCCCACCAATCACAAGTCAAAAATACCCCCCCAAAAACAAGAAACCGGTAACAAAAATACATTTACTGTTTGGGGTTTTCCGGATGCAAACAATATTATGAGTAAAAAAACAAAAAAACCGAGGCATTTTTCATTTTCCAAAAAAATTTTTCTCTGAAAAATGTATCCAAAGGAAAAAGAGGGTTTAGTTTATGTCTTAATTTTTAAACATTGGAAAAAAAAATGAAACCCGAGCGGGGTTAGTGACATTTTTAAAAATTTCAAAATGAAAACTAAAAGAACGAGTTAAAATAACACTCCAAATCCAATAAAGAAAAACTAAAAATATTTGAGCGAAAAATAAAATATGTACCACATGTTTTTCTTACGAAATGAAAGGGAATTTCACTGTGAAAATGGGCCGGGGGAAACAACAAACCCTTCCCAAAAAAAATAACAAAAGAATAACAATACCAAAAATTTCAAAAAATTCCTCTCAAAAAAAAGTGGGGTTTTTTTAAAATCAAAAAATTGGGGGAATTTTTGGAGGGGGGGGGGGGTTTGGGGGGGTTTACAAAAGGGGGGGGGTAATGGGGGGGGGGGGGGGGGGGCTTTTTGACAAAGGACCCAATTTTGGTTAAATTTTTTAAAAATGTACTTAGGCGTTTTTGATCCAAAGTGTTCTGGGTTTGGGGTTTAAAGTTCAATGGGTGGGGTAACGGGGGGAAATCTCACTCTGAAAGGGGCTGCTTTTAAAAAAAGGAAACCAACATACATGGGAAAAAAAGACCTTTATTAAATTTTTTTTTCTTTCAGTTTTTGCCCGGGGGGAGGGAAGAGAGCGAGGAGAGAGAAGAGAGGGGAGAGAAGGAGAGAAGAGAAAAGAGAGGAAGAGGAGAAAAGAGAGACAGGGCAACAACAGACAGACAAAACAGACAAAAGCAGACAGAGGCAAAAAACAACAACAACAACAACAAACAAACAAACAATAACAAAAAAGGAAGAAGAAAAAAGAAGGACTAATAGAAGCTTCAGAAATGAACATCGAACATACAGAAAGAAGTCTGGCGGATGAGGAATGTAGTTATGATCATAAGAAAAGAATGTAAGATCGACACCCATCGCTGTGACTCCTGAGCTACTAAACATGAAAAATGAACATCTATCCATTGGTTTATAAGCATGAGGTGGGAAGAATTTTTAGAGGAATTTTTTTTTCTATTGTAGCAATAAAATTTCCCCAATATAAACAATCCGATATTACTGACATGGATTTGCTAGGTCACAGAAATGAAATCGAATGACAGAAATGTGTTGAGAAAGTTTAGTGATTACATTTGTAACCTTACGCTGTTGTCGAGTTTACAAAATGAAGACGCCTGAACCAGGAGAGCAGAAGAACCCAGGCACTGACCCCCCACCCCCCCACCCCCACCCCCCACCCCACCCCCCACACCCCCACCTCCCAGACCTGGCAGTCTGTCTCGGTCATTGGTTGGTCATACGGTGGATGGAAACAGACGTGACGTGCAGGGTGTTTTGTGACTGCATTGGCCATGGCATTTAGCCAAACAGAGCCAGCTTATTTCCCTGAGGTTGTGCGAGCTTGCATATGGTGCAAAATTTCCACCAAAATGTTTGATCTTCGTCTGCATTTGTGGTGCAAAATTTCACACCAAAATGTGTTGTCTTCTGCTGCATTAGTGGATCAGAACTTCAACACGTGCATGTTCCTTTGGTCAGGACTTCCTGTACATTTGGTGTGGCTTTTTCCAGCCAACCAGGCAGTCAACTGTCTTCAGGGATGGTTTGTACATGATGGTACACTCAAGTTTCCACAGCCCAGTAAACAGTTCTGTCTTACCTTCTATGTTCTTTCGGTCATCAAGGAAATTTAAAAATCATAAGGATGACACCATGGAGACTGCAAACATTTCCACCCTCAACCCATCAGAGGCTGCTGGGATTTGAATCATGGACCTCACAGCCCCCCCCCCCCCCCCCCTTCCCTCTCCCTGACCAAAACTCAGCATCAACTTGGCGGCAGTACTTCCAAGAGTTAGTCATATGTCCAGCATCTAACCTGCATATCACTCACCTATCTAACGAAAGGGGAGTGGGGGGGGGGGGTATTATCAGCATTAAATCACATGCCACCCCTGTATCTGTTTCCCCTTTTTAATGCGTATGCTGTCAGGATGAAAAGGAAAGCAAAAAAAACATACCCCCCCTTCCCCCCACCCAGGGCACGCACGCACACACACACCACAAAACCACACACACACACAAAACACAAAATTACACACACAACACAACACACACCAACCACACACACCCACACTACAAAAACCAAAAAAAAAAATTTAAAGCGCCCCACCACCCCCCCCCCCCCCCCCCTCCGGTAGTCAGTAAAGTACGGGGACACTGGCACATACCCCTGAAAATTTGTACTTCACAATACGGGGTTTCCCCAGTACAAGTACGTGCCACTGGCACTACTCTGCAATAGTTTTAAAATTTCTGGAGTCTGTACAATACGGGGACAGGGGCACATACATGAAAAATTGTATTTTCAAAATAGGGAAAGTCGGGACAAGTACGTGCCCACTGGCACTTTCCCTTGACAATAGTACTTCACAAAAATGGAGTCAATAAATTTACGTGAAAATGGCACAATTTGACAATGGTTTCCCCTTTCCCCAAAGGGGTTTTTGTAATAAACCCCAAACAGGGTATTCTCTGCTTTTTATGAATGTACATTCCCTTTCAAAAACTTGCCTTTTAAATGTACATTACCTTTCAAAAAACTTGTCATTAAAAAATGTACATTCCCCTCTTCACAGACTCTGTTATTAAAAAATTACATTACCTCTTTACAAAAAAAACAAAAAACAACAAAAAAGAAAAAAAAAACCCTGTAAGGATTATCATTCTTTTTTTTCCCAATATGTGAAATAAATTTTAAAAAAAAACGAAAACAACAAACAAAAAACAGCAAAACAGGTTTAAAATTTTGTAAAAAAATCTTTTAATTTTTTCCCCTTTCTTATTCTTCGATGGTTTAATATTTTTTCTAAAAAAAGGACATGAAAGGACATTATCACGCGGAATTCGCTTTCATTTAAAGGGGACCCAGAATTTGTGGGGGGGGGGGGGGGGGGGGGGGAGAAAAAAAAAAAACTTACAATGTTCGATAAATTATAAAAAAATACATTTTTCCGAACCCAAATCAACAACTTTGCAAAACGAGGAGTTTCTTTCGGGGTTCTAAAAAAATGCACTCAGGTAAACGTCAGCGAAAAAAAAGGGAAGGGAAAGGAAAAAAAAAAATGAAAATGTTCATCAAACTAAAATTGTTTTTGGGACAATTTTCCTTTTAAACCCCTTTGTTGATAAAAAAAACGAATTTTTTACTTAGTTAAAATTTAAAAAGTAACAAAACTTTAAAAAGGAAACAAAAAACCAAAATTTGGCAAGATCTCTTAAAGGGCAAAATTGGTTCTTTAAACAAAAAAATTTGGGCAATTAGATAGTACAACAACGTAAAAAAAGGGGAAGAATCTTACACAAAAACCCAAAAAGGGAAAAACGTAAAAAAATTTATCACTAAAAAATCTGTTTTCCCAACTCCCCAACATCATATAAATCTGTCCCCAAGTACCAACACCCATATAAATCTGTCTCCACGTAACAACATCACTATAAATCGTCTCCAACGTAAAAATCCTAAAATCTGTCTCCAACGTAACACAACACTATAAATCTGTCTCCACGTAAAACATCACTTAAATCTGTCTCCAACGTAACAACATCACTATAAATCTGTCAAGTACAACATCACTATAAATCTGTCTCCCAACGTAAAACATCACTAAAATCACTCCAACGCCTGAAATACTTTCAAAATGCTTCATGAACTTCCTGGAGCGCACGCCCAACCCCCCCCCCACCCCCCTTCAAAAACTCGAACAAAACAAAAGCCAACCCCGACCAGAAAACACGGGCAAGGAAAAAGGAACTCAACGAGAATTGTAATACGGGCTGGTAGTCGGAATATCTTCTGCCTGAAAGAGACTACGGAAGGGTCGCGTGTCACTCGGAGTGGAGAGGGGGTGGGGTGGGTGGGGGGGGGGGGGGGGGGGTGCGTACCTGTTGTACGGTGTCTACGTCGGCCCCCTTTCCCCTCCCAGTCCCCAGCGTACGCTTGCAGGGCAGAAGTACAGGCCGCCCTAGAAAGCAGCAACCAAACCACACTGTCACACCAATACCACTACTGTCACCAACAACCCTGTCCACCACACACCACACTGCAACACACACCACTGTCCCAACCACACTACTGTCCCACCTTTTCATCCCACATTCTTTACACCCTAAAACGAAGGTGATCATGCTTTCATTGTTTTCCCAGGATGTAAATTTAAAAATAATAATAAAATAAAAACAAGCACTAATCCGAATCAGGAAACTTGACAAATGGGGGCATCCCAAACAATGTTAAGGCCAACCGGTTATGAAAACGTCCTCTGCGACAGAGATTTGCACACAGTGATCTTCTCTTCTTTGACTCTTTTTATTCCAAATTTCCCTTCTTTAGGAAAGCTCAAAATGTCCCTGGTGAATGGTTAGGGCATACATACATAAAACAATATCACTTAAGGACGTAAAGGGGGAGGGAGGGTGGGGGGGGGGGGGGGGGGGGGTTTTGGTTGTTTTTGGGGGGGGACACCCGGGTTCCAAAAGGGTTTGGCTGGGGCCCAAATCCCGCCCTGAAA
>CM031611.1:78583219-78595740 GCA_018398815.1 Conus ventricosus
CTTACAATCAACGGTGCATGAGTGGAGACCACTAGCTTGCTCTGAATGCTTCTATTGAAATCTCTGGGGAGTGCCGCGCTTCACTGCATGCCTTTAAAAAACAGCCTGCATAAGCCAATCTCTCTCGCCTGCAGTGTGTATGTGTGGATTTTATGTCAAAAATATAACTCGGTTTTAAAAAACTTTAGTTTTATTTCACATGAAAGACAGAGACTCATTTGATGAATGTTTGCGTGAAAATGATGTTATTGAAAATGACCAGGAAAAACATAGGATTAAACAAAAACTGAAATCTGAAAAGTTTAGTAAATTAGTATTAAAAACGGATAACCCTGCACAGTATGTTTGTTTGTAGATAATCGTTATTTTTTGGTTATTGAAGTCTTACTTGTCAGAGAACAGTAATATGCTGATTCTAGGTCGCTTTCGCCCGAAAACTTGGTGGAGGAGCAAGTGGGGTAGAGTCGGCATATTACTGTTCTCTCCAGGTCTGTGCTGCTTCAAAATCGGCCACTCCCTGGCCGCAAGGAAAACTGGGTTTTCCTTTTGCAACCCTAAAGGTTGAACAATAAACTAACGATTCGGCCCAAGCCAAGCGCCCTTTCCTCCGGTCAGGCAACCCTTGGTCTGCCCTACATATCGGGAACTTCAACACACCCGTCCCACAAATCAGTGAGCTTCTCTCACCAATCTCGTGCCTCAGCGTCCAATCAACGACAGAAAAAGCTAGGGATTCAAGCACTGTCCACCTATGGTGCTGTTTTCTCAAAAATTGAAAACATCACCCGCGCATATACATTGTCGTGACAGTGACTTGGAACAGTGCTGCGTATTCTTTTTTTTATTTTTAAAATAAACATCACAAAACATTACCTATAGAAGGAAAAAAGAGATAGTGAAACATCTCAACTGAAATTCGGACATGAAAAATATTTGGGATGCGTGCTGTTTTAGCGATACGAATTCACATTTTTTGTATCTGGATATTGTTTTGATTTTGTTCAATATATCATCGCTCAAGGATTGATTCTGTACGTCGAATAGCACATCACATATTGACAGATTCAACTGAATCCCAGGGAGTCCTTGAAGGCACTTTTTTTTTTAACAAAACAGAACAAAACAAAAAATAGTTAACACATGAACATTAATAAGAGAACGGTTCAATAAAATCTATTGTGTTCCTACAGATGAAGCATTTGTTGTCATTTACTAGTTTCATTTTGTATTGCAAACTATTTGTAGGGTACTTGTTGTGTGTTAATTTCCTTTGAAGTTCTTATGATCAAACTTCTTTTGCAGCCCTATGAGGGCTTGACCATACACTTATCGTTGACATCAAATCCTAGTTTTCGTCAAATGAGATCTTTCTTTGAGTATGCACTGATGATTTTATGTAGAAAGAATTTATTTTAGAAAACATCGACATTTCAAATTTCCAATGTTTCGTAGCTGAAAATCGATAGTACATGGCTTTGTATTGTCCATAATTGTTGTTTCATAGAGCAAAATTAGCATGCTTTCCTTTAGCTCTTCGACTGTCAGCATGCCAGATTCGTTAACTTTCATCAAGTCATTGGTCAAAATCAGAACTACATTTTAATGCCATACCATCTCTTGTTTCATGACAATTGGATTTTGACGTTATGATAATTTCCCCATTTTTCTGATTTACCTGGTTTTACCTGAATAGGAATTCACCATCAATGACATGTCATTCAGGTCTGAGACATGAAAAGACTGTTGTTTTACTTCAGTTGATTCTACAAGGTGCAGAGCTCAGGACAACAAGAGAGCATTATATATATATATATATTCCTTGCAAGAAGTTCTGCAGCTAAAATGATAGCCAGAGGTGAAAAGAGTCAGCCTTGTCTAATGCCACTTGTTACAGGAATGATCTGAGGTAACCATACGCCAAAATTCACAAAGTACTGCTGCAGAGAGTTGCTGCCCATTTTATAAAGTAATCTTTAGATCTAACGACTTTGAAAGTCACTTAATGAGAGTGATATACTGAATGTCAGTTCCTGACAGTGCTGTGTTGTAGGTTATTTTATGCCATTCATATTATTTTCTGTTACTTTAAAGTCAGTGCTGTATTCCCGTCACCCCACAACACTGCTGTGTTGCCTGTCACTTTCTGCCACTCTTATAATCATTATCCGGCACGTCATGTCAGTGCTGTATCACCTCTCACTTGATGTCAGTATTGTGTTGTCTGTCACTCCATGTCAGTGCTGTGTTGTCTGTGTCTCCATGTCAGTGCTGTGTTGTCTGTCACTCCATGTCAGTGCTGTGTTGTCTGTCACTCCATGTCAGTGCTGTGTTGTCTGTCACTCCATGTCAGTGCTGTGTTGTCTGTCACTCCATGTCAGTGCTGTGTTGTCTGTCATTCCATGTCAGTGCTGTGTTGTCTGTCATTCCATGTCAGTGCTGTGTTGTCTGTCACTCCATGTCAGTGCTGTGTTGTCTGTCATTCCATGTCAGTGCTGTGTTGTCTGTCATTCCATGTCAGTGCTGTGTTGTCTGTCACTCCATGTCAGTGCTGTGTTGTCTGTCACTCCATGTCAGTGCTGTGTTGTCTGTCATTCCATGTCAGTGCCGTGTTGTCTGTCACTCCATGTCAGTGCCGTGTTGTCTGTCACTCCATGTCAGTGCCGTGTTGTCTGTCACTCCATGTCAGTGCCGTGTTATCTGTCACTCCATGTCAGTGCTGTGTTGTCTGTCACTCCATGTCAGTGCTGTGTTGTCTGTCACTCCATGTCAGTGCTGTGTTGTCTGTCACTCCATGTCAGTGCTGTGTTGTCTGTCACTCCATGTCAGTGCTGTGTTGTCTGTCACTCCATGTCAGTGCTGTGCTGTCTGCCACTCCATGTCAACATTGAATTGCTTCACATCCCATCCAGATAATGGACGCACGTCGTGTAGCTGCCGTTCTCCTGGTTCTCTCAATGGCCCACTGTGTGACAGCAAAGCAAGATCGTAAGTTTGGATTGTGATATACAGCTGTGGTCGTCATCCTTAGCGCCTTGCTCCAGGCAAACAATCTGGGCATCATGTCAAATGAATTTGTCCTGTATAATTCTGTTACAAAGTCAGACTGGTGTCAGTACCTGTGTGGTCTTGTACAGGTGTGACTGAGTGGGTTGGATGGCAGACTGGTGTCAGTACCTGTGTGGTCTTCTACAAGCGCGAAAGGGTGATTACATGGCAGACTGGTAAACCTGTCTGGTCTTTTATAGGAGTGACTGAATGACCGTATGATAGACTGGTGGATTCTTTTTTGTGCGTGGTCTTCTATGGGTGTGATTAATTAGCTGTATGGTAGACTCCTCTCTGTCTCTGTCTGTCCCTCCATCACTCTCTCTTTATCTGTGTGTGTGTGTGTGTGTGTGTGTGTGTGTGTGTGTGTGTGTGTGTGTGTGAGTGTGTGTGTGTGTGTGTGTGTGTGTGTGCGTGTGTGTGTGTGTGTGTGTGTGTGTGTGTGTGTGTGTGTGTGTGTGTGTCTGTACTCCAGGTCTTTCAGCAGATCCTAGAGTAAACGTATGTCATTCAGTGATTCTTTACCTGTGATTGTGGAAGTGTAAGGCAGGTCTTTTAGCAATAGTGGCAGTGATAATGTTATTTCCAGGTCGATCGACTAATGAGTTTTCTTCTTCTGTTACATTAGCGAGGTGCTTCGAGCCTTGGCTGCTGGGAACTGCGATAGCAGAAGAGAAAGGTGGTATTACAACCGAGAATATGCGGAGTGTCGAACCTTTATTTTCAGTGGATGTGATGGCAACGGCAACAACTTTGACTCAAAGGATAAATGTAAAACATGTTGCGTGAGGTGAGTAAGGATCTTTGCTTTTTGAAAATCTATAACAACAATAAGAAGAAGGAAGACAGCGTTAAGAAAAACAACAACATTGTAAGTAATTATGAAAATGGTAAAGAAAGAGAGAGAGCGAATGGAAGATACGGAGAGATTGAAAGTGAACACACACACACACACACACACACACACACACACACACACACACAATATATATTATATATATATATATATATATATATATATATATATATATATATATATATATATATATATATATATATATATATATATATATATTCAGAGGCATAAAAAACGCGAAAACAAACTGTATAGAAATTTTGATGTAATTTGGCTACCGATTCCTTTGAACTGGTAATAGAAAGTGAGAAAAAGCAATCGAACACCGCAAAAGTGTCCTTTCAAAGTTCATTATGGTAGAAAATAAGGTCACATGAACTTGACCTTGACCCTGTGTTAACAGCAGAATGTCAGTATCTGGTGTGACCACCTCGAGCATTGATCACAGCTGTGCACCTGCGGTACATCGAGCGCACCAGAGTGTTGGTCTGCCTCTGGGGGACTTGCCACCACACCTGGCCCACAGCAACAGCAAGCTGAGCTGCTGTCTGGGGTCTGGGGTTGAGCTGGTTCAACTGCCTCTGAAGGGCATCCCAGAAATGCTCTATTGGGTTAAGGTCGGGAGAACGGGCTGGGTGAGGCAGCAGATTGATGTTGTTCTGCCTCAGGAAGTTCTGCGTAGCACGGGCAGTGTGCGGCCTTGCGTTGTCCTGCTGAAACAGGTTCTGTGGATGCTGCTGGAAATGCGGCAGGATGTGGGGCCTCAGAACTTGGTCGATGTAATGAACAGCAGTGACCCCGTTACCACATCCTGGACCCACATTCTGGAAGATGACTGGCCCAATACGGCGATTTATGCCGATAGCCCCCCAGATCATGATGCTTTCACCACCCCATGGGTCCCTTTCGGTGATGTTGGCATCCGTGAAGCGTTCCCCGCTCTTCTCCAGATCCGGATGCGGCCATCGCCTGGGTCGACGCAGAACCGGCTTTCATCACTGAAGAGGACTCGGCCCCAGTCCCGATGGCGCCAATGCACGTGGATCTGTGCCCACTGCAGACGGTTCTGGCGATGCTGGAGTGTCAGGATAGGTCGCCGGGCTGGACGCCTGCATTGGAGACCAACTGTGTTCAGTCGGCAACGCACGGTCCTGTTGCTGATTGGCCTGCCATGGTTGCCGACGGTGTTCCTGGCTGTGTTGGCAGCGGTTTGGTAAGGCTCCCGTCGATGCTGACGAAGAAGATGGCGGTCTTGGGCTGCTGTGGTGACCCTCGGTCTGCCGCTCCTCGGTCTGTCATCAGTGGTGTTTCTTGCTTGAAAGCGGTCCAGAAGGCGATAGACGGTGGAAATGTGGACTCCGAATGCGATAGCGACCTGCCTCATTGGAACCCCGGCCTGCAGTTGCCCCATTGCTATGCAACGATCTTGACGAGAAAGTCTCGGCATTATGTTGGCGCCTCTGGAAGGGATGATTTGAACTTTTTGGGGTTTGGAAATTTATAGCCCCACAATGGGGGCCACATTGAGTTGCAATTCACATTGATGCACGTGGCGTAGGTAGTCCACATGGCAAATGCACTCCTCGTGCCAAAAACGCTGACCCGGCAACATTCACCCACTGTTACGAGGTTACAACCGGCCAAGACACCACGTACTGCTAATGTTGCACGTGCCAACGACATTGCTTACGTCTGTTCACAATGTGAACAATCGTGCACTGTCTCTATTTTTTCGCGTTTTTTTATGCCTCTGAGTATATTTAAAATGCCTAAAACAATTCTGTCAGGATCCTGACGATAGCCAAACCGCTAGAAACAAATTTGTAGATAGTTTTAAGATTCCTCTTATTACTTGTTTTAACTATATATATATATATATATATATATATATATATATATATATATATATATATATATATATATTATATATATATATATATATATATATATTCAATTATAAACAAAGCTTGCTCTTATGTCTTAGATTGAAGAAATAGGGGGAGATAAGCATTCATATCTGCAGTGGTAGATAATTCTGCCTTACTAACAGTATGTGCCTGAGTGGGTGAGTGGGGAATAATGAAATAAATGCTTCTCTAAATGAGCCTTCAGCAAGCTTATAGTCTCCAGGAGGGAGACAATCTCCAATGGGGAGGAAACTCACTAACATAAATCCTGGTCAGATACCGATATTTTTGAAACCTGATTGCTTTTCCTCAGTGACCGCGGAAAGTGGAAACTTGACTCCTCTCCCTTTTCGGTTGTAAGAAAAATGCTATCCCAGAAAAAGGCTGGTGTGCAATACCGTAGTATGTTTGTTGAGTTTTCAAAAAACCCACCAAAGGTGCCACCCTAGGCCTTCAGTCAGCTGAGGTGGACATTCCCAAGGGCTCTGTAGTAAATGTAAAATGTAAGGCTTTCAGTCAGCAGGGGTACAAATTCTGTTTGGCCTCAAATGTTCTTTAAGTTTCTCTCTTCACGGGCTATAAACCGATTTGAAATCATGAACGAAATACACACCAAACATTTTATGAGACAAACGTGAAAAAAAAACCAACACAACAACAACAACAACAACAACAACAACAAAAACACCCTAACATTGACGCGTTCGGAAAATACTGAAACATTTTATTGTTGATTAGTAGAATCCTACGAGCAACTTTTCGCTCTGGTCGCATAGATTCCATAGATCCATGTGATAGCTAAGTTTATCTTGTGTTTTTTTTTTCTGTAATGAAGACTTTCACCCACCACCGCCACCACCACCACCACCATCACCACATCATCATCGTCACTAGTTAAGTAGAAATAATAGTAGTAGTTGTAGTACTTATAGGAATATGATGAATATTACCGGTTTGGCAGTAGTAGGTAGTAGTTGTGGTTGTTGCAGTATGTTTTTCTTTTTCGTTTTTTGCAGGGACATGTGTGTGTCAGCCAGGCCCCTGAAGAGTGCCACGCTGTGCGTCTCCACAGATCTTCAGTAATGTTTTGTGCACCTCTGAAGATCCTTTCCATAATTTTTGTGCATCTCTGAAGATCCTTTCCATAATGTTTTGTGCACCTCTGAAGATCCTTTCCATAATGTTTTGTTCATCTCTGAAGATCCTTTCCATAATGTTTTGTGCATCTCTGAAGATCCTTTCCATAAGTTTTGTGCATCTTTGAAGATCCTTTCCATAATGTTTTGTGTATCTCTGGCAGATCCTTTCCATAATGTTTGTGCATCTTTGAAGATCCTTTCCATAATGTTTTGTGCATCTCTGAAGATCCTTTCCATAATGTTTTGTGTATCTCTGCAGATTCTTTCCATTGTGTTTTGTGCATCTCTGAAGATCCTTTCCGTTGTGTTTTGGTGTATCTCTGCAGATCCTTTCCGTAGTGTTCTGTGTGTTTCAGCAGATCCTTTCCATAGTGACTGTTTTGTGTATTTCTACAGATTCTGTTTTCTACAGTGTCTGTTCTGTGGAATTCTGATGAACTTTTCTATGTTTGTTTTTTCTGCTGGCCTCTTGTACCCCTGTTCACATTCCATGCCAAGTTGATGATCCTGTCTTTTTCACTTCTATTCTTTATCATATTCTTATGATACTCGTTCCTCTTGTGAACGTGGTAAATCTTATTCTTCTCTGTTTGCGTTTCATGCTGTAGCTCCTGCATTGACATGAAGGTGGCTTGCGTAGTGCTTCACATTGCACGCCATGCGTTAAAGTCATCTACACACAAAGAACAAAACTTGATTTTGCACGTTTTGCAAACTGTATATCTTTTGACTCTGCGTAAAAGTCATCTGCATACAAAGAAGAAGACGCCAATTGTTTTTGCTCATCTTCCAAACCCATACAAATATATTCGTATAAAAGTTATCAACAGACAAGAAGAAGATTGTTTTGTACATCTTCCAAGCTGCATACGAATGACTCTACGTTAAAGTTATTCAAAAAAGGAGGAAGCGTGATATTGTCTATCTTCCAAGATGCATGCTTGTGAATCTGTGTGAAAGTTTTCTACTGACAAGAAACACCATTATCTGTTATGATACATCTTCCGAACTACTCCAAAACTCGCTGCGTGCTCGCCATTTTACTATCAGTCATTTCTTTGCTAATCATCTTCAAACGCAGTTTGACATGAATGTCATGTTATAGCGATCTTAAGGAGGCACTTGGACGAGCTGAAGAAGACCACCCCTATAGTTAGCAGTTAGTAGAAGGGAGGAGATAATGTTTTCAAAATATCATAGCATGTGAAATTGTTTTTTAAATGGAGCTCTTTACCTCTCTTTATTTTCCGTTTCTAGCTTTGATGTTTATGGATGTTGTTCATTAACCACTGATGTATTTTTCGGGGGAACGTTGATCTTTTGTGTGTGTGTGTGTGTCCTTGTTTGTTGTGAACGTAATTCTAGAAGTCTTTGTATCAATCCATGGCTGTCAGAATCAACCTTTCAAGGGAGTGGTGTCCCTTGTTCGAATCCTGTGACTTGGTTGCTTTCAAGTAAACCGATTTCCGCTCTTTGAAAATGTTCATTGTGTTGATTTGAACGGATGACAGAGGAGAGTCAAATGACATTGAGTCAAATCACTTTAATAAACTCAGAAGAGAAATTGCACTGTGGTTGCACATATACCGATCATAAACAAATTAAGCTAAGGTTACACACGCACGCGCACGCACGCACGCACGCACGCACGCACGCACGCACGCACACACACACACACACACACACACACAAGCACGCACGCGCGCGCGCACACACACACACTAACACACACACACACACACACACACACACACACACGCACGCACGCACGCACGCACGCACGCACGCACGCACGCACGCACGCACGCACGCACGCACGCACGCATGCACGCACGCACGCACGCACGCACGCACGCACGCACGCACGCACACACACACACACACACACACACACACACACACAGCAAGCAAGCGCGCTCACATGCAAGTAATGTGAATTAAAAATTTTTTTGAATGGGGACGGGGGTGGATGAAAAATATGGCATAGTCACTGCAAAATATAACAACGACAAGATGTAAAGCAACGCTTTTTTTTTCTTTCTTTTTTTTAAAAAAACATACATGATGACAAACACAGACGGGAGAGTGTTAGACAAATATGCCTTCTTCAGACTTTACGAACAAAAGACATCCAAAATGCACAAGACAATACATCCCACATGGTGCTCCACACAATGTCTTCTCCCTGTTTTACGTCCCATCCTTGTGTGTGTATTAATGCATCGCCCCGTAAAATAAGCGATAATCAGAAAAAATTCAAACACCTGCAACGTGTATGCTAAATTCACTTTTTTTCCAAAACATTTTGTTTTTTCTCTTTTTGCTTAGTGTACATATATACAATCACCAGCAAATTTGACAAAGTACATATTAATACAATTGCATAATCGAAAAAAAAAGTTATTTCTACACTTCCGAAGTTCTGTGTATTATTCCAAGAGAGGTAGATATATATGCCATCATCCCGGTGGGTTCTTCTGAGACATATCACACGGCTGGCGTATTTTTCAGTTTCATTTCTCCTTTTCAGATATGAAGTACATTGTTGGAATGGAGGTTGTTTAACTTCCAATTTACATTTGTAGACATGAAAATCAACTAACAGCAGAATGAAGTCAAATGTACTGTCTGCCTTATAATGATCATCGCATCCAAATAAAACCATCTTTTCTGTAACTGATAAGTTGGTGCTGGTTCACTTTTCTTTTACCGAATCTTGAAACGCGATCCCAAAGTTTTTCATTCGTTCGCATGTAAAAAAACCCCAACAACAACAACAACAACAACAACAACAAAAAACATACCCCCCCCCCCACACACACACCCATGGCGTTTACTTTCTTTTTGGTTATGACAAAACGAACATTTGTCAGAGTCAGGTATGCTCATTTTCTGTAGAATTACGTTTGTTCCTAACATGCTGTGAATCAGTCTGATTTGGAACCGTTTCAGTTTAAGATCTTTTATATGTCCAATCTTCTTCAATGCTCCGTGCTTACACACTTCTGTTCCAAGTCATCCTCTCCACTTGCCACAACATCTGGGTTCAGTTGTATCTTGCATTAAGACATATAAGCGAACAAACAGAAAGACATAATGGGCTGGGGGATCACAGCAAGTCAAAATAATTCATTGCCACATAGTTCAAATATCAGACATCTAAAAACACTTCAGCAGCATGTAAGAGCCTCACAGAATGGTCCTGGCGAAAGAGCAGAAATATGACGTTGGTTAGTCTAGTGCTAGTTAGTCTAAGATCTATGTAGGTGAGACATCTTGCACACTTGTGACTCGCATCTATTGCTCTATGCGTTTTATATCAATGCAGAATGAGACAAAATAACTAGATATGAGAGACCAACTCCATTAGTCGGCCCCAAACAACCAGTGCATCCATCATCTGCGCACACAACACACACACACACACACACACAAAACACACACACACACACACACACACACACACACACACACACACACAAAACACACATACACATACTCACACATACCAACACACACACACACACACACACACAAAACACACACACGCAAACATGCTACCACTTATTCAGATGACTTTACAGGCGCAACACTGATTGTTCATTACTGACTATGAATCGGATTGAAGACACAAAAGACAATGTTAAAATTCAGCATAAATGGGTAACAGTGACTGACAGATCAGCAGCAACTTACAACAGCCATACACACATAGAGAGAGAGAGAGAGAGAGAGAGAGAGAGAGAGAGAGAGAGAGAGAGAGAGAGAAAAGAGAGAGAGACTCAAGACTCAAATGTTTTATTCATAAACTGTTAAACAGTTACTATTTATTTATATAAAGCATTCAAGAAGCGAAGTGTGTATATAACGTAAAGAATACCAATGTCAATTTCGACATGAATTACAGTGTATACCCCCCATTCAAAGGGGGCTATGGCCTATATGAATAAAAACATTTGAGAGAGAAGAGAGAGAGAGAAATACAGAGAAAGAGAGAGAGAGACTGACCCTCCCCCACCCACCCACCCACCCACCCACACACACACACACACAGTAGAGAGAGAGAGAGAGAGAGAGAGAGAGAGAGAGAGAGAGAGAGAGAGAGAGAGAGAGAAATACAGAAAGAGAGAGAGAGAGACTGACCCCCCTCCCCCACCCACCCACCTACCCCCCCCCCCCCCCCCCAGACACACACACACACACACACACACACAGTGAGAGAGAGAAAGAAAGAAAGAGAGAGAGAGAGAGAGAGAGAGAGAGAGGAGAGAGAGAGAGAGAGAGACACACACACACACACACACAGAGCGACACACACGCGCGCGCGTGCGCACGCCGCGCGCGCACACAACACACACACACACACACACACACACACACACACACACACACACACACACACACACACAGATAGAGCGACAGACAGACAGAGACAGAGAGAAATAGAGAACAAGACAGACAAGACAAAGACAAAGTCGTTTTTTCGTAAAGGCCATAGCCCCTTAGAAGGGGATTACATAACAACGTGACACAATACATTTCTAGTAGATGATGTAAACAACTTTAAGCTAGCATAGAGTTTCGCCGTTTAAAGCCTTATACAAATAAACAGCAAACTGCTTCACTATTTTATCATTTGTCGATGCCATTAAACAAGATCAATTTAAACAAGGATGGATGTCTAAAGTATTTAGGAGGGATATACTGTGGTCTCAGATCACTTCATTCTGGACATGAAAGAACAAAATGAACTTCATTTTCCTGTGATTCATGACACAATGGACAAAAAATCATACGATCACTTACAACTCTATAACGTTGAGAATGTGCATAAATATCTGAAATACCCAATCTAAACTTTGTCACAGCATGTCTCAAATGTGTATTAATTGCCATTGACAAATAGGGAGGAAAAGCGATGCACAGCATTTCACATGACGGTAAATAGAAAACCTAGGGCTGTCTTCAACATGCGAGTTCCACCTCTGCCAACTACAATCAATCAATCTTTGCCGGAGCACACGAATAAAACCATTTACGTCACAACACCCTGGTTTTCCCACACAAAAACCCAAAACCGAATTCATACAATTTTAGTCTTAGATCAGAGGTCCAATTTTTCTTTCCCCTGTTATCTAACTCTAAAAGCATAGTGTAGGCTTTGTAAGGCAATCTGTGTTGTTCCATTGGTGTTATTCGTAGCCAGTAACGAATACACTTTACCACTGAAATTAAATGTATAGGGTATCTATTGGTCTCTCCATATACCAGATCGTTCGGTGTTTTCAATGAAACACCAATAAATTTCTTTAGAGCATACAAGTGAATGTTCTCAATATGCATAGCGGTAGAATCAAAACCCCATATTTCAGCACCATATTGTAGCATCGGTTGAATCTGGGCGTCAAATAATTTCAAAAAAAAAGTCAAAGATTCATTATCTAACATCGTTAATCTCTTCAGTATACACAATAACGCATATTTAGCTCTACTTGCAAGATCTTTACAAGCGAAGGTAAAGCTTTACGTGTAGAAAAATATATGCAAGATTGAGCAAAATAATTTATACACCCA
>CM031611.1:78596740-78607282 GCA_018398815.1 Conus ventricosus
TTTCCCCCTTTTCGGGAGCGCGAGATGTGTTGTTGTTAGGGGCTGCGGGAACTTTTCGATTCGTGCCCACGCAAGCACTCACTCAGGCTGGAACCCAAATTGCGCTCACGAGGCGACATTCTCTTTCTGCTCTGCATCATTTTACCAGTCTCTGACACTGTGGGTGGGGTCGTGTCTTTGTGTGTATGTTTGAAGCTAAGGGCCTGATAAACAGTGGCTCTGGCAGTCACAGTAAGCGAGTCCGTGTACTGTAAGAGCCACGAGCGAGACGCGTGAATCCGAATATGATGGGGACCCCTCTCTCTCTCTCTCTCCCCTCTCTCTCTCTCTCTCCTCTCTCTCTCTCTCTCTCTCTCTTGCGCCTCTCTCCCCCTCTCCCCACTCTCTCTCATTTCTCTTGTCTTGTTCTCTGTACGACTCTGTAAAAGCTAGAGTAAGAAGCGGCGGTTCTCTCACTGATTATATAACCTGTACAACTGGAGTTAAGCAAGGGGATGTTTGTAGTCCCATTTTGTTTTCTTTATTCATTAATGAATTAACGAAAGAGGTGACTAATTCTGGACGACATGGTGCAAAATTCATAAATGATTTTTCGGAGATTTTCATTCTTCTTTTAGCTGCGATGTTGCTTTGATGTCTGAAACGATAGTTGGTTTACAAACCCAGCTGAACAGTCTAGAAAGAGCATCCGCTTCACTTCAATTAAACATAAACATGAGTAAAAGTAATATTATTGTGTTCAGAAGGGTGGATATCTTGCAGCCAGAGAAAGGTGGGTGTATAATGGAACTGATATGCCCGTTGTGAATGCTTACAAATACCTTGGCATATATTTTTCTACACGCTTAAGCTTTACCTTCGCTTGTAAAGATCTTGCAAGTAGAGCTAAATATGCGTTATTGTGTATACTGAAGAGATTAACGATGTTAGATAATGAATCTTTGACTTTATTTTTTAAATTATTTGACGCCCAGTATCAACCATGCCACAATATGGTGCTGAAATATGGGGTTTTGATTCTACCGCTATGCATATTGAGAAAATTCACTTGTATGCTCTAAAGAAATTTATTGGTGTTTCATTGAAAACACGAATGATCTGGTATATGGAGAGACCAATAGATACCCTATACATTTAATTTCAGTGGTAAAGTGTATTCGTTTACTGGCTACGAATAACACCAATGGAACCAACACAGATTGCCTTACAAAGCCTACAAATATGCTTTTAGAGTTAGATAACAGCGGAAAGAAAAATTGGACCTCTGATCTAAGACTAAAATTGTATGAATTCGGATTTGGTTTTGTGTGGGAAAACCAGGGTGTTGGTGACGTAAATGGTTTTATTCGTGTGCTCCCGGGAAAGATTGATTGATTGTAGTTGGCAGAGGTGGAACTCGCATGTTGAAGACAGCCCTAGGTTTTCTATTTACCGTCTGTGAAATGCTGTGCATCGCATTCCTGCCTATTGTCAATGGCAATTAATAAACATTTGAGACATGCTGTGACAAAGTTTAGATTGGGTATTTCAGATATTTATGCACATCTCAACGTTATAGAGTTGTAAGTGATCGTATGATTTTTTGTCCATTGTGTCATGAATCACAGGAAAATGAGTTCATTTTGTTCTTTCATGTCCAGAATGAAGTGATCTGAGACCACAGTATATCCCTCCTAAATACTTTAGACATCCATCCTTGTTTAAATTGATTCTTGTTAATGGCATCGACAAATGATAAAATAGTGAAGCAGTTTGCTGTTTATTTGTATAAAGGCTTTAAACGGCGAAACTCTATGCTAGCTTAAAGTTGTTTACATCATCTACTAGAAATGTATTGTGTCACGTTGTTCTATGTACATCCCCCTTCTAAGGGGCTATGGCCTTTACGAATAAAACGACTTTGTCTTTGTCTTGTCTGTCTTGTTCTCTATTTCTCTCTGTCTCTGTCTGTCTGTCTCTATCTTGTGTGTGGTGTGTTGTGTGTGTGTGTTGTGTGTGTGTGTGTCCCAAAATTAAAGTTTTATTAAATTTTAGAAAATTTTAAATTGTTAAAAAAAATTTCTTTTGTTTAAAAAAATTTCCCCCAACAAAAACCAACATCACTATAAATCTGTCTAACGAAAAACCCCCCCCCAAAAACCCAAAACCCCAACTAAAAACTTAAAATCTGTCCCAACCCGTAAAACATCATTTAAAAACGGGGGTCTCCAAACCCCCCCCCTGAATACCTGCAAAAATCCCTTCATAAACTCTCCCTGGAGCGCGCCCCCCCCCCCCCCCCCCCCTTCCCAAAAAAAGAAAAAAAAAAAAGCAACCGACCAAAAAACAAAAAAGGGGAAAGGAAAAAAGGGAGACAAAAACAAAGAATTGTAAAAAGGGGGGGCTGGTAGTGGGGGAAAATTTTTCTGTGACGGAAGGGAGACTACGGGAAAGGGGTTCGGTGTCACTGCCGGGTAGGGGAAAGGGGGGGGTTGGGGGGGGGGGGGGGCTTTGGGATCCTTTTTAAAGCGGGTTTTTTCCCGGTCCGGGGTTTCCCAACTAGGGGTCACCGGGGGCAGGCCGCCCAAAAGGCCAGCAGAAACCCACCCCCAAACTGCCCACACAACACACCACTACGTCACACAAAAACCCACACGTAAACAAAACCCAAAACCAAAACTGTCACACAACCCCACCTGTCACACAACACACCACTCTGACACCCCCTTTTCATCCCCCCACATTTTTAACACCACTCACACGTAAAGGGTTTTCATGTTTAATCATTTTTTCCCCCCAAAAGGGATGTAAATTTTAAAAAAAATAAAAAATAAAAAAAAAAAAAAGAACTTTTCCGGGAAAATTCGGAAATTTTGCAAAGGGGGGCATCCAAAAACTTGCACATGTTGCACAACCCCGCTTCGACTGAAAACTGTATCCGGGCGCGACAGAAAAGTGTGCACCCCCAGTGATCTTTCTCTCTGTTTTGATCTTTTTCTATTTTCCAAAGAAGGGTTCACACTTTTTTGGGGGTTGAAGCTCTAAAAATTTCCCCGGGGAAATAATGGGATGATGCATAAAAAACATACATACACAACAAAAAATTTTTCCCCAAATACAAAAAAGTAATTTTTTTGGTTGTTGGGGGTTGGGTTGTTTTGTTTATTTTTTTTTTGTTTTTTTGTTTTTTTTGTTGTTTTTTTTTTTAGCCCCCCTCCCCATCCCAAACCCCCTAAAGGGTAAGTTTTTTGGTCATCATTTTGTTTGGTTAAAGCATCCTTCATGCATTTGGCTTGAAAGTGTACCAAGAATAAACAAAATTACTCACATACTCAAAACTGTTTCCAAATATATACCTACACAACTTCAGGTCAATGTCGTCATTAACATCCAGCATTCTCAACGGGTTTCTGATTGGGGCGTTCCCAAAATTTTTTCCAGTTTTTGAAATTAGTCAATGAACATTTAAAGTTTTACCAATTAAATCTTTTTCTGTGCCCCCGACGATTTTTTCATCATGGATTCTACAGTCAAAATCCAGAAAAAAGCGGGAATTAAAACGAATCAAATCAATGGGGAAAGTATTGCCCCAGCATTTTTACGTCCCAAATGTTTCAACATGGATATCACGAAGCCCCCTATTCTCCATCATAAAATTTTTCTATTTTTTAATAGATTTTTCTGGGGGTTTTGGTTGTGTGTATGTGTGTGTGGGGTTGGGGTTGGTGTGTGTTTGTGGGTTTTGTGTGTTGTTTTGTGGGGTCTGAGGGGGGGGGACGGAGAGGGTTTAAATTGGTAATATACCCCAGCCCACCGTGAAGCCTTTCCACTTCATTAAACTCAATCTTTTAAAAAATTAAAAAAAAGGGTCATTCACCCCCCCCCCTTTGAAAAAACCCCTAAAAAACAAAAGAAATTTTTTTAAAAGGTCTTTCTTCTGTAAAATCTTATATCAATAAAAAAATTTGATCTTTTCCCAGAAACCCAAAAGATCACACGGGTGGGAGGGCTCAACCCAAGGTTTTCATGGATCCCCTGCAGCAAAGATTTGCCACGTCAGGCAAGCCTACAACCCTTAAAAAAATGATTCACTGTGAGTGGTACTTTACTTTCAAATGAAACCGAGGGTTTTCTTACTTTTTAAAAGGGTTTAGAAGGGCTTTTAAAGGAGGGTTTGTGTGCAAACGGCACAAGACTTGGGTTTTTTTTTTTTTGGGTTGGGGGTTTTTTTTTTTGGCTTTTTTTTTTTTTTTTTTTTTTAACCGGAGCTTTTGGGAAACGGCGAAATGTCCTCAGCTTTGGAGGGATTTGGAAAGTTTTTTTTATCCGTCTCCCAGTTTCCATTCCTCTTTGTGCCAGAGGTCTTAAACATTACCGGGGTTTTGGGGTTCAGTTATGGAGGGATAGACAATCTCCCTAAAACTCTTTTTTTTGGGCACTTTTGGTAAGGGGGATCAACCAATCTTTTCCCTCGAATAGCCACGTGGCGGGCACTAGAGGGACATCAGATAAAGGGACTAAATTTCCTCCCATTCCTTTCAGTGGGGGGACCAACAACCAATGAAAACAACACTATATGACAAAAAGAGTTTTTTTTTTCACGGAAAGTTGGAAAAGGGGGGAAAAAGCGACAGCACCCTGAATGTTTCCCGGGCCTTTTCCCCATGTGGGTGAAGGTTTTTCTAACCCTTTGGGTCCATCGCTCCGGGCGTCTTCATAAAAAATAGCAAAAACCCCAACTGTCATGTAAACGTACCCCTCACTTTAAGGCATGTAAACGCTCCATCACATGTGGGTTAGGGGAATAATATTTCCCCCAAAGCCCCCAAACCAAAAAAAGAAAAAATTTTCATGGGTTTTGGACTATGTAGGGGGCCGCCCCCAAAAATTAATGGTGAAAATTGACTGGGTTAAGAAACAAACGTGGTTTGGGGGTTTAAAAGGTGACCCACGGATATATTAAAAAGGGCGGGTAAGGTGCGGTCATGGGGTTTTAAAACACGGAGATCCCACTCACGGAGGAGGGAGAAAAATTTTTTTTACCCCAGCAAGGGCTTTGGACCCAAACCCTGTCGGGAAGTTGGTCCCCCGCGCTAAACCAGTCTTTACCAGGGTAAAGCGTTTAGATTTTTGGGGGAAAGTTTAAGGGGAAAATTTAAAAAAAAAAGAAAAAGGGAAAATTCTTTTAAAAATTGGGGAACGGGTTACTTACACAAACCCTTATTCGTTTTCAGCCCTTCACCCCTTCCCCCTTTTAAACCCTTCGCCCTTCACCCTTCACCCTTTCACCCGTGGGGGGTTAAAGAGGGCCCAGGGTGGGGGGAACCCCCGGGTAGTTAAACCCCCCAGCAAATCGGGATTTCCAGGGAGGGGAAAGCCCGGAAACTCGAAACCCCCAGTAACAAGAGAATCGGGGGAGGGGATTTTGGAACTCATCATCTCTCCGGGGACGGAGAATTGGGGAGAGGGTGGGAATCATATCTCCAAGGGGAAAAAACGGGGGGGCGAGATGATGTCTGAAGAGACGGAAAACATAAAAGGGTGGGCGAGCCCTTAAATTGGGATGCACATACATCAAGGGTGAAAAATCTTTTTTAAAATTTCCTGGTCGGGTTTTTTTGGGCCAATTTTGTTTAAGGGCCCGTGACTTTATGAAGTCTTGAGTGATTTTTTTGCCTCTCGGGGGAAAAGAGCTACATGTTTTAAAACTTTTTAAAAATTTTTTTGAGGTATTTAGTAAAGGGGGCCCCAAAGGGAAGGGGGGGAAAAAAAACATTGGGAAATGCCCCCTTTTGGTTGATTGGAAAGATTGCGGGGCTAGGGATTTAAAATGCGTCATAAATCCCTTAAAAAGTGCCCATGTGACAGTTTGTCCACATGCCGTAGAAAAAACACACAACACACCCCACACACACACACACACCCCACCGCGGCCGCGCGCGCGCGCGCGAGCGCACTCCACTCCCCCAAACGAAAGCACACGCACGCCGCACGCTCACACACCCCCACAACACACCACACCCAACACACACACACACACCCCACACACACCACAAACACACACCAAAACCACACACCAAATTGCAAAACGAAAATTTGCGCAGCACGGCACATCCATCCACTTCCCACCACTTCGACACAGTACGCGCGCGCACACACAGACACACGACACCACACCCAACACAACACACACACACCACACACACACCACAACACACAACCACACACACAAAACACACACCACATGGGCCAACTGCGAGCGCGAGGGGGCGTCACTTTTTCACCCACCCCCCCTACCCTTCTCCCACCCCCCATACGCGCCGTGAAAAACCCTCCCCCCCCCCCCCCCGCCCAAAACAACAATCCCCATGCACTCACGAACGCAGGGCCGCGCCCCCGGGGCGCCGCGCGCCACACACACACCCCACACACACCACACACACACACCCCCACACACACAACCCACACACACCCCCCCCCACACCACATCAAACTGCGACCCGCGAGCGCGCGTGCACTTTTTCACCCCCCCAACCTACCCCCTCACACACACACCCCCAACACCCACACCCACACGCAGACACAAGTGCGAGCGTAAATGCCGTCCCACATGTTCACTCACCGCCCCCCCCCCTTTCACACCCTTTCCGCACCCCCCTACTCCCTCACACAAAACATACCCTTTTGCGGCGCGCGCGCGCGCACACAACACACACACACCCACCACACACACACACACACCCAACACCCCATATGCACGCACGCACGTGCGGGGCACGGGGCCGCCACAACTCACACACCAACCCACACACAGACACACACACCACCGAAAGCACGCAGAACGCACGCACCACCCACAACAAACACACACACACACACACACACACACAACCCCAAACAAAACCACAAACCCATACACACACCACACACTGGGCGGGGCGGGGCCCGCGCGCGCCGCCCCCATAGCGCACGCGCGCATTTGGGGATCGAAAAACAGGTCCCCCATCCCGGACTTTTTCCCTCCCTCCCCTGCAGGTTTCCCTAAATAAAACCAAAAACACCCAGCTCATGAAACATAAACGGGCTTTTTTCACTTTGAAACCCAAACATCGGGGGGGGGAAGGGGGAAGGGGGGGGGGGGGATTTTGGGGGGGGGGAGGGGGACAGGGATTTGGGTGGAAGTCAACCCCCTCGCGGAAAACGGATCTCGCCCCAAAACCCAATTTAGACTAATGGAACCAAAAACGGGCCAAAAAAAAAAATTTACAGCTGGGTTTCTGGTTAAAATAAAACTGCACATAAAGTTTAAAAATATCTAAAACATTAAAAATCCTTTCTTACTTTGGGGTTGAATTCTAACTATCGGGGGATGGGCCCCCGCACCCGGCATCTTTTCCCTGTATCTCGGGCACCCCCTTTTCGTTTACCCCGACAGCTTTTGGTTTGGAGGTTCCCAGTAGAACCAACGGGCGTCACAGCCCTGAATCGATCACTCCCTCCCCCTCTCTCAACGCTGTCTTCTTCGATTTTGGCTTTTTTTATTTGTGGGTTTAACCCCGACTGAAATCCGCAACTCCGAGGAGTGCAGAAAGGAAATGGGGAGTTATTTATTGATCATTCATTTTCAAAGTCCTGTCTAAAGCGTACATGTTTTCCCCTTTTCTTCGGGGTAAGGGAGCGAGAGTTTGTTTTTCCGGGGGCTGCAGGAACTTTTCAGATTCGTGCATCCCCCCGGGAAGGCACTCACTCACTGGGTGGAACCCCCAAAATTTCTTTCCCCGGGGGACGGTTTTTTTCGCCCCCTTGTTCACTTTATTTTACCATCTCTGAAAACTGTGGGGGGGGTCGTTTTCTTTTGTGTATGTAAAAGCTAAGGGGCCCGTAAAATGGTCCCCAGCCAGTAACCCATTTCCTGTACTGTAAGAGGGCCCCCAGCGAGGGCCGGGGGAATCCGAAAAATGATGGGGACCCCTCTCCCCTCCCCCTCTCTCTCTCCCCTTCTCTCTCTCTCTTTTCTCTCTCTCTCTTCTCCTCTCTCTCTCTCCCCTCTCTCTCTCTTTCTCTGGCGCCCTCTCCCCCCTCCCCCACCTCTCTTAGTCCCCCCCTCCCGTCTTGTTCTCTTACACTCCCGTAAAAGTTTGAGTAAGAAGGGGCGTTTCTCTCACTGATTTTATAACCTTACAATTTGGGGTTTAACAAGGGGGTGTTTGTTTCCCCCTTTTTTTTTTTTAAATTTATTAATGAATTTAAAGAAAGAGGTGACTAATTTTGGAAAGACATGGTGCAAAAATTTTAAAGAATTTTTTGGGGATTTTCAATCTTCTTTTTTCTACGATGTTCATTGATGTCTTAAAAAGATAGTTGGTTTTCAAACCCACTGAACATCCCAGAAAACATCCCTTCACTTCAATTAAACATAAAAAATGATAAAAGTAATATTTTTGTGTTAAAAAAGGGGGTATCTTGCAGCCAAAAAGGGGGGTTTTATTAAAGGAATGAAAATGGGCCCCCTTTTTGAATGTTACCTTGGGATATAATTTTTTTTACACGCTTTAAAACTTTACCTTTGCCTTTTAAAGACTTGCAAGTAGAGCTAAATATCGTTATGGGGGTATGAAGAAAAAATTTAAAATATAGGGTAATGAATCTTTTTACTTTATTTTTTTAAAATTTTTTGACGCCCCGTTCAACCCAAAGCCCCATTTGGTGCGAAAATAGGGGTTTTTATTCACCGCTATGCAATTTAAAAATTCACTTGTATGGGTTTTAAAAAAAAATTTTTTGGTGTTTTATTGAAAACACCGAATGAAACTGGTATATGGAGAGACCAATAGATACCCTTTTACATTTAATTTCAGTGGTAAAGTTTTTCGTTACTGGCTACGGGGAAAAAACCAATGGAAAAAAAAACACAGATTGCCCTTTCAAAGCCTACCCTATGCTTTTAGAGTTAGTTTAAAAGCGGGAAAAAAAAATTGGGGCCTTGAAACTAAAACAAAAATTGTTTTAATTCGGGTTTGGGTTTTTTTGGGAAAACCCGGGTTTGGGACGTAAAAAAGGTTTTTTTTCGTGGCTCCGCAAAGGGGTTTAGGGGTTTATTCCCGAGGGGGAACTCGCATGTTGAAAACAGCCCTAGGTTTTCTATTTACCGTCTGTGAAATGCTGTGCATCGCATTCCTGCCTATTTGCAATGGCAATTATAAACATTTGAACATGCTGTGACAAAGTTTAGATTGGGTATTTCAGATATTTATGCACATCTCAACGTTATAGAGTTGTAAGTGATCGTATGATTTTTTGTCCATTGTGTCATGAATCACGGGAAAATGAAGTTCATTTTGTTCTTTCATGTCCAGAATGAAGTGATCTGAGACCACAGTATATCCCTCCTAAATACTTTAGACATCCATCCTTGTTTAAATTGATCTTTTAATGGCATCGACAAATGATAAAATAGTGAAGCAGTTTGCTGTTTATTTGTATAAAGGCTTTAATGGCGAAACTCTATGCTAGCTTAAAGTTGTTTACATCATCTACTAGAATGTATTGTGTCACGTTGTTCTATGTACATCCCCCTTCTAAGGGGCTATGGCCTTTACGAATAAAACGACTTTGGGCTTGTCTTGTCTGTCTTGTTCTCTATTTCTCTCTGTCTCTGTCTGTCTGTCTCTCTATCTCTGTGTGTGTGTGTGTGTGTGTGTGTGTGTGTGTGTGTGTGTGTGTGGGTGTGTGTGTGTGCCGTGCGCGCGCGCGCGTGTGTGTCGCTCTGTGTGTATGTGTGTGTGTGTGTCTCTCTCTCTCTCTCTCTCTCTCCTCACTCTCTCTCTCTCTCTCTCTCACTGTGTGTGTGTGTGTCTGGGGGGGGGGGGGGGGGGGGGGGGGGGGGGGGGGGTGGGGTGGGGGGGGGGGTCAGTCTCTCTCTCTCTCTTTCTCTGTATTTCTCTCTCTCTCTCCTCTCTCCTCTCTCTCTCCTCCTCCTCTCTCTCTCTCTCACTGGGGGTGTGTGTGGGTGGGTGGGTGGGTGGTTGGTGGGGGAGGGTCAGTCTCTCTCTCTCTTTCTCTGTATTTCTCTCTCTCTCTCTCTCAAATGTTTTATTCATATAGGCCATAGCCCCTTAGAATGGGGTATACACTGTATTCATGTCGAAAATTGACATTGGTATTCTTTACGTTATATACACACTTCGCTTCTTGAATGCTTTATATAAATAAATAGCTAACTGTTTAAACATTTATGAATAAAACGTTTAGTCTTGAGTCTGTCTCTCTCTCTCTCTCTCTCTCTCTCTCTCTCACTCTCTTCCTCTCTCTCTCTCTCTCTCTCTCTCTCTCTCTCTCTCTCTCTCTCTCTCTCTGTATTGTGTATGGTTGTTGTAAGTTGCTGCTGATCTGTCAGTCACTGTTACCCATTTATGCTGAATTTAACATTGTCTTTTGTGTCCTTCAATCCGATTCATAGTCAGTAATGAACAATCAGTGTTGCGCCTGTAAAGTCATCTGAATAATGGTAGCTGTTTGCTAGTGGGGTTTGGGGTGTGTGTGTGTGGGTTTTGTGGTGTGTGT
>CM031611.1:78608282-78622035 GCA_018398815.1 Conus ventricosus
CCAGACAGCATCAGCGTGGGCGCGGACATGCACCACGACACCCACTACACACCACACACACACACACAACACCTCCCCCACACACACACACACACACACAACAACCACACCACACACACACATCATATTGCACGCACGCACGTGCGCCGCGCGCGCGCGCACACACACACACACACACAACACACACAGACACACACACACACGCACGCACCACGCACGCACACACACACACACACACACACACACACACACACACACACACACACACACACATACACACACACACACACATACACACACACACACTCGCGCGCGCGGGCCGCGCGCGCGCGCACATACGCGCACGCGCGCACTGCGGATCGACTGACATGTCCCCCATGCCATCGATCACTTTCCCTGCCCTCCCCTGCAGGCTTCCTGAAATGAACAATACACCCAGCTCATGCACATGACAGGCGTGTTTCATCATTGAAAGCCAAACATCGGGAGGCGGAGGGGGAAGGGGGGAGGGGGGAGTGGGGAGGGGGAGGGGGACAGGGGAGTAGGGTGGAAGTCACCTCTCGCTGGACACTGCATCTCGACCAAAACAAATTAGACTAATGGATACCTAAAACAGGCCAGAAAAAAAAAAATATCTTAGCAGCTAGTTCTGGTTAAAATAGCATTGCACATACAGCTTGAATATCTAAAATCATGTGAAAATCCTGTCTTAGCATTGAGGTTGAATTCTAGACTATCGAGGATCGAGAACGCAGCGGCATCATTTCCTGTAAGTCTCTGGCACCACCCTTCGTTTACACCGACAGCGTTTTGGTTTGGAGAGTTCCAGTAGAACCAACATGGCGTCACAGCCCTGAATCGATCACTCCAGTCCCAGACTCTCTCAGCGCTATCTTCTTCGATTTTGGCTTTTCATAGTGTTAACCTCGACTGAAATCAGCAACTCCGGAGGCAGTCCATGAAGTAAATGGTGAGTCTGATTTATTGATCATTACTTTGCATGTCGACTGTCTAAAGCGTACATGTTCTCCCTTTTCTTCGGCGTTCGCAGCGAGATGTGTTGTTGTTCAGGGTGGCTGCAGGCAACTTTTCAGAGTTCGTGCATCCCACGGCAAGGCACTCACTCACTGGCTGGAACCCAAATTGCGCTTCCACGGAGGCGACAGTTCTCTTTCTGCCTCTTGTTTCACTCTGATTGTGGGTGTGTGTCGTGTCTTTGTGTGTATGTATGAAGCTAAGGGCCTGATAAACAGTGGCTCTGGCAGTCACAGTGAAGCGAGTCCGTGTACTGTAAGAGCCACCGAGCGAGACCGCGTGAATAAATATGATGGGGTCCGCCTCTCTTTCTCTCTCTCTCCCCTTTTCTCTCCCTCTCCTTTTCTCTCTCTTCCTTCTCTCTTTCCTCTCTCTCTTTCTGCGCCTCTCTCCCCCCTCCCATCTCTTCGTTCTCTGTTTTGTTCTTGTAGGGACTCTTTTAAAAGCTAGGTAAGAAGCGGCGGTTCTTCATAAATTATAACCGTACAATGGGTTAGAAAGGGGATGTTTGGCCCCATTTTGTTTTTTTTATTCTTTAAATGAATTAACGAAAGAGGTGAAAATTTGGGACGAATGGTGCAAAATTATAAATGATTTTTCGGAGATTTATTCTTCTTTTAGCTGGATTTTGCATTGATGTCTGAAACGATATTTTGGTTTTTAAAAACCCACTGAACAGTCTAAAAAGGAATGCTTCATTTAAAATTTTAAAAAAAAAACATGAGTAAAGTAATTTATTGTGTTCAGAAAGGGTGGATTTTTGCACCCAGAAAAAAGGTGGGTGTATAATGGAATGTTCCCGTTGTGAATTTTTCCTTTGGATATTTTTTTAACGTTAAAGCTTTCTTCGCTTGTAAAGATTTGCAAGTGAGCTAAATATGCGTTTTTGTGTATATAAAGAGATTAACGATTTAGTAAGAATTTTGACTTTTTTTTTTAATTTTTGACCCCCAGTTCAACAATGCCAAAATTTTGGTGCTAAAAATAGGGGTTTTGTTTTCTACCCCCCTATGCATTTTGAGAAAAATTATTGTATGCTCAAAGAAATTTTTGGTTTTTTCATTGAAAAACCAAATGATTGGTATTGGAGAGACCAATGATACCTATACATTTAATTTCATGGAAAAGTGAATTTTCGTTACTGGCTACGAAAAAACACCAATGGAAAAAACAGATTCCCCTTACAAAGCCTACACTATGTTTTGAGTTAGATAACAGCGGAAAAAAAAGGGCCCTCGTTTAAAGACTAAATTGTAGTTCGGATTTGGTTTTGTGGGGGGAAAAACAGGTTTTGGTGCAAAAAAGGTTTTTTTGTGGTCCGGAAAAGTTGATTGTAGTTGGCAGAGGTAAAAATCGCATTTTGAAGACAGCCCCTAGGTTTTTATTTCCGTCTGTGGAATGCTGTGCTGCATTCCTGCCATTTTCTGGAAAATTTTAAACATTTAGACATGCTGTGACAAAGTTTAGATTGGGTTTTCGATTTTATGACATTTCAACTTTATGGTTGTAAGTGTCGTATGTTTTTTGCCCTTGTGTCATGTACGGGAAAAATGAAGTTCATTTTGTTCTTTCATGTCCAGAATGAAGTGATCTGGACCACTTTTTTCCCCCCAAAATACTTTAGTCCATCCTTTTTTAAAATTGTCTTTTTAAATGGCATCGACAAATGATAAAATAGTGAAGCAGTTTTGCTTTTTATTTTTTTATAAAGGCTTTTAAAGGCGAAACTCTATGCTAGTTTAAAAATTTTGTTTACTATCTACTAAATTTTTGTCACTTTGTTTATGTACCCCCTTTAAGGGGCTTGGCCTTTCGAATAAAACGACTTTGTTTTGTCTTGTCTGTCTTGTTCTCTATTTTCTTCTCTGTCTTTTTCTGTCTCTCTATCTTTTGTGTGTGTGGGTGTGTGTGTGTGTGTGTGTGTGTGTGTTGTGTGTGTGTGTTGGGGGTTTGTGCGGCCCCGGGGGTTGTGTGTCGTCTGTGTGTATGTGTGTGTGTGTGTTTCTCTCTCTCTCTCTCTCTCTCTTCTCTCCCCTTTCTCTTTCCCTGTGTGTGTGTGGTCTTGGGGGGGGGGGGGGGGGGGGTAGGTGGGGGGGGTGGGGGGGGGGGTCGTCTCTCTCTCTCTTTTTCTTGATTTCTCTCTCCCCTCTCTCTTTTCTCTCTCTCTCTTTCTCTCTCTCATGGTGTGTGTGTGTGGGGGGTGGGGGGTGGGTGGTGGGGGAGGGTGTCTCTCTTCTCTTTCTCTGTATTCTCTCTCTCTCTCTCAAAATTTTTTTATTCTATAGGCCTAGCCCCTTAGAATGGGGGTTCACGTAATTCATGTCGAAATTGACTTGGTTTTCTTTCTTTATTTTCCCCACTTGTTCTTGAATGTTTTTTTAAAAATTAAATAGCTAATGTTTAAGTTTTGAATAAAAATTTGGTTTTGGTTTTCTCTCTCTTCTCTCTCTCTTCTTCTCTCTCTCTCTTTCCTCTCTCTCTTTTCTCTCTTCTCTCTCTCCTCTCTTTTCTTTTTTGTTGTGTATGGTGTTGAAAGTTGCTGTGTTGTCGCACTGTTACCCATTTATGCAAATTTAAATTGTTTTTGGTCCTTCAGTTATGTCAGTAAAAAACATTCGTGTTGGCCTGTAAAGTCATCGAAAAAAGTGGTGCATTTTTGTAGTTTTTGTGTGTGTGTGTGGTGTGGGTGTTTGTGTGTGTGTTGTGTTGTGTGTGTGTGGGTTTTTGGGTTTTTTAAAATTTGTGATGTAAACGATGCTTTTCTTGTTGGATGTGGTCCCTTTTCGCCATGATGTGAGCTGGCTTTTGTATCTTAAATGTGTGTGGATTGCTTTCCGTCTCAGTGTTGGAATTTGTGAACTATTTTAAAATATTCGAATTTCCCGTTTTCCTTGGCTAAAATGAGGGGCCAAGTGCTTTATTTTTCTCTGATTGCTTCGTGACTGGGGATTAAATTTAAAAATGTTTAACAGAAAAATGCCTGTTATCGACTTTTGGTGGTTTTGGGAAATGCCATCAAAGAAGATTACGTGTGTGGGTTTTTTCCTTTTTTTGGTGGTGTGTGGCGGGTGTCTATTAAAAAGTCTTTGTCAGGTTATGATAAAGACTGTTGATTGGTGGCGTATCCCTCCTCCCAAAAAGTTCAGTTTTTAGCATTGTAATGTTTGTGTGATTGAAACGGTTTTGCTATCATTACAAGATAAAATAAGGTTGTTTGTTTTGTTTTGGGCGATTTTTAAGGGGCTTTCCAAAGTATGAATGATTTTTTTGATATGAATCATTTCACCAGTCTGTTTTCCCGTGTTCTCTATGTATGAGCAAAGAAAATTTCCAACCTTGTCAATCATTCAAGATAAAAGGAGGCCCATTTTTTTTGGGATGTCTTTGTTTATGAAATACTGCAGTTCATTTTTTTAAAGGAAGAATTGATTCAGTTTTGGTATTGGAACTGCACTGTAAGGAAACAGTTGTTTTTTATATCTTTTGGGCTAAAAATTTGGGAAAAATGCAAGTAAGTTTAAAATTGATGTTTTTGATCGTTGTTTTGTGTGCATTTCCCATTATGCCTGTCTTTCCCCGTTTTAAAACCCGTTTTGTTTTCAAGAACCTAATGGTATAAAAACTCCGCATCAAAAGGGGATGGTGCAGGTTAGAAGATGGGTTTAAAAAACAAATGTAATGAATTTAAAGAAATTTAGAAAATTCAATGTTGAGAAATTGTAAATTTTTTGAAAAGGCACAATCAATAGTGAAAAGAATAAACGGTTTTTGTCAATTTTGTGATTCAGCGAAGGTACATTTTTTACTTACCTCTTACTTTACAATAATTTTTTTCAAAGGGCAGAAACAAAGCTGGTTTGATAGGGTGTAAGGTTTTTTCCCAAAACCAGTACTTTTTAAAACAAAGCTAAAAATTAAAATGTTCAATACGTGCCTAAACTAATAATCTTGCTCTAAAGCAAAGAATATAAAAAAGTTTTGGACGTCTGAAAAGGGGCAACCGGAAAAAGGATAGAGAATTGCAGCTTTAAAATAGAAATCCAAGGGATTTTGGAGGAAAATTAAGGCAAAAAAACTTCATCGTGTCCTATAACCCCTTTTAAGGGCTTAAAAAATCATTTCCAGTCCCCTTTAAACAAAATATGGATGTGTTTATATCATTTTTTGTAATGAAGATTGGGAATTTTCAAACTTGACATTTTAAAAGATTCAATTATGAGGATGAAATTGAAAGGTCATTAAATGTTTAAGAATAAAAAGCAGAGGAGTTGATTTTTTTAAAGGAATGTTTTTAAAAGTTTTTATTGGTTTTTTTTATTGTTTTTGTTTTTTGGTTTGGTATTATACCAGAGATTTGGGGGGCGGGTTAATTTTCCCCCCTTTTAAAGGGAAGGGATAACAAGCTGCAATAACTAAAGGGGTAAATGTTTTAAATTTTGTAGGGCAAAATTTTCACGTAATTCTAAATGCAGACTTACTTATTTTGTTGAAATGAATGGGCTTGTTTCAGAAAACCAAGCGGTTTTAGACGTGCATTCAACGCTTTCCTGTTTTTTTCTTTAAATCGGGGGACATGTTTTCAATCAACAATGAAAATTTTTCTGTGTTTTATTGATTACAGAAAGCATTTATTCTATTTGGAGACCTGCTTTTTTTGGAAAACCCGTGAGTCAACATTTGGGAAAAAATTTTGCCGTTGTAATCAAATATGTTGATCAATAAAATCGTGCATTTTCTTGGTCAAAAAATGAGTTCTTTGGCAGTTTTAGGGGAGTTCGTCAAGGAGAAAACCTTTTCCCCCTTTTTTTTTTTTTTTTTTTAAAGATTACAACATTCTTTTGCAATAACTGTTCTCTCTAGAATATGTTTTTAAAAGCAAAAGGGTTAAAACTTGAACGTTTATTAAATTTTTGTATTGTTATTTTGGATACATTTTTTGGCAAATTCTAATCGCTTTGCAAAAAAAAACTTAAAGCTTACTTTTTTTGATGAATGGCAATTAGAGTAAAACCAAAGAAAAAAAAATTTTGTTTTCTGGTCGAAAAGTATGGGGAAATTTTTTTTCTTTGGGGAAAGAAAAAATAGGGTTCTTTTATTCAATTAAAAACTTGGCATCGGTTCAGCAGAAAGGTTTGTTTTACAAAGCAAAAAATGTGTTAAATAGGTGTCAAGGCAAAGTTTTTTTTTTAAAAAATTTCAGGAAGCAGAAATTTTTCCAAATTTATGTTTGCTCAATTTTTTTTTCCTTTTTTTTTACCTGTGTTGTTGTAGGTTGGAAATTTGGGGGTTTTGAAAATGTTGATATATTGAAAAATTCGTTAGTTTTTTTAAAGTATTTATTTTGATTAAAAAAAACTCTGTTCTTGATTTTGGTGAAACCGGAATCTACCTTTTTCTGTACTGATTTTAAAGTAAGATGTAAAGGGTTTTGGGCTAATTGTTGTTCCGATTCTAAGAAGTATTCAAACAAAAGTTATAATATTTAATTTAATTTTAAAAAAAATTTTCGTTTCCATGGCTTGTTATGTTTTAAAAAAATTTTAGTTTAAAACGGTTTGTTGTGTTTGGGAAATTATTCCAAAAAGAAATAATTTTGTAAGTGTGTTAAAAAAGGGTGGGAAAATAATTTGTGTGATTGGCGCAGTTTCTTTAAAACAGCAAAAGTGTGTATTCTATAAAAGTTAAAGACTGTCTTTTGGAAAAAAAACATTTATTTTACCTTACCAGAATTTTGTTTTACCTTTATTCAAATTTGATGTAGTAAACCCTAAATTTTCAAATTGAAAATTTGGGAAAAAACCTAATGTTTCCCGAGAATTGCGTATTTGTCGTAACGGAAAAGGGTGGAAAAAAGGGGTTTAATTCCTTGATTGGAATGTCCAAAAATTAAGAAATTTGGAAAAATTCATCCTTTTATTAAAACCCCAAATTGTTTTAACTTTTTTAATTTATTTTCAAAAAAGGAAGCGATTTTGTTTGAATTTAGTAAGTTTAAAAAAAGGGAAGTTGTTTAAAGGGATCGTTCGTTCACCGAATTAGCATTTCCAACTTGTTACCAATTTTTTCTGAGTGGTTTGTATTTTTTCTTTTTACATTTGTTTTCCCCTGCCCAGCAGGGGTAAAAGGATTAAATTGAAAGAATTTAATTGAATTTGAATTGGGAGTGTGAGTTGTGTTGTGTGTTTGTATGTGTGTGTGTGTGGGTGTTGTTGTGTGTGTGTGTGTGTGTGTGGGTTTTTGTTGTGTGTGTGTGTGTGTGTGTGTGTTGTGTGCGCAGATGATGGATGCACTGGTTGTTTGGGGGCGACTAATGGAGTTGGTCTCTCATATCTAGTTATTTTGTTCTCATTCTGCATTGATATATAAACGCATAGAGCAATAGATGCGAGTCACAAGTGTGCAAGATTGTCTCACTACATAGATCTTAGACTAACTAGCACTAGACTAACAACGTCATATTTCTGCTCTTTCGCCAGGACCATTTTGTGAGGCTCTTACATGCTGCTGAAGTGTTTTTAGATGTCTGATATTTGAACTATGTGGCAATGAATTATCTTGACTTGCCGTGATCCCCTAGCCCATTATGTCTTTCTGTTTGTTCGCTTATTTGTCTTAATGCAAGATACAGCTGAACCCAAATGTTGTGGCAAGTGGAGAGGATGGACTTGGAACTGAAGTGTGTTGGTACAGAGCATTTAAGAAGATTGGACATATAAAAGATCTTAAACTGAAACGGTTCCAAATCAGACTGATTCACACCATGTTAGGAACAAACGTAATTCTACAGAAAATGAGCATACTACTCTGACAAATGTTCATTTTGTCATAACCAAAAAGAAAGCAAACGCCATGGGTGTGTGTGTGGGGGGGGGGGGGGTTGTTTTTGTTGTTGTTGTTGTTGGTTTTTTTTTACATGCGAACGAATGAAAAACTGGGATCGCGTTTCAAGATTCGGTAAAAGAAAGTGAACCAGCACAAACTTATCAGTTACAGAAAGATGGTTTTATTTGGATGCGATGACTATTTATAGGCAGACAGTACATTTGACTATTTCTGCTGTTAGTTGATTTTCCTGTCTACAAATGTTAAGTTGGAAGTTAAACAACCTCCATTCCAACACTATACTTCATATCTGAAAAGGAGATATGAAACTGAAAAATATGCCAGCCGTGTGATATGTCTCAGAAGAACCCACCGGGATGATGGCATATATATCTACCTCTTTTGGAATAATACACAGAACTTCGGAAGTGTAGAAATAACTTTTTTTTCGATTATGCAATTGTATTAATATGTACTTTGTCAAATTTGCTGGTGATTGTATATATGTACACTAAGCAAAAAGAGAAAAAACAAAAATGTTTTGGAAAAAAAGTGAATTTAGCATACACGTTGCAGGTGTTTGAATTTTTTCTGATTATCGCTTTTTTTACGGGGCGATGCATTAATACACACACAAGGATGCGACGTAAAACAGGAGAAGACATTGTGTCGAGTACCATGTGGGATGTATTGTTTTGTGCATTTTGGATGTCTTTTGTTCGTAAAGTCTGAAGAAGGCATATTTGTCTAACACTGTCCGTCTGTGTTTGTCATCATGTATATTTAAAAAAGAAAGAAAAAAAACGTTGCTTTACATATTGTCATTGTTATATTTTGCAGTGACTATGCCATCTTTTTCATCCACCCATCCCCATTGAAAAATTTCTTTTTCATTCACATTTCTTGCATGAGTGCGCTTGCTTGCTTGTGTGTGGTGTGTTGTGGGGGGGGGGGGGGGGGGTGCGCGCGTGCGCGCGCGATGCGTCCATACTTATTATATATGTGTGTGTGTGTGTGTGTGTGTGTGTGTGTGTGTGTGTGTGTGTGTGTGGGCGCGTGCGCGCGCGTGCGTGCGTGCGTGCGTGTGTAACTTAGTTTAATTTGTTTATGATCGGTATATGTGCAACCACGGTGTAATTTCTCTTCTGAGACTATTAAAGTGATTTGACTCAATGTCATTTGACTCTCCTCTGTCATCCGTTCAAATCAACACAAATGAACATTTTCAAACAGCAGAAATCGGTTTACTTGAAAGCAACCAAGTCACAGGATTCGAACAAGGGACACCACTCCCTTGAACGGTTGATTCTGACAGCCATGGATTGATACAAAGACTTCTAGAATACACATCACAGCAAACACGGACACACACACACACACAAAAGATCAAAGTTCCCCCGACAAATACGTCAGTGATTAATGAACAACATCCAATAAACATCAAAGCTAGAAACGGAAAATAAAGAGAGGTAAAGAGCTCCATTTAAAAACAAATCCACATACTATGATATTTTGAAAACGTCATCTCCTCCCTTCTACTAACTGTTAACTATGGGGTGGTCTTCTTCAGCTCGTCCAAGTGCCTCCTTTAGATCGCTATAACATGACATTCATGTCAAACTGCGTTTGAAGATGATTAGCAAAGAAAATGACTCATAGTAAAATGGCGAGCACGCAGCGATTTTGGAGTAGTTTGGAAGATGTATCATAACAGATAATGTTTTTTGTCAGTATAAAACTTAAGATAGACGATATCACGCTTCCTCCTTTTTTGAATATAACTTTAACGTAGTCATTTGTATGCAGCTTGGAGATGTACAAAACAATCTTCTTCTTGTCTGCTGATAACCTTTATACGAATATATTTGAATGGGGTTTGGAAGATCAGCAAAAACAATTAGCGTCTTCTCTTTGTGTGTAGATGACTTTTACACAGAGTCAAAAGAATACAGTTTGCAAAACGTGCAAAATAAAATTTTGTTCTTGCCTGTGGATGACTTTAACACAGAGTCAAAAGTATACAGTTTGCAAAAGGTGCAAAATCAAGTTTTGTTCTTTGTGTGTAGATGACTTTTCACAGAGTCAAAAGATAACAGTTTGCAAAACGTGCAAAATCAAGTTTTGTTCTTGCCTGTGGATGACTTTAACGCATGGCGTGCAATGTGAAGCACTACGCAAGCCACCTTCATGTAAATGCAGGAGCTACAGCATGAAACGCAAACAGAGAAGAATAAGATTTACCACGTTCACAAGAGGAACGAGTATCATAAGAATATGATAAGAATAGAAGCAGAAAAAGGACAGGATCATCAACTTGGCATGGAATGTGAACAGAGGTACAAGAGGCCAGCAGAAAAAAACAAACATAGAAAAGTTCATCAGAATTCCACAGAACAGACACTGTAGAAAACAGAATCTGTAGAAATACACAACACAGTCACTATGGAAAGGATCTGCCGAAACACACAGAACACTACGGAAAGAATCTGCAGAGATACACAAAACACAATGCAAAGAATCTTCAGAGATGCACAAAACATTATGGAAAGGATCTTCAGAGATGCACAAAAACATTATGGAAAGGATCTTCAGAGATGCACAAAACATTACTGAAGATCTGTGGAGACGCACAGCGTGGCACTCTTCAGGGGCCTTACCGACACACCATGTCCCTGCAAAAAAACGAAAAAAAAAAACCATACTGCAACAACCACAACTACTACTACTACTGCCACAACCGGTATATTCATCATATTCCTATAAGTACTATAACCACTACTATTATTTCTACTTAACTAGTGACGATGATGATGAGTGGTGGTGGTGGTGGTGGTGGTGGTGAAAGTCTTCATCACAGAAAAGAAACAAACACAAGATAAACTTAGCTATCACATGGATCTATGGGATCTATGCGGCGAATAGACAGCAGAGCGGAAAGCTGGCTCGTAGGATTCTGCTAATCAACAATGAATGTTTCAGTATTTTCCGAAACGCATCAATGTTAGGATGGTTTCTTCTTCTTTTTTTTCACGTTGTCTCATAAAATGTTTGGTGTGTATTTCGTTCATGATTTCAAATCGGTTTATAGCCCGTGAAGAGAGAAACTTAAAGAACATTTGAGGCCAAACAGAATTTGTAGCCCAGCTGACTGAAGGCCTTACCTCTTACATTTACAACAGAGCCCTTGGAGAATGTCCACCTCAGCTGAGCGAAAGCGTTACCTATATCTACAATAGGACTTTTGCAGAATTCTCATCCCAGCCGACTGAAGGTCTTACCTATATCTACAACAGGACTTTCGCAGAATTCTCATCCAGCTGACTGAAGGTCTTACCTATATCTACAATAGGACTATCGCAGAATTCTCATCCCAGCCGACTGAAGGTCTTACCTATATCTACAACAGGACTTTCACAGAATTCTCATCCCAGTTGACTGAAGGTCTTACCTATATGTACAACAGGACTTTCACAGAATTTCTCATCCCAGCTGACTGAAGGTCTTACCTAGCGGGTACTGCAGGGTCCTCACATAATAACCAGTCTGCCTGCTTGACGACCATAAAGATCTCTACGTCAGTGCCCTAAACAATGCAAACCCCATTTGGTTGAAGGCCTTCCCTGCATGCTTGGAAGAGCAGTAGATACAGGAATATTTTCAGATGGCAGGACTGATGAAGACATTATGACAACGTTCAAGAAAGGGGAGAGCACTTGACAGAAAAAATGTAACCTGTATCAGTAACATTTGTATTATGTAGACTGCTAGAAACACATCAACTGCAACCATTTTGTTGAAACATCTTGAGAAACAATAAAGCCACACCAACCCGTTGACTCTGGGTGCAGCACCACCCAGTCTCTCCGTATTTGGGGCATATTATATTCATCTTAAGAGTCATCAACATGAAACTTACAGTAATCCCAGAGCTCATGCATTTGCATCCATCACACTATAACACTTGAATGTAATTAGAAAAGAAACAATAGAAAAATCGATTAAAGGTGAAATCCACCTATCCGTTCATAGTGGACGATTGTAACACGCATACTTTTCTTGAAGGAAAATTCTGCTGTGCTGATGTGCGTGTTGGTGCTGCTCCCGGCATGGCCTGGCCCTACCACTCCCCTGAGCCTGTCATCACTGGGGGGGGGGGGGGGGGCCGCTGGGCTGCCAGGCAGATGTTTATTCTCTGCCGGCTGGTGTTGATAAGGAATGGAGGGAAGGAGCAGCAATTAGGCACGGCAGTCTTTGATACTATGATAGTAGCCGCGTTTTCGGGATTCCTACCATTGCTTGAGAAGCTTTGTTCTAGCTGGACCTGACTTGCAGGCGGTCCAGACATTGCTTCACTGGAGGTAAGCCGATCTTTATCTTTTCACTTGTTTTATGTTATTTTATTTTTTCTTCGTATGAGTAGCTTCGCTGAGAATCACCATGCGGAAAACCTCGCCGTCCATTTCCCGATTGCTTGCCACTGATTTATCTTCAACCAAATGTTTCAATAATTCAAGTTGTGATGGCGTGAATCAGTACAAAATTTAACCTTTCCGTACGTCGCCTAAAATTTTGCGCGCTGTACTTCGTGGGTGTGCAGAAACCCATGCTTTCTAAGAAGGAATAACCCTCGCCGTACGCCGTGGGTGTACAGTAACCCATGGTTTTTGCATAGGAGCTAACCCCTCGGCGTACGCCGTGGGTGTACAGTAACCCATGGTTTTTGTGTAGGAACTAACCCCTCGCGTACGCCGTGGGTGTACAGTAACCCATGGTATTTGTGTAGGAACTAATCCCTCGCCGTACGCCGTATGGTGTACAGTAACCCATGGTTTTTTTCGAGGAAGTAAGACCTTGCCGTACGTCATGCAAATTGACTTCTTGAGATGAGTCTTGCTACTTGCGTCAAACGGTTGTTCGTTGTTGTTGTTTCTCAGTGAATGAATGTGCGTTTATCTGTGTGTGTGCTGTGACATTATTGCATGTTTGTGCGAGAGAGAAAGAGAAACAGAGAGAGAGAGAGAGAAAGTGTGTGTGTGTGTGTATGTGCATGCATGGAAAGACATATATATATATATATATATATATATAATATATACTAGCGGTGTTACCCGGCTTCGCTCGGGTTTATCTGTACAATAATTTTCAGGCCACCCCCTCTTCACCACTTAAAAGACAATACATAAAATCAGCTTGGGTTTGTTTCGTTTTTCCCTTGCTGAACAATTGCCCCAGCCTCCTCCTATCTACTTCACCCAATTTCTTCGGACGCCCACTCCCTTCTTGCCTCTCATCTGTTTTCCCTCACGAAGTTTTTCGTAATACGATACACAGTCCATAGAGTTATGTCTGTACTTTGTGAACTTACCGATGCATTCTCAATTCCTTGATTGAAGTGCTCCAAAATAACAACTCTGTAGGGGCCGCCATAACCTAGTGGATAAGGCGCTGGACTCATGATCCAAAGGTCGTGGTTTCGATCCGGTTTGGTCTTGGAAATTTTCACGTGGATATGTTTCCAGCTAAAATGACCATAGTTCACCCTGATGTCCACCCTGGCCCCGCAGGTGTCAGGCTAATGTGACGGACCAGCCATCTGCATATCCTTGATTTGGGCACGGACGTTAAATCCAACTCAAACATGACAACTCTGTGAAAAGATTCCATTTTCCGATGTATCATGTCTATTGGAGGGCCTTGGGCAGACAACATTTCTGGTCTCCCTGTTTGGCGCAAGTATAGTCAGTGTTTCTGTACACTGATTCTGGATATAGTATCTGGATAATACAGAAGTCACACCAGTCGGGGTCTGGGGGAGTTCTCCGGGCAGTTGAAGCGTTTATCTGCAGAGAAAGGGAAAGGGCAATTTCAGCTCCTCGTATGAACGGGGTCCCTTTAA
>CM031611.1:78622135-78624635 GCA_018398815.1 Conus ventricosus
ATTGACAAGTTAAGGGGTAACAGTGCATCGAAACTGTTTATGTCACGGCGCATGCAGAGGGGTTGAAAGTTGCAGATTGTTGTCAAAACTGCTTGTTTTTAAGCAAGAGTGAACACTGCTTCAAACGGTTTTGCACTGAAATTCCAAATGCACGTGCAAAAACCAATGCATTGCAGAGCATTTTACTGACTGGAATGCCCCTAAAAGCAGCCCAACGTGCATAATTCTTCAAAACACAAAAATGCCTCCAAGACGCAAGCTGTCTGATTTTGACCGGACCCGGGCGATTGCATGGCTGCATGATCGAGTTGGCGTTCGAGAAGTGGCCAGAAAACTACAAGTGTCCCACTCCGTCATCATTCGGCTGAGAGAACGTTTTCAAGCCACTGGAACTGTCAAAGAGAGACCCCGTCCAGGCCAGCCAAAGAAGACCACTGCAAGAGATGACAGGTTCATCCGCAGACATGCTCTTCGGACCAGGACCACCACCTCCAACACCATCAGGCGTCGGCTCCAAGCTGCCACTAACACAGCAGTGTGTGAGATGACCATACGGCGGCGCCTCAATGCTGCCAACCTTCGAGCAAGGCGCCCAATCCGGAAACCAAAACTGACTGCGGCCCACCAGGCACGTCGCCTGGCCTGGTGCACAGCTCATCGAACATGGACTCGGGCTCAGTGGCAGATGGTGCTTTTCACCGATGAGTCCAAGTTCCAGTTGAAGCCACGAGATGGACGCATTCGGGTGTGGCGGCGTCCCAGGGAGCAGCTGGCAGATGACGTCATCCAGGAGGTCGTCGCTTTTGGTGGTGGCTCCATCATGGTATGGGGGGGCATCAGCAGTCACCACAAGACTCCCCTGTACCATGTGGATGGCAACCTGAATGGCCAACGTTACCTGCAGGAGATTTTTACGGCCTTTGGTTTTCCCAGCACTCCAGCAGATTGGGGCTCAGGCTGTGTTCATGGACGATAATGCCACCCCACATCGTTGTCGAGCCGTGAACACTTTTGTGGTGCAAGCTGGCATCACCAGGATGCCATGGCCGGAAAACAGCCCGGACATGAACCCTATTGAGAACATCTGGGGCGAGCTTGGGAGGAGAGTTCAAGGAAATCACCCTGTTCCGGCAAATCGACAGGAGCTGCTGCACTACCTGCAGCAGGAGTGGGCAAACCTCCCCCAGGCACTCATTACAAGAACAGTCAACACCATGAGGCAGCGCTGTGTGGATTGTGTGGCAGCACGAGGGGGGCACACTCGGTTTTGATCAGACTGTAAAGAAACACTCTTTTTGTGAATGTCATTTTGGGGGTAGTCTCATTCAGACTCCCCTGTCTAATCAGAAAGAATGATTTTTTTCGATGAAAGTGACAAAATGTTGTTCACTGATAATGAAATTAAACATTTATAAAGTTTCTGTCGTTTGTCGGTTTTTCTTTCTATGTTTTGTGAGACTGTGTATAAGTGGTCCTTAATTAAAGTTCGACCCTGTAGTTAGATTACATTCTTGTGACACCAGTTTTCTGTGGATTACTGTAAGCTTCAAACAGGTTAGTGGATATGTTTGTGTTGTGCGTCGCCTGTTTCTGTTTGTTGTATATTGTTTGAAATAGTTATTACTGTAAAAGTTTTTACTTTTGTGTTATTTAGTCACTTGAACCTTTCAAAACAAACACATTGCCAAATACATACAAAACTTCAAAGCAAACAAATACTTTATATTTGCCAAAAAAAATTTTGAGTCACCCACCTTGACATGCTCAAAAACCTAAATTTACTTGGGCTGCAGGGTTAATTCCCCTTTTATTTTTAGTTGGTATGAATAACTTCTTTCTGTTCTTTCTTTTTCTTGTTAAAGAAACTGTCAAGTAGCTATTTGTTACACTCTATTGGGTTTCTCAAAGTGATTTATGATGAAAATGGGCCTTTTTCAACAGCAGAAAAAATTTCACTTAAATACCTTGAGTTTCACAAAATATGTTGACAAATAATAATAATAACCTCTTCTTCATCCGCTACAAAAAGAGTATGGTATAGGCTACAGCTTTGAAACTTTGTACTGACCCTGTTCAGCCACACAACAACCTTGTATCCAAATATACAGTGTTTTTGGTGTGGTGTAATTCTTTAATGATGTATACAGAGAAATGTTGAATTTCATACTGGCCAGTATGGAATGAGTTAACCGGCTAGATGTTAAAAGAAATTACATTGTGATTGAAGTTCAGCCTTTCGACAGAAACAGTAATGTCCTTCACATGGTAGGCAAAGCGGTTGGTATTATCATTTAGCTACTTGTACTACCATTGTGTCATTATGTCAAAGTAACCTCTCTCACCACCCCTCACCCCATACCCTTTCATCATGTTTCCCGCCTTCCTCTGTCTGTGAAACCGTTTTCATTACATCTGTCATCCAGCATACTTATTCCCGCAGGCAGCTAGTGAAGGGCTTCTCATAGTTATAATATATTCCCCCCATTTTCTTCATCTTCAA
>CM031611.1:78627135-78654635 GCA_018398815.1 Conus ventricosus
TGTGTGTGTGTGTGTGTGTGTGTGTGTGTGTGTGTGTGTGTGTGTGTGTGTTTACCTGCCCAAGGCAGTCGGAAAATTGTTACAGACCAACCATGCATAATGTAATGTTTTTCTACCGGTCTAGGTTCTCTCTACAAGAGCTATATACACAGTGTTTCATGCTCACGCACCAGTCTAGGTTCCTCTTCAAGAGCTATATACACAGTGTTTCATGCTCACGCACCAGTCTAGGTTCTCTCTACAAGAGCTATATACACAGTGTGTCATGCTCACGCACCAGTCTAGGTTCTCTCTTCAAGAGCTATATACACAGTGTGTCATGCTCACGCACCAGTCTAGGTTCTCTCTTGAAGAGCTATATACACAGTGTTTCATGCTCACGCACCAGTCTAGGTTCTCTCTTCAAGAGCTATATACACAGTGTGTCATGCTCACGCACCAGTCTAGGTTCTCTCTTCAAGAGCTATATACACAGTGTGTCATGCTCACACACCAGTCTAGGTTCTCTCTACAAGAGCTATATACACAGTGCTAGTGAGCCATGTTCACACACCAGTCTAGGTTCTCTCTACAAGAGCTATATACACAGTGTGTCATGCTCACACACCAGTCTGAGTTCTCTATACAAGAGCTATATACACAGTGTGTCATGTTCACACACCAGTCTAGTTCTCTCTACAAGAGCTATATACACACAGTGTGTCATGTTCACACTCCAGTCTAGGTTCTCTCTACAAGAGCTATACACACAGTGTGTCATGCTCACACACCTGTCGGAGTTCTCTATACAAGAGCTATACACACAGTGTGTCATGTTCACACACCAGTCTGAGTTACCTCCACAAGAGCTGTGCACAGAGTGTCTTGTTTACCAACCAGTCTAGGTTGTCTTTGCAAGAACTATACACAGTGCCCTGTTCACCCCCATGTTTGGGTTGTTCTCTGTACCTGAGCTATGTTCACAGTGCCATGTTCACCCACCCGCCAGTCTTGGTTCTGTCTACAAGAGCTGTGCAGAGTGTCAGATTCATCTCCTAGTTTAGGTTATCTATACAAGAGCTATACGAAGAGAGTCATGTTCATGTACTAGTCTAGGTTCTCTCTGCAAGAGCTATACACAGAAAACCATGTTCATCTATTGGTCTAGGTTCTCTCTACAAGAACTATACAAAGAAAGTCACGTTCATCCACCAGTCTAGGTTCTCTCCACAAGAACCTTACACAAAGTCATGTTCATCCACCAGTCTAGGTTCTCTTCACAAGAACCTTACACAAAGTCATGTTTATCCACCAGTCAAGGTTCTCTCCACAAGAACCTTACACAAAGTCATGTTCATCCACCAGTCTAGGTTCTCTCTACAAGAACTTTACACACAGTCATGTTCATCCACCAGTCAAGGTTCTCTCCACAAGAACTTTACACACAGTCATGTTCATCCACCAGTCAAGGTTCTCTCCCACAAGAACTTTACACACAGTCATGTTCATCCACCAGTCAAGGTTCTCTCCACAAGAACTTTACACACAGTCATGTTCATCCACCAGTCAAGGTTCTCTCCACAAGAACTTTACACACAGTCATGTTCATCCACCAGTCAAGGTTCTCTCTACAAGAACTTTACACAAAGTCATGCTCATCCACCAGTCTAGGTTCTCTCCACAAGAACTTTACACACAGTGTCACCATGGTCACCTACCAGCTTGGTTCTCTCTGCAGCAGCTGTCGGACGGTGGACGCGTGGCCGTCGACGACAGCCTTGAGGAAGACCATGACCCCCGATTCCTGCCTGGCTTGCACGGCCGCCGCGATGGCAATGGCCTGCATCAGCTCTCCCAGCATGTTCAGTCCGGACTCCCCTGAGTGGACAGGGTATGTGCAGTGGGGTACCATGTGCAAAGAAGGCGTTAGCTTTGTTATTGCAGTTCGTCGCAAAGTGAGGCGATTGCAGGAGGAGATCTAAACGAATCTTTAAAAAAAGAAATGGGTGCTGTATCCGCCAAACATGAACAAACGAATCACAAGACAAAGCACGACGCGTTTCGACCTCTTAAGTCTTCAAACAAGACAAACAACACTCAGGACAACGAAAGTGAAGAACCAGCAATCACTTATAGAAATCGGCGCAAGATGGCGTCTCCTTCCCGACGGCCTCGTTTTCATTCAACGCCTGGCCCATCTTGCGCCGAATTCAGTGAGATAAGTGACTGCTCGTTCTTCATTTTCGTTGTCCTAAGTTGTGTTTGTCTTGCCTGAAGAACACCTAAGAGGTCAAAACGCGTCATGTTTTGTCTTGTGACTCGTTGTTTTCATGTTTGGCAGATACAGTACTTTTTAAAAAAAAGCTGTTTAAAGATTTGTTATTGCAATATTTCAATTTTTGGATCACTTGTTTCTGTCTTATCGTCAGTGTCACTCCAGTGGAGCTACCCCGACACGACTCAACTCTGACTTTGCCGTTACTTAAACGATTCAGACAAAAAGTGTGGGGATTTTGAAAATGAAGATAACCGCATAGACTACGTATGAAAGTCGGGTAGGAGAGACTGTGGGAAGAGAGGAAAGGGGTCAGGAGTTTGAGGGTTAGGATTGGCAAGGCCTCAATAGTATGTGCGATGACTTTCGTGCTGATGTTTGGTTCAAGATAAACAAATACTATGTTTCTTTGCTTGATTTTCTTCTTCCATCTCCGATGCACAATTTGGGGTTCTTCGTCTGGGATTTTAATACTCTGTAATATTCTGTAATTTTATTATTCTGTACCCACCCCTACGGCAAGGCTCGGAGTTGGTGCTACCTTCTGTACCTCTCTTTAAACGAGCAATACTATACTTCCGGTTTCTCAGAAGAGGGAGAGAACTGATGCAGAGAGGATGAGATGACAAGTGTGTAACAAAATTGACTATCAAAGCACCTGGTGCCGCTGGATATTGCGATTATGGACCAGCAGAGGAAGAGGGTGATGGGAGGGGTAAGTGGAGAAGATGGGTACGTAGAAATGAGGAGAAAACAAAATGTTAGAAAGTCCATGCGAGCAATTAACTGAATAGAAAATGTAATTATGCAAAAACGAAATTAAAAAAAAATCTTCGGCACAAGTCATGTAGATTACTACACACGCAGACGAAGCTCAGCTGTGTTGAAAGAAAGAGCGATAGCGGGGCCTGCTGCCCGTAACGGTCAACCAAGGTCTGACCTCAGGGAAGGCTACCCTACCCCAAAGACATGGATTGGCAGGGTTAATTCCTTCGCCTTCGCCTTTGGCTGGTGGAAGTTCCGTTTGGACACATTCACCTCTACCTGATGGTGCGATCAACTCTCTATCCAGCTTCTGTTGCATGCTCACCACACTCACAGCTGATAGTATCAAACTGACTGACTGACTGACTGAAACCATTTACTGTCAGATTAACATAGTGTTGTACTGGTTTTGGCTGATAGTATCAAACTGACTGACTGACTGAAACCATTTACTGTCAGATTAACATAGTGTTGTACTGGTTTTGGCTGATAGTATCAAACTGACTGACTGACTGAAACCATTTACTGTCAGATTAACATAGTGTTGTACTGGTTTCGGCTGATAGTATCAAACTGACTGACTGACTGAAACCATTTACTGTCAGATTAACATAGTGTTGTACTGGTTTCGGCTGATAGTATCAAACTGGTCAAGTTTGAAGCACACACGGGGTGGTTTGCGCAGCGGGCAGAGGCTACATGCAGGAGGAAGGCCTACATTGCTGAACTGTGGATAACACGGAGTTGGCCTGCCAATAACCTCAGAGGGCAACCCGGCCAACTGAACACTCCTCCTGCCTGGGAGTGGTTCGTTACGCCTTTTGACCCCAGGCACCAAAAATAGACACGTTCTCTGATTGGTACAAGGATCCGTCAGCATTTTCGTACCCCGAGCATCGAGGGGTTACAGAGGAAACTCCGATAATTGTAAAGAATTAGCGTGATGACAGATAAGTTATCGATAGTTTGCAGAACCCATGTCGTAGTTATAACATACTGAAATAGTTATAAGCTATGAATTAATTTCAGATACGTGTTAGTTAATTCGTCTTTTTTTTTTCCTTTTTTAATTTTTTTTTTCTTTTTTTCTTTTTTTTCTTTTTTTTTGTGAGGCATATGGAAAATAACGCCGACGTAAGTTTACAGCATTAGTGTGAGAGAGGGCATAATATTTTGTTAATTGCAATTATGCTCAGAAAGGTTTGTTCTGTTTTCAAATGTTGTGTGTAACATTTCAAACGTGAGCGCTGTATATTTGTTTAAAAAACAAAACAAAAAAACACTGAAACTCATGAATTTTTTTTAATTTTTTTTTTTACAGATTTGAAATATCATTGCCTTATGAATGAAGTCAAGACATTATCTCACGTACATGGGCTCAAAACTGCGCGCGCGCGTCTCCCCCCTCCCGCCCCCCCCCCCCCCCCCCCCCCCCCACACACACACACACACATACATTCACACGCATACACTCAGACACACAATGCGCACACAGACGCGCGTGCACTCTCTCTCTCCCTCTCTCTCTCTCTCTCTCTCTCTCCTCTCTCTCCTCTCTCTCTCCTCTCTCTCTCTCTCTCTCACACACACACACACACACACACACACACACACACACACACACACACACACACACACACACACACATGCACACACACATTCACACACACTGTCTCTCTGTCTCTGTCTCTGTCCTCTCTCTCTCTCTCTCTCTCTCTCTCTCTCTCTCTCTCTCCCCCCCCCCCCCCCCCCCCCCCCCCCACACACACACACACAAAGTGATCCCGACATGTCACCTCCATCCGAACCACCGCTGTCCCCTCCACTTCCCCCACCCCCACTGACGGAGTCGAGCGCCTGGCCGGGGCGGGGACAGGCACACCGGGTTGAAGCACCACTTGCGATCCTGGAACTCTACCTCCACATCCCCGTCGCCGTCCACCTTCAGCACCTCGCCCACCTTGCCCAGGGCCTGGGGGACAGTGTGAGACACACACCTTGATCACCACCTCGCCCACCTTCCCCAGGGCCTGGGGACAGTGTGAGACACACACCTTCATCACTACCTCGCCCACCTTGCCCAGGGCCTGGGTGACAGTGTGAGACACACACCTTGATCACTACCTCGCCCACCTTGCCCAGGGCCTGGGGACAGTGTGAGACACACAACTTCACCACCACCTCGCCCACCTTGCCCAGGGCCTGAGGGACAGTGTGAGACACACACCTTCATCACCACCTCGCCCACCTTGCCCAGGGCCTGGGGGACAGTGTGAGACACACACCTTGATCACTACCTCGCCCACCTTGCCCAGGGCCTGAGGGACAGTGTGAGACACACACCTTCATCACCACCTCGCCCACCTTGCCCAGGGCCTGGGGGACAGTGTGAGACACACACCTTCACCACCACCTCGCCCACCTTGCCCAGGGCCTGAGGACAGTGTGAGACACACACCTTCATCACCACCTCGCCCACCTTGCTCAGGGCCTGAGGGACAGTGTGAGACACACACCTTCACCACCACCTCGCCCACCTTGCCCAGGGCCTGTAGGACAATGTGAGACACACACCTTCACCACCACCTCGCCCACCCTGCCCAGGGCCTGAGGGACAGTGTGAGACACACACCTTCATCACCACCTCTCCCACCTTGCCCAGGCCTGTAGGACAGTGTGAGACACACACCTTCACCACCACCTCGCCCACCTTGCACACAGTCTCTCTAGAAACAGTGGGATGGGTGACATACCCGGAAAATACCCCCCCCCCCCCCCCCGCCACACACACACACACACACACAAACACACACACACACACACACACACACACACACACACACACACACACACACACACACACACACAAATAGACATCACCCTCGAAAATTAATGTGGCTTCCTTTAATGGTGGGATTGAAAATGGTCATGGACGCAAAAATCATTCCGATGGTAAATCTCATAGCTATCGAAGGAATGAATAGTAAGAAATTCTTTTTTTAATTCTTTTTCTTACAATGATCACAATTCGAAAACAATGGAGTAAAAAAAAAACTGCTGTCTCTCTGACTGACCAAAAATGGGCAGGCATTTACGACATGGACAACACTTACCGGACGCATGTTACGGTTGTATCCACCGTGACCGTCTTGAAATGCCGATACCTTCTTCTCATCAGCTAGAACCCGAACACGATCCCCCACCTTGAACGTGGGCACCTGTATGAATAATGGTTACCCTGTGACACACATCTGTATCAGCAGTGACACATTATGACACGCACCTGTACCAGGTTTGACTCCTTGTGACACACACCTGTACAAATGCTGACTCAGTGTGACACACACACACACACACACACACACACACACACACACACACACACACACACACACACACACACACCTGTACCACCATGGACTTGCTGTGACACACGCCACCGTCTATTCTGGCGCCTTTTCACACTTGCGTTTACAAGTTCTGGTCGGTCTCTTTTTTAGAATTGTCTTTCTGTTGACGGCATCTTGTGAACAGAAAATAGGCTGACAACAAAGCATGTGTGTGGGTTTTTTTAAATTTATTTACATATTTATTCATTTATTTATCGATTTATTTTACATTCATTTCAAACAATCCAAATGTTAATGATGATATCTATCCTTGCCTATGGACGTACCGACCGACCTCTCTGGTGAAAAATCGAGGCGCTTGAGATTGAATCCTTCACATGGATTCTCTATATCTGATACATGGAACACAAGACAATTAGCTGTCAGGCAGCAATTGAGCACAGACGCTACAAGAGAAGAACCTCCACCCCCCACCCCCACCCCCCTATGGAACACAAGACAAATAGCTGTCAGGCAGCAATAGAGCACAGACGCTACCAAATAAGAACCTCCACCCCCCCCCCCCCCTTGGAATTATTAAACGCCGTAAAATACTTCGGGCCTTCAAAAAGAAAAGAGTATTGCCGTCCACTTCAAAAAGGATCTTTGTGTGCCTTCTCGATCGATTTCCAGTTCTTAGTCGGTTTTTATTTTGTTTGTTTGTTTGTGTTTTTGTTGTTTTTTTTTTAAACATGGGATCACTCAACCGTGCATTTACACACTATATCTAATTTACTAGCAGGTGTTCGTTACCTTTCGCAGAATGCTCCGAGAGATCTTGTACTTCCTGGGTCCGAAGGCCACAATTGCGTCCCCACTGGCCATCGTGCCCTGCACCTCTCCCACCCTGTCCAGCACCTGATCCACAACCAGTCACAAAGCACTGTGGTTTTCCTTGGTTTTCCAGGATGGTGTGGTGCTGGAGTTACGTACAGTTGACAAATGCACTGCCTGATGTGAGCATGGGATGGACATTCAATGAGCTAATATTCTCATTTACAGATATTCATTTATTTATGTATTTGTTCGTTTACTTAATTATTTATTTATCTATCTATATAATTTATCAGTTATTTGTCTGTTTATTCACTTGTTTGTTTATTTCCTTATTTATGTATAGATATATCCATTTATCTATCACAACACTGCACATATCGTGATGCCTCAGCACGCTCTGTAACATTGGGTCTTTACGCGCACCTGTATAAAACACATCTGGGTGTTGTTGTTTTTTCCATATTGTTGATGTGTCGTCATGATAGACCCAGCACCTACACAGTGAAGGTTGTTTGATTTTTTTCCCACTGTCAAGGACACGGTTTGTTCCCATTTGGTCTACTCCCATTTCGCCTACTCAGAAATTCCCCTTTCGTAGCAAGGAAAAATTCCCATTTGTCTAACCCTAACCCTAACCCTAACCCTAACACTAACCCTAACCCTAACCCTAACCCTAACCCTAACCCTCCTAAATGGGAGTAGACGAAATGGGAGTAGACCAAATGGGATGTTACGAAGGACACGTGTGCAATCACCGGCGTGTATCTGTCTGCCTCAACAAGATTAGGAACACAACAATAGTTAGGCTACAGCAACAACACTTGGTGGAAAGGATGGGCAATGGACCCAGAATGATTCCTTTTACTGTGAGTGCAGATCCGGGTAAAAGGGTGGATCCTGGATCTGTTTGACCATGGATCGGCACAGGCCTGCGCTCTCCCTCGTGCGGTTGTAGTTGTCGTTCTTGGTTTGGTTAGGGTTTTTTTTGTATCGCTATTGTTATGTTTTGTTTGTTTCCATAGCCACTGCATCATTGTTTATGTGGTTTGTGGTGTGTAAATCACACTTGTGAGAAACGTATCAGGTTACACGTTTGTTTGTTTGTTTGTTTGTTTGTTTGTTTGTTTGTTTGTCGTATGGTATGGTGTGGTGTGGTGTGGTGTGGTGTGGTGTGGTGTGGTGTGGTGTGGTGTGGTGTGGTGTGGTGTGGTGTGGTGTGGTGTGGTGTGGTGTGTGTGTGTGATGTGGCATGCTCTGTTCCGATGCAGTGATCTGTCCTATGATTGGTTGTGATAGACAGTCCTGTGATGTGACGTGTGGTGTGGTGTGGTGTGGTGTGGTGTGGTGTGGTGTGGTGTGGTGTGGTGTGATGTGGTGTGGTGTGATGTGATGTGGTGTGGTGTGGGTGGTGTGGTGTGATGTGGTGTGGTGTGATGTGACGTGGTGACGTGTGGTGTGGTGTGATGTGATGTGATGTGGTGTGGTGTGGTGTGGTGTGGTGTGGTGTGGTGTGGCGTGGTGACGTGTGGTGTGGTGTGATGTGATGTGATGTGATGTGGTGTGGTGTGATGTGACGTGGTGGGGTGTGGTGTGGTGTGATGTGATGTGGTGGGGTATGGTGTGATGGGTGTGGTGTGGCTGGCAAACAGCCTGAGGAGAGAAGGCTATCAAATCAAAGTCCTCACTGCAGAAATTGGAGCTAGGGGGTTTGTAGGAACGTCTGCATACAACCTCATGAAACAGCTCTCAATTGCAGGGAGGGGAAAAAACAGAGCCGGCCCTGAAAGCAATGGCAGAAGCGGCAGAGAGGTGTTCAAGCTGGATCTGGTCAAGGAGGAACAAAAGTGAACTTCATAAGGCTTAACTTTCTCTACAAATATCAGGTGCCCCAGTGGCTCAGTGGTTAGAGTGCGAGACATTAAGTGGACAATCCCTAACATGAGCATGTCCAGAGAGTCATGGGTTCGAATCCCAGCCATGACTCGTCCCAAGATGGAAAAAAAGGGGCAGCAGAGGGACATCCGGAGTCATGAACCGGGTGTGGCCCAAGCCCCCTACAGTGTCAGGAGATAAGGGCCGAAACACTTGCGTGAAGGGGGCTTCTCTTCTGAGGACTCTCTGCTGCCACGCTCTCCACGAGTTTCTTTCTACTGATGTGATGTGGTAGGGTATGGCGTGATGGGTGTGGTGTGTTATCATGTGATGTTGTGAGAAACAATGTTGTGTGGGATAGTTTGGTGCCATCTTCGCGCGTTATGTTTTGACGTGGTGTTCTTTCCCACAAACCGGTTAAGTTTGTCGGTAGATTCAGGTCTCTCAGCCGGTTGGTTGACTAATACCAGACTTTAGAAAAGTAGTTAGATTCAGAATCAAAAACTTACTTTGAGAATATTTCGACAGGGTCGCCCTGTCTTCATCAGCTCACTGTTGCTGTTGTGGCAGCGAGGCCTGGTGGGGCGACTGTCGTGTGGGGTGAACGGTTGTCAGGATCTGATTGTAGATGGGGGGGGGGGGGGGGGCGGGGGGGGGAGTTCAAAGCCTTGATCTCTGTTCAGGCTGGGGCGTCTGGTCTTGATTTCGATGGCTTCTTTAACTTTTCTTTTTGTGAGGAAAGGCTTTGTAGATAAGATCTTGCTTTCTTGGTGGTTGAAGCTGAGGCCTGTGGCTTGTAGGTGTTCGTGTATGGCAGCAGTAGATCGGTTTTGGTGTTCCTGTAGACGGGTGGTGAGTGGTCTTGCTGTCTCGCCAATGTAGGTATTGGCACAGCCTTGACAACCTACCTGGTACACTACACTACACTACTTGAGGGGGTCCGTTTTGTCTTTGACATGGGTCAGTTGCTGGCGTAGGGAGTTGGTGGGTTTGTGGAACACTTTGCATCCATGTTGTTGGAAGGTCCTGGCTAGACACTCTGAGACTCCTTTAATGTAAGGGATCCCTACTTTCAGGTTTTGATTCTGAGTCTAACTACTTTTCTAACGTCGAATCCAGAATCCAGAAACCTATATTCTTATTTAATACCAGTCTGATGAATGTTACAATAAAAAAAAAAAAGGTGTTCTAGCCCATGTTCTTTTAACTCTTACTGCTGTTGTTATTTGTCCTTTTTCCCCCACTTAATGTCCTTACCTGCAGTATTTCACTGCGCGTTTGGCGAAGTTGCTGCACCTGTTCGGATGAGAGGTCAAGATAGACTCGGTCACCTTCGTGGATGATGTCATCCAGCGTCGTTCCTTGTCGGGCCACGGCTGTCGTCTGCTTGTACGTCTTGGCGTCTGGGAGAGAAAGTGACTGGTTCATGGCATCTGCTAGTTGTAACGGAATGTACACGCTGTCACAAAAATGACCCCCAACACTTTGTATCTTGTCCCTCAATTTGTGATGGAATTTGTACCTGTCTTATGTGTGGCCGTGACCGTCATAGAATATATTCTTCCGTACCTTTCGTCCGCGTTTCTCTTCGAATTTTTTCGTGTGTGCGTGTGTGTGTGTGTGTGTGTGTGTGTGTGTGTGTGTGTGTGTGTGTGTGTGTGTGTGTGTGTGTGTGTTGTACTCGTGTGTGTGTGTGTGTGTGTGTGTGTGTGTGTGTGTGTGTGTGTGTGTGTGTGTGTGTGTATGTGTGTGTGTGTGTGTGTATGTGTGTGTGTGTGTGTGTGTGTGTGTGTGTGTGTGTGTGTACTCGTGTGTGTGTGTGTGTGTGTGTGTGTGTGTGTGTGTGTGTGTGTGTGTGTGTGTGTGTGTGTGTGTGTACTCGTGTGTGTGTGTGTGTGTGTGTGTGTGTGTGTGTGTGTGTGTGTGTGTGTGGGTGTGTGTGTGTACTCGTGTGTGTGTGTGTGTGTGTGTGTGTGTGTGTGTGTGTGTGTGTGTGTGTGTGTGTGTGTAAGGGAGGGGGCGTTGTAAGTCGGACGCGAAACTCGTGCCAGTGGAGTTGGTTGGGAAGAGGGAGGTGGGGGGGGGGGGGGGGGGGGGGGCGGAAGAGGAGGGGGGAGGGGAGAAGGAGTCATGGGGTGGAAAAAGGGTGGGTGGGGATAAAGGTGTGTCCAGAACAGGTTTGAGTCGTGCAGACGGTTGGTTTAGCCCCACACCGACGAAGTCTTCTGAGATGAAACCCGACAAGCCAATTCAAGGGAGACGACACCCGATAAGGCGACACCCTTGTAAGATAAAAACCCCGCTGAGACAAATTCAGCAGAGCGAGACGGCTCTCTCTCTCTGTCTCTGTCTCTGTCTGTCTCTCTCTTGACAGATACTATGCCATGTTATATCAATGCCGTTTTTACAAGATCGAACAGCTTTTCTGGCTCGACGAAATTCCTTCTTCCCTACCCACGCACTGATCTATACAAAACAAGCCTAGCTTACTCTTGACCATATGTCTGGAACTCACTTCCACCGAATCTACAAAACATGAATACTTTAAAACTTTTCAAGGAACATTTGCATAAACATTTTATGTCTCAGTAATTTAATTATTCGATTACAATGATTAGCGCCCATTCGCAAAGCCTTCTGAGAACCATACTTTGAATAAATCGTCTAAACATAAAGCCTACTTCGCTACAATCGCTCATCCCCACTCCCACTCTGTCTACCATCCCTTTTCTCCTCCCCCTACCTACCATTCTCTCTTCCCCACCCTCCTCTGACCTCTCTCTCTGTAAACAGTAAACAAGTGGGGTATGTTTTGCTCCCATAAGGAAACCTAACACAGAGTAACTTTTATTCAAGACTGGCACAGCCTTTTAAACTTGAATAAAGTCAGACAAATACATAGATGAACAATCTAATAGTGGGGGAAAAACAAGCGCAGGCCAACAACTGAACTGTCTGGCAAAGATTTGGACTTGAGGGGAGGGAGAGAGGGAGTTTGAAGATGGAGAAACTGGGAAAATGAAATTAAAAAAAAAAAAAAATGTTACAGATATGAAAACTCTTCTCTAGCTGCATAAGGGAACCATCGCAATCCCTTTTGTAGTTTTGTTTGTTTGTTTGGAAGTTTCCTTCTGTTTTACCATCCCCCATCTCATTAGTACTTTTATGAATAGTTTGATTATCATTGTAGAATTAGATTACTATGTTGAATTGTCAGTATGAATGATATGTGTTGAAATAATGTATGCATGACAAGGACAGATTGTAAGACTAGGCGTTGGCCTAAAATCTTCGTCCTTGGGTATTAAAGATCAATCAATCAATCAATCAATCAATCAATCAATCAATCAATCAATCAATCAATCTCTCTCTCTGTTGTGTGTGTGTGTGTGTGTGTGTGTGTGTGTGTGTGTGTGTGTGTGTGTGTGTGTGTGTGTGTGTGCGAGAGAGAGAGAGAGAGGGAGAGAGAGAGAGAGAGAGAGAGAGAGAGAGAGAGAGAGAGAGAGAGAGAGGAGAGAGAGAGCCCTTGTAAGGTTGTAAGTATATGCTACAAGAGAACTGACCATAGGATGAAACAATTGGTGCCTATGACTGTTGTGATCAGCATCACTTGCCTATAATTATCATTCCCCTTCTGGGAAATGGTTTTCTGGGTGGTGCAGGAAATGTGGTTAGCCACTGGAAATCTTTCTATATCATTATATCGAGGAATGACTTCTTACTGGCTTTACTCAGCATATGTCAATGTGGGGACCCAGTTTTTATTTTTATTTTTATGCTAAACTCTTAGGTCCCCATATATCCACAAGTCAGGTTGTAATTGGTCCTGCAATTCTCACTTTGAACAGCAGTAGCTGTCTTCATGCTGAGTGCTAACATGGGAGTTTGGTGGGTTTGTGTGTCTGCGTTTGTGACCTCTGAAGAAGATAAAATTATGTTTGTCGAAGATTCACTTTGTTTAACATTGTACATTAGATCTGAGTTGCTTAACGTCTTGTTTTGTGTGTTCATCTGTAATTCGCCTCCAACAGTAACTTCTTTCTTTTCGTTCTCGAGATAAACCCGTTTAAAGACACAAGGGCGAACGAAAAGAAACGCGTACTCAATACACTATACAGAACGGACAGGTGAGTTTTCGGCAAATCTGTCTGTTTCAGATCACAAATAACACACATGGCATGTCCTTCAACAACGGTTCCTGTACGGCTCCCGAGCACGGCTACCCAAAACAAACAGTACATTCTTACCATTATGTCATTTTGCTGTTGACTACCGTCTGATTGGTGTTGTTTTGTGCACTTTTATGTGTCCTGTTTGTGAAATCTGAAAATAAACTGTTGTCAAACATTCCCCTTGCTTCCTGTTGTGTGTGTAATAAGCGCCACTTTTCTTATGTATTTACTTGTGTTTTGCCAAGTGTTCAGCAATGCTGTGGTCTGTTCAGTCTCTTTATTGCTTTCCCGGTCGATTTTTTTTTTTGCACTGTCTCTCAGATAATAGATTACTCTATACGTTTCACACTAAGCTCTTCGATGTTCCTCAGATGTTCACAATTCCTCGTATGATCTGATCGAAGTTCCTATTGTGTCAAGCATGTTCATAACACCTAAAACATTCCCGAAAGTATCATACATTCACAGCATACCTTCCCGAGTCATTCTCAAAGCCCTCAGTGTTTCAAACCAAATGACGCATGCTTCCACACTGACACTGACCGAAGATGGGCAGGTGCTGTGGGTAGCACTCCCCTCCAGGGGCCTCCTCCGTGTACCTGAGATCCACCTTGCCCTTGAAGCCCAGCCTGTAGACGTTGCTGCCCCCTGACCTCCACCTGACCCTCACCGTGGAGCGTGCGGAGCTGTCATCCGGAGTCATGAGGTCCGTCACCACGCCCTCCTTCCCGGCACCCCCTGCGAGTGATCAAATCCACAGGGCGTAAGTCACGTGATGTATACCGCACGGCTTATGGATCATCATCATCATCATTATTATTACTTGAAAATATAAAGGTAAAGAAAAAAGGTACCTTTTGGAGAACTCTTCAACGTTTCGTGCTGTGAGCACTTGGTCACGAAGTGAAGTGTTGAGGTTGTAGGGGAAGCTGGCAGGTTTTTTGTGACCACGATTCAGCCAATAAGGTAGGGGAGGGGGTGGGGAAAAGGTGAACTGTATTAATATGGTCAACAAAAGGGGTGGGGCAAAGAGGGGGTGGGGAAAGGTGGGAGGGGAGAGGGTCATCTGGGTGGTGGTTTACAGAGAAAAGGGAGGGGGTGGTGGTAAGAAAAACATGGTATAGAACATGGGGGGGGGGGGGGGGGGGGGGGGAGCAGGAGGGGGTAAAAGGGGGGGGGGGGGTTGCAGCCTGAGAGAAACCAGTTTATTCCCTGACATTGAGTCCATAAGGACTCAAAGTGCTGGCTGAACTGTGGTCACAGGAATCCTGCCAGCTTCCCCTACAACCTCAACACTTCACTTCGTGACCAAGTGCTTACAGCACGAAACGTTGAAGCGCTCTCTGAAAGGCACCTTTGTTTCTTTACCTTTATATTTTCAAGTTCTATGGAAAAGGTACAGCAGTCAACATTTCTTCATATTATTATTACTATTATCATCATCATTATTATTGTTGTAGTTCTGCTGCTGTTGCTGTTGTTGTTTTTGTTGTTGTCATCATCACACAGAAGACATTCAGGAAGTGTGCGACAGAGAAGTGGACAGCCAGCTGGGCGGCAGCGACCATCTGCCTGTTCTGCTGAAACTGTCCCTGACAGAACAGCCTGCCCCTCAGAGGAAAGAAGCCAGCTGGAATCACACAAGAAGGCAGACTGGTCAAAGTTCCAACACCTAGCAGACAAGCTCTGCAGAGAATGTAGAATTGACAACAGTAAGGACATCCATTTTAGTGTCAAGCAGCTGACCAACTGCGTACTCCACGCTGCCAAGCAAGGGGACGAGGGAAAGATGACAAGCCTTTTTGGAGCGACCAACTACAGACAAGTCACATCATGCACTACAAAGTCTCCGAATGTCACGGGATAAGTCACATCATGCCCTGCAGCATCTCCGAATGTCACGGGATACGTCACACAATGCCCTGCAGCATCTCTCTGTGTTATGGGAAGAGTGAACTAATGCACTACTAAACATTTCCAAATGTCACGGGACAAGTGAAATAATTCACCGCAGCAATTCCTATGCTGATATATACAGTATAGGATGGTGAATTGTCAGTGTTGATATTCACAAAGTAGTGTGTCTGATTGTCAGTGCTGATATTCACAAAGTAGGGTGTCTGATTGTCAGTGCTGATATTCACAAAGTAGGGTGTCTGATTGTCAGTGTTGATATTCACAATGTAGGGTGTCTGATTGTCAGTGTTGATATTCACAAAGTAGGATGTCGAATTGTCAGTGTTTATATTCACAGTGTAGGGTGTCAGATTGTCAAAATTGATGTTTTCTGTGCAGCGTGTTTCCCTGCGTCCAACACTCATAGTCAAACACTTTTTCTTTTGTCCTACTGTTGCAGCACCCCCCTGTTAAAAGAACACAACATGCCCCAATTCTAGTTGACATGGGAAGTACGCATCTTCTTAAACATTCTTCATTTTAAATGGCCATTTTGCAGCAGCAGCAGCAGCTGTAATAGCCTAGTAGTAGTAGTGGTAGTGTGATGACGGTGGTGGTAATAGTGGTGGTGGCAGTGGTAGTAGTGTGGTAGTAGTAGTTGCTGTTGTTGTAGTAGAAGTGGTGGTGGTGGTGGTGGTGGCAGTAGTAGTGGTGGTGGCAGTAGTAATAGTAGTAGTGGTAGTAGTAGTAGTAGTAGTAGTAGTAGTAGTAGTAGTAGTAGTAGTAGTAGTAGTAGTTATCGTTGTTGTCGTTGTTGTAACTGCAGTATTTTCACACTACCTCAACCCACAAAAGTAAGCAACGTCAAATGACATTGTTGATGCCTGATCTGCAGTTTTCCTTCTGCAGTCGGACTTGGTTGGTGTCTTCCCCTTGTGCCAAGTGTCTGTCTGTCACTGTCTGTGTTTCAGGAGCAGGGACATTAGCGATGGCACCGTGTGGTGGTAGACCCCTCTGCCACACTGGTCATCCTCATGGCCTACCGTCAAGTGTCTGTCTGTCACTGTCTGTGTTTCAGGGGCAGGGGCATTAGGGATGGCACCGTGTGGTGGTAGACCCCTCTGCCACGCTGGTCATCCTCATGGCCTACCGTCAAGTGTCTGTCTGTCATTGTCTGTGTTTCAGGGGCAGGGGCATTAGGGATGGCACCGTGTGGTGGTAGACCCCTCTGCCACACTGGTCATCCTCATGGCCTACCGTCAAGTGTCTGTCTGTCACTGTCTGTGTTTCAGGGGCAGGGGCATTAGGGATGGCACCGTGTGGTGGTAGACCCCTCTGCCACACTGGTCATCCTCATGGCCTACCGTCCTGATTCTGCCACTCCCAGTCCCGGCCCGGGTCACGGTGGCTTCAGGGAAGATCCCCATCACCCGCATCTTCAGGCCCTTGCTTCTTTTCTCCATTTGCACCCTGCAGCACACACGCACGAGCGCAAACACACACACACACGTACACACGCATGCACGCGCGCGCGCACACGCACACAGACATGCATGGACACACACACACACACACACACACACACACACACACACACACACACACACACACACACACATACACACACACACACACACACACACACACACACACACACAAACACACACACACACACACACGCACACACACACACACACACACACACACACACACACACACACACACACACACACACACACACACACACCTCACTCACACACACACATACACACACACACACACACACACACACACACTCACACTCACACACACACACACACACACACTTACACACACACACACACACACACACACACACACACACACACACACACACACACACACACACACCACACACACACACTTACACACTATGCACCAGAGTGGAATGGTGTGGAGTGAATCAGAATGGAGTTGGGAGGGGGAAGGGGTAGAACAGAGCGGAGTGGAGTGGAGGGGAGTAGAATAGAATGGGGCGGGGGGAGTGCATGGAGTGGAGTGGAGTGGTGAGGATGGAGTCGGAGTGGGGGAGTAGAATAGAATGGGGCGGGTGGAGTGCAGTGGAGATGGAGTGTATGGAGGATGGAGTGGAGTGGAGGGATAAAAATGGGGGGGGGAGGGCAGTGAGTGGAGTGGAGTGGTGAGGGAGTGAGAAGTGGAGGGGAGTGTAGATATGGGGCGGGAGTGGTGAGGCGGAGCGAGGGGGCAGCAGAGAGAGCGAGCAGCAGTGTAACGGACTGGTGTGGAAAGGATGGAGCGGAATGGCGTGGAATGGAGGGGGGGTCGACTGGAGTGGAGTGTGGTGGAGTGGAGTGGAGTGGAGTGGAGTGGAGTGGAGGATAGGACTGGAGTGGGGTGAATGGAGTGGAGGGAGTGGGGGAATGGAGGGAGTAGGTAGGCAGAGTGGGGTGGTGTGTGGGGGAAGGAGTGGAGTGGAGAGGAGGGAGTGGAGTCGGGTGGGTGGGTGGGGTGGGATGGAGTGGGTGGAGTGGAATGGAATGGCGTGGATGGAGTGGAGTGGAGTCGGGTGGGGTGGAGTAGGGTGGGTGGATGGGGGAGTGGAGTGGAGTGGGGTGGTGGGTGGGTGGAGTGGAGGGGTGGGGTGAGTGGAGTGGAGTGGGTGGAGTGGAGTGGGTGGGTGGTGGAGTGATGGATGGGTGGAGTGGAGTGGGTGGGTGAGTGGAGTGGAGTGGGAGAGTGGGTAGCGTGGAGTGGAGCGGAGTGGAGGTGGAGTGGGGTGGGTGGGGTGGGTGGGAGTGGGTGGGTGGAGTGGGTGGTGGGTGGGGTGGAGCTGGGGTGAGTGGAGTGGAGGGGGTGGGTGGTTGGGGTGGAGTGGAGTGGAGTGGAGTGGAAGTGGGTGGAGGTGGAGTGGAGGTGGGTGGGTGGGGTGGAGTGGGGTGGGTGGAGGGGTGGTGGGGGGGGGTGGGTGGTTTGGGGTGGGTGGAGGGTGTGGAATGGAGTGGGTGGGGTGGGGTGGAGTGGAGTGGAGTGGCGTAGCGTGGAGTGGGGTGGAGTGGGGTGGGGTGGAGTAGAGTGGAGTGGTGTGGAGTGGTGGGTGGAGTGGGGTGGAGTGGGGTGGGGTGGGTGGGGTGGGGTGGGGTGGAATGGCGTGGAGTGGCGTGGAGTGGAGTGGAGTGGGGTGGAGTGGAGTGGAGTGGAGTGGAGTGGAGTGGAGTGGAGTGGGGTGGGGTGGGGTGGAGTGGGGTGGAGTGGGGTGGAGTGGAGTGGAGTGGAGCGGGGTGGAGTTGAGCGGAGTAGAGCGGAGTTGGGTGGGGTGGAGTGGAGTGGAGTGGAGTGGAGTGGAGTGGAGTGGAGTGGAGTGGAGTGGAGTGGAGTGGAGTGGCGTGGAGTGGAGTGGAGTGGCGTGGAGTGGCGTGGAGTGGCGTGGAATGGCGTGGAGTGGAGTGGAGTGGAGTGGAGTGGAGTTGGGTGGGGTCGGGTGGGGTGGAGTGGAGTGGAGTGGAGTGGAGTGGAGTGGAGTGGAGTGGAGTGGAGTTGGGTGGGGTGGGGTGGGGTGGGGTGGGGTGGAGTAGAGTGGAGTGGAGTGGAATGGCGTGGAGTGGCGTGGAGTGGAGTGGAGTGGGTGGCGTGGAATGGCGTGGAGTGGAGTGGAGTGGAGTGGAGTGGAGTGGAGTTGGGTGTGGTGGGGTGGGGTGGAGTGGAGTGGAGTGGAGTGGAGTGGTGTGGGGTGGAGTGGAGTGGAGTGGAGTTGGGTGGGTGGGGTGGGGTGGAGTGGAGTGGAGTGGAGTGGAGTTGGGTGGGGTGGGGTGGGGTGGGGTGGAGTGGAGTGGAGTGGAGTGGTGTGGAGTGGGAGTGGAGTGGCGTGGAGTGGAGTGGTGTGGGGTGGAGTGGAGTGGCGTGGAGTGGAGTGGAGTGGCGTGGAGTGCGGTGGAGAGAAGTGGAAGGGAGTGTAGTGGTGAGGGATGGGGTGGAGGGCAAATGTAGTGGTGTGGGGTTGAGCGGAGTGGAGGAGTGGGGTGGGGTGAAGAGGGGAGTGAAGAGGGGTAGGGTGGAGAGGGGAGTAAAGAGGGATAGGGTGGAGAGGGAGTGAAGAGGTGTAGGGTGGAGAATGGAGTAAAGAGGGGTAGGGTGGAGAATGGAGTAAAGAGGGGTAGGGTGGAGAGGGGAGTGAAGAGGGGTAGGGTGGAGAGTGGAGTGAAGAGGGGTAGGGTGGAGAGTGGAGTGAAGAGGGATAGGGTGGAGAGTGGAGTAAAGAGGGGTAGGGTGGAGAGTGGAGTAAAGAGGAATAGGGTGGAGAGTGGAGTAAAGAGCGGTAGGGTGGAGAGTGGAGTAAAGAGGGGTAGGGTGGAGAGTGGAGTAAAGAGGGGTAGGGTGAGAGAGTGGAGTAAAGAGGGGTAGGGTGGAGAGGGGAGTGAAGAGGGGTAGGGTGGAGTGTGGAGTAAAGAGGGGTAGGGTGGAGAGTGGAGTAAAGAGGGATGGGGTGGAGAGGGGAGTGAAGAGGGGTAGGGTGGAGAGTGGAGTAAAGAGGGGTAGGGTGGAGAGTGGAGTAAAGAGGGGTAGGGTGGAGAGGGGAGTAAAGAGGGGTAGGGTGGAGAGTGGAGTAAAGAGGGGTAGGGTGGAGAGTGGAGTAAAGAGGGGTAGGGTGGAGAGGGGAGTAAAGAGGGGTAGGGTGGAGAGGGGAGTAAAGAGGGATGGGGTGGAGAGGGGAGTGAAGAGGGGTAGGGTGGAGAGTGACGTAAAGAGGGGTAGGGTGGAGAGTGGAGTAAAGAGGGGTAGTGTGGAGAGTGGAGTAAAGAGGGGTAGGGTGGAGAGTGGAGTAAAGAGGGGTAGGGTGGAGAGGGGAGTAAAGAGGGGTAGGGTGGAGAGTGGAGTAAAGAGGGATGGGGTGGAGAGGGGAGTGAAGAGGGGTAGGGTGGAGTGTGGAGTAAAGAGGGGTAGGGTGGAGAGTGGAGTAAAGAGGGATGGGGTGGAGAGGGGAGTGAAGAGGGGTAGGGTGGAGAGTGGAGTAAAGAGGGGTAGGGTGGAGAGTGGAGTAAAGAGGGGTAGGGTGGAGAGGGGAGTAAAGAGGGGTAGGGTGGAGAGTGGAGTAAAGAGGGGTAGGGTGGAGAGTGGAGTAAAGAGGGGTAGGGTGGAGAGGGGAGTAAAGAGGGGTAGGGTGGAGAGGGGAGTAAAGAGGGATGGGGTGGAGAGGGGAGTGAAGAGGGGTAGGGTGGAGAGTGACGTAAAGAGGGGTAGGGTGGAGAGTGGAGTAAAGAGGGGTAGTGTGGAGAGTGGAGTAAAGAGGGATAGGATGGAGAGTGGAGTAAAGAGGGGTAGGGTGGAGAGGGGAGTGAAGAGGGGTAGGGTGGAGAGTGGAGTAAAGAGTTGTAGGATGGAGAGTGGAGTAAAGAGGGGTAGGGTGGAGAGGGGAGTGAAGAGGGGTAGGGTGGAGAGTGGAGTAAAGAGGGGTAGGGTGGAGAGGGGAGTAAAGAGGGATGGGGTGGAGAGGGGAGTAAAGAGGGGTAGGGTGGAGAGTGGAGTAAGAGGGGTAGGGTGGAGAGTGGAGTAAAGAGGGATGGGGTGGAGAGGGGAGTAAAGAGGGGTAGGGTGGAGAGTGGAGTAAAGAGGAATAGGTGGAGAGTGGAGTAAAGAGGGGTAGGGTGGAGAGTGGAGTAAAGAGTTGTAGGATGGAGAGTGGAGTAAAGAGGGGTAGGGTGGAGAGTGGAGTAAAGAGGGATGGGGTGGAGAGGGGAGTAAAGAGGGGTAAGGTGGAGAATGGAGTAAAGAGGGGTAAGGTGGAGAGTGGAGTGAAGAGGGGTAGGGTGGAGTGTGGAGTGAAGAGGGGTAGGGTGGAGAGTGGAGTAAAGAGTTGTAGGATGGAGAGTGGAGTAAAGAGGAACAGGGTGGAGAGTGAACCGATGAGAGGTTGGGTGGAGAGTGGAGTGAGGAGGGGGTAGGGTGGAGTTTGGGAGAAGCGGAGTTAAGTGAGGTGGAATGGCGTGGTGTAGAGAAACAAATTTGGGTGGAGTGAAGAGAAGCCGGGTAGGCTGGAGTGGGATGGAGTCGAGTAGAGTGGAGCAGAGTGAAGTGGAGTGGAGTGGAGCGAGGTAGATGGAGTTAGGCGAAGTTGGGTGGGGTGGGGTGGGGTGGGGCGAGGTGGGCTGGAGTTAGGCGAAGTTGGGTGGGGTGGGGATGGAGTGGGGTGGGGTGGTGCGAGATAGGGTGGAGTTAGGCGAAGTTGGGTGGGGTGGGGTGGGGATGGGGTGGGGTGGGGCGGGGCGAGGTGGGCTGGAGTGGGGTGGAGCAGAGTGAAGCAAGGTGGCTTTGCCTGGACAAGAGGAGAGAGGAGTGAGTGGAGTGGGGTGGATGGAGTGAAGCGGGGTGGAGTGGAGCATGTTGGAGCAGGCTGGAGTGGGGTGGGATGGAACGGGGTATACAATGGGGTGGAGTGAAGCGGGGTGGAGTGGGGCATGTTGGAGCAGGCTGGAGTGGGGTGGGATGGAACGGGGTATACAGTGGGGATGGAGTGGAGTGGAGTAGAGTGGGATGGGGTGGAGGGCAGTATAGTGTAGTATAGAGAAGTACAGTGTAGCGCAGTATGCTATACTGCAGTGTAGTGTAGTGTAGTGTAGTGTAGTGTAGTGTAGTGTAGTGTAGTGTAGTGTAGTGTAGTGTAGTATAGTGTAGTGTAGTGTCGTCGTGTGTAGTGTCGTCGTGTGTAGTGGTGTGTAGTGGTGTGTCGTGTCGTGTCGTGTCGTGTCGTGTCGTGTCGTGTCGTGTCGTGTCGTGTCGTGTCGTGTACTGTGGTGTACTGTGGTGTACTGTGGTGTATTGCAGTGTAGTGTAGTGTCGTGTCGTGTCGTGTAGTATGCTGTAATGCAGTGTAATGCAGTGCAGTAGTGTAGAGTAGCGTAGTTATCTTTGTGTCATGTATCTTCACGAGATGTAGCGTGTTACAGTACAGTATTCTGTCATGCATGTAGTGCAGAGTAGCATAGCGGCCTGAAATGTGGAGCAGTGCAGTGCAGTGCAGTGCAGTGCAGTGCAGTGCAGTGGAGTGGAGTGTAGTGCAGTGTAGTGCAGTCCAGTGCAGTGCAGTGCAGTGCAGTGTAGTGTAGTGTAGTGTAGTGCAGTGTAGTGTAGTGCAGTGTAGTGCAGTCCAGTGCAGTGCAGTGCAGTGCAGTGTAGTGTAGTGTAGTGTAGTGTAGTGTAGTGTAGTGTAGTGGTAGGTGTTAGTGTAGTGTTAGTGTAGTGTTGTGTAGTGTAGTGTAGTACCTCCTAGCATACTGTCAGTACTGTGAACTGTCACGTAGTGTTCTTACCGAGCTGAGTTGGGAATCTCGATCCGCAGAAACTGGTGACTCGTGTCGTGACTGTCGTTGAAGTAGCACAGGGAACACAGGTCGAAGTCGTCACATTCCACACACTTCCAACGCATGCCCATGAAGTTCGACTCGTGACACTCGTCACAAACCACGCCCGCGTGAGATATCCCTGGGAAGGAAGGGGATGCAAAAGATGTCACGTCACAAATGACATTCCTGAGGGGAATGCAAGTAACGTCACGTCACAAATGACAAATCCTGAGGGGAATGCAAGTAATGTCACGTCACAAGTGACATTCCTGAGGGGAATGCAAGTAATGTCACGTCACAAATGACATCCTGAGGGGAATGCAAGAATTAATGTCACGTCACAAATGACATTCATGAGGGGAATGTAAGAATTATTGTCACGTCACAAATGACATTCCTGAGGGGAATGTAAGAAATATTACGTTGCAAATGACATTCCTGAGGGGAATGTAAGATATGTTACCTCACAAATGACAAATCCTTAGGGGAATGCAATAAATGTTACCTAACAAATGACAAATCCTGAGGGGAATGCAAGTAATGTCACGTCGCAAATGACATTCCTGAGGGGAATGTAAGAAATGTCACCTTACAAAATTTAATGACATTTCTGAGGGGAATGTAAGAAATTTCCAGTCACAAATGACATTCCTGACGGGAATGCAAGTAATGACACGTCACAAATGACATTCCTGAGGGAATGCAATAAATGACACGTCGCAAATGACATTCCTGAGGGGAATGCAAGAAATGACACGTCACAAATGACATTCCTGAGGGGAATGCAAGAAATGACACGTCACAAATGACATTCTTGAGGGGAATGCAAGTAATGACACGTCACAAATGACATTCCTGAGGGGAATGCAAGAAATGACACGTCACAAATGACATTCCTGAGGGCAATGCAAGTAATGTCACGTCACAAATGACATTCCTGAGGGGAATGCAAGAATTAATGTTACGTTACAAATGACATTCCTGAGGGGAATGCAAGAAATGTCACGTCACAAATGACATTCCTGAGGGGAATGCAAGAATTAATGTTACCTAACAAATGACATTCCTGAGGGGAATGCAAGAAATATCACCTCACAAATGACATTCCTGAGGGGAATGTAAGAAATATCACGTCACAAATGACATTCCTGAGGGGAATGTTAGAAATGTTACGTTACAAACGACATTCCTGAGGGGAATGTAAGAAATGTTACGTTACAAATGACATTCCTGAGGGGAATGTAAGAAATGTTACGTTACAAATGACATTCCTGAGGGGAATGTAAGATATGTTACCTCACAAATGACATTCATGAGAGGAATGTAAGAAATGTCACGTCACAAATGACATTCATGAGAGGAATGTAAGAAATGTCACGTCACAAATGACATTCATGAGAGGAATGTAAGAAATGTTACGTCACAAATGACATTCATGAGAGGAATGTAAGAAATGTTACCTCACAAATGACATTCATGAGAGGAATGTAAGAAATGTCACCTCACAAATGACATTCATGAGAGGAATGTAAGAAATGTCACGTCACAAATGACATTCCTGAGGGGAATGTAAGAAATGTTACGTTACAAATGACATTCCTGAGGGGAATGTAAGATATGTTACCTCACAAATGACATTCATGAGATGAATGTAAGAAATGTCAACTCACAAATGACATTCCTGAGGGGAATGCAAGAAATGTCACCTCACAAATGACATTCCTGAGGGGAAGGTAAGAAATGTCACGTCACAAATGATATTCCAGAGGGGAATGCAAGAATATATGTCACCTCACAAATGACATTCCTGAGGGGAATGTAAGAAATATCACCTCACAAATGACATTCCTGATGCGAATGTAAGAAATATCACCTCACAAATGACATTCCTGAGGGGAAGGTAAGAAATGTCACGTCAAAAATGACATTCCTGAGGGGAATGCAAGTAATGTCACCTCCCAAATGACATTCCTGAGGAGAATGCAAGTAATGACAATTCACAAATGACATTCCTGAGGGGAATGCAAGTAATGACACGTCACAAATGACATTCCTGAGGGGAATGTAAGAATTAATGTCACCTCACAAATGACATTCCTGAGGGGAATGTAAGAAATGTCACCTCACAAATGACATTCCTGAGGGGAATGTAAGAATTAATGTCACCTCACAAATGACATTCCTGAGGGGAATGCAAGAATTAATGTCACCTCACAAATGACATTCCTGAGGGGAATGTAAGAAATGTCACCTAACAAATGACATTACTGAGGGGAATGTAAGAATTAATGTCACTTCACAAATGACATTCCTGAGGGGAATGCAAGAATTAATGTCACCTCACAAATGACATTCCTGAGGGGAATGTAAGAAATGTCACCTCACAAATGACATTCCTGAGGGGAATGTAAGAAATGTCACCTCACAAATGACATTCCTGAGGGGATTGTAAGAAATGTCACCTCACAAATGACATTCCTGAGGGGAATGTAAGAAATGTTACCTAACAAATGACATTCCTGAGGGGAATGTAAGAAATATCACTTCACAAATGACATTCCTGAGGGGAATGTAAGAATTAATGTCACGTCACAAATGATATTCCTGAGGGGAATGTAAGAAATGTCACCTCACAAATGACATTCCTGAGGGGAATGTAAGAAATGTCACCTCCACAAATGACATTCATGAGGGGAATGTAAGAAATATCACCTCACAAATGACATTCCTGAGGGGAATGTAAGAAATATCACCTCACAAATGACATTCCTGAGGGGAATGCAAGAAATGTCACGTCACGCAACTACTTACCCATGCCGGATATACAGAGAAATGACGCACCGCGATAGATAATTATCCGAATGAATATCACAAGGGTGAGAATGTGCAGATTACAGGTAAGGTCACGTTGCAAATGATACATCCGTGAATGTAGGCGGTGCTCAGCTTTCTTTGTGAATTATATAACAGCTCATGTGATGGAATTTAGTCACACTTTTCCCCTTTCAATACATTGCTTATATTGTCATATACATTCAATCTTTTGACCACACGAAAAGGATCCAAGTGCACAAAAATAAACTGTAAATGAATATTTTGCTCCTAACGGCCACGTGTTTTCTGTTTGTTTGTTTGTTTGTTTTTGTTGTTTTTTCATGAACCAGATCTGAAACAGTTGGAAAGTATGGTTGTTCGCGCCAAGAGGAATAGTACACTGTGTGTGTAGGAAAGAGAGAGAGGGAGAGAGAGAGAGAGAGGAGAGAGAGAGAGAGAGAGAGAGAGAGAGAGAGAGAGAGAGAGAGAGAGAGAGAGAGAGAGAGAGAGAGAGAGCGAGAGAGAGAGAGAGAGAGAGAGAGAGAGAGAGAGAGAGAGAGAGAGAGAGAGAGAGAGAGAGAGAGAGAGAGAGAGAGAGCCCAGTCCCATGTTTATGTTCCATGTCTTCAGTCTGATATAGCTGCCACGAGCAACAAATCCAGTGTGCCTCTAAGTTCGCGAATTTTCCTTGTTGTTGTTGTTTTGTATTTGCATACTCTGATGAAATCCTGTGCTTTTGTTTAGTATGATTTACACATGGACAGTGAAGCCTTTCGTGGCGATGTCTTCACACGCTGATGTACCATGTCATTTTCAAAGAAAAGAACCTTCCTTGCAGGTTGTGAAAAAAAGGAAATGAAATTCGTGCATCAACATGTCATTTTCTAAGCAATGGCAAGACCCCACAATTTAATCATAATTTCATACAGTAATACACACAAAAAAACTGTGTGTACACTTAAGAGTAACGTTTGATAATCTCGTACGCTTTGACACTTAAACTTTACACATTTGTAAATAAGGCCAACCAAATGGTATGCCGATGAACAAAAATTCTCTTGCTTGATCGAGATTAGCCTTGAGGACTTCATAAAGCACTAGTAAGACCATATCTTGAATACTGAAACTTTTTTTTTCCGGTATTTAAATTACTACAACATCTGGACCATGATTAGAATGTCGATTAAAAGGGTTAAAGTGATTAATGAATTTTTATGATTAGAATGTCGATTAGAAGGATTAAAGTGATTAAAAAAACTTACATTCACTTAAAGGATGAAGAGTAAAAAGGGGTAATTTAAAATAGGTTTATAAACTCTTTTATGGATTTGACCCAATAGACCCTAACAAAATATTCACTGACGCTACCCAGGTCAGAACCTGAAATATTAACACAAAAATCCTACTGGGACACACACATACTAACAGAACAAATATTCAAACAGTAACAGAGGTGAACAAATACTGAATTCACTTTACTAGAGTATGAAATGCACAAAAGCTAACTTTTTTTTAAAGACACAAACTTATAACTTATATTAGATCTAGTGATCATCAGTCCTTCGAATGAGACTATAAACCGAGGTTCCGTGTGTGAACGCATGCATAACATCTTGCACACACGTAAAATCCCATCACCAACTTTCGGAAGAGTAGGCCAGTTTGGCCGTTGGTATGGATGACACGTTACACATAGCATGCACCCTGCGTGAGAAAATGGAAAGAATGAAGGAAGTAAGGAAAATGAGTGATCGATATTGAACGATACTGAATGGATGACACGGGAAACGACTGAATGAAGCGCCAGCTGGCAGCTCTTCAGTCGGCACTACCCAGGTAGGCAGCCCGTTGTGTAAACGAGTGTTGATTGTAAAGCGCTTAGAGCTTGGCCTCTAGCCGAGAATAGGCGCTATATAAGAATTCATTATTATTATTATTATTATTATTATTATTATTATTATTATTATTAATTATTACTATTATTATTATTATTATTATTATCATCATCAAAAGAACAAAAATGCTTCGAAGTTTGCAGTGCACTCACAACAACAATCAAACTACTTATAGATAAGTGCTGGTGACCTACTCGTTTTTGAGTGAACCAGTATTTTAGGAAGAAGATGAGACGTTTAAAAGTCAGAGCGCCTACAGCTAATTGAATGCCAATCACTATAGACCACTACAACTATGATTTACTACCACTGCCACGGTTGCTGCTGCATCT
>CM031611.1:78664635-78667135 GCA_018398815.1 Conus ventricosus
TGGACGACAGAACCCGTTCCTCTCCTTCCGCAGCCTTAAACATCCCTGAACTGAATCATGTAGGCTACACAGTCGTTGTTTTCTGGATAGAGAGGTTGTTTTTTTTTTGTTTGTTTTTTTAAGTTGTGAACATGCGACCTCACGAGTGATTCGAACGCACGACCGCCAGCTTCACAGCCAAACACTCTATTCATTCAACTACGGGACCCTGTGTGTTGTTCGTCCGTCGAATCGACCAGGACCACTTCTGTCATCTAGGAGTTGAGGGAAGATGAAAGGGGAGGGGGGTGGGGGGCGGTTGGAGGTGGGAGGGGGAGTGAGTTGAATTGTGGATACGCAGGTGGCAGGGCAAGCCGATGCGTGCACGGAATGTGCGGTGACAGCTTGGACAGGGAATGTGGGAGACCTGCCCTGCCCTGTAACGTCTGGACGAAGAAAGCCCTGCTGGGGACGTCTGCTTTCAAGGTCCACTGATTCCGGATGGAAGGTATCACGATTAAACGATGATTGTGGTCAGTAGGGGGACTCTGTGGTCAGTAGGGGGACTCATTTTGGTGGTTTCCTGTCCTGTGTTGGATCGGTATGGGCACCTCTGGAACACCCCCACCAGCAGTGCGGTGTCTTCTCTGGCGAGTTGCCTCATGATGATTTTACGTTGATTCTCCCTGTGGATTGTCGTGCCGGGGCTGCCACGGGGCAAGCTGGGGTGTGGCTGTGGATGGGAGTCGGAATGAGCAGCGTGGGGGGGGGGGGGGGGGGGGGGATACCAACGGAGATGACACAGAAGATGAGACACATGAAAAAAAAATGGAGGGGACGGAGGCAGGGGGTGGAAGGGGGAGGGGGAGGAGGAATAAAGAAGGGAAGAAGAAGAAGAAGAAGAAGAAGAAGAAGAAGAAGAAAGAAGAAGAAGAAGAAGAAGCTGCCCAGTCTGGAACACCGCCAAAACAGAGGTGAGATGATTTATGTGTTTAATACCTAGGCCTGCGGGGTATTTACAACACAGACAGACCACAGCTACATGGTAGAGACACCAGACGGAACCTCTCACACTGGACAACACACACACACACACACACACACCACACACACACACACACACACACACAACACACACACACACACAGAGGCTCAAAACCGGTGAGTGGTTTCTTTGGGCGTGTTTAAGAGTAGATTTTTAAACTTGATGCCTATTGGAAAGAAAGGCCTGCTAGGTAAACATGACCCGTCTGCTATCACTAGACTGCTTTGTCAAGCCATACATGCACACAGTCTAGTGACAAGACGAGTGGTGAGCGGGACTTAAGAAAGGCCTCATTCGCCCAGCCTACCATGCATCAAGCAAGCATGAAGTGTTCATTAAACTGATCAATTCATTCCGCCAGAAGAATCTTCTTAATTTCTGATTTCGTCCTCGGCCGGAATCGACCAAACTGGTAGCCGGACACTGATGGCCGAAACAGAAAGAAGAATCCAGGCGTTTGAGACCAGGTGCCTGAGGAAACTACTCCGCATCTCCTACAAAGAACATAAGACCAATGATCATGTGCGGAACCTGGTCACCAACCTAGTTGGGCCCCACGAACCACTTCTGGCAATCGTCAAACGACGGAAGATGGCATGGTTTGGCCACGTCATTCGTCACAACACCCTCTCCAGAACCACCCTTCAAGGTACCGTTGAAGGAGGACGCAGACGAGGACGGCAGAGAAAGAGTAACTGTTGGTCCGATAATATACAAGACTGGACCAAACTGACCATGCAGATCTCCTCACGACAGCTACAAACAGAAGAGCCTGGAGAGAAACGGCGGCTGCCTCATCACGTCCCTCCAACGACCCCAGCGGTCAGGGGAATGACTGGCTGAATGATGTACGGGCTGAGTAATGTCGTATGCAGACATTGAGACTACCCAGCGGATCTCTTCTTTCTTTGAGTGTCCACTTTCATCGAGTTGAAGATTCTAACGGTTTTGTATGCATGACCGTTTTTTTTATCCGCCATTAAGGCAGCCATACTCCAACTTCGGGGAAGGTGCATGCTATGTGTAACGTGTCATCCATACCAACCGCCAAACTGGCCTTCTCTTCCGAAAGTTGGTGATGGGATTTTTACGTGTGTGCAAGATGTTGTGCGTGCGTTCACACACGGAACCTCGGTTTATAGTCTCATTCGAAGGACTGTATGGGGAATAGAGTCAGAACCAATGTTAACTGCGAGGGAAAATCCCCCTGTACCGAAATTCGAACCCGTAACCTCAGGATCACGAGTCCGGCGCTCTATCAACCGAGCTATTCCGGCCCCAATCTAATTATGTGTGTGATTGTGCGCACGCATGTGTGTGTGCGTGCGTGCGTGCGTGCGTGCGTCCGTGCGTGCGTGCGTGTGTGCGTGTGTGTGTGTGTGTGTGTGTGTGTGTTGTGTGTGTGTGTGTGTGTGTGTGTGTGTGTGACAGACTGAACGAGCGTCCACTTCAGAAATCAAGATCTCCTTCCATCCT
>CM031611.1:78672135-78709635 GCA_018398815.1 Conus ventricosus
CAAAAATTTTTTCTGTCGTGAATGGCTCCAGCCAGTGTGTGTGGGTGTGTGTGTGTGTGGGGTGTGTGTGTGTGTGTTTAATCGGTAGATTCCCCGGTTGTTGCAAACTACACTTTTAGTTGTGTGGTGTGTGTGTGTGTTGTGTTGTGTGTGTGTGTGGAGGAAAATGGGGGTGCTGTGTGTGCACATTGAGTTTGGGGGTGTGTGTGGCGTGTGCCGGGACCCCTGTGCAAAAGTCTTTTAAGTATAAATGTGACTAGAATGACTTTAGAAAAAGAAAATGTTTTACCCAGCTAAACTTTCATGTTTGTTTTTTCAATGTATTCCACACGCTACAAGTTTCTTTTGCTAGCTAGTGTTCAAGTTTTCCCGAGAAAGGCCCCAAGCCTAAATTTGAGAAAAACCCTGTTATTTTTTTTTAGTTGATTGCTTCCCAACATTTAAAATTAAAATGCATTTAAATTGGTGCTTGTTTTCCCTTAAGTCTATTGTTTGTCTCAAAAAAAAAAGTTTTTAACCAAAATAAGGCTAGGATCTGAACATCTCACCATCCCTTAAAAAGTGTTGTCTCATTACGGGTGCCAGAAACTGCTCCTGCGACAAAGGGAAAAAGAAAAGGTTTCGGCCGTGTCAGCTTTGCCTGAGTGGTTGGCCATCGTGCCTCAGGGTGGCAACACAGGCTGGTGGGGGGGCAGCGTACCGTGTTTGAGAGTCTCATTTCCACACAGCCATGAACAACATTTGTCGGGGTGGATGTCGGTGAGCCGGGTGTCAGTTTTTTTTTTTTTTTGCAGCCCTGTCTAGCCAAGCGAACCCTTTTTTCTGGGGTTTCTGAAAAACTCCATTCAAAAGTTAAATATTTTCACCCGAGTTTTTTTTTGTGTGTGTGTGGTGTGTGTGGGTGTTGTGTGTGTTTTTCATGCATTTTTGTGTGTGCTGTGTGTGCGCGTGCATGTGCTGTGTGTGTGTGTGCGTGAGGTGTGCGTGCTGTGTGCTGCTGCATGTGTTTTCTCTGTATATTTAAATTTTTTAGTTGTTTTTCTAGGCGCTGCGTTGTTGGGGTGTTTGTGTGTGTGTGTTGCATGATGTGTGATGTGTGTGTGGCACAGAAGACAAGTATAGACCTATTACAAAGTGTTGTCAATTATTGATGGCTTTCCTATGACCATTCTTGAGAAGATAAAACTGGATGTGGTTGGTTAAGAGAGAGAGGAGAAGAGAGAAGAGAGAGAGAGAAAAAGATCAAAACAGCAGTGGAACGTTGAAAATGGTGGGGATCTGATTCACTTTTTTTTTTTTTTTTGTCTGATTCACTTATAATCAATTGTTTTTCTGGTGGTTTGGAAAAAAAAACGGTATTTGTGGACTGACCTTTTAATCTGTCTATTTGAGGCTTTATGAACCATGTTCACTACTTGTAAATAACACCTTCAGGACACTAACACACAAAAATATTGTATTATTCTGCCAGAAGAGAAAACAGGATGCATTTCAACCTCTTTGGTCTTCTTCAGGCAACATCCATCTTGCGCCCAATTTGAGAAGATAAGTGATTGCTCGTTCTTGTTTTATGTCTATTTGTTACTTGCGATGATAGTGATTGCTGTTTTTGTTCTTGCCTGAATGTGTTTATTGCTGAGATGTGATCTGCTGTTCTTTGTTTTCATTGTACTGAATGTTGTTTATCTTGCCTGATGATAAGTGATCGCTCGTTCTTTCGTTTTCATTGTCCTGAATGTTGTTTATCTTGCCTGAAGAAGACCACAGAGGTTGAAATGCGTCATGTTTTGTCTGGCAGTTTGTCACTTTCGTCTGGGGGAATGATATAATATTTTTTTTGTTAAAAGCTTATCATCTCTGTATATGTGTGCTATTACCCTGTTGTGTCGTGTCTGTAGAACCTTGGAAGATTCTCTTTGCACACATGCCCCCTTTCATAATGATAGTTTCTACCAGTAGTCAGGTCAGTGGCTCTGTGACCTTGGTGGCCAGTAATCTCCGTGGTTTCGTTCAGTAGAGATAAAATTGTGGCTGTGACTGGCCTAGATCAGCACAGATTGGAAGAGGAAGGTTCAGGATGTGATGCGTCAGCATGTCCAGCTCGGCTGAGGCTGGATTCAGTGACCTTGCTACTGTTTATTTTGGTTCTTTATCACCTATCACTGATTTCAGAAATATCTATGTACTGTTTGTATTCGTATTCATACTCTGCTGTCTTTCTCTGCCTCCCCCTCCTCTCTTCTTCAGTTCATGCACACACACACTTGCAAGCTCAGCACACATGCACACATGCATGCACATATGCATGCATACATGCATGCACCCTCCCACCCCATACACACATGCACACAGAGATGCATACATACACACACAGGCGTACACATACACACACAGGTGCACACATACACACACAGGTGCACACATACACACACGCACACATGCACACGCACACACATATGTACAGTATGCACACACACATGCACACACACACACACACACACACACACACACACACACACACACACACACACACACACACACACACACACACACACACACAGCCTAGTTTTATTTGCTTCAAGGATGTTGGTTGGTAGGTATCTGTATATTTTTGTAGATAGTTAGCTGTCCTCTTTAGTCAAGAGTTCTTTTCAGGTTGGAACTTTTAATTCTTTCCTGTGTATGTGGACAGCCATGAAAAGGCGTGGGGTGGTGGTACTGGTTGGCTGATCAGGAATTACACCTGAAACAGGATCTTTGTGTGCAAGAACATGCTACGCTTCAGTTCACGTTGTTAATAGCTGGCACAATCACAGACATGGATGCATGCATGCACACATGCACACACACACATCAATCACACACACACACACACACACACACACACACACACACACACACACACAGACACATTCTCACACACGAACACAGACGCACGCACGCACGCACGCACGCACGCACGCACGCACGCACGCACGCACGCACGCACGCACACACACACACACACACACACACACACACACACACACACACCATACACACACACACACACACACACACACACACACCATACACACACACATAAACACACACACATTATTCTCACCCATGCACATATTACACTCATGCTTGCACATGCACATACACTCACACAAACACAAAAACATGCACACACACACACTCTCTCTCTCTCTCTCTCTCTCTCTCTCTCTCACACACACACACACACACACACACACACACACACACACACACACACACATACACACACACATGCATACACACACACACACACATATGTCTGCACACACACGTGTGTATGTGTGTGTGAAGTTTTGCATGGTTTAGTTTTAGTTTCATCAAGGAACTATTCATTCTAAGCAGATTATTTCATATGTATACACACCTTAATTAAGCGTGTGTGGGAGTTGGGAAAAGAGAGAGTTTGCAAATGATGTTGGTGTGGGTGAGCAGATAGGGTGGATAACGGAGAGGGCTGGGGGGTGGGGGAGAGGAAGAGACATGGGAGAAGGTGGAGGAGGGAGAGGGGTGTAGCTTGAAGAACTTGTAAATTATGCTCTCAGGTACTTAAACATCTATGGATAATTTCTTTGTGTTGAGTGACATATTTGCATGGAGAGACTTTGCTGTGTCTTGAATAGAACATTTAGTTATCTTGTTTCCTTTGAGGTACTGTGTTGTGATTAGAACATGTAGCTAGCTTGTTTTCAACTTGTTATGTCATGACTGGAACATGGCTCCATTTTTTTTTTCTTTTCTTAAAAATCCTTTTTCTTTTTTCTTGTTGCTATTATGGTATTGTCATGAATATAACATTTTGGTGGCTTGTTTGTTTTCAGGTAGCAGTATTTTGTAATTGAACAAAATGTGAATGCTTGATTGTTTGTGGGAAAATGGTCTGTCATATGTCTTATAGATGGCTTTCTTCTTCTTCTTCTTCCTTTGAGTGTCCACAATCAACAATTTGATTTTTTTGACACTTTCAGGGTGGGGCTCGCCCGGCGAAGAGGAGGGAAAAAAAAAAAAAAAAAAAAAATTTCAGAGCAGCAGTTGCACCCTTGGCTGGAAAGTGTCAAGAGTGGGGGCTGTCACAGACTCTGCTGACAACTCATTCCAATCTCTAATTGTTCTAGGAAAGTATGAGTTCTGCCGATACTGTGTGCGGCACTGGATGACAGAGTACTGTTTGTCATGTACTCTTCTTTGGCGGACCGGAGCTGGATGTAATTTGCTGTGGCTGACTGCAACCATGTTATTTTGGATCTTATACAGCATCGTCAGGCATGCCATCTGCCGGCGTCGCTGAAGGGAGGGCCATCCCAGTCAAGAAATCATGCTATTTACACTTGAGGTGTTGTGGTAGCGGTTCAATACGAAGTGAGCCGCCCTTCTCTGTATTGCTTCTATTCTGTCCACATTCCTCTGTGTATGGGGGTCCCACACAGAGCTGGCATATTCCAAAAGGGGCCTGACAAATGTCAGGTAAGCCCTCTCTCTCAGCTCTGTGGGGGGCAGCTTTCAAGTTCCTACGAAGGAATCCCAGCATCCTGCTTGCTCTCAAAGTGATGGCATCAATGTGAGTATCCCAGCTGATGTTCTTCTCTATGGTGACACCGAGATACTTGACTGATGACACAGTGTTGAGTGTGTGTCCATGCAGCTTGTACTGGTAGTGAAGGGGTCGCCGACTTCTGGTCACAGGAAGAGCAGTACACTTCCCTGGATGAAAAACCATGTCCAGCTCTTCTCCCATTCTCCGAGGCGATGGAGGTCCTCTTGTAGCTGGTCTTGGTCTCGCTGGGATGTGACTACTCTATAAGCTGCAGTGTCGTCAGCGAACAGCCTTGTTTCTGGGCACTTTTGTGCGTCTGAAATAGATCATATACTAATAGGAGACTAGGTTTTTTTCCATTTTATCTTATTGAATTTTCTTCTTATTTATTTATTTTATTTTATTATCTATTCATTTTATTATTTATTTGTTTATCTTTTTTTTTTGCTTTCATCATCTGTGCCACATTAGTGGCATTACCCTCAAGCCACTCACTCTGGTTCCCTGCCCAGCTCGTCCTGCCCACCCTGGCACCGGCAGTCCACATGGAAAGGTCAGTTTCAAGTCTTGAGGCAACCCACCAGAGGAGACACTGCACAACCGCCAAGTCCCTTTGGTGGTGTCGGGTTCTGATCCAGCATGTGCAGGACACCACCTACTAAGCTCTCTGCTGACGATGATTATTGCTTAGTGGCGGAGCCGGCGTCAGGGAGCATCCCCCTCTGGATGGCGCCACCACATCCTTCCAGTGACAGCCACCATGAACCAGCGACCTTGACACATACCAAGGACATGGAGGGGAAAGTTTAGCTGAGGTCACCATGAGAGCAGGGCTTGAAGAGTCACAGAATTTGAGACATTTTTGTGTGTGTGGGTGTTTGTTCCCAGGGACTTTGGTGTGTGAAGCGGGGTGCATTCTGGCCACGCTGGATGATTACGTCAGTGAGCGGGGACTGATCATGCCGCTGGACCTGGGGGCGAAGGGCAGCTGCCATATTGGGGGTAACCTGGCGACCAATGCAGGCGGAGTCAGGCTGCTGAGATACGGCTCCCTTCATGGCAGTGTGCTGGGACTAGAAGCCGTGAGTTGGGGTGTGGGTGACGGGTGTTTGTGCGTGCATGTGCGTTTACCTGTAAAGTTTTCAGCATGGGTGTGTGTATGCATGTATCTCTGCTTGCATGAATATTTGGGCGAGACGTGGAGATATACAGCCGGTCTGAAAGGAAGAATACAGGCCAGGGATTTGATGTGTGGATTTGGGGGCTAGAATAGCTCAGTGGTAGAGTGTTGGACTTGTAATCTTGGTGATCCTGGGGTTGCGGGTTTGAATCTCCGCCGGGCCGTTTCGGTACAGGGGGATTTATCCCTCGGAGTTAACATTGGTTTTGACTTCATTTCCCATACAGTCCTTCGAATGAGACTGTAAACTGAGGTTCCGTGTGTGAATACTCGCATAACATCTCGCACACACGTAAAATCCCATGATCAACTTTCGGAAGAGTAGGCCAGTCTGGCTGTTGGTATGGATAACACGTTACACATAGCATGCATCCTGCGTGAGAAATTGGAAGAAGTGAGGAAGTTGAGTGAACGATATTGAATGATATTGACTGGATGACACGGGGGAAAAATCTGAATTAAGTGCCAGCTGGCAGCTCTTCAGTCGGCACTACCCTGGTAGGCAGCCTGTTGTGTAAATGAGAGTGGGGACTGTAAAGCGCTTAGAGCTTGGTCTCCAGCCGAGGATAGTGCTATATAAGTATTCATAATAATAATGATATAGTCTTGATTCTGTGAACCTTAACCCGTTCACTGACTTAAAATGTTACAAAGGCTTTCCCCGTGCCAGGGAAATCTAATGATTTGGGGGTAATAATTAACAAAAAATTCTTGCTCAGAAACTACAAAAGATATAAAAATGAAATATAATATATGATTTTTTAAGGAAATTGAATGAAGATTTTGAATCTGGGCTTCTTTTGTTTTAATTTTGATAATAAAAAAATATTTAGGCATTTAGATTTGGATAGATTTTTTTGCACAATCAAAAAGATATGTATTTACCACTACAGCTTCACATCCAAAAAAGAACACAAAGCAAAAAGGTTGAAAATAAAATTTGTATTGTCACACTACACCTGTAAATGAAAGTAAAACAGTTTAGAAGTCTATCAAAACGCTCACCCTCTATGCAGACAGTTCAGTCCACGACCACGACCCCCTCCCCCCCACGCCCCCTTGCTGGACTTCAACCCTCTTTCACCCCTCCTCTTCCCCTACCTTTCCTTCTGCCCCGTGTCATGGTGCAAGCAGGCCGTGCTCCCCTCTCGCGCTGACTATCACATCACTGGCCGCTGGCACGCAGTGCAGAGTACACACTAGGCTAGCTCGTTCGACGCTGGCAAGCCGTCAGCTGAACACACACTGAGGTCACACAGCCCGACTCAATAACTGATGAATATGGTCGGCAATTCCACCACTATCATCATCTCACCTTCATGCTCGAGTAAGTCGTTGAATAAAAGATTATTGTCTTTGTCAAAAATGATTAGCCGGAGCCTGCTCAGCTGTGTAAATACGCTGATTTGGTTGCTACGCTTGTCGAAGGTTGCGCCACCATCTTTGCAAGCGAGACGAAGTGCTGGCTGGTCATCCAGTCAGTGATGAGAATAAATGGGCTTTCCCGTCACGTGTGGTCATTTGCATATCGTTTTAATATTACAGACATATAAGGCTTACTACGCACACTCTATTTAAGCCCGTTAATAGAATTAGTAACGAATGAAAATTCAAGAAAAATGCATGACGTCAGTGGACGGCCCATAGGCACTGGGAAAGCATTTTTACTTTGGCGTCAGCTGACGGCTTAAAGGCACTCTTCGGGTTAATGCCTGCAGTCTTGGTGACCCTAGTTTTGTTTCCTCTTCACGTTAATGCCTGTGGTGACTTCATGGTACATTCATCAGTAGATAAACAAGTTCATGGAGGCTGTCCATGGCTCCTGGGTGGTGGCCTCAGACTTTCTCTGGACATTACATTCATCAGTAGAGAAACAAGTTCATGGAGGCTGTCCATGATGCAGTGCTGTTGTAATGGGTGGCGGCCTCAGACTTTCTCTGGACATTGTAAAGGGTATTTTCACCCCTAACTCAGTTTTGTTTTTTCTTTTGAATTTCAGGTTGATCGTTAACTAAAAGACACATTTTCAAGGGCTTAGTCAGTTCTCTCTTTCTCTCTGTCTCTGTCACTCTCTTTGTCTCTTTGTCTCTCTGTCTGTCTGTCTGTCTCTCTCTTTCTCTCTCTCCCCCCCCCTCTTCTCTCTCTGTCTCTCCCTCTCTCCTTCTATCACTCTCTCTCATCATATGAGTCATCACTGTTGTTGTCATTCATCAATTCTGTGTGGTGTAATAGTGTTCATGTGCTAGTATCCTTAGTCCCTGAAGGGACAAGGGCCAGATGCAATTAAAAAAACAACATCTTCTTGCTGGTCTGTTACCTTTGGGGCTGAACATGAAGGCAATCGATCTCTCTCTGTCTGTCCTCTCTCTTTATTTTGTTTTATTCTGACCCGCTCCATTGTTATGCGCTAGAGGCCTAAACAATTAAAACATTGCCATTGTCATTGTCTATCCATTTGTCTGTGTCTGTCTGTCTCTGTCTGTCTGTCTGTCTGTGCGTCTGTCTCTGTCTCTCTGTTTTCTCTCTCTCTCTCAACAACAAACTGCATGCACAACACTCTCACAAGAAGACCATAGAATACATGTACAAAACAACTTTATATCTTTTCTATGCATGTTTTAAGGTAATAGCAAATAAAACATGACAGCATAAATCTGCTTTTTTAGTTTTGAAGCTTGGTGTTGGCATTGAGAGAGAAGGGAAAGCATTGGCTCGGTCTGTGGGAGCTTGCTGGCAATGCCAGAGCAGAGAAACTGAAACCAGTGGAAAGGCTGAGGGTGAACAAGCTGATTCGGATGTGGCTCTGTATAGTATGGCAATGATGAGTGATGTAGGAGTAGTATTACTGAAGGGACGCTGTGTATGAGAGGCGCACACACACACACGCCCACTTGCACGCTTGCATGCACGCAATCATGCATTCATGCACGCACGTTTGCAGGCACACACATACACACATGCACATGCACACATACACACACACACATGCACACACACATGCACACACAGAGAGACACAGACAGACAGACAGGCACACACACACACACACACACACACACACACACACACACACACACACACACACACACACACACACACACAAAGTATACTTATTTACTGAAAAAGGAATATGATTAAACAATGGGCATTACAAAAAAATCTCTTCAGAACATAATCATATGAAATAACGGACTAACTAACTGATCAACTTTCACACTGTTTTTGTGAGAAATGAAACGTCTTAGAATTACAGGGGTAAATACATTCAGGTCTTTCCGTAAGTCTGCGTACAGGGTCACTGTCATATTATAAATGCCAATGATAAAAACATATTAAATCACTTCCTTAGAAGAGAAAACAGTTTGCCTTCATCTTTATTTGATTGCTTCAGTAGCATTTCTATCATGTAATTTTCTTTTTTAACATTTTTTAATTGTCCGATTATTTATTTTACGATTTTTTTTAATTTTTTTTTTTGACATAGCAGATCAAGAATGGCCTATTAAAGTTCCGTTTGGGGGAAGTGAGTAATCTGTCGGGGAAGCATAAAAGAAAAGAAGAAAAGCTTTTTCAGTGAAATCAAATTGAACGTTATGCTTATGCGAACAGGGAAGCCCTGTAGTTCCCTTAACGGACACCTGACAGCCTGCCATGCTGCCTGTCTGACAGGTGCTGCCCTCTGGTGAAGTGCTGGACTGCATGTCGATGCTGCGCAAAGACAACACCGGCTACGACCTCAAGCAGCTGCTCATTGGCTCCGAGGGGACCCTGGGAATTATCACCAAGGCGGCCATGTTGTGTCCCCAGCGGCCTGGCGCCGTCAGTGTGGCTCTGCTTGGTCAGTGGGATGCTCTATTTTTTTTTTTTTTTAATCGATTTTCTGTTGTTGTTTTTTTCTTTTTCTTTTGGTGCTGTCCCATCGTCTGTGCCACTCCAGTGACATTGCACCCACGCTGATCGTTCTTATTCCCTGCCCATAGCCACAGCCTGGCCAAACCCGCGACAGCCCCAGCACCGGCAGTCCACAGGGAGCGGTCAGTGTCAAGTCATCCAGAGGCAACCCAGCGGAGGAGACGCTGCACTGCTGCCGAGTCAGTTCGGTGGTGTTCAGTGGCGCCTGCTGTGATCCAACACACACAGGACGCCACCCACTAAGCCCCCTACTGACAAAAAGAATGGCTTAGTCGTGAAGCCAGTGCGAATGAGCTCGCCCTCCGGAGCTGCTGTTATTTGTGTGTCATTTTTCTCTTTTAAAAAGAAAACAACGACAAAGATACGGTCCAAGTGTAAATTCTGTTCAGGTACACAGAATGAGTAAATTGATGATGAGTGATAGCCTCAAGTAGAGTTATGCATGCAGTCTCACATACATGTTTTCTTGAACGTAAAAACGAAAACTGGTACAAAATATTCTTTCTGTGCTTGTATACAAAGACCAAATGATGTGATATTTGAGAGCTCAGATAGAATTATGCATGCAGCTTCACATATGAGACACTTGTTCCGACACACACTCATGCTGTAATGCATTCACACACACAGACACGTACACACACTTACGTGCACATGCACGCTCACACACACGCACGCACACACGCACACATGCACACACACACACAATTTCAGTTTCATCAAGGAGGCATCACTGCATGCGGACTAGTCCATATAGGCTACACCACATCCGCTAAGTTTTAAAGCCACACTGTACTTGATTTTAAGCTGATGGATAAATGAATTGATAACTTAGATGAGAGAATTGAAGAAGAGAGTCTCGTGGCTACGACTTAGCAGATGTCTGACCTATGCATTAGCCCAACGTGCTGGTCAGACCTCGAGTGCCTACCTAACATTGGTTGTGCCTTAAAAAAAAATTATTATTGTATGTGTTTGTAGTGAATGTACGCATGTGTGCATGGATGTTTGGGCATGGGCCCATGTGTGTGCGCAAGTGCATGTGTGTGTGTGCATGATATGTGCGCACACACGCGCACGCACGCACGCACGCACGCACGCACGCACGCACGCACGCACGCACGCACGCACGCACACACACACACACACACACACACACACACACACACATACATACACACACACACACATACATACACACACACACACACACACACACACACACACACACACACACATACACACACACACACACATACACACACACACACACACACACACACACACACACACACACACACAGAGAAGGCGATTTCCAGCGCATATGTAATCGGACACCACTGAACACCACCCCAAATGACATAGTGGCAGGGCAGTGTCTCCTCTGGAGAGTCACCCAATGACTGATTTACTGTTCATTGCGCCCTGTCGACTGTCGGTGGTCCGACTGCATCAGGAACAAAAAAAAAAAAAAGTGGTTATGAAAGAGGGGGCCAGAATGACCAGCATGGTGGAAATGCTGCTGAACAAGATGGGAAGGTGAAGCTGTAAGACATAAAAGAAAAAGAACATGGGCGATTGTACAGTGCTAGTCTTAGGACAGAGCCGAGTTTATTGTAGCTGAGATTAACAAGTTAACATATGCTAGCAGATGGTGTAGTGTTCCTCCTGTTCCATTTGTGTGTCAAATCTCTACCAAACCTCTGGAGGGCCTGAAGCATTGTCACACACACACACACACACACACACACACACACACACACACACATCACACACACACACACACAAAACACACCACACACACACACACACACACACAAATACTCACTCACTCACCCACCCACCCACTTATTCACTTCTCACACACACACACACACACACACACACGCTCATGCACGCACGCACACACATGCACGCATACATGCATGCGCGCGCACGCGCACACACACACACACACACACACACACACACACACACAGCAAGAATTGTAAACAAAACTAAACTAATCAACTTACAGTAAAAATGCTTTGACGAATTGACCCAAGCCAAAATCAATCTGGATGAAATGACTGTAGGCAAAATGAGGTAGCCCCATTAGGAAAGGAGGTAGACTCTGCAAAGGATTACTGAGTGCCTTCTGAAATGCTGCAAAAAAAAAACACCCAGAAAGCAGCAACATTGTTTTGGCAACAGTATCTGGACGACCTGATAAAAATCAAATATAATTAAATGAAACATGTGCATAGATGTGTACACAGAGAGAGCAAAAAGTTATGTGAAACAGACATTTTTTTAAGTGGAAAAAAAAATGTGGAGTTCCATTTTCCTTATTGAAGGAGTGTTCCATGTGGTAACCTGACAGGGTGCACCAGCTTTGAAGGAGTGCTGGACATCTTCAAGGAGACGAAGCGACACCTGGGCGAAATCCTGTCGGCATTTGAGTTCATGGACGCGGGCTCCATGGAAGTGGCGGTGGGAAATCTTCGTCTCACCAACCCCATCTCCGACACCCCTTTCTACGTGCTGATAGAAACAGGGGGCTCCAACAAGGAGCATGACGAGGAGAAGTTGTCTACCCTGCTGGAAGGCTTGATGGAGTCGGGGAAGGCGGTGGACGGCACCCTGGCTACGGAAACGTCCAAGATTCTGGTATTTGCCTCACACCTGGGTTTCCTTCTTCCCCTTGGCCATCGCCACACGGGTGTACTTTTGTTTTGCTACTGCTGCCGTGTCTTTTCTGCTTCATCCTCCTCATCCCCCCCCCCCTCCCCCCCCCTCTCTCTCTCTCTCTGTGTCTCGCTTCCGTCTCAGTCCCTTTTGTTTTTTATTTTCCGTTTTTTTTTGTGAGGGTCACGTCCGTATCTTATCTATACTCTACTCATTATTTGCAGCCGTAACAAGAATGTCATTGTAAAGATTCTGATTGATATGTTTCTCTTTTTTTTCTCATAAGGTTTAAGTTGCTTATTCGCTTGCTTCTTGTTTTTTTTTTTTTCAATGTATCCATTGAAAATGACTACGTGTGCATTTTCTTTTGGAAATATAACCGTTTTAGACAGGATAAGAAAAAAAGAAGATTCTGGTAAGGCAGGCTTTGAATGGAATGAGGGGCTTTTCGTTTCATTGTTTGTTTGTTTATGTTTGTAATAAAGAGGTGTTTGTTTGTTTATGTTTGTAATAAAGAGGGTGATGGTTCAGCTTTTGGATTCAGAAGCAGCATTTGATTTTACTCTTCAGAATTGATCTCTTTGGGACTTCATGCCAAGGACATCAAAATTTCTTGTTATATTAATCATAAGACTTCAGCTTATTCCAGGTGATACATGATAACCTGCGACAAGATGGCCGCTGAGCCAGCAGACTTCTGCACGATAGCTCGAATCAGCGAGTGTGGTCCAGATCCTCAACAAGTCCATTTTTTTACACTTGAAACCATATTTTCAGCTGCGTTCAGGTTTAACAATGTGTCTTTTTCAAGGCAGCTCAGGCCACAGGGTTGAGTTTTTACAGCCAGCTGCGTCAGAAATGGGTCAACAGAATATACAAAAATCACTCATATCTTGACAAAAATTCTGATCTAGAGAGTGTCGGAAATCAGGCTGGCATTACCCATCACTGGATTTCAGTTGGACCATCTTGCATTGAATGTTTTTTTGTTGCTGTTGTTCTCTGGCTTAGATACTGCATCAACAGGACAGCGACCATCACCAGTGTTGGGCATTGCTTTGTGACAAGTTTCGCTGTTTCTGCTTTCTCTGTCTGTCTGTCTGCCTGTCTGTCTGTCCGTCTGTCTCTCTTTTGTGTGTGTTTCTGTGTATGGCAACATCACGACGTAGTGTTTAGACATTGATGTGGACAGTTATGATGTGGATAGTTTATTAGTTATGATGTGGATAGTTGTGATGTGGACAGTTATGATGTGGATAGTTGTGATGTGGATAGTGATGTGGACAGTTATATCACACTTTTCTCTTTTCACACCATAGTGTGGCAACATCACGACGTAGTGTTCAGACATTGATGTGGACAGTTATGATGTGGATAGTTGTGATGTGGACAGTTATATCACTTTTCTCTTTTCACACCACAGTGTGGCAACATCACGATGTAGTGTTCAGACATTGATGTGGACAGTTATGATGTGGATAGTTGTGATGTGGATAGTTGTGATGTGGATAGTTGTGATGTGGATAGTTGTGATGTGGACAGTTATATCACACTTTTCTCTTTTCACACCACAGTGTGGCAACATCACGACGTAGTGTTCAGACATTGATGTGGACAGTTATATCACACTTTTCTCTTTTCACATTATAGTGTGGCAACTTTATGTGTTGGCATTGTCTGCAAATCAAGCTGCAGGACCTGAATGTTAGAGATGGGGGGTGGTTAATGGAAATCTGTACTGGTTGTCTTCTGAACACTCGGTGACCCTCTTGATCAAATTCAACTTGAAAATGTTTGTAGTCAGATTACTGTTTAACGCTTTGACTCCATTAATTTATCTGTGTTTTTAAAAATCTTCCTGTTCGGCTTGTTGTCTCCTTTTGTCTTTTATGCTCTAAATTTTGATTTGTGTTTATTAGACACTCCATTCGGTTCTGTGTAAAAATCTATGCATAGAAACTATCCTTACAAGCATGTGTTTATTAGACACTCCATTCGGTTCTTGTGTACAAATCTATGCATAGAAACTATCCTTACAAGCATGTGTTTATTAGACACTCCATTCGGTTCTGTGTACAAATCTATGCATAGAAACTATCCTTACAAGCATGTGTTTATTAGACACTCCATTCGGTTCTGTGTACAAATCTATGCATAGAAACTATCCTTACAAGCATGTGTTTATTAGACACTCCATTCGGTTCTGTGTACAAATCTATGCATAGAAACTATCCTTACAAGCATGTGTTTATTAGACACTCCATTCGGTTCTGTGTACAAATCTATGCATAGAAACTATCCTTACAAGCATGTGTTTATTAGACACTCCATTCGGTTCTGTGTACAAATCTATGCATAGAAACTATCCTTACAAGCATGTGTTTATTAGACACTCCATTCGGTTCTGTGTACAAATCTATGCATAGAAACTATCCTTACAAGCATGTGTTTATTAGACACTCCATTCGGTTCTGTGTACAAATCTATGCATAGAAACTATCCTTACAAGCATGTGTTTATTAGACACTCCATTCGGTTCTGTGTAAAAATCTATGCATAGAAACTATCCTTACAAGCATGTGTTTATTAGACACTCCATTCGGTTCTGTGTAAAAATCTATGCATAGAAACTATCCTTACATGCATGTGTTTATTAGACACTCCATTCGGTTCTGTGTAAAAATCTATGCATAGAAACTATCCTTACAAGCATGTGTTTATTAGACACTCCATTCGGTTCTGTGTAAAAATCTATGCATAGAAACTATCCTTACAAGCACGTGTGTTTTGGTTTTCCATGTTGTCCCATGACCCTTGAACCGTAGATAAATCTGCGGTGGGGAGTAAAAGGCATAAAGAGGACCATAATATTGTCGTTACTGAGCATACTATAACAGCATTGGACTCTACCCTGGTGAGCTATGATGATACGTTATGCTGACCTGAACCGGAAATGTAACAGTATTTTTTCAGTAACTTATATTTTGGATCGTCTTTTGTTTGCTTGTTTTCAGTGTATCTGTTTCATTAGGGTCTCTTTTTCTGTTTCTTTGCCAGACCATTGTTCATTTTCCTGTTCGAGGACATTGGATTAACATTTGAATATTGGAGATAGTAGGATAAGAAACTGCTTTTGTTTTTCATGGAAGAACACGGGATCCTGGAATGAAACGCTTGACAGATCATGGAAGAACATGGGGTCCTGGAATGAAACGCTTGACAGATCATGGAAGAACATGGGGTCCTGGAATGAAACGCTTGACAGATCATGGAAGAACATGGGGTCCTGGAATGAAACGCTTGACAGATCATGGAAGAACATGGGGTCCTGGAATGAAACGCTTGACAGATCATGGAAGAACATGGGGTCCTGGAATGAAACGCTTGACAGATCATGGAAGAACATGGGGTCCTGGAATGAAACGCTTGACAGATCATGGAAGAACATGGGGTCCTGGAATGAAACGCTTGACAGATCATGGAAGAACATGGGGTCCTGGAATGAAACGCTTGACAGATCATGGAAGAACATGGGTCCTGGAATGAAACGCTTGACAGATCATGGAAGAACACGGGATCCTGGAATGAAACGCTTGACAGATCATGGAAGAACACGGGATCCTGGAATGAAACGCTTGACAGATCATGGAAGAACACGGGATCCTGGAATGAAACGCTTGACAGATCATGGAAGAACACGGGATCCTGGAATGAAACGCTTGACAGATCATGAAGAACACGGGATCCTGGAATGAAACGCTTGACAGATCATGGAAGAACACGGGATCCTGGAATGAAACGCTTGACAGATCATGGAAGAACACGGGATCCTGGAATGAAACGCTTGACAGATCATGGAAGAACCGGGATCCTGGAATGAAACGCTTGACAGATCATGGAAGAACACGGGATCCTGGAATGAAACGCTTGACAGATCATGGAAGAACACGGGATCCTGGAATGAAACGCTTGACAGATCATGGAAGAACACGGGATCCTGGAATGAAACGCTTGACAGATCATGGAAGAACACGGGATCCTGGAATGAAACGCTTGACAGATCATGGAAGAACACGGGATCCTGGAATGAACGCTTGACAGATCATGGAAGAACACGGGATCCTGGAATGAAACGCTTGACAGATCATGGAAGAACACGGGATCCTGGAATGAAACGCTTGACAGATCATGGAAGAACACGGGATCCTGGAATGAAACGCTTGACAGATCATGGAAGAAACACGGGATCCTGGAATGAAACGCTTGACAGATCATGGAAGAACACGGGATCCTGGAATGAAACGCTTGACAGATCATGGAAGAACACGGGATCCTGGAATGAAACGCTTGACAGATCATGGAAGAACACGGGATCCTGAATGAAACGCTTGACAGATCATGGAAGAACACGGGATCCTGGAATGAAACGCTTGACAGATCATGGAAGAACACGGGATCCTGGAATGAAACGCTTGACAGATCATGGAAGAACACGGGATCCTGGAATGAAACGCTTGACAGATCATGGAGAACACGGGATCCTGGAATGAAACGCTTGACAGATCATGGAAGAACACGAGATCCTGGAATGAAACGCTTGACAGATCATGGAAGAACACGGGATCCTGGAATGAAACGCTTGACAGATCATGGAAGAACACGGGATCCTGGAATGAAACGCTTGACAGATCATGGAAGAACACGGATCCTGGAATGAAACGCTTGACAGATCATGGAAGAACACGGGATCCTGGAATGAAACGCTTGACAGATCATGGAAGAACACGGATCCTGGAATGAAACGCTTGACAGATCATGGAAGAACACGGGATCCTGGAATGAAACGCTTGACAGATCATGGAAGAACACGGGATCCTGGAATGAAACGCTTGACAGATCATGGAAGAACACGGGATCCTGGAATGAAACGCTTGACAGATCATGGAAGAACACGGGATCCTGGAATGAAACGCTTGACAGATCATGGAAGAACACGGGATCCTGGAATGAAACGCTTGACAGATCATGGAAGAACACGGGATCCTGGAATGAAACGCTTGACAGATCATGGAAGAACACGGGATCCTGGAATGAAACGCTTGACAGATCATGGAAGAACACGGGATCCTGGAATGAAACGCTTGACAGATCATGGAAGAACACGGGATCCTGGAATGAAACGCTTGACAGATCATGGAAGAACACGGGATCCTGGAATGAAACGCTTGACAGATCATGGAAGAACACGGGATCCTGGAATGAAACGTTGACTGAAGATCATGGTAAGGAAACAGAGAACACGGGATCCTGGAATGAAACGCTTGACAGATCATGGAAGAACACGGGATCCTGGAATGAAACGTTTGACAGATCATGGAAGAACACGGGATCCTGGAATGAAACGTTGACAGATCATGGAAGAACACGGGATCCTGGAATGAAACGCTTGACAGATCATGGAAGAACACGGGATCCTGGAATGAAACGCTTGACAGATCATGGAAGAACATGGGATCCTGGAATGAAACGCTTGACAGATTTTGGTTTCCAAGTGAGGTGACTGCAGGTGTGAATTGAAAAAAAAAAAAATTGAAAGGAAAAAATCATAGTTATCCGCCAGAGAACAAGGACAAACAAATTACACGACAAAACGCGCTGCATTTCGACCTCTTAGGTCTTCTTCAAGATGAGCACCTTCAGGACAATGTAAACAAAGAACAAACAATCACTTATCTTTTCGAGTTTGCTGCAAGAGGGGCGCTGAATCAAAGGAAACAATAAAAACGAAGAACTTGCAGTCACTTGTCTTCTCGAATTCGGCGAAAGATGGGCAGTGAATCTACTCCCATCTTGCACTGAATTGGAGAAGATGAGTGTTTGCTCCTGAATGTTGGTTATCTTGCTTGAAGAAGACTTGAGAGGTCAAAACGTGTCGATGTTTTGTCTTGTGATTTGTTCGTCCCTGTAATCTGGCGGACAAATCACAGTTTCTTCTTTTCAATATTCATAGATCTGTTGGTAGTTATTTGAATTTTCAAGTCAAAGAAACAGTTGTGACTGTAACAGGCATAGAGATGCTTGTAGCAGCTCCTGCTTTGCTTTGAAAGGCGATCTGGTCTCTACGGGAACGCCTAGCAGAGGGTTTGCTTCACGACGGCTACTGTTACAAGTATGACGTCTCCCTGCCCCTGTCGTCCTTCTACCAACTGGTGCTGGACATTCGGCAGCGGCTGCTGGGGTCAGCCAGACGTGTGGTGGGCTACGGTCACGTGGGAGATGGTAAGCAGCGGCAGCAGATTGAGTGTCAGCATCCTCTGGTCGCATTGATGCTGTTCTGATTTCTGTGACCCCAGTGAATCGTAACAGCTTAACCATGGTGTGGTTGGTGAGGATGGTTGTCCGTTATCTCTGCTGGTCTTGTTGATCCGGGGGCATACAAACTTTAAAAAGAAATTGCTTTCATTGGAAAGTTAGGAATCTTTAAACTTGGCAGTTTAGACTTTTTTCTGTGTCTGTCTGTCTCCGTCTCTCTCTCCATCTCTCTTTCTCTCTCCATCTCTCTTTCTTCCTCTCTCCATCTCTGTTTCTTCCTCTGTCCATCTCTCTCTCTCTCTGTGTCTCTGTCTCTCTCTTATTACTTTAAATGACAGAGAGGGCAGATGTAAGAGAAAGAATGATCCTCCAGTGAGTGCCTTGTCAGTTAATTCTTTTTTAAGAGAGGTCAGTAGACCAGCAAACAAAACGATTTCAGTGTGGGCGTGGAGCTCCTTGGCTTATTACTGGCTCCTGGCTATCAGCTGTTAAAAAACACAGGTAGATCTTTGCCCTCAAGGAGTAGGTTACCAGCTTTAATCAGGTAGATCCTCTGCCTGTGAGGTATAGGTTACCAGCTATAATCAGGTAGATCCTCTGCCCGTGAAGAATAGGTTGCCAGCTATAATCAGGTAGATCCTCTGCCTGTGAGGAATAGGTTACCAGCTATAATCAGGTAGATCCTCTGCCTGTGAGGTATAGGTTACCAGGTAGATCCACTGCCTGTGAGGAATAGGTTACCAGCTATAATCAGCTAGATCCTCTGCCCGTGAAGAATAGGTTACCAGCTATAATCAGGTAGATCCTCTGCCTGTGAGGTATAGGTTACCAGCTATAATCAGGTAGATTCTCTGCCCTTGCGGAAGTGGTTACCAGCTATGATCAGGTAGATCCTCTGCCTGTGAGGTATAGGTTACCAGCTATAATCAGGTAGATCCTCTGCCCTTGCGGAAGAGGTTACCAGCTATGATCAGGTAGATCCTCTGCCTGTGAGGAATAGGTTACCAGCTATAACCAGGTAGATCCTCTGCCCGTGAGGAATAGGTTACCAGCTATAATCAGGTAGATCCTCTGCCCGTGAGGAATAGGTTACCAGCTATAACCAAGTAGATCCTGTGCCTGTGAGGAATAGGTTACCAGCTATAATCAGGTAGATCCTCTGCCCGTGAGGAATAGGTTACCAGCTATAACCAAGTAGATCCTGTGCCTGTGAGGAATAGGTTACCAGCTATAATCAGGTAGATCCTCTGCCCGTGAGGAATAGGTTACCAGCTATAACCAAGTAGATCCTGTGCCTGTGAGGAATAGGTTACCAGTTATAACCAGGTAGATCCTCTGCCCGTGAGGAATAGGTTACCAGCTATAATCAGGAAGATCCTGTGCCTGTGAGGAATAGGTTACCAACTATAATCAGGCAGATTCTGTGCCTGTGAGGAATAGGTTACCAGCTTTAATCAGGTAGATCCTGTGCCTGTGAGGAATAGGTTACCAGCTATAATCAGGTAGATCCTGTGCCTGTGAGGAATAGGCTACCAGCTATAATCAGGTAGATCCTGTGCCTGTGAGGAGTAGGTTACCAGCTATGACCAGGTAAATCCTCTGCCTTTGGGGAATAGGCTACCAGCTCTAACAGCTAGATGCTCTTCCTGTGAGGAAAAGGTTACTGACTGTATGCAGGTAGATCCTCTGCTCATGAGGAAAAGATAACTGGCTGCTGTAAACATCTAGATTCTCTGCCCATGAGGCAGAGAAGAAAAGAAGAAAAATAAAGCACACCTGAAGATGTGAGTGGGACCAAGAGAAGCGCTGTCCTCAACTGCCAAACAGACCAGCTGTAAACAATCCCGCACTACCCTTGGAAGCCTGCGCTGTGTTCACATAGGGGGCAGGCACGTACAGGGCATTCCGTTAAGATCAGGTATGGGAATTTTCCGCCGAAAGGCGGATTTCCGCCGATTTGGAGGCTCCAGGGGCATTTTTTGAGATCGATGTAAATCTGTTGAGAAAACTTGGTGGGGGGGGGGGGGGGGGGGGGGGGGGGGGGGGGGGGGGGGTATATGTATAGTGAGGTTTTTTTTTCGTAAGCAAAAGCTTGGATCGCGATTTTGTTCTCGATCGGTTTGTTCTCAAATGGAAAACTTCCGGCTCGTTTGGGCACCCAGGACAGATTACAGTGAATAATGGAATTCGGCTTACCGAAACTACAAAGAAGGGAAGTAATCCCTTAGCTGTGAAAAGTGCCATTTGCGGATTCCGGCGCCATATTGTCTTACAAGTTGCACGTCCAAAGTTCCGAAGTCGTCAACATGTTCCGACAAATCACCGAAAATGAGAAAGTTTTGGCCACGGAGATCGATTCCTCTGTGAAAAAACAAGTGGAACTGGAAGTGGCTGGAGGAAGATGTGCGTACAACAGTGACTTTATCGCTAGGTAAAGAGACCGGTAGCCACGAGGTGAAGATCTGTGTGGGAAAATAGAATAAAAAGTTTGTTATTTTATTTCTTTTTTTCTTGCCAGTTTATGCATTTCGGGGGTGATTTTTAGATACTGAAACATGAAAATGCTCAGCTTCAGGGGGCTTCGCCCCTGACCCCACCAGGGGCTTTGCCCCTGGACCCCACCGGGGGCCTACGCCGGCCCCCGGCCCCCCGCCTAATTTTCCTCCTTTTTCACTTTTTCTTATTCCCACCTCTGTAAAATGTCAAGGGACATACACGGTCTCTGGCAGATGACATTCCGGAATGGCCACTGGACGTGATGCGACAGAACCTCCATGGGAGCATCCCCATGGGTGCACCAGACCATATTTCATGACTGCAGAGCCCACCGGCGAGAGATGCCACCATCAAGTAACTGATGTGTGCATTCCGCAACCTCACCATTGTTGCTCTGCTGACAGGTGCAAACAGAACAGCTCCAGACACAGCCAAACTTTTGCCATGTGAGTGAGGTCTTACATGCCCTCTAAAGAGGATCCGGGATACAGTCTTTCCTACTGTCGACAGGACTTTCCATTCGGTCAGTTCGCCTCTCCTCACTGTCACTTGACCTTTCACCAGAGTCGGCCAGAAGGCAGACAAGAAAAAGATACACCCTAAGGTGTGATTGGGACCCAAGGAAGTACTGTCCTTGACTGCAGAACCAGCCGGCCCACCCTCATGATCCAAGACTGATCACTACATGTGGCCTGTCCTTGCTGGTGCTGCAGTGGGATGAGTTGGTGTGCTTGTTTAGAAAAAGCGAGTGGAACATGTGGTGTGGGATTAATGCCTCAGAGGTATGGAAGATAAGGTGTGTGTGTGGGGGGGGGGGGGGGGGGGGGGGAGGAAGGACATGCACTTATGCTATGCTTCACAGTGAACAGCCAAGTATCAGGTCACCCAAGAGAGAAAAGTTACAATTTCAGTGAACAGAAATTGATTGACTGGTTTCCGGAAACTTCTTGATGTGTGGCATCATTCCATGCCAAGTGGAGATAAGGCGTTTGTTTGGACTGGTAAGTATGAAGCAAATTTCAGTTAGCAGAAATCAACTGGTTCCTGAAATTTGGATGACCCTGTAAGAAATGTCCAGTCTCTTCAGTTTCAATTTCACTAGCACTTTGTTCATCTGACTTCCAACTTTCCGTCATGTGGTTGGTTCTGGTTTTGCAGGGAACCTGCACCTGAACGTAACGTCTTCAGAGTATGACCAGCAGGTCATGGACCTCATAGAGCCCTTCATCTATGACTGGGTGGCCAAAGAGAAGGGCAGCGTCAGTGCTGAACACGGCCTGGGCTTCAAGAAAAGGGATTTCATCTACCACAGCAAGTCGGTCTCTGCCGTCGGCCTGATGAAGCAGATCAAGACCTTGATGGACCCCAAAGGAATCATGAACCCTTACAAGCTGTTGCCCTCCTCATGAAACAGATCAAGACCTTGATGGACCCCAAAGGAATCATGAACCCCTTACAAGCTGTTGCCCTCCTCATGAAAGAGGCAGGAAGTTTTGATGTTTTCTTTCCTTGGGACTAGCTAATTGATTGATCAATTGTTTCCAAATCTGAAGTAGTGAAAAACTTAAGAGTTTGCCTGTTTTGACTCGTGTGTGAGTCGGACCTGTTTACCCTTACGATTTTGCCGTAATTTTTGCGGGAAAAAAAATTCGAAAATATGGGAATTACGGCCCGCAAAAAAAATTACGGGGAAAAAAAATCAAAGAAAGAAAATTGTTAAATGCGAAGTTTCATCTGTCACCGTTTCAGTCAAAAGCAGTAAGAAGACATTTCCAGCATGCCTTGTGTCTTTTACCTTGTCAAAGATGGCGACAAAGCGGTCTTATGCGCCAACGGCTGGCTCTTCAAAAGTTGCAAAAGTACTGCGATTATGAAGATTATGCTTTTTTTTTTCAATTTACAGGTTTTTGTCGGAGATATTACAGGTACACAAATTTGGGGTGAACAGGTCTGGTGAGTGAATACACTCCTGTCAAATTGTGGAGAGGTAGGCTGAAGGGCAAATGCTGCGTGGGGCAAATGGAAAAGAAGGCAGCAGGTGGGGGATTGTGGAGGCATGCACATGGTGTCTGCATGGTAAACATCTAATCCGAGGAAGCTGCTGTAATGTGGGACCACAGTGTGGTTGGAAAGTAAAGTGGGTTGTGTGAATCTGGGCTTGTATAGTTGTTGCATACACTTTTTGCTTCACATTTAAAGTTGTAGGGAATGTGTTTCAACTACATTTTGTCCTTACCCTATACAGGGTAACAGGAGCCAATGTTTGTAAGTGATCTTGTCTTTACTGGTTTGGAGGTCTGTGCGATGTTTTAGAAGGATTTATTTTTTTCTGTGGTGTGGTTTTGCACGAATGTGCAGCTGAGTTGGCGGAGTCATACAGTGAGTTTTCAATGATTGCATGGGTTGGACAGTTGATTACAGATCTCTGCTCCCATCTTTCCTTACACACGCCAAGTGGAGGGACTCTGACCTTCTGAGCGAGTTCCAGACTTTGTGCAAAGCGTGTCAGTACTGGTGGAGCTTCTTTGGTTATTGGTAAGCAGTCTGAGTGATGCAGAGTTTTGTGATACAGCATCTAATTGACTTTTTAAGAAAAATGTGTATGTGAAGTAATTGTGAGAATTGGTTACTTGTGGACTTGATTCTGTCATGAAACTGTGCGATTTAAATGGCTTGTGTGCAACTGTTGATCTCATTTAAGGAGCAAACTGCTGAACACTCATGCTGTCCGATGTGTGGGGTGTTTAGTGTGTGCGCACACACAAGATATGGACTCAAATGGGAAGACAGTAACCTACCGAAACACAAAACGCAAACGTTTATGTACTTATCTAGAGTACCTATCTATAAAACATACATTACTGACACTACTACTCATACCATCTTTGTGGAAACCGGTCTGCACTATCACTCGCCGTCTCTCCCAAGAAAAAGGGAAGACAGGCAGGCTGAAGAGATTTGGTTGGTTTTATTTGCAAACAACAGCAACATCACAAGCACATACTCCACACTCGGTCATGTCTCCAGCAGTCCTCAACAATCCTTACAAACTCTTGGCAAAAATCCAGCAAACTTGCACCTTGTTCTGTTTTGTATTTCCTTGACGAATCATTCAGTCCATCAGTATCAATCCTTGACGAATCATTCAGTCCATCAGTATCAATTATTTATCTGAACATGGACACTGCTTTCTCAGCCTGCCAACCCTACCTGCACATGATCTTGGACACCTGTCAGCCTGGTAACGGGTCAACTGGAAACATTTGGGCCTGTGCTTTGGAAACGAATGTTTGGCTGAACATAATTATCTGCTGGTTGAGTGTGCGACACTTTTCTTGCCTGCCAGTGGCCGAATCCGTCCAACCAAAGCCAGTGGCCGAATCCGTCCAACCAAAGCCAATCAAGGAGTGGGGCTGAAAACTTGGAAGAAAAGATGGAGACCAGAACATATTTATATTTCTTCCTGCTATAGAATGGATTTCTCCGTGTTGAATTCTGACTGCTCTCCCTTGGCAAGCACATGGGGACAGCTGCAACTTGCTGATCTGACAGGACTTTTTTTTTTTTTACTACAAACACGTTTTGAAGGAAATTCTCGCTTACTATGATGTGATCAAATTATGTTGATGGCCACATAATCCTGAATGTAACCTGTGTCTTGTTTTTGATTTTTTACTACAAACACGTTTTGAAGGAAATTCTCGCTTACTATGATGTGATCAAATTATGTCGATGGCCACATAATCCTGAATGTAACCTGTGTCTTGTTTTTGATTTTTAACCTCTCTTGCATTTGCGGATGTTGCTGAGAAATTCTTCCTTGCACCTGAAAATGTTCTGTTGAGGCACACACAGCGCCATAGCGGTGTATTACCAAAATTGGCGTAATTCTTTAATAGCTTAGCCTTACGATGGGCATATTCATAATTCTTTAATAGCTTAGCCTTACGATGGGCATATTCAAAGTTGCCCAAATGACAGGCAGCGGGTTACGATGGGCTGCGGTCAGTATAAATAAATGCTGGATATTTACAGTCGGTGGGCTGCAGCGGAATAATCCATGAAAGGGTTAAACCAGTTTCGATATAACCTGTTGTATCGTTCCTCTTAATCATACAGGGCTTCCAGAAATGTGCATCAGAGGGGTATAGACCAAGATCAACATATTTCCCTCTCTTTCAAGGTCTCGGTTTCTCTCCTTGATTTACAATGGCAATAAGTGAAATGTACCGATCTGAACCCAATGGCAGACATGTACACAAATGGCTTTTTGCTGTCATCATTTATGATCAAATAATTCATGTCTTATCACATTTCTTTTTATTAAAGATAATGGCACAACTGTCCAAAAAAAAAGAGAAAAAAATACAATGCTCAGACTACAATTCAATGCGAAAAGAAATTCCGTTTCCGAATAATCATCAGTTTAATCCTTATTTACTTTAACACAAGTGAAAGACATGACGAACAAGACAACATACAAGTGAATGAAACCACAAAAATACGAAACAATGATGAAACTATAGCAATCGAGATACAATGCAGTGGATTTCGTATGTAATGGCAGCAACATTGTACTAACCTTTACATACATTAGTATTACTTTCATGGGAATTCATGCAGTAATATTACTTTCAATGATGCCCTTATATGATAGACTGTCTTGAATGTGCAGTATGTCATGATGGATATAACAAACATGCAATTTTTAGTCACTCAAAAATGCTTACAATAACTTTTAATAATGTAGAGATACTAGTCAAACAAAAGAAAGAAAGAAAAAAATCCCTCAAAACGGAAAAAAAAATCCCTCAAAACGGAAAAAAAAAAAAAATATCGGAGAGGTAACTCCTGGTTCAATACAGTTTTATTTTGAAGTGATTCAAAATTCTACAAAAAATAGCACTTGTTTTTGCCCCCACTACTAAGTTGTTCAAGAAAATACTGTAAAGAAAGGATTACCAAAAATAAAAAAAACCGCAGGACAAACCCGATATTTCAAATGGTTTAACTGCAAGCAGATGTCTGCTCAATTTATAACTTTTTTTCCCCTTCATGTGTTTGTGGGCCCGACGTCAAAAGAGCTTGGTTCGAACGCCATCATTTATGTCCAGTTTTTCCCCCCTTCCTTTTTCTTTTCTAACATTGCCACCTAGACGGTCAGCTTTCAGGAGGCCATGCAGATTGAGCGACTCTAAAATGATTATGTACCGACATCAGCTTTAGCGCCCAGCTACAGGTGTGCTTAGTTCTAATACACTCCGTGATACAATGGAAAGTCTCTGAAAAAGAAGAAAGTCTTGTGCCGTTTGCACACAGGCCACTCCCGTTACACCTGTTCTTGTCTTTTAAAAGATGAAGCTCTGTGGCGTATTCCACGTCATGTACCTCTCACAATGAAACATGTTCTTTTAGAATGTTGCGACTTGCATGGTGTGAGACAACACTTTACAGCAGATTCCACAAAATCCCTGTTCAATGTCCCGCACAATATGATTTTTTTCATTTCTGAAAGAGGTCAACATTTTTCATCTGATCTAAGATCTTACGGAAGAGAGATTTTAACGAAATTTCTAGTGTGTGTTAATGAGGTGTGTGGTATGATTTTTATTCAAAAAATAGCTATAAAAAAAAATCATAAAAAACTCAGTTGCTCTCAACATGGTCACAGCCCTGATATGGCCCTTTGCGGTCGGCTGGGATGTAATCAATATCATCTCTCTGAAAATGTGAGCACTACACATTCTGGAAACACATTGGAATGGACTAACCACCACAGACCCCTGGACTTGGTTGTCCAAGCGTCAGGCCTGAAGCCAGAGACTGAGCATGCTCACCGTAAGATTACAAAAGCCCAGAACTGATCTATGTGATGACTTGCATCAACATTTTGTGGCAAATCAGAATTGAATCACCCTACCTGAAACCAGAATGAAGCTGGCACACCACATACTTGTTGTTGTTGTTGTTGTTGTCGTACCCTGGCTAAAAGACTCCAGGGATCATCCGAACAGCCGAAGTATTTGAACACTATGGCACAAATGCATCACATACTGATCTAAAAAGTAAATGGAGATGCAGCTCACATGCAAGAGATAAGTACATATGCACATGGTTAAGTAGAGTTTTGACATTTTTTCCTATCAAACTATCATAAATCTTTGGCTGCATTGCCTTAAAAAATGAATGCAATATCTATCATTTATGACAACAATTCATAGGCGATGTACAAACTAAAAAAAAATCGAGGTCAAAAGCATATACACAAAGAACTGCTGGGCAGAAAGTTCCAAAATAGATCAATCTGATGTCAGTTCTGTCAACTATTTCTTTTACATTCCCTCTGCATGATTTTCAAATGCTTTGACTTTCATGGGTGTATGAGGAGACCACCAGGGACACTTTAATGCAGGGGCATTCAGATGAAACGGGTTTCACTTTGACATTCGTCCAAATGTAAAAAGGGTCGGTCGCAGAACTTCTTCAGACCAGACGTCACCATTTGATCATTTTCCACTTTGTTGACTTGCTCTTACAATGACACTTGAGCATCATCTAACAATGAGCAGACTTTAAAAAAAAAAAGGACACTCTTGAACATTAAAAAACCCGTCAAGTTAGACTTTTTGATTACATGACCCATTGCAGAAGTAATCTCTTCTAAGTCCTGATGTGCGACACATTGCAAGCTTGACTGCATGCCAGAGAATTTGGTCCAAGTGCAGTGGAGTCTGCTTCAAAACAATTTCATGGAGTGAAAGACATTTGACCATGTTAACCTAAATCCTGCTAAAGAAATGAAGTGTGCAAAAGTGTGTAGGAGATGGAACAAATGATAAATGGACGTGACAAAGTTGTCAAATCAAGACTATCTCGGTATACATTCACTTGACCTAGGTTGTTCTTCTTTTGAACAGTTATATTCATTAGGACACAAAGTCAGGCTTAAAAACTCAAAATAAGTTCAAATCTTAACTCCATTCATTGCAGAAATTCTATCTGTACAGGTCATCGCTCAATGATCCTAATCGATATGATCGTTATATACTTGACTTCTAGTCCACTTGAAGCGATTACTGAACAGTTTGGCTGAGGTCACTGACAGGTCGAATACTGATCGAACCCTCCCGCATCAGTCAGACTGACCTACAACCCTCCCCCTCAACCCTCCTTGGACTCAGCAGCAATAGTTGTCTTCCTGCCCAGGGCTAGGAATAGGTGTAGCAGAAAGAAAAAGACGCTTAAATACAGAGCACACCTGAGAAACGTAACGGTGCTAACATTTGGCTTGCAAGGGATAAAATCCAAACTCCTCTGGGATGACATTAGGATTTGGCTTTGAAGTTCAATATGAAAAAAAGCAATAACAGCAGAAAAAAAAAAGATTTTGGAGAACGGCAAGCAATGCCATCAATGAGCACAGATGCTGGACATGATGTTAGCATTACCGACAGCCGCGTGGAACATCCAACTTGAAACACTTCCTTAGTTTTTTATCGTACAAAGTACCTGTACAACATGTAGTGCACCAGAGCTGTCTGTGAGTGAAATTACCATTGGTGCAGTAGAAGATTTTTGTCATGTATTCCAGCTATGTCCGAACAGTCCATAAATTCCAACAGATCCCTGCTGCAACCAAAGCCACCAGGAGAGACCCATCTTGGAGAAAGACATCCTGAGACATGTACTTCTGTTGACAAGCACTCTAAATATCTCTACATATAAATGGTAACAAACTGTAGCCAAAATCTATAGCTAAATGATAGAATGACTATGGGAAGAAAAGATCCCACAATAGAATAACTTTACATGACATACCAAAAAAGAAAAATGGCATTAAAACAGACTTCTCTCTCAAAAAAACAAAACATTGAAACAGAGCTGTGAATTCTCTCTCAAAAACTGCCAGCTTCCCCAAGTAAGCCCAAGGTGCTTTTCATTAATCTGGAATTCCAAATCCTAATTTCTTTTAATTGGAATTACAATCTGAGAGGGTAAACATAAAACTTTCAATACAGAAGTCCATATCCCGATTCTCAGGGTGCTAATTTCAACAAAATAGTAAAGGAATACTGTGAGCATTACAATACAACATCAGCTACCCCCAACCTTCACTCCCTCTGCCCCTCCATCTGCACTTCATCCTCTTCCACTATCGCATCCTCTTCACACTTTACACTGTTCATAAAAGTCTTCATGTGCATCATGTTGTTTGAATGTGAGTTACTTTTTCTGAAAACAAAACAAACGTTTCACCCTTGCTGCCCCAATCCTTTCTTCCCAAACCTCAACCGATCCTTTGACAATTACGCCTTCACAGGTGACCAATTCTGTTCACAGAAGGAAAACAAATCAACAAGGTGTATTACAATTTTGTTCAAAGCTAACATGCATAAAAATCGAACTCATTCATTCACCAACACATCCTCAAATCACAATATTCTAAAAGTTCTACATTGACATGTACTGAAACACCATTGTCAACAAAGTTCTATGACGTTTCTCCATAGCATATACACCTGGGGTGAACTGATCTGTATATCGACAATAAAGCAGCAAAATGCAAGGTACCTCCCACCCGCCTCCACTGCTTTCCCTTTCTTCTCAAATGAAGGAGAACACTTCGAAACTCATGCATTATGACATGCTATTCATGTTTCATACTCTTTTGTCTGTACACATAAACTCAGTTTACCAGTACATAATTCCTTAAAAAATACATTGAAATATGTTTAATAGTATCCTTACACACACAATCTTTATGTTGAAAAGAAATGCATGGCCACGCACACACACACGCTCACACACACAATCCCAGTAACCTTTTATTTTTCCCCCAACTGCATATTTGCATGCCTATGAAAAATGGTTAAAACTGGTATCTTTGTGACCATGTCTTGCCGTTTTCAGTACAGCAATGTCCATGGGGAGCAGGTCTTAATGTTTTCAGTACAGCAATGTCCGTGGGGAGCAGGTCTTGCCGTTTTCAGTACAGCAATGTCCAAGGGGGGCAGGTCTTGCCGTTTTCAGTACAGCAATGTCCAAGGGGGGCAGGTCTTGCCGTTTTCAGTACAGCAATGTCCAAGGGGGGCAGGTCTTGCCGTTTTCAGTACAGCAATGTCCAAGGGGGGCAGGTCTTGCCGTTTTCAGTACAGCAATGTCCATGTGGAGCAGGTCTTAATGTTTTCAGTACAGCAATGTCCATGGGGAGCAGGTCTTGCTGTTTTCAGTACAGCAATGTCCATGGGGAGCAGGTCTTGCTGTTTTCAGTACAGCAATGTCCATGGGGAGCAGGTCTTAATGTTTTCAGTACAGCAATGTCCATGGGGAGCAGGTCTTAATGTTTTCAGTACAGCAATGTCCATGGGGAGCAGGTCTTAATGTTTTCAGTACAGCAATGTCCATGGGGAGAGAGAGAGAGAAAGCAGAGATCAATGAGAGAAAGAAAGAAGAATGCGTGAACTATTTTCACTTTGAGTACCTTGATTTTCTTGTGCTTTTTGGTTGGTCAGATTTATTTCGAAATGTTTCTTTGGGGAGTTCTGATTGGCTCCCAGTGTATACAAAAAACATTTATCATGATTGGCTGATCGTAGGATACAACCTTCCAGATATTTTGAACTTGTCCAAACTCGGTTGTGGAATTACAACAGCCTTTTTAGGTGATTAAAAAAAAAAGGATGGGAACCTGATAATTTTTCATGACAATCATACATACAAAACTGTTGCTTGTTGAACATCTCTCTAGACTAATCTGAATTTTAAAAAAAGACAATTATTTACATGACAATGGGTTTAGTGTGTTTGGCCCAAAAGACTACCAATTCATAGGAATTTAATCAATCATGAATCAACCAATCTCTTACAAAAATATATACATATGTATCAATAGCAATGGATACACTTTTGTCAACAACATTAAATCTATATATTGATTTCAATGAATGAACTAGATAATGACAGGTGGGTTTTTTCCACAAGCGTATAAAATGAGACGAGCAAGATGGCCACGACATTCTTCCTTCAGATACGTGCAGTCACGAAGTCGCAGCAACCTGCATGCTAAACAGCCCCTATACAACCTGCATGCTAAACAGCCCCTATACAACCTGCATGCTAAACAGCCCCTATACAACCTGCATGCTAAACAGCCCCTATACAACCTGCATGCTAAACAGCCCCTATATAACCTGCATGCTAAACAGCCCCTATACAACCTGCATGCTAAACAGCCCCTATACAACCTGCATGCTAAACAGCCCCTATACAACCTGCAAGCTAAACAGCCCCTATACAATCTGCATGCTAAACAGCCCCTATACAATCTGCAAGCTGGACCGGGTTCCAACAATTCTGAAACAGCAATGCATGCTGAGAGTACTAAAACTGAAAGTATTAAAAAAAAAGAAAAAAAAAAAAAGAAGCTGATGACCATTTGTTCTTTCTTGGCTGTCTCAAACTAGCGCTGATAAATGTTGATGATTTCGCACATGGAAGTCCCTTTGGAAATAACACTGTTATGCAGTTCTTTCTGGCTTGCACTGTTGATGATGTGAAGTCCAGAACTCCTTGAATCCCCTTTTCCTGCTTCCAAACAGATATTCCAGCATGCCGAGGATCTGTCCTAAAAATAGATGTGTGGAAATACCTCCAGGGAGTTCCTTGAAAATGAGACAACACATATCGCTAGAATTAATGGCCTTTTCATGCTTGTATTTCTTTGTCTGCTTATGATTTTTTTCATTTTGACATGCAGGGGAAACAAACGGCAGCAAAAAGCAAATATAGCATAGTTGTTGCCCTTGCACACGAACACCGGATTTTGCTTTCAGGAATTGTATTCCTTCCTTTCTCCTTTCACATATAACTCTCCTGCCTACAAACCTTTCAATAAACAGGAATTAGAATTTCACTAGTTACAACAACAAAACAAAACAAAAAAAAGGGCATGAAAATGACAAAAACTAGGATATAGCCCATTCTCATTTCTTAATCTTTATGCCAGAATAGTTTTTAAAAAATCTCACGATTAAAAACATACAACATGTGGACACCAAATTTTACTTCTGTATATTTAGTATACCATTGTACTCACATTCAAGCAAATGATACAATGCCAAAACATCATTATCATATTATGACATGTCAATATCGCATGAATCTCATTTAAAAAAAAGAAATCAAAATCAAAATGTTACATTTCAAATAGTTTCACAGTGCCATTTATTCCCAAAAGCAAGAGAAAGAATTTGAGCACCAATACATACAGCTAATGATTCACAAAAGTGCATCTTTCACATTCAAAACAGAAACATGTTCACCAGCCTGTTTCCTTCTGTTAAGATGCAATTTCTTGGAATTCCACAACTAAAAACGACTATAGTCTAACACAGTCTTTTGCTTATGAAGGTTTATATTTAATAAAATGATGTGTGAAGTTACAAAACTCACTCACATTATTTATAATCTGTTCTTCTGGGTAGTTATAACCAACCAACCAACCACACAAACGAACAAAAAAAACAAAACCCACACACACTCTAAACACAACAAAACACCCTTAAAATTGTTCAATTTTTATGTTGGACACATAGACGAAAGTGGGTGAAAAAAATCTACAGGAGTTGAAAGTTAAAGATTCAAAAGACACTCACATAAGTGAAAATGTTTTATTCTATCTGGATCTGTCCTGTACTGTTGAGTTTTTGGGAAAAACCCTCTGGTCGAAGGTTACATACCATTTTACCGGTTCTTATTCTTTATATTGGATTTCAATTCCAATATAAAAAAAAGAAAAAGAAATTTCTTAATGCCAATGTAAAATGCAACACAGATTTTCGCAAACAATGAAAGCACAAAAAAGTTATTAGTTTTCCATCTCTCATAAACATGCATGTACACAGAGATGTATACACACACACACACACACACACACACACACAGAGAAAACATTTAAGTGCAATTTTCACACACACATATACACGTTCTCTCTCTGATCTTTCTAAACACAGGTGTTCATGCAAACCACACATGCATGCATGCACACATATGTATGTGCACACAGACACACACTTGCACACGATTTAATAATACATTATTGAAAAACAAAACTAAACTCATAAACATACCACCAAGTCATCTTGACTGGATAAGAACTATAGCAAGTTACAGTATAACAAGTCAATCTAAGTCCATAAGCTGGTATACTGTACAAATGGTATACTGTACAAACGAAGTCAACGATAAAAGAAGAGAGCAATGAATTAAGCACAATCAATATATAACATTACACGAATGCTTGAGGTGTCTAACATGCTATTCAAAATACTGGTATTATTATTCAAAATGTATTAAGGATTATCATAGTCAAAACAAAACAAAACAAAAACAAAGGAGGCTGACTACATATTTCATAAAACGTTTGAAGAAAAAAAACAAAAAAAAACACCACAGAAAGAAAACAGCAAAAACTCGAGTGTAAGTTACTCTCAAGAAAACAGGACTTTGCATATCTTGCCATACCATAAAAAAAAATCAGATGACGTAAAAAGAGATAGAAGTTGTAAATTCAACAAGGAACAAAAAGAAAGAAAATCAAGAAACTGGAAACTGAAAAAGCGAAGGGAAAAAAAAATCAAAATCATGACTTAACTGAATGCACACTTTTATACACTAACGTTCAAATTGGGAAGACGGGGGGGGGGGGGGGGGGGGGGGGGGGGGGGGGGGGGGGGGGGGGAAAAACGAAAAAAAAAAAACAACAACAAAAAAAAACAACCAAAAAACCCCCAAACAAACAAACAAAAAAAACTACACGTGGATCAAACATTTTAGTAACATAACCACCAGTCTTTTTGTCATCTTTCTAACAGACATTGAACATCAGATTCGTAACACTGTTTAAATTTCTCGCTCTGTCTCTTCAAAGGATTTCACAGTACTTCGTCTGATCCCAAATCATAAACTTTTGGTCACATAGATCACTCACACATGCATAAACACACACACACACACACACACACACACACACATGCGTTTTAAAGAAAGCTGCTTGTAAGTTTCCATATCATCTGAACTATAAAAAAAAACAAAAAAAAACCTGTGGATGTGCTATTCTTTCATGAATACCTGTGCTTGGAAATTGAATTGTAGAGCATAATGCTGTATTGTGTTGCATTAAATTGCTTTGTGGTGTAGTTATTGTATCATGCTGTATTGTAGAGTGTTTAGAGCTTGGTCTCTAACCGAGGATAGGTACTATGTAAGAATTGTTAGAAATTAGGATAATAATAACATATTGCAGATGTGAAAAACTGTATGGTCAAGTCAAAAGAGATACCTTGGAATCAAATTTAAACTACTGTCCTGCAGTCTCTCTATTTTTTTCACATGTCTTTTTTTTCTTTTTCTTTTTTTCGTTTTATGATTCTCCATATACATTCATTGTTTCTAAACTAGATTCTCTTGCAAATTTAGTTGACAACTCTTTTGTTGCCCGTTTCTTTTACGTGTGCTAAAGGTGGGTGGGAATCTTGGTTGATTTTTTTTTTCATTTAAAGGACCAGCACTCTGACCACCATTGAGGATTTGGTGGGAGGGGAGAGAAATATTCTGGAACTTTTAGACTTGGGATCTACAGGTTTCCTCAATGGAAGTTATAATCATTATTGTCTTTAACAGCTGGACGGTCATCTGCAATGATCAAATATTTTGTAGAAAATATGGCAGCTTGTTTCAAGCAATCTTGAGATTCGGCCACTTTATTCCACATCCTTTTTTTTTACTTCCACTTACATCATGCTGATAATACATGTCTAAATATAATTGCAATAACAAAACTCAGATCATCATAAACCAGCCTAACACACGAGTCAAGACAAGTATCTTTCACAAGAGACATGAGACATGAACCATGGTGACGACACAACTGTTTAACTACAAAAAAAATGGGACCTGGTAATCAAATCTATTGGATCAATGGGCGAATGAGATATGATTCAGATAAAGTAGAATCCGATGCACATTTGAACAAGATGTGATCAAGTGTACACAAAGCAAGTTCACTATTGTTACGACCAGACATAATCACATGTAAACTGGAATACAGATTTCTGAATACATTTTAAAGCATCAACAAGGGTGGGTACGTCCGTCTCACTTAACGTCAACACATACGCAAGTGACTTCCGAGGATATGACTGTGCAATACTGCACAAAATATGAATATAAATATATCTATATACATGTATAATAAACAGAAGTTCGTGGTAAGTTTGGAGGCTACTAGCATACACTTTTTCAGATCACTGATGAAACCGCCTCCCTCCCATTCTTGTTCAAGCATCAGCTTTAAGTGACACACTCCCCGATCTTCACGGTCCTTTTCCTCGGGTTTCAGGTCAATAGACTGTTTTCATCAACAGCTAAACTGTGATCGTGTTTTAACAATGCGTGTCAACGACACCCTGGGGTCCCCTTTCTGAGCTAGCTCACGTGGGCCAGTCGTCCACTGCTCCGCTCTGCCCTCGGTCCTGACGTTGGCTCACCACACTTCGCATTTCTCCTTGGGATTCATGCGGGTCCCACGGGGCAAGCCCACTCCTTGGCGAAAGACTTGGAGTTGGACAGCGTGCCTATCACCCTGTGACACACACACAATGCTGGGTGCTATTACCAGCACTCTTTTTACCCAGAGTCAACCATCAGCATGCGGCAGGTTGATGCCGGCAACAAACCAGCCGTTTTTAACCTGTGAAAAACACGATCGTCCATCACCCTGTTGCACTGAAAGTGCTGCTTGGTGTGCATGATGAAGATAACAGCCATGATTTTACCTGTACATCCAGAAACTAACCATTCTGTAACACAAACAGTAGCAGTCAGACTAATGCTGGCATTAGGAGTGATTTCACCTGTTATGCACGACCAACCATCCGTCACCTAGTCACATGAACAGACCTATACAGGCTGACCCTAGCAGTAGCTATGTTTTTACCTGTTGCATGAAAAACTATCACCGATTGTCCTGTAACATGTTGATGTCCTGTAACATGCTGATGTCCTGTAACATGTTGATGTCCTGTAACATGTTGATGCCAACAGCAGCTGAGCTTTACCTTTTGCAAATCACCACTCAAAGGTAATAACCAACCAGCAGTGTTTTAACCTGTTGTAAACAACCAATCAATCATCACTCTTTGACAGGCTGATGCTGGTAATCAGAGATCTTTTTACTAATGAACGACTATTAAATTGCTAAAAGCATCAACGTTTAACCTGTTTAAACCACCAATCAGTCATCACCCTGCAGTGAGCTGAGTACCCAAGTTTGTTGAGCACTTTTAAAAATTAATCTGGTATTTACAGGTACATTTTACCCCTAATGCTTCGCAGTAGGTAAAAGAAGGACTGTAAAGGTATCTAGACATTTTCTGAGATGGCTGTGAAAAGGGGAAATGATCGTGATCAGAACTGAAATTTTTAAGAGATGAAAAAGTCTGTTCTATTTCTTTTCTTTTTCTGCTTGTTTAAGTGTTGGTGATACGGTTATTTCATTTGACCTATTTGCAGTGAAGCAGTGTGTATACTTTATTGTTGTGTCCACCACATCCCACAAGAGGTGAAAAAATGAAACATTTGAATGTCAGGTCGCTGATGAGAATTATTGTAATGCCCTTTACATGATAACATATTCCTTTTTCTACAAAACATGCTGTTGAGAGCGATACTATATCTGTTTGATACCATTTACAAATGGTTAGAATTCTGATTACAATCAGATGATAACTTTTCACAAACTGAGCTATTCGGATCATTAACGTTATTTTCAAACAGAACTACTCAGATTACAACATACATGTTGGTGATATTCTTATCTATTGAAACAAAAAAACACAAAAAACAACCCTTTTTTAGTATCCGTTTTCATACAGGGTGAAGCTGAACTGTACCATCAACATCGAACTCCTAGCAGTAAAGCCATGTTTAACAAAGAAAAGCATACAACGCGATTTCCTGGAGGCTGTATACTGAGGTTAAGATACTGATGCACACCGTGGAGTCCAGTCAAGACACACACAACAGGTAGATGAACAGGTAGAGGACAGGTAGGCAGATATCTGACCTGAACTTGGCCGGACTGTGAGGGTCACTGACCAGCTGCAGATGATCCGCCTTTGGTGCTGGCTGAACACCATACCTGTCCACACACACACACACACACACACACACACGCACACACACACAGACACACACACAGACACACACACACACACACACGCACACACACACAGACACACACACAGACACACACACACACACACAGAGTGACATACACCCCACACCCACAAATATATATACT
>CM031611.1:78712135-78739635 GCA_018398815.1 Conus ventricosus
TCATACCTGGGCAAAACCCAGGAAGAAGATCTGGCGGTGTGTCAGGTTGAGGGCTGGCAATGGCTGTTCTTCCCCATTCTTCTTCACCCAGTCTTCATACGCCTGCAACACAAACATGGTTGGTTTGTTTTTTCCCTTATAATTCACTCCATGTTTTACAACCTGCTTTCCTGGTCCAGTTCACATTCTGTCACACTGGCTCAACCTCCATAAGATTATGATGTCAAGTGCCTATGTATGACCAGAATTTACAAACTTTAGCACTAAAGTAGAAATCATTCATCGGAACCGACTCCAAAATGCATATAAACCAAAGCAACACGGTCATGATTGTATATTTCAATGCATCATTCCCCAGAATATTCAGTTCCGTTGTTTTTATGTTTATAGTACAACAATAGTCACTCTCTGGAGGAAGTGATATCTGGATACATCATTAATAATAATAATAATAATGGTTTCTTATATAGCGCTTAATCAAACAAATTTCTCCAAGCGCTTTTACAAAATCATACTACATTCACCCTTCTCATATACAATAGTACACCTTACACCCAACTACAAATACTATTACTACAATAACAAACAAATCCTAATCCTATGAGTATGACATTCACTTATTTTTCAAGTATCACTACAAAAACTATATCCTATAACGTTTAATCATACAACAAATACATGTAATGGAGAACATACACATACACTACATTTGAAAAGGCCCAGACAGCTATGAGTTAGGTTGTACCCCCCCCCCCCCCCCCCCCCCCCCCATCCTCCACAGCATTGATTAATTATGAGAAAACAGATGGGTTTTAAGTTTAGACTTGAAAGAAGAGATAGAATCTGAATGTCTGAGAGAGTCTGGCAGTCTGTTCCACATCGCTGGAGCTTGAAAAGAGAAAGATCTTTCACCAGGTGTAGTCCTGGAGCGAGTCATTCGTAGAAGGCGGTCATCACCACAGGAGCGTAGTTGTCGAGAGGGGGTGTAGATTTTAAGGAGATCTGAGAGATAAGAAGGTCCATTTTCAAAGAGAGCAGAGAAACTGAGAGTTGAGATTTTGTACGAGATACGGTTTGAGACAGATAGCCAGTGAAGAGAGTGAAGTAGAACATTATGCCAGCCAGTGAAGAGAGTGAAGTAGAACATTATGCCAGAGAACAAAGCTACTTGGAATGATTGCTGAATGGATTGCTTGGGAGTACTGACATGATAGGCAGACTTGAGTCCTCCATTGTCGGCAATGTTCTCTCCCAGAGTCTGCTTGCCCCGCACCTGTAACATACACACACACACACACACCCACACACACACACACAGGCACACACACCACATACACACACACACACACACACATACACACACACACGCACACACGCATGCACACACACACACACACACACACACACACACACACACACTTTGATATAAAATCACAAATAACATGACAATGTCAAGTAGTTGTGCAGGTACTGCGGCAATGAAAGGTTAGATCACTCTGTGTTATAATCAAGTCAAGATTAGATCACTCTGTGTTATAATTAAGACAAAATTAAATCACTCTGTTAAAATCAAGTCAAGATTAGATCACTGTGATAAAATTAAGTCAAGATTGGATCACTGTGTGTTATAATTAAGTCAAAGTTAGATCACTCAGTTAACCTTCTTGTATTCATAACGGGCGCAGACGGGAGCGCTGAGACAGCGCGCTAGATTTCGTAACGGGCGCAGACGGGAGCTGCCCGCCGCCTGTGTACGGTACTTTTCCATCACGTGCTGACTCCGTGAAAATACTCGGAGAGCCACTAAAAGTTGTTGGGGATTTCCCACTATAGCCCAGTAATGTGGCAGCACTATTTTTGGATGCTGGCACCACTTCCATTCACTAAGAAAGAGGAGAAACTGCAAGCAAAGAGTTGTGCGTGAGACTGACCGATTTTCACAATGGCGTCGTCTGCTAACAACAGCGAGTTTGGTGATATTCCCGAGTATTCAGCGGAGGAGTGGGATCAAATTATGCAAGAAGTAGAGAAGTATGAAAATGGAGAGTTAGGAGAAGAGAATTATGTTGAAATCGGCACCAATGAAGGAGAGGAAAATGGTGAAAGCGACCCTCAGTACAGCATGCTACTCGCCGTTCTGCAAAACAATGGCGACCGGCTACACATCCTGCCCATGTGGTCGCATTCCAACAGCCGACAGGCCAAGCGCACTCACTGCCGAACACTGCCACCGCACAAGATTATTTCTTTTTTCTACCTCTCACATTTTTCCAACTAGTAGCAGAAGAAACTAACAGATACGCTCAACAAAAACAAGCAGCTAAGGGCACACCTGACCCCCTCTGGTTCAACACAACACCTGACGAAATGCGGGGCTGTCTCTGTACTGATTATTCCGTATGACAACTAAGGGATGACGCGTAGAAACGTCATATTATTATATGTGTTCTTTCTGCCAGGTGCCTCTATACTTTCATAAGAATGACTGTTTCCATGACTACCATGCGCAGAAAGTGGCTCAACAGTAGGGCAGTTTGCTAGTCTCTCTGTGTGTACGTGTATATATGCTTACCTGTAGTTTATGGTGACAGTGCTTTGATGACACTTGGCAGTGACACTCTACTCAATTTCTTCACAGCTATACATTGTGTAAATACATATGGACATGTATACGGTGCTTAGAACAGTGACAGAAAAACAATGAGGAACTGTGCTTGAATCTACAGTAACTGTTCGGTAGTGACAATTGACACTAGTTGTGTGTGACATTCTGTGGATTACCTGTGGGGACTGAACAGGCGGACAGAAGACAGATCATCTCACTTAGGCCGCAGCTTTCATTTTACAACACTAACATGCATGTGCATGGGATAACTGCATGTTGGTGTGCTGTATTAGAATTGTCACCATCGCATGCGACACATTAGGTGACATTTTGGTGACAGTGACACGACCTTTCACCTCGAGACACACAAAATCTTGCTCACAGTATAGAACAAAGCCTTGTCATCATACATGCGGAATTTCGTAGCTCTAGAGGTTTATTCTTGGTTGTGGTGAAGCATGAACCATACATACCCATTTTAGGCTAAATTCACCAAAAAAATCTGAAAACTAGGGGGAATTTGGCCTCAGAGAATCTGAATACAAGAGGGTTAAAATTAAATCAAGATTAGATCACTCTGTGTTAGAATTAAATCTAGATTTGATCACTCTGTGTTAAAATTATGTCAAGATTAGATCACTCTGTGTTATAATGAGGTCAAGATTAGATCGCTCTTTGTTGTAATCAAGTCAAGCTTAGATCACTCTGTGTTATAATTGAGTCACAATTAGATTACTCTGTGTTATAATTAAGTCAAGATGAGATCACTCTATGGTATGATTAAGTCAATATGAGATCATTCTGTGTTATAATTAACCCATACTCAGGTGATTTAACAATGTACTATTAAGCATGTTGTCTGGTGAATTAACAGAAGGAATGTTTGAAAAAAATAGTTACGTTTGTATAACGTGCATAACTTTTCAACAGTTAGTATTTTTTTTGTTTTTTTTAGCTGTCCCAACCTCTGTGCCATCTCAGAGACAGTGCACCCACACCGCTCATTCCGACACCCCGTCCACAGCCACAACCCGGTCGGCCCCGCCGCAGCCTCGGCACTGGCAATCCACTGGGAGCAGTCAATGTCAAGTCGTCAAGAGGCAACCCACCGGAGGAGACATTGCACTGCAGCCGAGTCACTTTGGTGGTGTTCAGTGGTGCCTGTTCTGATCTAACATACGCAGGACACCACCTACTAAGCTCCCTACTGACGACAATAATTGCTTAGTCGCGGAGCCGGCGTGAATGAGCTCTCCCTCCGGAGGGCACCCCCACGTCCATCCAACGACAGCCCCCATGGACTCGTCGATACCAGTGACCCCGACGGAACCAAACCAAGGCCAGAGACTTGGAGAGGACATTGAAATTGAGGTCACCATGAGAGCAGGGCATGAAGGGCCACAGAATTTGAGACATTTCTTTTAAATGCTGATCGATGAGAATGAGGATGATTAAGATGATACTACGGATTTCCATTTTGGTCTGAGACTAAATGACAGGGCTGTACTCTACGCTTCCCTTCATAATATATCCCGGTGTCAACCAGGCCCCAGAGATACAGGCACCTGCAGTGTTGGTCAGGAAATTTGAGCAACACTCTCAGAAACACATCCATTGAGTGGATGAAACTCGACTGTGTGGTCCCAGTCTTCCCAACTGAGTCCGCAGCAAACTGAACTCTGGGTAGGAGCCGGTCGGGGCAGAAAAACCCACAAGACTGATGGGATTCGAACCCATGACCTCCCAGCCAGGAGTCCGCAATGCTAACCACTTCGCCACAGCGGCTGGTAACAGTTAGTATTTGAACATAACATGCAGAACAAAAAATTGTAAGTAATTGAATAAAGAATAATATAAAACAGAATTTGTGTGCTTATGAGTGTTTGACTAGGTGCTTACCAGTCTAGAATGTGAAAATAACAGGTGAAAACAGGTGGCACATCCTGCTTGTCATTCTCAAGAGCTTTTTGACAAATAATTCAGTCAATGATGTTCCACAGTATCCAGAAATAAGTTACAGCCTTTTTCAAAGGAAAGTCAGTGTGGATTACACCCATCTTCCATGCAGGTAATCCAGGTAAGAATAAATAAGGTACAGTTCAGTTTTCCCATTGAAATCATAATAATTATGTTTATAACACACACACACACACACACACAACACACACACACACACACACAAACACACAAAATGGTCACTATCAACAAATGTAATAGCCCACACTGTCTTCATTTACGTTTGAAAGGTCTAAGATCATCTGGAAGCGCTACACCGAGTTTTTCTTCCCCACTGAATGGCATCTTGAGAATCCATCACCTTTAGGCATTCATCCAGTCATTGTCCATGTCGATCTCAAAGTCAAGATTACATAGCGCTTGATCTAAATCAAAACTATCACCCACCACACACAGTTCATTAAAAATGTCAGCAACTTCTTCTTCACTTGCTTTTTCCACAAGAAATTCAGCACAAACATTTAACAAGTTCCTAATTCTATCACGTTCTCCTTTGGGACCCCCCATCTTCTTTTGCCAGATGAGTCGAGTCGCCCTGTGGAAAAAGAAACACCCGAAGGTGCTGGGGAGGACCCAGAGAAGCACTGTCTTCGCCTGCCTTTAGAGCAGTCCTGTACCACCCTTGGAGGCCTGCGCTGTGTTGACGATGGGTACAGGCACGCACAGGACACTCCATTAAGATATCAAGGGACATAACTGCTCCTGAACAGAGGTAAATTAGACTACAGGATGCAGCTCATAACAGCCTTAAAGTAGCATCCCCATGGGTGTACCAGCCCGTATTTCATGACTGCAGAGCCCACCGGCGAAAAACACCACCCTCCAGCTGCCGAGCACACCCCACAGACCCAACCACCCCTGCCCACGGACAGACGAAGACAGCGCCATTCCAGACACAGCCAAGCTTTCGCCATACGGTCTTATGTGCCCTCAAGAGAGAATCCAAAGTTGTAGTCTTTCCCACTGTCAACAGGACTTTCCCTGTGGTCAGTGGGTCTTTCCTCACCGTCACTGGACCTTTCTCCAGGGTCAGCCTAGTTAAGGCAAAGAAGAAAAAGAAACACCCGAAGGTGCTGGGGAGGACCCAGAGAAGCACTGTCTTCGCCTGCCTTTAGAGCAGTCCTGTACCACCCTTGGAGGCCTGCGCTGTGTTGACGATGGGTACAGGCACGCACAGGACACTCCATTAAGATATCAAGGGACATAACTGCTCCTGAACAGAGGTAAATTAGACTACAGGATGCAGCTCATAACAGCCTTAAAGTAGCATCCCCATGGGTGTACCAGCCCGTATTTCATGACTGCAGAGCCCACCGGCGAAAAACACCACCCTCCAGCTGCCGAGCACACCCCACAGACCCAACCACCCCTGCCCACGGACAGACGAAGACAGCGCCACTCCAGACACAGCCAAGCTTTCGCCATACGGTCTTATGTGCCCTCAAGAGAGAATCTGTGCATTACAAGCTGCTACTAATCATAAAGCAAGCTAAAATGCTGAAAATCCACATTCCGGGGCTCGTTCAGTCGTTCATGCAAATTAGTTTCTCACTGAGCCATAGTTTCGTATCTGTGTGTGTCAGTGAAACTAGGCTCGCAAGGCTCACCCTACAGAAGACTTATGTCGCGACAACCAGTGACCGCCATGACGTAATGGTGCGACTTATGTCGCGACTATCAGCGTAAGGGCGTAGATCACTCTGGGTTATAACTAAGTCAAGATAAGATCACTCTGTGTTATAATTAAGTCAAGATTTGATCACTCTATGTCATAATCAAGTTAAGATTAGATCACTCTGTATTATAATTACATCAAGCTTAGATCACTCTGCGTTATAATTAAGTCACACTCAGATCAATCTGTATTACAATTCAGTCATGATTAGATCACTATGTGTTGTAATTAAGTCAAGATTAGATCACTCTGTGTTATAATTAAGTCAAGATTAGATCACTCTGTGTTATAATTAAGTCAAGATTAGATCACTCTGTGTTATAATCAAGTCAAAATTAGATCATTCTGTGTTATAATTCAGTCAAGACAAGATCAGATCTGAGTTATAATTCAGTCAACATTAGATCACTCTGTGTTGCAATTTGGTCAAAATTAAATCACCCTATGTTATATTCAAGTCAAGATTAGATCACTCTGTGTTGTAATTAAGTCAAGATTAGATCACTCTGTGTTGTGATTAAGTCAAGATTAGATCACTCTGTATTATAATCAAGTCAAGATTAGATCACTCTGTGTTGTGATTAAGTCAAGATTAGATCACTCTGTGTTATAATTAAGTCAAGATTAGATCACTCTGTGTTATGATCAAGTCAAGACCATTTAACAAACATATCCTGATTTTGATTTTGTCTTTTCTTAGCATAAACATAAACATCTATTTGCCTCGTTAAATATGAAACCCCAAACTGAAAACACTTTCACCAAAGACTTCTAAGACTGATGGCAATATATTCTTCCCAGATGAATTAATGAAACCCTGCATTACTTTTGTCTCTTCTTTCCACCAAACACTGACACTTTCAATCTGTTTTGTTCAATATGGAGCCAAGGAAATAAAATTCTAAAGCTGTCCACATTTTTGCTTAAGACTTCCAAGACTGATGCTTATACATGATGCTTATACATTTTTCCTGATGAATTAATCACAGCACTGGTTTTTTTGTGTGTGCGTTATTATTTTATTTTATTTTTTTTTACATTCTCCAGGGTATTAAGTCCACTTGAACCGCCAAAGTACTCGATTCATTCCTGTGTGAAACACTCACATTTTCCCCATTCAGCTGGTAGCGAGAATATTGGTCCACCATGCATTGTGCTCTCTGCTGAAATCGTTGAACGACGTCATGATTCCACCATGGACGAAGATTGCCATTCTTATCAAACTCACGACCTGGCAGGAGGCAAAAGTCCAACCACTATTAATGACATGTAACAGGTGCCAAAAACGTGTTAATATCATACTATCATAAAAAGTTTAGGAAAGTCTGAATGTGTAAACAACATCTTATTAAAAGAAGTTTAGGAAAAGTCTGAATGTGTAAACAACATCTTATCAAAATAAGGTTAGGAAAAGTCTGAATGTGTAAACATCAAAATAAATCAAAATAAGTTTAGGAAAAGTCTGAATGTGTAAACATCATATTAACAAAATAAATCTAGTTGCAAAGTGAGACAACTGCAGTCTAAACAAATCTTAAATAAATGTTAATGAACCGCCAAGAGAAACGTGGACAAACGAGTCACAAGAAAAAACACGATGCGTTTTGACCTCTTAGGTCTTCTTCAGGCAAGACACAAACAAATAGGACAACAAAAATGAACGAATTTGGTACTTAGCCTGCCTACCTTGCGCTGAAGAGTGAAGAGATCTAAGCTAAGAACCAAATTCGTTCATTTTTGTTGTCCTATTTGTTAGTGTCTTGCCTGAAGAAGACCTAAGAGGTCGAAATGCGTCGTGTTTTGTCTTGTAACTCGTTTGTCCACGTTTCTCTTGGCAGGTCGCTAACATTTATTTAAGATTTAACAAAATATGTTTTGAAGAGTCAAAATAGTGTCTGGAAATTATGTACTAGAAGAAAGCTTCTGTTCAACAGTAACATTTGCCTTTGACCCGACAGGTGAGCAAGCATGTTTTTCACAGCATGTTGTTTTCACTATTTACCTGTGTGCATGCATAAAGAGAGTGAGTGAGTGAGTGAGTGAGCAAGAGTGGTGTGTGTGTGTGTGTGTGTGTGTGTGTGTGTGTGTGTGTATGTGTGTGTGTGTGGTGTGTGTGTGTGTGTGTGTGTGCATGGGAGCATGCGTGCATGCGTGCCAGCTTGTGCTCGTGCACGTGTGCGCACACATGTATGTGTGTGCGCGTGCATTTGAGTATGCGTGCATGTGTGTGCGCACGCATGTGTGTATGTGTATGAATGTGTGTATGGATGAGTGTATGTGTGCATGTGTGTGTGTGTGTGTGTGTGTGTGTGTGTGTGTGTGTGTGTGTGTGTGTGTGTGTGCATGAATGCATGTATGTGTGTGTATATTCACATACATGCAAGCATGCATGCATATCTATATGTGTGCATGCCAGTAAGCAAGTCTGCAGGTAAGAGTGTGTGTGTGTGTGTGTGTGTGTGTGTGTGTGTGTGTGTGTGTGTGTGTGTGTGTGTGTGTGTGTGTTGTCTGTGTGTGTGTGTGTGTGGTGTGTGTGTGTGTGTGTGTGTGTGTGGTGTGTGTGTGTGTGTGTGTGTGTGTGTGTGTGTGTGTGTGTCTGTGTGTGTGTGTGTGTGTGTGTGTGTGTGTTTGTAAAAGGTATACAGTGAGGCGATCATGTAATCCACGTCTCCATAAAATGGGGCGATTTGAAAAATGGGGCGAAATTTTGTCGCCTAACTTTTTTTACATGTTGAATGGTGTTCAGGAATGCAGTATTGAGGTGCTGCATTCAACGTCTCACTCACCTCAGTTTTGCCAACATCGTCCAAATTCACACACACACACATTTACACTCCATCGCCCCATTCTGTTCAGATGCCACTTCCGGTATCATCTAACTGTTTGCCTTTTACAAAGTTGTGATGCCCCTGACCACCTCACTGTTTGCCTTTTACAAACTCATACTGACTTGGGGGGGGATACACTCCTTAGTATGGCTCAGAGAGCCACCCGAAGTGCCGCCCCATAGTTGCGACATTTCGCCCCATTTTGACATCACCCCACTTGTACCATTTTAAAGGCATGTGTGTGTGTGTGTGTGTGTGTGTGTGTGTGTGTGTGTGTGTGTGTGTGTGTGTGTGTGTGTGACAGAGAAGAAGAGAGAAGGCAAGAGAGAAAAGAGAAAGCTCAACATGGAAGACAGTGAAGAAGACCAAATAAGGAAAGACAATAAGAGAAACAGAAAACTGATGCAATATTCAGATGGTTATGACCATATCATGATTGATTTCATTTCGTAACATCACAGAAAATAAAAAATAACTAACATCTTGAAATAGCCTTCTAGAAAATATTATTCTTTGTGTAAGAGGACTGTTGCATTGTATTAATACAATTAGGGCGATAAATGACAAAAATGTCAGTGATTATAAGCAGATTCATCTTCAGCATGGATCATTATTCTCAAATGAAATCTATTCAAGTCTAGAAAGTTACATACAAACACTAAAACTCTAAGCACAAAACTAGATCTGTCATGAAATATGTTCACAACACTTTGCAAATTTTCCCTCTGCCCCCAGCCACCAAATTCTGTGCAGTTAACAGAGTATGTGTCAGATTGAAACTGCCAAAACAGCACATGTCACGAGCCACTTCAAGCACATGCAAACCCCCGAACAAATACTGAAATCATAATTCAGTGTGGGCAAAAGACATGCAAAAGCAAAGAGCTAGTCACGAACATCTAAGTGTTGACATAAAAATATTATTTAATTCCCATCATGCACTAAGAATATGACCGTATTAAATTTAGTTAGGTTCACTTAAAAGCATAGCAATCGAGAATACCTTGATAAATCAAGCGTGTGCAGAGGACATAACCAAAGCGTTTTTTGTGCAGAATACTCGGTACACAGAATAATACTATAAACACTCTACAATAAATACTATCATGCACAGACCAATCAGACAGCATGCATTTTAAGACAACGAGAAAAAAGAAGTATAAAACAAGTGTTTTTACACATTTCGCCACAGGGCAACGCACGCATGCTTCACCAGAAAGAACAGCAGCATGAATCTGCCAATCAGAATACGATGGACATAATCAGACCTCATGCAGACATGCAAAACTTCAGCTACATACACCACTCTTCAAGGGTTGTCCCACTCACAGAGGGTCAAAGAGAATACAGTCTGAACTGAAGCAAGGAAAGAGGAGAAGGAGAAATTCGGAATGGGACGAAGAAGAATGCCCTTGGATCACGGTACTGTATGCTTTTTTTTTTTTTTTCATGGTGTCCAATGCTTTTTTTTTTTTTTTAAAGATGCATACTAAGCTCTTTCTTTGTCATGTGACATGACCAGTAAACCAATAACAGTTGATGAAATTGAAAATTTCAACAGAAATCACTTTAATCGCATGTCCCTCTGCAGATGGTACGCAACAGGGTTGAAGAACGATCTGGATATTTAACAAATTGTTAACTCCATCAAACAATAAACAGAGCATTCATTTTGACCTTTCAAATATATATAATTTAAAAAAAAAACTGCCTTGTCACTCTGTGCCAAAAAAAAACCACTTTCAGCGTGTTTCAGCACTTTTCTGACCACAATAAAAATCTAAAAGGTTAAAAGTCAGGCGGCGTGGGACAATTTCTGTGCGGCGACCACAGTGCTGCAAATACATCTTGCATGGCCCTGGGAGTCTGTGCCGACACAAATACATCTTGCATGGCCCTGGGAGTCTGTGCTGACAGTGTTAAGACCACCCCGGCCTCTTCTCACTACACACTGTCATCACCAACTAATTACTTCTCTCTTTCTCTCTCTTATACAACAAGATAATAAGAATACCAGGATGGAGAAGGAAAATGAATGTGGAGCCAAGGAGAAGACAGGTGTGGAGGTGTGTGTTGTGTGTGTGTGTGGGGGGGGGGGGGGGGGGGCATGAACTTGTGGGGAGAGGCTGGAGGTAGGAGTGGGGAGGAAGGTTGTGCAGAACACCATGTTACACCACAGAGACAGGAGCAAAGTGCGTCCTCACAACACAGCCATTTTCTACGCCATGGTTCCAAAACACCCCTGCGTGCTTCACGTCCTCCTCAATCAAGTCAGGTGTTTATAATTCAGCTGACAATGCAAGTCATATCACAGCTAGCTACGCTCCTCATCTCTACCTTTTTTTTTTAACTGGGAGTGGGTTCTCTCCCCCTTCATGCTTCCTCCATGGCATCGGTTCTATCAATGTAAGGTTTTTGCTACCTTCCTTTTTCGTCTGAATGTTTTTTCTAGTTGCAAAGTGAGACGACTGCAGGCGGAAATCTAAACAAATTTGAAATGTAATTAACAGCACACAAAAAAACAACAAAAAAACAAAACCGTCAACAAACTAATCACAAGACAAAACACTACGCGCTTCGACCTCTTAAGTCTTCTTCAGATACAAAACACTCAGGAGAACAAAAATGAATGAGCAACTGAAGTGGATGAAGATAAGTGATTGCTCGTTCATTTTCGTTTTCCTGAGTGTTTTGTATCTTGCCTGAAGAAGACCTAAGAGGTCGAAATGTGTAGTGTTTTGTCTTGTGATTCGTTTGTCTACGGTTTTTTTGGCGGTGCACTATCAATTATATTTAAAATTTGAATGTTTTTCGTTTGCTTGTTTAAAAGCTGTTTAAGGTGTTTTTTTCTCCCTCACAGACTTGTATTTCCATTTATAATTTTATCACTCACTGAATTGCTTTTCTTTCCATAATAAGCCTTTTTTTTTTTCAAAATCTGTAGAAATTTTTTTTCTTTCTTCCAAAAGTTCTCAAATTTTCGTTTCCCACATTGCCTTATTTTTGTTAAGTTCCTCTTTCTTTCATGACTTTTTTTTCCCATAAAGTCTTAAGCAAATTTTCTTGTTGTTGTTGCTGTTGATTAAGTCTTAAGACCATTTTTTTTGTTTTTCTTCAACAGTCAGCATGTCTTCATTTCTTGCCTTATTTTCTTTAAGTTCATCTTTCTTTCATATCATTTTTTCTTTTTCTTAATCAAGTCTCCACCTGCCTCGAAACTAGCATCCTGCCCATAGCCATGAAGATCAAAACCCACAATGTAGTCAAGACTGCTTCAAATCAACACAGACATGTCTGCTTCCATAAACGAGGCATTTGAAATAAAGCAAACCACTCATGGCCAAAACAGAAAAAAAGAAAAAGAAATAAATACAATCAAATAAAAATATACGTAATGAATTAAAAAAAAAGGAGGCAGGGTAAGAAACCACCCAACTGAATTCCGAGATGCACACTACAATCACCCGCGTGTTTAAAAAAAAGAAAAGAAACTTTGATGGGAACAAACAACTGATGAGGCTGAGGAAAATCGTGAAACTTGTTTTCATTTGCACACATGAAAATGGAGCAACAACAACAACAAAATAAATTTTAAAAAAAGATCAATGCTACAGTTTCTTGTATTTCTTTTCTTTTCTCCTACTATTATGATGAATGCGTGTTTGACTGACAAAACGGGAAAGAAACGCATTACAAAATGGAATACAAACACGAGAAAAAAGAAGTCCATTATTGGTCAGCTGAAAAGGCTTGAGAAGTATTATTACCGAAAACCATTTTACTGTGAGTTACCGAACCAACCATTTGTGGAATTAATCATACGGCTGCTTGCAGATTTAGTCATGAAACCTCTCAGCAAAATTAGTTATAAGATGCAGATTTAGTTTTTCAAAAATTGTTCAGATTTAAGAGTTGACAAAACACACACACACCCTTTGCCACTTTGTACACAGCCAGAAACAAGCCTGAGCCCAGCTTGCTTTAAAACAACAGCACTCCAGTTGTTAAATCTGTTACACACACACGCACGCATGCATGCACGCACGCACAGATGTGCGCGCGTGCGTCCATGCACATATACGAACACTCACAAACACATGCACGCTCACAAACATACGTACACACACACAAAGCACACACATAGATACACAAATATGCACACACACACACACACATACCTTCCTCCATACACACACACTCATCACCCACACACACACACACACAGGAATGTCTTGGAACCCTCAGGCTAAATCATCACAACATCACATATACTGCACTGCAAACCATCACCTTGGTCGTCAAAGCCGTGAGTTAGTTCATGACCCATGACCACGCCCATGGCTCCGAAGTTGAGTGATCTACAGAAACAGCAGATACAGGTTCACCATACAGCACACCTCGGGCGACCGCTCATCATACACAAGTGGGGGACCGGGCACACCTCTACGTACTCAGTCACAGCACCGCACCTCTTCCCATTCTTCTAGAGAACTGGGTAAGTCCATTAAATCTTTCAGAAGAAGGATCACGTCAAATGCCAGGCATGCATACAATAAGCATGAAGAGCAATACACTGGATCCATCCCAAGAGTTTCGTCATTGGACGTTCAGCAGTTACATCCCAGTGAAAGTGTTTGAATGAATGTCATTATAATGGTCAAGACTGAACATGACTCTACACAAATCTGTCTGAGATCTACATAGAGGTGCTCACAAGATACCATCAACATCTCCATGGTTTAATAAGATACTATGAACAACTGAAAATAAACAAGGCGCTTTGAAAAAAAAAAGGGGGGGGCCGGAATAGCTCAGCTGGTAGAGCGCCGGACTCGTGATCCTGAGGTTACGGGTTCGAATTTCGGTTCAGGGGGATTTTTCCCTCAGAGTTAACATTGGTTCTGACTCCATTCCCCATACAGTCCTTCGAATGAGACTATAAACCGAGGTTCCGTGTGTGAACACATGCACAACATGATCATCTTGCACGCACGTCAAATCCCATCATCAACTTTCGGAAGAGAAGGCCAGTTTGGCCGTTGGTATGGATGACACGTTACACATAGCATGCACCTTCCCCGAAGATGGAGTATGGCTGCCTTAATGGCGGGATGAAAAACGGTCATACACACAAAACTCCACTGCCTGTCTAGGCAGTGTTCGCAGGATTATCAGTCTGCGTATGCAGAAAGAAATAAAGGAAAAAAAAAAGAACGATTTTTCACAATAACAAAAATCTAAGTGAAGGTGCTCAGACAGACCCTAAGTCTGGATTTTGCACCTAGTTGAGTCAATTCACTGAACATTCTTGGTCAGTCTGAAGCGTTCTTCTTTCACTTTCAATGCATCTTATTTGATGACCTTGCTGAACTGTTGTGTAATTGTGAAATTTGGGGGCTGGAAAAATCCTCATTAATAATCATAATGATAACAACAACAACAACAATAATGAAAATGATCATGAACATTTCGTTGATTGCTGTCTTCCTTGTGTGGGCTCATGGTGATTTAGAAGAAACAGACATTAACACATGTTACAGATTTTACACATTAAATTCACATTACATATATCTATCAAAAGGAAAACACACTAAAGTGAAACACAAAAAGGATACATCAATACAGTTTAAAACACTTATTCATGAGTCCATTTGTGCGCACGAGCGCACGCACGCACGCACACACACACACACACACACACACACACACACACACACACACACACGCACAGAGAAAAGCTACAACCTAACTTTTGGAAATATAATATTTGTTCAGCTCAAAGTATTTTACACTCATTTGTGAAGAGCCATTAGAATTAAGGTGAGATGAATTAAACTGTGGACCAACTTAATTTCCTCAAAATACAACACTTTTTAGAGTCAACATGATATGCTCGCTTAATTTTAACAGAAACTAGTTATGAACTTAAATGCATTTTCAAAACAAAATGAGATTTACATCTTTGTGTAATAATGAAGAAAATAATTTGAAAGACCCATTCAACCAAACTCGGCAGGAGTTACTCAAAAGAATTATTGATAAATGTCTTATTTACACATAGTTAAAAAAAATTTTTCCTGTAAACAAAAGTTTATGATGCATCAGTCAAATCAGTGTATCATTGTGATACCTGTTGTGAGATTAACTTTATCGTTCATTACAGTAAACTTGAAATTTTTTTTTTCTTCAAAATAAAGGATCACAATATGGATTACTTAGATACAAAAGAATTTGTCAAGACTGCATCCTGAACAAAGTAGGAAATCTATCTTAATACTGCATCCTGAACAAAGTAGGAAATCTATCTTAATACTGCATCCTGAACAAAGTAGGAAATCTATCTTAATACTGCATCCTGAACAAAGTAGGAAATCTATCTTAATAGATGGTTGACTCTTCCCAAAAGTTACAGTCTTACATCATCAGCTTCTTTCAAAATGATATCGAAAAGAAATATTCATCTTTAATTTTGCATGTATGTAGCTCTTTGAGGAAATGTCTGTTGTAAGTCCATGAAACTGAGTAATTTAACTGGATGTTGACGAACTACTGAGTACCTCAACACACATGAGAACTGTCTCCAAATGTTTGCAATACTGGGCTTTACACAGCTCTTCATTTCATTGTACTTTACAGTATGTGGTGATGACTGTTCACCCACTGTTGTATTCTCAGAATCATAATTTTGGGTAAAAACAAACACACTTCATTCATTGTTCATTACACCCAATGGCAGAACAAAATGAAAATTGAAGATCAAGGCTTAAAGATGTATAAAAAAAAAAAAAAGAAGCAAAAAATTAATAAAATTGAAAAGAAATTTTTTTTTTTTTGCTTTTTCATTTGTTAGTAAGCTTTAAAATTAACATCATCAAATCAAGAAATAAAACAAAACCAAAAAAGAAGCAAACAACATTTTTAAAAAACTGAATCAAGAAGAATTAACTCCATAACTGACTGCCAAAGAATAAATAGTCACGTCATACTTTGGAAAATTCTTGTCATAAAACGGCGCTTGCAGAATACCAGCAGGGAAGACAATTTCGTTCTTCGTCGGGGTGTAGTACGCATTCACGGTGGGTGGCGTCATTCCCCATCTGAGGACATCAAACATGATCATGGCGGCAACTCCAACTCTGGAACTCTCACTGCATTTGATAGGATTCCTCACACACTGGAAATTAAAAGCACAAAATTCTGATTCTCTTCTGTTCATTATCACTGTCAACTTCATCCTAAACATAAAAAAAAAAAAGATATTATATAATTGACCTTCCATCCTCCCTAAATAAAACTAGTTTCATTCTGTGATTAATTTGGTCAGCCCTATGTCCCTTTCTTGACTGTTAGCAGTCTAATTCAATGTCCCTTTCTTGACTGTACAAGATTAAATTCTATTATTAATTACATATACCATATATTCATTTCCCAAATACTTACTTTTTAGTCAATGATTAAACAGATATAGTCCGTGGGTCTGTTCTTTACTGTTCACTATTCAACTCCTTAAACAGATGTTTAATCTATGATTGATTAGGCATAACACATGTCTCTTTATCACTTAGTCACTGTTTAATTCTACGATTAATTAGACCTACCACAGGTCTCATTCTAAACTATTCACTGTTTTATTCTATAATTAATTAGGTATACCACATACATATTTCTCAATTATTCACCGTTTAATTCTACAATCAATAAGATATATATCACAATTCTCTTTCTCAACTGTTCAATGATTAATTCTATGATTATCTATACCATTCAAAATTTCATTTCATTTCACATCATCTTTTATGAACAAATGACTTATCATAAAGCTAAACTGAAAGATGAGCAATTGCAGGTGGCAGATGAAAAAAAAAGATTGAAACTTGTGTTTCTGTATTAAAAAAGAAAAAAGAAAAAAAGTAGAATACACAGCCAACTGACAATGCACACACAAAAACCTTCATTGCTCTGCAGGTGTCAGAGGTCAAATGACCATTTGGTAGAGGAAAAAAAAAAGGGAAGGGGGGTGACTCTTGAAAATAACAGTCTATTTTGAATTAGATCATGCGAAGACGTATCTGTGAAGGAAAAAAGGGCGCACAACTGCATGAAAATGCCATGTTCCAAAACCAACGTGACAGAAAAACAGAACTCTGATACTTCCCTGCTTTCTTCTTGAGAGGCTTGTTGAAATGATTTTCAACACATGTTAACGACTGAAGTAAATGTTGATTAATCCGCCAACTTACAGGGACTAACAAAATGACAAGGCAAGATAAGATAAGATAATGTTGCTTATAGCCCTGCCGACCGCAAAGGGCCACATCAGGGCTGTCACCACGTTAAGACAAGGCAAAACTGGGAATGTAATTTGTTTGTTCCTGTTATCTGACCCATTAACTATAATTTTTCTTTTTTTTAATTTGTTTCAATTTCTGCCTGCAGTCACTTCACTTTGAAACTAAATGTTGATTGGCTATTAGTAGCATCACAACTCACAACCTCCATCTGAAACAGACGTAGTAAGGATTCTCACTTTGTAGCTGTCGTCACCTCCAACGGCATTGAACACAGACAATGACTCATCACCAAGGTCTGATAATGACAGACTGATGTGAGACTCAATGGAATAGCTGATCAACGAACCAAGTAATTATTTAATGTCTTTCACCAGTGGACACAACAACACTCTAGAAGCAACATCCTGAACCCTGAAGGTCTTCTGTGGGTGTCCGGCTTGTACCACAGAGTCAAACTGCCTGGCTCCTGTCCTGCCCCTTCTTGATTCCATACCAATAGCGATTCAGTGACACAGCTGTTGTTCTGTCCATGAGTATCAGTCAAACAAACTGTAAGCCGGCTGATAGGAACTGTGGCTGGGAGTTGTACATTGTAGGTAACAAATAAGGACGGCATCTTTTGCTCCATGGTGAAACAATTAACCCGTTCGGTGCCTAACTTGACAAGATAATTCGATGGCAAGGGCGTGTACTCTTTGCTGCCATGGCCATCGAGTATACTCGTCATGGGGAAGTCTGGAATATTCCTCGGTTTATATTTATACTGCTTACAAAACAAGAGGATATCTTCAGAGAGGTGAAGTTTCTAGATTCTATTGATAGTTGGTAATCTCGTTTTCGACAATGAGAAAGTCAGTAGAATTTTTTGAAATATATGATCGTTTTTAAAAAAAAAAAAAAAAAAAACCCTGGCAAATAGGATATAACTTTAAGTTTAATTCCTACGCAGCGAAAGGGTTAAAGGCTCATAACTCCAAACTACTCTTGCTTACATGTTTGCTGTCTCTGCTAGTTGTATTTTAGACTGAAATAGATATTTACCAAATGCAAACAATCCAGACTCATACATCAACAGATTATCCTTCAAAGACGCTTGAAATATTACACTCTTTACATAAAAACAAACAAACAAACACACCTTCAGCAAACCATACATATGAAACAAAAACAAACAAAGATAAAAAAAACAAATCTTACAGATTCTGCTTGGGTGCCTTCCTGAGTTTCTCTGCGTTTTTGCGCAGAACAAACTTCAGGTTCCTGATGTTGTTCTGGAAGTACTCTGTGGCATTGATGTGCAGCTGCAAGCACCGTTCAACTGAATCACAAATCTGTGTTGGGCTGTGTTCTGTGCAATTTGATTTCCTTTGAATCAAACTTCATCTGCAGCAACTTCATTTGCGTTGGAGAGAAAATGACTCAGATGAGCACTCATTTCAAAATGGAGAAACATGCGTGGAACAAACAGTAGAAATAATCTTCCACAGGGAAATTCATGAATTGGTATGAACTTAAGATATTTTACACTCATAATGTTTTGATAATTCTCTTTGTTATCTACCCAAGCTTCCCCCTCTCTCTCTCTCTCTCTCTCTCTCCCTCTACTCCTTTTACACTGTCTTATCTTCTTTTTGTATGTATGTGAGCACGTTCATACGAGTTCATGGGTTCACGCAGGAATGTAAAGCGTGCATGTGACTGTAAATGATGTCTTTTGATGTTATCAACAACACTCTGAAGAATTCAGTGCTCTTTTATCAGGTCACAAAAATATAATCACATCATTATAATTATCATAATGTTATTACAAATGTCACTATTTTTGTAAGCATACCACTCACTTTCTCGCTTCCTTTTCCTCTGTGGCCATACACAGACACAGACATACATACATGCACGCACATGCACACACACAAACACACACACACACACTTTACGTTCATTCCACCAAGTATCAAAATAGAATACATTCATCAGAAAAATGATGTTCAGAATTCATTTCATCTATCAACCACTCACACACACACACTGCCAATTTCGCACACACACCCTGCATACTCATCACAACACACAAGATAATCAACGTTTACCAGGCGGTACTCGTCATCCAGCTGTGTGACGTTCAGGATATACTTAGGGAAGCCAATCATGTCCACCACGGCGTTTGCTTTCTCGATGGCTGCTTTGCGGGTCTTTCCATCCATCCAGTCCAGGTTTGGGAGGTTGTTTTTGAAAGCCCCCTTCACTTCGTCAATCATCTTCTCTGCCTGAACAGTTAATGCATTGTATGCTGCAGTGTATGGTGGCTGAATGTATTTCTTTGAATTGTTCTTCACATCAAATCCAACTCAGCATTTCAAATGTGCCAGCACCAACGTCTGTACAATCTGAGCGATACGTTAATTCACTCTACGCTGCTAGTTCTCCTCCCCTTTGCCTTCCTGTGAATCTCTAGGATGCTTTACGTCATACAGTCACACGTTTGAAGTGGAAAGTAAAAATACAACATGGAGGAAAAGTACACACCTATACCAACCAAAGTAAAACTGTATCACTTACGCCAAAAGCACCAGAATATTCTGTTGACTGCCTGTCTCCTGCCATGGAAACATCCAAGAGGCTACTTTCATCTCACCTAAGTTCATGCATATGAAGGCACCATTCTAAAGTTTCTTACAAGTCCCTTTTTTCATTTGAGACTGATCATGCTAAAGCAACATAGTCTGAGTTAGCCCAATATCATACTCAGCACTGGACTATGATTAACAGATTTATCCACCAAAGCAAATTAAGAATAAACAGGAGAAAAATCAGAAAACATATAAAAAAAACCAACAACAACTAAAGAACAAAAAGTTCTGTTTTTTTCTTTTTTATTACAGCCCACCTAATCATACAGACCTTTTGCAAAGCTGACACCAATAGACAGGAAAAAAAAATTCTCAAAGAATCAGAACAACACACACAAATTCCTTTAAAAAAAAAAAAAAGAAAAAAAAAAAGAAGAGAGAAACGACACTGTAAAACTGAGATAACATGCTGCGTTCCCCACTTCCCCTACCTTCTCCTTGCTTTCTCCGTGGAAGGCGTTCTTGACGAACAGTGCACCCAACGCAAAGCCCAGCACACTGTCCGTGTCTGTGATGCAGGTCCGCCACTCGTCCTCCTTCCCGCTCACCCCTGGTCCGCAGATCATGGTGCAAAACATGATCTTCTGTTGTTTTCCACTGGCTCGTTATAAAGAATCATTAAACTCTTGGACATACGTTACCTTCTGTTCTTTTCACTGGCTCGTTAAAAAGAATCATTAAACTCTCGGACATACGTTACCTTCTGTTCTTTTTCACTGGCTTGTTAAAAAGAATCATTGAACTCTCGGACATACACAAAACCAAAAAAGCATGATTGAAAAAAAAGAGAGTTGTTTTGCACAGTCAAATACATAATTTTCGTCTCTGTACAAAAAGAAGAAAACAACACATATTCTTCATCACAGGTACCAAACCCAGGATGCACCTTTTCAGTTACAGGTGCATGTAGAGCACATATACGCAACATTGTATGGATGCACCCATGCTCAACTAGTTATAACTAACACTGGCTAAGACAGACAAACACACGCACAGACAACTGTGCAAAGAAAGTCAGACACTCTTCTCCTCTCTCCAAAATGCAAAATACATTATTCTAATGCAAACGATTTTCTTGTTTCACATTGCAGTGTGTGAATCTTGTTTGACAGGACTTGGTCCGTGACGTAAGCATATTTGTATCTACCAAATTATAAGGTCATGGAATGCTAGACAAACTGACTTGGTCCGTGACGTAAGCATATTTGTATCTACCAAATTATAAGGTCATGGAATGCTAGACAAACTGACTTGGTCCGTGACGTAAGCATATTTGTATCTACCAAATTATAAGGTCATGGAATGCTAGACAAACTGACTTGGTCCGTGACGTAAGCATATTTGTATCTACCAAATTATAAGGTCATGGAATGCTAGACAAACTGACTTGGTCCGTGACGTAAGCATATTTGTATCTACCAAATTATAAGGTCATGGAATGCTAGACAAACTGACTTGGTCCGTGACGTAAGCATATTTGTATCTACCAAATTATAAGGTCATGGAATGCTAGACAAACTGACTTGGTCCGTGACGTAAGCATATTTGTATCTACCAAATTATAAGGTCATGGAATGCTAGACAAACTGACTTGGTCCGTGACGTAAGCATATTTGTATCTACCAATTTATAAGGTCATGGAATGCTAGACAAACTGACTTGGTCCGTGACGTAAGCATATTTGTATCTACCAAATTATAAGGTCATGGAATGCTAGACAAACTGACTTGGTCCGTGACGTAAGCATATTTGTATCTACCAAATTATAAGGTCATGGAATGCTAGACAAACTGACTTGGTCCGTGACGTAAGCATATTTGTATCTACCAAATTATAAGGTCATGGAATGCTAGACAAACTGACTTGGTCCGTGACGTAAGCATATTTGTATCTACCAAATTATAAGGTCATGGAATGCTAGACAAACTGACTTGGTCCGTGACGTAAGCATATTTGTATCTACCAAATTATAAGGTCATGGAATGCTAGACAAACTGACTTGGTCCGTGACGTAAGCATATTTGTATCTACCAAATTATAAGGTCATGGAATGCTAGACAAACTGACTTGGTCCGTGACGTAAGCATATTTGTATCTACCAAATTATAAGGTCATGGAATGCTAGACAAACTGACTTGGTCCGTGACGTAAGCATATTTGTATCTACCAAATTATAAGGTCATGGAATGCTAGACAAACTGACTTGGTCCGTGACGTAAGCATATTTGTATCTACCAAATTATAAGGTCATGGAATGCTAGACAAACTGACTTGGTCCGTGACGTAAGCATATTTGTATCTACCAAATTATAAGGTCATGGAATGCTAGACAAACTGACTTGGTCCGTGACGTAAGCATATTTGTATCTACCAAATTATAAGGTCATGGAATGCTAGACAAACTGACTTGGTCCGTGACGTAAGCATATTTGTATCTACCAAATTATAAGGTCATGGAATGCTAGACAAACTGACTTGGTCCGTGACGTAAGCATATTTGTATCTACCAAATTATAAGGTCATGGAATGCTAGACAAACTGACTTGGTCCGTGACGTAAGCATATTTGTATCTACCAAATTATAAGGTCATGGAATGCTAGACAAACTGACTTGGTCCGTGACGTAAGCATATTTGTATCTACCAAATTATAAGGTCATGGAATGCTAGACAAACTGACTTGGTCCATGACGTAAGCATATTTGTATCTACCAATTTATAAGGTCATGGAATGCTAGACAAACTGACTTGGTCCGTGACGTAAGCATATTTGTATCTACCAATTTATAAGGTCATGGAATGCTAGACAAACTAAAGAGAGAAAACAAAGAAAACACGCTAATCCAAGCCATACAAAACTGTGCATGGTATCTAGTAGAAGATGCAGTTTGATATGCACAGAGTCTTTTCATTGCAGGTGCTCATGCTGACTCGTGACATCTGGATCACTAAACGTACTGTAAACTGTTTCAAAAACAATTTCAGACATGTTTGTATAGTCCACACCAATATCTGAGCTGCTGTCAATGATTTAAGCAGACTCTGGGCCCCTAAATTGTCCATAATCATCTTAGATATACTGTCTTTATCAGTCATTTATTGTTGTTGCCAGTCACATTAAACAAAAGAGGGGGAAAAAAATTGTTTTGGAACACATTCAAGAAGCACTGTAGCTGGCCACTGCAGAAATTAAAACTATCTATTCAAATCATGTCTTAATGCCTGACAATTTCCAAATAAACAGCACATTAATGAAAAAGACCTACCCCTTAACAGGCACATATCGACAGGTCAGGAGTGATACAAATGGTTGGACAGGGGCAAATAAGAAAAAAAAATATCGAAACATCCTGAACATTACAATCAGGTAATTACTTATATATGACAAGCAGCTATTTCAAATGATCACTTTGAAAAAAATACAAAAGCCAACTAAGCAGACATTAACTGAAATATTGATCTGACGACTATCATTAAAGACGTCCGTCTTGATTAAAACACTCTGCAAATACCTCTCTAATTGCCACAATTAAGCAGAAAAAAAAGAAGAGAAACTCAATGACCAATTTTTTTCACAATAGGGTTGATTACATTTGGTTGTTTCAACTATGACTATTTTGATGCCAATGTTCCTACACAGGTATCAATGATTTTGAACAGGGCAAAAGAGGAAAGTAAATTCATAACATTAATGGGAAATATGTTTTGCCATAATTCAGATGTTACTGTCTAAAAAGCATTCCAAACTGCAATAAGGCTGCACATATAATACCCTAAAGAGGTTGCACATATAATACCCTAAAGTAAGACAGTCCATAGTCGGTCTACAAAACTGCAAGTGAAAATGACTGTCACACAACTTGTTTTCTTTTTTTTAATTTGTATATATGTTTTCTTTGGGGGTGGGGGGTGGGGGTGGGGTGGTCGGGGGGGGGGGGGGGTGGCCTCCTCTTCCATGCCCCCTCCCTACCTTCCCCCCACCATTGGTATTACTCCCATAACTGTCATCCCATCTCCTCTATGCACAGCTGAATCCAGTTTATTTTTTCCCTGTTGCAGCCCAGCCCCTGAGTGGAACAGGGAGCAATCAGTATCAGGCTGCCGTGAGACACTGCACCAGAAGAGACACTGCACCGCCCATCTCCTTTTCACATGACCCAAGAAATCTTGCGAGCCATTCCAGTATTACTACCACAGAGCAAAAACCAGCAAAGCAGGAAGCTCTGGCCAGGCTGTAATCTTTGACTGTTCAAAGGATTCATTTGACGCTCTGATTTCATGTATTTCTGAGAGAATATTTCACTGAAGGGGCATAGTCACGATTTTCTGTTGAGCAATTTTTTTTTTTTCTTTGTTAATTTTCACTGTAAGTAAATATGAGACAAACATTAAAAAAAAAAAAACACCATGAATTTCTGAACGTACAAACCAACTCAAGGATTGTCATGCTCCAGTCTCACCTGACAGAACCTCGGCGAACTCTTTCTTGGCCTCTCTGAAGGGTTTGGACAGGTAGGAGATGAGCTGCTTCACCACGTGCCACTCCAGGTACAAGTTCACCGCCCTGAACACACCATTCACAGGTGTTAACATCATCACGGAACAATTCACCTGTAGACTTTATAATGTCTGTTTTTTTCACAATCTGTATAGTTTCCAGACATTCTCGTTTCAATGATATAATGGACTAAGAGTTCTTATTGTTCTTTTTATTTCTTTTTTTTTTTTTTTTTTTTTTTGCATCCCCAGATGAACAGAAGTAGCACAATATAAATGTCAATACAAGAAGTTATGAATTCACTGAGATTAGCTCCAAAGATGACAAAACTGCCTGCGATGCCATAAACCATCTATCAACTCTCAACAGTTTTTGGAAATTTTTGCATTTTGCATGAATTTTTCGTAATTTTTCGTAACGTTCAGCGCATTATTTCTAAAATGATAATATCTTTGTGATGAATGTGTCTATTCCGTTTTTTTAGGCGATACATTTCTTCAGATAACAAAAACGTTGTGAAGAGAGTTAAAGCGAAGAGAGTTAAAGCGAAGAGAGTTAAAGCGAAGAGAGTTAAAGCGAAGAGAGTTAAAGCTATTTCATTTCCATCAGAATACTATTTACGCCAGGAATTTATGAGGGCTGACAGCAGTCATCACCAAAAAATTGCAGACAGACTGAACAACACTTTAACTTAGAGCCTGCAGTCCAGTTTATGTCAAACACCGATAAAGCTTTTAGTCCAATATGCGAAGATTGAGCCAACCTACACGCACTCTGCACCGTGCTCTGAACACAGCTCTCCTTCAGATGATTGTGATGACAGAGCTTACACTTACTTCAAGTCTCGACTCATCCATCTTCATGACCAAGCTCTTCAACGTGCAGCTTTTAAGATGTCTAACACAGATTTAGCTTTCAGCAATGACGGCTAAATAAGACTATTTTTTGTTTTGTTTCCGTAACTATCAATCATTCAAGCAACTTCATAAGAACGGTTTCACTCTCCCAGAGTAAAGATACACCGCAGCGTCCGAGGGATATATTCATGCAAAACTGACACTCAAAAACACAACAGTAATCACTTTCAAAAATATATTTAACTATCCACAGGATTCACATTCAATTTGTGATTTGTGTCTCAAATGTTTAGATCCGGAATTTAAGCTTAAATGCATGAATAATTACCATAGACCTAGCCAGATTGTTTTCGTGGATCTCTGGGCATTGTCCCTCCCCCCCCCCCTACACCTTCCCTCCCTTCCCCCTCCCCTCCCCCTTTCTCCTCTCTCCCCTTCCTCCCCCTCCACTCCCCGAAAGTTTTTTGGCTTTGGTACTACTTGCTGTTTAACAACATTGTAAGAGTTCCTGACAACTGAATGTGCAGGACACTGGGTCTCACCGCCTCCCTTCCAGGGTGGACAGGGTGGTGTTCAGAATGCCTGTCAGTTTCTCCAGGTACTCAGGGGCGTACACCACCACCTCCTCCGTCTGGTTGACAGTCACCCCCGTGCCGGAGAGAAAGCTGTTGAGGAAGTGCACCCAGTCCATCTGCAACAGGACATGGGTCCCTTCCTGTGAGGCCAGGCGGCTGCTACTACTGACAGAGGAGATATGGGACTTAGTGAGTACGTCTTGGAATCACTGTTTTGGAAATCCTCATTTAAGTGTCAGAGTGTGTGTGTGTGTGTGTGTGTGTGTGTGTGTGTGTGTGTGTGCGTGCGTGCGTGCGTGCGTGCGTGCGTGCGTGCGTGCGTGCGTGCGTGCGTGCGTGCGTGCGTGCGTGCGTGCGTGTTTGTGTGTGTGTGTGTGTGTGTGTGTGTGTGTGTGTGTGTGTGTGTGTGTGAGATTCATTTAACGTGTTTCCACTAATCGTAATATTAGACGATTTACAAGTGACAGCATGAGTGTGTGCGCATACGCACATGCATGCATGCATGCATGGATGTGTGTGTGCACATGTGCATGCATAAGCGCATGCCTGTGTGCATGTAAAAACAGCAAGAAACAACATTCACACTGAGAGAACCTCACCAAGGGAAACCTTCTCTGCAGATCTCCCACTGTCATCTTGTGGTAAATCTTCTCTTCATCTCTACGCTCTTCAGCTGGGGTTGTGATCTGCCCACAGTAAAACAACCCATTCAGAATGTAGCCCAGAGATGCCGACTGACTGCGTTCAATTTGTTATCAGCAACATAACTGAGCGTGTAGAGAGGTTGCAGTATGACTGGGAAAGGTAAACTGCTACGCACCCCACCACATCTGATTTACGTCCCTTTTTCTTGTCTAATCATTTACACTGGATTAATTTGGAAACCAAATGTAATTGTTAAGCTCCTGAAAAACAAAAAGAGGTAGATACTGTTAGCCACCAAATCTTGGTTTGCGTTCAATTTGATTTCTTAAGCTAAAGTGGAACCTCTTATTCCGGATTTGGGTCAGTTTGAATTCTGAAGCTGTTGCGAAACCTTATATTCCAACTTCTTCTGTGAACTGAACAAAAACTGACTGACCTACTTCGCTATGTAAATCCACTCTGTACTATGACTATCTCTCTTGATCAACTTATGACTGATCAATGCTGGTATACTATGACTTTTGTGTAAATTATCATCCAACATACGACCAAAAAAATCATCAGAAGCACTATTGCGACAATCAGCTATGTGTGTGGAGATTAACTTCAAAAGTAAAATATTGCACAGAGTTAATGCCTCATGGCACTTACTCCCCTTCAATCAAGAAGAGTGTTGTGCAAAAATGTCACACCAAGGGGAATAAAAAAGATGCTGGTCTCAGAACAGCACGTAAAAGCGATCCATAGAAGTTCATAAGGGAAACATGTTATTTCAGTCACAAGAGCTAAGAAAGACATTAATCAAAAACATAATTAAAGATAGTCTGCTTCAGCCAGACAGAAGAATGGAGAGAGTGGGGATAGGAAGCTGTCCAAACATT
>CM031611.1:78744635-78759635 GCA_018398815.1 Conus ventricosus
TTCTCATATTTGTATAAATTAACAGTTTTATTAGGATAATAAAGAGTATTTACAGGATTGAGCATACAAAACGTCAGCCATCAGAAATGCTTTTTATATCTGTGGATGAACAAAAATCAGCCCAAACATAGTAAAGCTAAAATCTGATCACACAGGTGCATGTTCATCCAGCTATGAACATACGTATTCCTTTTAACATCTCCTGTCTGTATTGGCCAGATGGCCTGAAAAGATTAAGAGAGCCGGGGTACCAGAGGACATTCTTTTTGGCAGTTTAACGTCGACCGTCAACAAAGTTTAATTAGCGAAACGCTGGAGAAATAAGAACCCCCCACACCCTTAGCACCCCCTCCCCCCCCCCCACCTAAAGAGTGGTTTCCCGTAGCCAAGCACAAGGCCCTCCATCTAGTGTGGCCCCTGCCAAATTCCCATCAGGAGGCAGTCTGGCTGTCTATGACTTTGCATGTCCAGCTGGCCCAGCCCCGCTCAAGGGAAGAACCCAGGGATCACGCTAAACCAAACCCCAGAGGAGACCGCTGTACCTTCACAAGGAGGCCTTCAAACTAGTGTTGCTCCTGCAGGAATGTCAAGAACTTAAGTATGGCTTGTCAGTACAACCATGAGTTAATCTGACAACAAATTGGTTTCAGTCAAGTGTGGCTATCTTTGAGAGCCAGGGTCCCTGCACATTACTGTTACATACTCCCTGTTTTCCAGGCAACACCCCCCCCCCCCCCATCCTAAACCTCCAATCCCCACTTTACACATCCCTTCTTCACCGCCCACCTGGATGATGTTGCGGGAGGAGTTCTTGTCATCCTCCCCGACCCAGACACTGATGAGAGTGCTGACGTCAAAGCTCTGCACTTTCTCCAGAACGTCCTGGAAGACCCATCCCTCGTCGGGCACCTCCGACTGGGACACGTTGGCCTTGAACTGCTGCATGAGGTCGAGCAGTGGCTGGGCGCCCAGCTTCTCCACGGTCTTGTTGACGTCCATGCACGATATGTAGTAGCGTTTTGCTTTCCGCTCCGCTTCGCTGGAAAACGTGGTCTCTGGCTGCTCTGTTGGACGTGAACAAGAAACGCAAGAGAAGTGTACTGAAAGAGAGAACGCAACGTCAAATAACGAAAAAGGTAAAAGGCTGAACATCAAGAATGGAAGGGGGGGAAAAAATCATAGCAGTTAACTCCCTTGACTACAGAACCTAAGAGCAGATCAGTCTGCATGCTTTTCCCTGGGCTGCCATAGTAGTCTGCATAGAGTTTAAAAGCAAATCAGTATGACATCATACGGTCATAATATGTGAAAAACAAAACTGATGCTTGATGATCCACCTCCCCTGACCCATCACATCTAAAGAACATTACGGCCTCTCACGGACAAGCGTACATATCAGCAGCAATCACAGGGTTAATGGCCTCTCATGGACAAGCATACATATCAGCAGCAATCACAGGGTTAATATCTTTTTTTGTTCGTTTTTCAGAATTAAACTGCATAAAAAGCTACACTGCCCAGATGACTGACCAACAGCTACACTGCCCAGATGACTGACCAACAGCTACACTGCCCAGATGACTGACCAACGGAGGTAAAGAGTGACAGACACATGACAGGAAACCTCCTAGGAATTCATGCTCTGGAATAAAACGTTTGACATACTAACATGATTCTCTAGCAAATGGATCTGGCTTTGACTGGCTGGCAGTTTGACATACTAACATAATACTCTAGCAAATGGATCTGGCTTTGACTGGCTGGCAGTTTGACATACTAACATAATACTCTAGCAAATGGATCTGGCTTTGACTGGCTGGCAGTTTGACATACTAACATAATACTCTAGCAAATGGATCTGGCTTTGACTGGCTGGCAGTTTGACATACTAACATAATACTCTAGCAAATGGATCTGGCTTTGACTGGCTGGCAGTTTGACATACTAACATAAAACTCTAGCAAATGGATCTGGCTTTGACTGGCTGGCAGTTTGACATACTAACATAATACTCTAGCAAATGGATCTGGCTTTGACTGGCTGGCAGTTTGACATACTAACATAATACTCTAGCAAATGGATCTGGCTTTGACTGGCTGGCAGTTTGACATACTAACATAATACTCTAGCAAATGGATCTGGCTTTGACTGGCTGGCAGTTTGACATACTAACATGATACTCTAGCAAATGGATCTGGCTTTGACTGGCTGGCAGTTTGACATACTAATGTAATACTCTAGCAAATGGATCTGGCTTTGACTGGGTGGCAGTTTGACATACTAATGTAATACTCTAGCAAATGGATCTGGCTTTGACTGGGTGGCAGTTTGACATACTAATGTAATACTCTAGCAAATGGATCTGGCTTTGACTGGGTGGCAGTTTGACATACTAATGTAATACTCTAGCAAATGGATCTGGCTTTGACTGGGTGGCAGTTTGACATACTAATGTAATACTCTAGCAAATGGATCTGGCTTTGACTGGGTGGCAGTTTGACATACTAATGTAATACTCTAGCAAATGGATCTGGCTTTGACTGGGTGGCAGTTTGACATACTAATGTAATACTATAGCAAATGGATCTGGCTTTGACTGGGTGGCAGTTTGACATACTAATGTAATACTCTAGCAAATGGATCTGGCTTTGACTGGGTGGCAGTCCTCCCAAGCTCCCCACTCCTGACCCTGTTCCTGTGACACCCATGGCCAATCTCTACTCAAGCAGAGGTTTCTCCTACCACCCTCTGACCCAAGAAGAGAAAACAGTCTCTGAGATCTAAGAATGGAAAGAGAGGAGCGGGCGGTGGGGGAGGGGGATGATGGGCAAAGGGTGATGGAGGAACGGATGGGGGATGGTGGGCACTCATGCTGTAATTTCACTCTCTGGCTGCCTATAATGCCAGAAATGGGGGGGGGGGGGGGGGGGGGGGGGACCCTACTTAACTGTGATTCATGATCAATAATACCCTGGCTTTTCAAATTCTCGTCTGAGACATGATGCCAAATCAATTTCTGCTGGAGGCTTGTCACTTGAGGTAGAAGACATGTGCCTGCTATCGTCATACAATCTGAAGGACACTTGCTGCTGACTTGATGACTACAGTCTCCTGACCAGTGAATTTTGAGTATGATCCGGCCCTTTGTGCAACCCAATGATTTTCAAAGTGATTATATTCATTTCAAAGGAAAGATCAACCAACTGCATTCCAGATGAAAAGATAACCATAAAAACAATCAAACCTGAATCTGATGAATGTGGTGGTTAGCCAAGCAACAGAAAACCAAAATCGTTTAGCATAAGAACAAGACAGAATGAGCAATACTGAAAGCGAGCGGCAAAAGTTGCTGATCTGAATCACCTCAGGTATATTTCTTTCTTCTTTTTTTTTGTGGTTCTTTTTCAGCCCCAGATGACTCATGAATATACAGTGCGATGGGTTCTAATCCAAATGCAAACCACACAGTCATGTTCAGTCCGCACGATGGATGCATCTCTGCGAACATGGCACAAATGACCAGACCAACACTGCAGATGTCTGTGTTTCACAGCCAAGGTTGATGGCATCAGATGAAAGGCAGCGAAGAGTGCAGCTCTGTCAAGTCATCTCAGATCAGTATGGAACCCCATGGCATCATCTTCATCAGTCCCATCCTAATTGCAGAACCATAGCATCATCTTCATCAGTCCCATCCTAATTGCAGAACCATAGCATCATCTTCATCAGTCCCATCCTAATTGCAGAACCATAGCATCATCTTCATCAGTCCCATCCTAATTGCAGAACCATGGCATCATCTTCATCAGTCCCATCCTAATTGCAGAACCATGGCATCATCTTCATCAGTCCCATCCTAATTGCAGTGTCACAGAGCCAGCATGAATGAACGTCCCAGAGGGCTCCAGAGGGCGCCACCACCTACGTCCAGCGACAGCCCCCATGAACTTGCTGATGCCGGTGACCTCGATAACAGCTTACCAAAGGTATACATGAAGAAAACAAATAAAAACTGGAGTCTCCATGACAGCATGGCATGAAAGACCACAGAATCTGAAACTTTGATGCTCGTTGATGAGGATGAGGATGATGAACATCAAGTTGTGGAGTTCCATTTCTGTCTAAGACAGCATGACATGCCTGTACTCTATGCATTCTTTCACAATATATTCCCAGCATCAACCAGGCTTGACAAATACAGGCACCTGAAGTAGTTGGTCAGGAAATTTGAGCAACACTCTCATACAGAAGCACATCCATTAAGTGGACGACACTCGACTGTGTGGTCCCAGTCTTCCCAAATGAGCCTGTCCCAAACTCAGATCTTTGGATAGGGGTCGGTCAGGGGCAAAACAAATATCGCAAATAAATGGTTCTGATGGAAATCTAACCCCAAATCTCCCAGCTGGGAATCCTCAAGCTAACCGCTAATGATGCTGACCACTCTGTCATAGTGACTGGTCAATACTAGCAAGTCGTTATGGGGACTGTCATTGAATGAATTGGTGGCACTGCCTGGGGGGAAAGTACTCGCCCCACTGTCTCTGCGACTAGGCAATGTCACTAAGTGGAGGGCTCAATGACTGAATGTCCAGCATATGTTGGATCCGTGCTGTGAGGGGACAAACTGGGTGTGGGAACAGGAGAACCTGGACAAGCTGAGTGGAGCTGAGGCCTCCAGGGGAAGGGGGGATGGGGAAGGGGGGATGGGGAGGGGGGGAGGGGGCAATAAAGAACAGACAGTGAAAAACAACATTTTTCGCCATGAGAGAGAAAGGGGTAGGTGAGGAGAGAGAGAGAGAGAGGAGAGAGAGAGAGAGAGAGAGGAGAGAGAGAGAGAGAGAGAGAGAGAGAGACAGAGACAGAGACAGGCTGAGACAGAACACACACACACACACACCACACGTCAGACAAACACACACACGGTACACAGCACACACACACACACACACAAGGTACACGAGCAGCACACACACACAACACACACACACAACACACACACCACGCAACACACACACAACACACACACACACACACACACAACACAACACACACACACACACACACACAACACACACACACAACAACACAACACAACACACACACACACACGCACACACACACACAACACACACACACAACACACACACACCGCACACACACACACACACACCACACACACACAACCAACACACACCACACACACCACACAACACACACACACACACACACGCACAACACACACACACCACACACACACCACACACACAACACACACACACACACACACAACACACACACACACACACACACAACACACACACACACACACACAACACACACCACCAACACACACACCACACACACACACACACACAACACACACACACAACAACACACACAACACACACACACACACACACACTCACACACACACACACACACACACACACACACACACACACACACACACACACACACACACCTATAGCGTTCTTCATGACCAGCTGGTTCTCCTGCCACATGGTGCCAAAGGTGCCCCAGCGGGCGTGGCCGGAGGGGATGGGGTGGGTCTGGATCCACCCGCCACAGGCGTACTGGTAGAAGTCATGGCAGGGCTGGACACTACGGTCCATGGTGGTCAGCAGCGAACTGGCGATGGTCACACACTCTGGCGTCAGACACACCCCTGCGTGGACAGACGTGAACAGTGGTAGTGTGTATACATCTGCCATACAGTTACCATCAGGCCAAGAGAGAGAGAGAGAGAGAGGGAGGTGGGAGAGAGAGGGAGGGGGAGAGAGAGAGAAGAGAGAGAGAGAGAGAGAGAGAGAGAGAGGGGGAGAGAGAGAGGAGAGAGAGAGAGAGAGAGAGAGAGAGAGAGGGGGGGGAGACGGAGAGACACCAAAAGATGCCAGTGGGACCTAAAGAAGCACTGTCCTCAACTACCAAACCAAACACAGGACTGTCCTCAACTACCAAACCAAACACAGAAGGACTGTCCTCAACAGCCAAACCTATTACAGAAGGACTGTCCACAACAGCCAAACCTATTACAGAAGGACTGTCCACAACAGCCAAACCTATTACAGAAGGACTGTCCACAACAGCCAAACCTATTACAGAAGGACTGTCCACAACAGCCAAACCTATTACAGAAGGACTGTCCACAACAGCCAAACCTATTACAGAAGGACTGTCCACAACAGCCAAACCTATTACAGAAGGACTGTCCACAACAGCCAAACCTATTACAGAAGGACTGTCCTCAACAGCCAAACCTATTACAGAAGGACTGTCCTCAACAGCCAAACCTATTACAGAAGGACTGTCCACAACAGCCAAACCTATTACAGAAGGACTGTCCTCAACTGCTGATCCAATCTCAGAAATACTGTCCTCAACTGCTGAACCCATCACAGAAGGACTGCCCTCGACTGCCAAACCAATCAGCTGGCAGCAATCCTGCGCCACCCTTTTGACACCTGCGCTGTGTCCACACAGGGTGCAGGCACGCACAGGGCATGTCACTCAGACCTCAAGGGACATAGCTCTGTACACCCTGCGTTCATTAATGCAGCGAAGGTTTCCAAGGGTGGTGCAGGGTTGTTCCCGGCTTTGGCAGGTGGTGACAGTGCTGCTCTGGGGCCCACTGGCACCTTCGGCTGTATCTCCTCCTTCTTGTAACTGTGCTACAGTTAGCGTCAAGCCAACATACATGTTCAACAGAGAGCGCTGCAATGCTTATTTTGATGAACAACACAGAACAGACATGTACATTTTCTGCATATACCTCTTCTTCACACTTCATAATTCATAGACATTAACAAACCAAAAACAACACAAAACAAATAAAAAGCACAACCCAATATTCCCAAGAAAGATATCAGCAAGAAGGGCACCGGCAGTATAAAACAGAAGACAAAAGAACTTTATGGCTGATACTACTGCGGACACTCCCTGTATAGACAGGCAAGGATTAATCCCATCTACCCAACAAAGGGAGTGGAGTCTTGTGTGTATGACCGTTTTTTTTTTTATCCCGCCATTAAGGCAGCCGTACTCCAACTTCATGGAAGGTGCATGCTATGTGCAACGTGTCGTCCATACCAACAGCCAAACTGGCCTTCTCTTCCGAAAGTTGGTGATGGGATTTTACATATGTGCATGATGTTAAGTGTGCGTTCACACACGGAACCTCGGTTTATTGTCTCATTCGAAGGACTGTATGGGAAATGGAGTCAGAACCAATGTTGACTCCGAGGGAAAAATCCTCCTGTACCGAAATGGCCAGTAGAGATGTGAACCCGCAACCCAGGATCACCAAGATTACGAGTCCCGCGCTCTACCACTGAGCTATTCCAGCTTTTCTCCCCCCCCCCCCCCCCCCCCCCACCCAAAGAAGAACTAAGGACAGTTCTTACACAGAGAGCAGCAGCAGCAAGGTGACAGAAAGAAAAGAGAGGAACGAGGCGAGAGAAAGAGGTGGGAAATGAGGGCGGGGGCTGGGGGTGGGGGGTTCGATCTCTTCTACCATATGTGACCTATTTTTCACAGTGGTCGACCAAGCAATTGTCCAAGAGAAAGTTGACCATCTAACATCATGAGGTAAGAGAGTGAAAACCTGAAGAACTCAGAGAACAAAAATTCTCCTTGGACGCAACTGATATGAAAACGAGTGCTAAATTTGCCCTGAAAACAATAATAAATACATAAATAGATAAATAAATAAATAAATAAAGTGGTGGAAATGGAGAAGAGAGGTGGGGGGGGGGGGGGGGAGGGGACAGGAATGTGGTAAAGCTGTACTGGGGAAACAATATGTCAGAAACATCATACAAAGTAATGTAATCAACATAATGGCATTAGAATATGAGGGAAAGGGGAAGAGAAAGTATAAAGGGGGGGGGGGGGGGGGGCAGGTGGGGGGTAGGAATGAGAATGAGAAACAAGATGACTTCAGTGGAGTAAGACCTGGATGTAAACAACATTACGTCGATGAATATAAAATATATGAAAGAAACAGAAAGTTGTCTATATTCGTTATCTCTCTTTTTGTTTTCGTTTTGTTTTGTTTTCCTCCTTGCTGAGCTAGTGTAGTTGTTTAGTACGTATGCCACAGCCGACACATTTTCAGATCAACTCTTTCCATACCATTATCTAGCCTGGGGGCCAGAATAGCTCAGTTGGTAGAGCGCCGGACGCGTGATCCTGGGGTTGCGGGTTCGAATTTCGGTACAGGGGGATTTTTCCCTCGGAGTTAACCTTGGTTCTGATTCCATTCCCCATACAGTCCTTCGAATGAGACTATAAACCGAGGTTCCGTGTGTGAACGCATGCATAACATCTTGCACACACATAAAATCCCATCACCAACTTTGGGAAGAGAAGGTCAGTTTGGCGGTTGGTATGGATGACACGTGACACATAACATGCACCTTCCCCAAAGATGTGAGTACGGCTGCCATAACGGCGGGATGAAAAACGGTCATACACACAAAACTCCACTGCCTGTCTATACAGGCAGTGTCCGCAGGAGTATCAGCCTGCGTACACAGAAAGAAAGAAAGAAAGAAAGAAAGATTATCTGGCCCAGTCTTAGGTTCGTGGCATGGTTTGTTTCAGTCCATTTTTGAAAGTCACGCATCCACTTCTTTCTCTGTTGCCCTGCTCTTCATTCTCTCTCCCTTCACAGTACCTTGGAAGTCTGTCGTTGCCAAGTTTACCACCCAAACATTCTATAGCCGCATTGCAGGAAACTTGTCAACACCAGACAGATCCTTGAAGCGTAAACATCAAGCTCCGAAATGGTGAGTGGTGGGTGTGGCCGAACACAAGACAGGCCTAACAAACAGCTTAACAGATCTCACAGACAGTGAGCGAAGGGCTTAACAGTCACATTTCAACAACTTCCTTTCCATCCTACCTCTTCCCCCTCCACCATCCGCAAACCCATTCTCCTTCTTCCTACTATCACCCACCACCATCACCCCCCCCCCCCTCCCTGCCCCTCTCCCTGTCCCTATCTTCCCCTGATGCTAGAATCCTTGTGAAGTCGTTTCCATGGAGACTGAACACATGCAATTGTTCTCCACCTCTAATGCATTCACCATTATTGTTTGTTGTTGTTGTTGTTGTTGTTGTTGTTGTTGTTTTCTTTCTCTTCCTGCCTACAGAAGGCCTGATAGGTCGAAGCTTGTTACTTCCGTGTGTGTTCCACTCATGTGGTATCCCAAGTACCCAATGTTTATTTTCATGTTTCAATGACTGCCAGAAGTCACTACGTGACTTCACAAACTCCCATGAGTACTTTCAGTTAAAGAAGAAAATGCGTAAGAGTTTTGTTTCACCTTTCAGCGAAGAAAATGTGTAAGAGTTTTGTTTCACCTTTCAGCGAAGAAAATGTGTAAGAGTTTTGTTTCACCTTTCAGCGAAGAAAATGTGTAAGAGTTTTGTTTCACCTTTCAGCGAAGAAAATGCGTAAGAGTTTTGTTTCACCTTTCAGCGAAGAAAATGTGTAAGAGTTTTGTTTCACCTTTCAGCGAAGAAAATGTGTAAGAGTTTTGTTTCACCTTTCAGTGAAGAAAATGCGTAAGAGTTTTGTTTCACCTTTCAGCGAAGAAAATGCGTAAGAGTTTTGTTTCACCTTTCAGCGAAGAAAATGCGTAAGAGTTTGGTTTCACCTTTCAGCGAAACGCATACGATAAAGAGCACTGATGTTCTTTATTTGAAGCTTCGTTTCTCACTACTTGTCACCTAAACTCTAGAGAAGAAAGAAGAAAAGCTTTATCTACCATTTTCTGTCAAATGCCAGACCACCGCTATTGAAGACTTGGTTCACATGGTGAGTTTGACCAAAACAAAGAGAAATAATCAATAAATAAGGATTTACTGTTTCATAGCCATCAAAAGATTACTTACACTTACAATTTCAGACAGAAGAATGAAGGAGTAATATCAAAGACCCGTTTTTTAATGATGAACATTAGCTTTGAAGCTTGCATCAATAATAGTTTCAAAACAAACATTTACTGCGAGAACACAACAACAACAACAACAGAGCAGCAACAACAAAAAATCATACATTAATTAACGTGGTTTTATTATGTGGGTGTGACAAAATAAGACAAATAAATAACTTCATTAATTAATCAAATAAATGAAAAACCATAAATCATGTGTTGATGTATACTAACTGTTTATAACATTATTTCTCATTAAAGAGTTTACAATTTCAGTTCTAAGAAAATGGGCATGATATTTTTTTTTCTGTCGTTCATTTTTTTTTTTCTCCGATGTTTCACGTTTTGTACCTTCCCAGCGCTCAGCTCTTCAGAGCCAATCACATTAAATTCATCCGGGCCAAAGGCACTTCTCCCTCTGAAACCTGTCTATTGGATTTGATTGTCTGAATAATTCAAAGTTCAATCACTTGGAGGATCCCTTCGTTTTCAACCCTGCCTTTTTAATTTCCTGCTGTTTTCTCCTCCCTCCCTCACCCCCCCCCCCACCCCCGCCCCCTCTCTTCTCATTCTCTCTCCCCCTCTCCCTTTTTCTCTGTCTCTCTCACATTCTCCATCTCTTTTTTTTTTCACTCACTCACAAACATACGCTCATACTCTCTCCCTCCCTACCTCCCTCTCTCTCTCTCTCTCTCTCTCTCTCTCTCTCTCTCTCTCTCTCTCTCTCTCTCTCTCTCCTCCCACTTCTTTCCCTCTCTCTCTCACTTAGACATTCACATTCTCTGTCTGTCTGTCTGCCTCTCATTTAGACATTCACATTCTCTGTCTGTCTGTCTGCCTCTCACTTAGACATTCACATTCTGTCTGTCTCTCTGTCTGTCTGTCTGTCTGTCTCTCTCTGCATTTCTATGTCCATCTCAGAGGTCTCTTTTTTTTCCTCTCCCTCATCTATGTGTGATATGTAAACGCAGTCACAGTCTCAGTAGTAGCAGTGTGGTAGAAGCGGTAGTAGCAGCAATAGAAGCAGCATCTTCAATCTAAGTCTTTTGACAAAACTAATTGATCTTATATGAAATAAGATGAGATGAGATGGGGAGAGAGAGAGAGAGAGAGAGAGAGAGAGAGAGAGAGAGGAGGAGAGAGAGATGAGAGAGAGAGGAGAGAGTGCGTGTGTGTGTGTGTGTGTGTGTGTGTGTGTGTGTGTGTGTGTGTGTGTGTGTGTGTGTGTGTGTGTGTGTGTGTGTGTCTGTGTCTGTGTCTGTGTCTGTGTGTGTGTCTGTGTCTGTGTATGAGTGTGTGCGTATGCATGTATACGCATATGTGTGTGCATGTGTACGCGCGCATGTGTTTGTGTATGCACGCCTGTGAGAGAAAGAGAGACAGAGAGAGAGGGAGAGAGACAGTGATGCCAACAGACACAGAGACAGAGAAACACAGAAAGAGACAGACAGACAGACACATATAGACAGAGAGAGAGACAGAAATAGTCTAGGCAGAGAGGGATAGACACTGGGACAGAGCCAGAGACAGAGAGGGAGACAGACAGACAGACACACGCACACAGAGGCAGAAACAGTGAGAGACAGTATAGTACTTCAGTGGTATTCCATCAGTCAACACGACCCACCTAGTGATTATATCAGGAACAACCCACCAGTGATTACATCATGAACAACCCACCCAGTGATTACATCATGAACAACCCACCCAGTGATTACATCATGAACAACCCACCCAGTGATTACATCATGAACAACCCACCCAGTGATTACATCATGAACAACCCACCTAGTGATTACATCATGAACAACCCACCCAGTGGTTATATCATGAACAACCCACCCAGTGATTACATCATGAACAACCCACCCAGTGATTATATCATGAAAGACCCACCCAGTGATTATATCATGAACAACCCACCCAGTGATTATATCAGGAACAACCCACCCAGTGATTATTATCATGAACAACCCACCCAGTGATTATATCAGGAACAACCGATCCACCCAGTGATTATATCAGGAACAACCCACCTAGTGATTATATCAGGAACAACCCACCCAGTGATTACATCAGGAACCCACCTAGTGATTATATCGGGAACAACCCATCCAGTAATTACATCAGGAACAACCCACCCAGTGATTATATCAGGAACAACCCACCCAGTGATTATATCAGGAACAACCGATCCACCCAGTGATTATATCAGGAACAACCGATCCACCCATTGATTACATCAGGAACAACCCACCCAGTGATTATATCAGGAACAACCCACCCAGTGATTATATCAGGAACAACCCACCCAGTGATTATATCAGAAACAACCCACCCAGTGACTATATCATGAACAACCCACCCAGTGATTATATCAGGAACAACCCACCCAGTGATTATATCATGAACAACCCACCCAGTGATTATATCAGGAACAACCCACCCAGTGATTATATCATGAACAACCCACCAGTGATTATATCAGGAACAACCCACCCAGTGATTATATCATGAACAACCCACCAGTGATTATATCAGGAACAACCCACCCAGTGATTATATCATGAACAACCCACCCAGTGATTATATCAGGAACAACCCACCCACCCAGTGATTATATCAGGAACAACCCACCCAGTGATTATATCATGAACAACCCACCCAGTGATTATATCAGGAACAACCCACCAGTGATTATATCATGAACAACCCACCCAGTGAATATATCAGGAACAACCCACCCAATGATTATATCAGGAACAACCGATCCACCCAGTGATTATATCAGGAACAACCACCCAGTGATTATATCAGGAACAACCCACCCAGTGATTATATCATGAACAACCCACCCAGTGATTATATCAGGAACAACCGATCCACCCAGTGATTATATTATGAACAACCCACCCAGTGATTATATCAGGAACAACCCACCCAGTGATTATATCAGGAACAACCCACCAGTGATTATATCAGGAACACCCACCCAGTGATTATATCATGAACAACCCACCCAGTGATTATATCATGAACAACCCACCCAGTGATTACATCAGGAACAACCCACCCAGTGATTATATCATGAACCACCCACCCAGTGATTATATCAGGAACAACCCACCCAGTGATTATATCAGGAACAACCCACCCAGTGATTATATCAGGAACAACCCACCAGTGATTATATCATGAACAACCCACCAGTGATTGTATCATGAACAACCCACCCAGTGATTATATCAGGAACAAGCGATCCACCCAGTGATTACATCAGGAACAACCCACCCAGTGATTATATCAGGAACAACCCACCCAGTGATTATATCAGGAACAACCCACCCAGTGATTGTATCATGAACAACCCACCAGTGATTGTATCATGAACAACCCACCCAGTGATTATATCATGAACAACCCACCCAGTGATTATATCATGAACAACCCACCCAGTGATTATATCAGGAACAACCCACCCAGTGATTATATCATGAACAACGACACTGATTTCCTGTGGGCTCAGGCTCCACCAACCAATGAAGCAGCTCTAAATCTACTGTCATTAAAAAGAAATAGAGTGAAAATCAATCATGTTATCCCTGACCCGTGGTTCCAGATCACAAAGTTGTTGACGATGTTTCTTTTTTCTTTTCTTTTTAAATTTCTGTTTCTTTGGATAATTCTTCCTGCATTATCTATCTATATCTTTTGTCAAAAAATATGGACTGATTTTTTACTTGACGAACACTCGCATGGGCATGTTTGTAGCTATCACCTCTGCCAATGTTATATAATCATCGTCCATGTTTGTTTGTTGGCTGATTTGTGTATCCCTAAGAAAGACTGCAAAACACACACACGCACACATGTGTGTGTATGTGCGTGCGCGTGCGTGTACAGACACACACACACACACACACACACACACACACACACACACACACACACACACACACACACACACATGTGCACACACACACACGCACGCATGCATGCACGCACGCACGCACACACACAACAGAACCGATTTTAACCAAATTTGGAAGAAAAAAAAATGGAACGTGGCCTTAGGAAAATCCCAATCCATTTTTAAGTAGCTCAGGATCAAAGGGGCAGGGTGGGGGGTTGGGGAGTGGGGGATGGGGAAGGGGTGGGGGTCTGGCATCGGTCATTTGACCTTAGCAGATGACCTTTGCGGATGGCCTTTGCAGACGCACTGTGCTCAGCCTAATACCTTTTCAAGATTCTTTCGTTTTTCTGGACAAATTCTTTGACAGTAAATCTTTTCCAGCCGTGCCTTGACAATCACAAAAACCTAGAATTTGACCTCTGTAGATGCCTGTGCTGTAGATGCCTGTGCTCTGGCCACAGTCCTTCAGTTTTTACCGGTTTCCCTGACAAATCCTTGGATAGTACATCTTCTCCACTGTAATTCCCTGAACCGTAAACTATGGGATTCAACCTTCATAGACGTGTGTGCTCTGCCCAATGCTCTTAAAGTTTCTGTCAGTTTTCCGGACAAATGCTTTGACAGTATATCTTCTCAAACTTTTGACCACCCTGACAACCACAAAAACCTAGAATTTGACCTTTGTAGATATCTTTGCTCTGCCCAAAGTTTTATCCGTATTTCCTGGCAAATCCCTTTGACAGTAAATCTTCTGCAGCGTTAACCACCTTGAACCACAAAAACCTGGGATTCGATCTTTGCAGATGGAAGTGCTCTGCCCAGTGCCCTTTAAGTGTGTGACGGTTTTCCTGACCAATTTCCCCTTCCTGAACTACCTCGAACCATAAAACTTGGGATTCAACCTTTGCAGACAGCTGTGCCCTGCCCAGTACCCTTGAAGTTTCTATTGGTTTTCCTGAAAAATCCTTGGACAGTAAATCTTCTTAAGCCTTAACTACCCTGACGTCCATAAAAACCTAGAATTTGACCTTCGCAGACAGACATCTGTGCTCTGCCCAATGCCTTTCAAGTCTTTTTTTTTGACAAATCCTTTGATAGCAGATCTTCTCCACCAGTAACTGCCTG
>CM031611.1:78769635-78774635 GCA_018398815.1 Conus ventricosus
GCAAGTGTGATACGTTTAATCCAGTCTGTATGTTGATAGGAATAAGGCTAGGGAATATGTTCAATCCAGTCTGTATGTTGATAGGAAGAAGGCTAGGGGAATATGTTCAATTCAGTCTGGATGTTGATTGGAAGAAGGCAAGGGGAATATGTTCAATCCAGTCTGTGTGTTGATAGGAAGAAGGGAAGGGAACATGGTCAATCGAGTGTGATATTGTTGGGAAGAAGGCAAGGGGAATATGTTCAATCCAGTCTGTGTGTTGATAGGAAGAAGGGAAGGGAACATGGTCAATCGAGTGTGATATTGTTGGGAAGAAGGCAAGTGTAAGGCAAGAGTTTGACGATGTTTAAATCATACCAGAGCATACTACATTACCGAGATACGACACTGCCTCTTACAGCCTACAAGTCCGTTCAGTCGATTATCTCCCTTAGTCGGCGCGGGCTGCAGGCTCGCGGCTGCTATGTGAAAACGTTGCCGTGATGAAAACAACGACGCCCGTCGGGCCGCATTTGTTGTCATAACTTTACCTTGAACTGCTTCAGCAGTTTGTGACGACAGATTCAAATGCCTCTACACATTTTTTGGCCCTCCTTGTGTTTGTGTGCGTGTGCATGTAGGTGCGTGTGTGCACTGCATGTGTGCATGCATACGCATGTATTTTTATGTATGTATAGTGTGTGTGTGTGTGTGTGTGTGTGTGTGTGTGTGTGTGTGTGTGTGTGTGTGCATGACTGTGGTAAGATGGGTGAAGGTGGGGTGGGGAGAGAGAGAGAGAGAGTTTGTGGCTTGTTCTAAATTAAAAAAAAAGACCATTTATTTGTCTCCAAATCAAACTTTAATTGTGTTGTGTCAGTTTATAACAACGTCCAACAATGGCATAATGAAAGGGGTGGAGGTGGGGGGTGGGAGGGGGTAATGCAGTCCGTCTCATCCCACAAAACATAGAAAAAAGTTCTGCCATCAATACAAGATGGATTAAAACAAAACTGGTTGCATTTTCCAAACAGTCTGCAAAAATTTGCAAAAAATGTCTTCTTTAAAATACGAGCAAAGAAGAAGCACACAATTTCAAATACACACATCAACCTCAAAATAGACATTGCGACGAGATAGGCCTAGACATGAAACGGTCATTGATACATGTAGGTTTACACACGAGTATGCTGGGGGTGGAGGGGGGTTAGTAATGGTTTTTCTTCTCTCTCTCTCTCTCTCTCTCTCTCTCTCTCTCTCTCTCTCTCTCTCTCTCTCTCTCTCTCTCTCTCACACACACACACACACACACACACACTGACTGAAACCAATTTATTGTCAGATTAACTCAAGGTTGTACACACACAAGCCATGCAACTGCACGCAGAGAGAGAGAGAGAGAGAGAGACACAGAAGAGAGAGAGACAGAGAGAGAGACAGAGAGAGAGACAGAGAGAGATTCGGTGATGAAACACGTGTGTCGGCACTGTCATTATCAACATAAACATCACTGGCCATGTGAGGGCACGGTATGCGTGGTCTGGTTTTCCCCGCTGCCTAGTTGTTTAGCTAACGGGACTGTAAATAAGCCAGTAGGCTTAATGATTTCTAGAAGAAACAAGGTATGCGCATTGCTCTTTCCTTACATATATATATAAAAACTGTTAAAAATCTGCCCATGTGGCTTCATAGTCATACTATAAACTTGATCTAGACTGAGACTCAAGTTGCACCAGATGCATAGTCCCACACCGTATACGGTATTGCTTACGTGGTTTACTCTGCCAATAATTAATAAAATGCAATAAAGTTTGTACATGCCTTTCTTCATCCTTTGGAAAACGAAAAAATGCCAGCCCTTCACAATCGATTTTGTTGCGAGCGTTTGAACAACCGATAGCGCTGCAGGCTTCGCCTCCTTGCTTCTTGCGCGTCGCTATGTTGGAGCTGAGTTTACACGTGCTGACTAAGGGCCGTAACCTAGTCCGCGGTCTTACGGAAAACCCCCAAGTGTCGTATCTCGGTAATGTAGTATGCTCTGATCATACCGCCTTTTTACTAAAGGGCAATAAATCTCGTTTTAGGGACCGCTTAGGGCCTTTTCTTGCAGTTGCTTCCCTTAGACCATTCTCATTGTATTCTGTTGTTGTTTTGTACAGATTTGAATTGTCCTACTCTCAGTTCCCGTGATCACACGATTTTGAACACGATCACACGATGTTGAGTGGATCAAACATTTTGTAGTCAAATTCCTGTGTTTTATGCAGTTGTCATAAATTTACTATTCTCTGTAGGTCATACCAAATGCTCAGAAATGTCACTGAACTTGTGTGGGAAGATAGAGAGAATGAAGAACTGGATTACAGTATGTACAAATAGTTTTTTAGTTTTTCTGCAAATGTGTATCATTTTGGATTACTTACATTATGTGAACTGTGTGGATTCCTCACTGAAGGTGAGCATTTTTGATAAAGATATTGTTTTTTTCTTTCCAATGGTGTATGTTTCATGCTCCTAGGTGAAGTGATTGATTTTGTTATGATTTTTTGAAAATTGCCAAAAAATACGTGATCTGAGGGACAAACTGGTCCATTTTGGCTGTGACTTGATTGAGTTTTAATCCAGTCTGTATGTTGACAGGAAGAAGGCGAGGGGAATATGTTCAATTCAGTCTGGATGTTGATAGGATGAGGGCAATGGAACATGGTCAATCGAGTCTGATATTGTTGGGAAGAAGGCAAGTGAAATATGTTTAATCCAGTCTGTATGTTGATAGGAAGAAGGGAAGTGAATATGTTCAATTCAGTCTGTATGTTGAAAGGAAGGAGGGAAGTGAATATGTTCAATCCAGTCTGTATGTTGATGGAATGAAGGCAATAAGAGTACTGCAGGAAGAAGGCAATCTGACTAGTTGTTGATGGGCAAAAGGCAAGAGAAGAAATGTGTTCAGTCTGGTCAAGGTGGGAGGGGAAAGGGCAGTTCTGACAGGATGGATGTGGGAGGGGAGGCAACGGGAATGTCTTCAATCCAAGCGAGACGGGGATGGAAGCAAAGCCAGGGGGGAAATGACATGGTTATGGTTCAGGTGGGAACAAAGCAAGGGAAACATGTTCAACCCAGACTAGACATGATTCCCGTGGGAAGCAGGAAGGGAAATATGTTCCATCCAGACATGGTGAGGATGGGAAGTAGGCAAGAGGAAAATTTAAAAAAATCTCCACAACGGATGATGAATTATCCTGTTTATCGTGGTCTGAATTATCCTGTTTATCATGGTCTGAATTATCCTGTTTATCATGGTCTGAATTATCCTACTTATCGTGGTCTGAATTATCCTGTTTATCGTGGTCTGAATTATCCTGTTTATCATGGTCTGAATTACCCTGTTTATCGTGGTCTGAATTACCCTGTTTATCGTGGTCTGAATTACCCTGTTTATCGTGGTCTGAATTATCCTGTTTATCACGTTCTGAATAATCCTGTTTATCGTGGTCTGAATTATCCTGTTTATCGTGGTCTGAATTATCCTGTTTATCGTGGTCTGAATTATCCTGTTTATCACGGTCTGAATTATCCTGTTTATCATGGTCTGAATTATCCTGTTTATCATGGTCTGAATTACCCTGTTTATCGTGGTCTGAATTATCCTGTTTATCATGGTCTGAATTATCCTGTTTATCGTGGTCTGAATTATCCGGTTTATCATGGTCTGAATTATCCTGTTTATCGTGGTCTGAATTATCCTGTTTATCATGGTCTGAATTATCCTGTTTATCGTGGTCTGAATTATCCTGTTTATCTTAGTCTGAATAATCCTGTTTATCATGGTCTGAATTATCCTGTTTATCATGGTCTGAATTATCCTGTTTATCACAGTCTGAATTATCCTGTTTATTGTGGTCTGAATTATCCTGTTTATCGTGGTCTGAATTATCCTGTTTATTGTGGTCTGAATTATCCTGTTTATCATAGTCTGAATTATCCTGTTTATCGTGGTCTGAATTATCCTGTTTATCATGGTCTCTGAGAACACGAGCCACATAAGCCTAACGACCAAAAAACACGCCCAATCCACCTCAACCTCCCAAGGCATCCATCTCTTCCGCCTTCTGGTTCCATTTCCTGAACAGTCGGCATAGATCCCTAACAGCAAAGAAAGAAACCTGAAAGTCCCCGAGCTCGTATGTCTATCTGCAAGAATTCATTTGCCAGACTTTCGTCACCTTTGCTGCCATTTCCTGGTGAATGAATGTTTTTTTTTTTTTTTTTATCGTCATGTGAGATAAAACTGAAAGTCTATCTTTTCATCCCTCTCATTACAAACCGAAAAATAGATAACTGAATGAACGACTGAATGAACTGAAATTAATAGCAGTGACAAAGAAAAAAAAATGGGGGTGGGGGGTGGGGGGGGGGGGGGGGGGAGGGGAGGGTGGCATGCTTGTGTTCCTTCTGGAACTGTCAAAAACTGACACCCTTCTCCTCCCACTGTGCCACTGCTGAGCCAGGGGAACATATTTCCCCGGGAGGTTCTTTATGAGATATCCACTACACCACGCTTCACATGGAACAAGTCCAACCATGCTTCTCCTCCCCACACGCCTTTCCCGAGGCCTTTGATGGCCATAACATTGAGAGGTCAGCAGCAGCAGCAGCAGCAGCAAAAGAAGAAGAAGAAGAAGAAGAAGAAGAAGAAGAAGAAGAAGAAGAAGAAGAAGAAGAGGAGGAGGAGGAGGAAGAGGAGGAGGAGGAAGAGAAGAAGAAGAAGAAGAAGAAGAGTGATAAGTATATCAAATAAAGTGAAATGAAATAAAACAAAACAACATGAAAAGAAATCTCAAAAAGGCTCCTTATGTTATCGATCCTATAAATCTTCCACTTCTTTACCTTCTTGAAGTCCTTGACACGACAGTGCGGGTTATCCGCTCGCACGTCTGATCTGCAGTTGTTCTTCCTTGTCTAGTTCTTGATGATTTTTTTTTTTTTTTGCAGGACGGTAACAAGCGTCATGCTTCAAATGTTAC
>CM031611.1:78782135-78784635 GCA_018398815.1 Conus ventricosus
CTGAGATGTTCCATAGAGAAGGAAAACCCGTTATGGGCCTTTTATAGGTTAGAAAACATCAGACATCACATATCATACGTTAGTAACGGCTATACGGTAAACTAAAACATCGGGCATCACCCGTGACCCATAATGAACTACCTACAAATTTTCAGAAAGATCGGCCAGTAATTTTGTCGGAGTGAGTGGAAACACATTGTGACCACGTACGGACACACACACACCCCACACACACAACACAACACACACACATACACACACAGCATTTCTTCGTTCCTATTCAAAAGTACTTCCTGTTCTATAAGAACTGGGAGTACAAAAAGCGGGAATTCGACTCTAGGATGTTTAATCCCACTTCGTCTTCGTTTTTCCATCACCGTTCTTCCATTTACAGTCATTATTGCACCGTCGGGTATCCAAGGATTGGTTTGGAGAGAGGGGAGAGAGGAGAAAAGAGGAGAGAAGTAAAAGAGAGAGAGAGAGAGAGGAGAGAGAGAGAGAGAGGAGAGAGAGAGAGGAGAGAGAGGGAGAGAGAGAGAGAGGGGGACAGACAGACAGACAGAGAGAGACAGACAGAGACAGATAGAGACCAAGACAGAGAGATTAATGAGAGAGAGAGAGAGGGACAAAGACAGACAGACGGACGGACAGACAGAGAGAGAGAGAGAGAGATAGATAGGGGAGAGAGAGAGAGAGAGAGGAGGGGGAGGAGAGAGAGGGGAGAGGAGGATGAGAGAGAGAGAGGGGAGTGACAGACAGATAGACCAAGACAGAGAGAGAATGAGAGAGAGAGAGAGAGAGAGAGAGAGGAGGAGAGAGAGTAGAAAAGAGACGAGGGAGAGAGGGGGAGGAGGAGAGGAGACGAGAGAGGAGAGAGAGAGAGAGAGAGAGTGAGGAGAGAGAGAGAGGGGACGCTTTGACGCTTTGAGGGTTTTATTCCCTTCAGCGAAGTTAGCCATAAAGGGGCAAGGGGGTTCCACACATTTTTTTTTTTGAAATCGCATCATCATAAATCATAACAAAATAATCATGATAGAAAAAAATACAGTCAAAACAAATTTTTACAAAGTTTTTTTTTGGTATTAATGTTGCCGGGCATCTTATACACGTTCATAAAGAGTGAAATAAAAATTAACACACACATAGAATTTACTATTTTCCCTTCCCTATCGCACCCTGCAACCCCCCACCCCCACCCCGTCCCCCTCCTCGCCGCCCCCGCCCCCCCCCCCCCCCCCCCCCCCCCCCACCCCACCCTACCCCTCCACACTTGCCTTTTCAATCCTGACCCACCAATCTCTTCCTTTGACCCTCACTCTCTTACCCTCCCCTCAGTCCTAATGACAACACTCCACGCATACAAGGGGAACCAAAAAAAGCACACGCTCACTACACGCATACGTCGCACAAACACCGCTCTCCCAGCTTGTCCACCCCCCCCCCCTTGCCCATCCCTCCCCCCTTCATAATTATAATGTTCTCTCACTCCTCGCGCCGCTTCCCCCACCCCCCCCCCTTCCATCTCCGCACGCCCCCCCCCCTCCCACCCGCCCTCCCCCTTCCCCCACGCCACCAACCCTCTCAAACGCACGCACACTTGGCCTACAACATTGGGGCCATCCAATAACTATAGACTTAGTTATTTATTATTAGGTTCTAGTTTCTTATTTTTTATTTTCATAGCTTCCAATATATATTTAGCAAAGGCAACAATGGTTGAATTATCATTTGTTAAAGATCCCTTATACCATTTATTGATGGTGGATATGAATCATATTAAAGAAGGAGTATTACGACGAATGTCTGAGAACTGTTGACACTGGAAAATAAAGTGTACTTCATCTTCACATTCTGACCACCAATACACAGTTTGTGGACTTCCCTATCCATACACCAGTGTTTTGCAATACCTAAGCCGTTTTATCTTAATCTAACCTTGTCAGTGCTTCTCTCATTCTTTTTTGTAATTAAAGTTAAATACTTCTCTGGTTCAAACACAGATTTAAATGAATAAAAACCATGGGGTATTTATCATAGTTTCAATCTCTGAGTGCCATTTTTGCTTGTAGCATGATATAAGCCTGTCCTTGAATTTTTGATATAAACCCCTCTTCAATTCCGACTCTTGGCATAGCCATTTCTATTCCAAAGCCATTTTCTATTAAAATATTCTTTATCTCGAAGCCCAGTTACAACTATCTGTTTCTAGCCGCATTAGCATTTATCTATAAGCTTGTCTACATATTCTAGACAAGCTACATTTTCTTGTGAAAAGTAGAAAATATAAAAAAAAAAATTTTTTCCCCATCCACCCACTTGAGCACATCTGTTAGTTAGGCAGTATTAAACTACCACTGCAGATATGAATGCTTATCTCCCCCCATTTCTTCAATCTAAGACAAAAAGAGCAAGTTTGTTTATAATTGAATATTTCTTGCAGTCATTGCAACACCAAGGGTGCTCTGTAAGTTGCTGGAATGGTGCTCAGTATACTTATCCT
>CM031611.1:78789635-78803380 GCA_018398815.1 Conus ventricosus
ACTCTAAGTTTTTAATTAAGTTCCCCCAAAAGTTCTTAATTAAGTTTTTAATTAAGTTACTTCAAGTTCTTAATAAGTTCTTGATTAAGTTTTTAATTAAGTTCTTGATTAAGTCACTCAAGATCATAACTAAGTCATCCTTTAAGTACAACCAAGTTCTTATAATTATCAAAAAAATACAATCTATGTTTTTATCTTAAATAGTAGATGTCTAATATAGTACACACACGCCTCAAAAACGTGTCATCGTTGAGGATGTCTTGCTCAGCGTTTTCTGCATAGATCTTAAGGAAGGTCTTACATCCGAAAGCAACCACATTGATTACAATTCGGGTCTATGGAAATGTCTTTTTATAGACTCCAGGTCTTTATTTATTGACTTCATCATTTTATAATACGCCATGATCTATTTTTATAAAAAAATTTAAAATATTATTCCATTATAAATGGATCAAAATGATGCTTTGTTATTGGCGGTTTTGGCGTGCTGGTGTCTTTTTCTGCATTTAGTGGCTCAGATTTTTTTGATTTCTTTTGTTTCTGTTGCCATTGTGTATATATTTTATAGCCGTAATAACTGCCCCCAACAGCAGCAATGCGCCAAAAATGGCAACAGTTTTAAGTTCAATATTCCATGAAGACTTTGGGGCCCTTGTATCACATGGAGTTTTTATAGCTGGCATTGAATCAACTTGTTTGGCGTTGGCGGCGTTATGTTTCATGATGAGTCATATTCTGTAACATTAATTTTTTTTGTCTGTTCCACTCTGCTAATTTTTTTCCTGCTTCAACTACGCCCAGGATTTTAATGGTCTCCACCTGATTCAGCGTTTTCTGCTGATTTTCTGGCTTGGTTACTTCTCCACCTGATTCAGTGTTTTCTGATTCTGATGATTTTCCTGCTCGCTCATTTGAAGGGAACAAAATCTATTATGATTAAAAGTAATTAATCCCATGATCGCTGGCGACAATAATGTTCCAAATCTGTAGTATAGATCACAGCCTAGAGACTCTAATGACTTTGTTAAAACTGGATCTTGCGTTAAATCATACGTAAGATCTTGTTCAGAATCAATGGGGCAATCTACTGACTAGTTTAGTGTACAAACTAAGAACCGTTTTGCCCAACGCTTTTTACCATTCTTGACCCCAACTGCGCTCATACCTGTTTATGATACTTATAATGTCTTGTGGCGACATTTGTTGAATCTGTTCAATGCTGAATTCAGTTCCGAGGAACTGTTTTGTTTTCCCACATGCTCCAAAGAATACAGCCTCTCCTTTTGGGCATAATAGCTGATCATCAACTTGGTCATTCATAAGTTCAGGTAAGGTTTAGGCTGCCTTGTAGCTGTAGTAGATCATCGCTGTTCATGTTTTTTATTAAATTATAATTATTTTATTTTCTAAAAATGAGCACCGAAAAACTGTTGCTAACCTTGTATACCATTCTGCTGTTATTGGTGGTCTAAGTGTAGGATACTCAATGCTTGGTAAAAGCTTGTTAAGAATTAAACCAGCAGATCTTGGCAAACTAGACTTTGAGGATTCAGCAAAGCTAATTGCTATCATTGCAGCTTCGGTTGCCACGAAGATTTTCTAGTCAAGCAAGGAATAATTCCAGACAATATAAATATGTAAGAAAAAAAAATTACATTTATAAAAATGGCTTCACTCGCAATAATGATAGGCGGCGCTGTGGTGAATGCGCTTGCTTTTAGCGAAGTAATTTCGCATTTAGTAAACTGCGGGATGACGGCGAGAGAAAAAGACATAACAAAGCTATGGAGGAACTAGCAGCTGCACAAGACGCCTATGAAAAGCAGAGACTTGAGCAGTTAGATTTTATTAATGACACACTGAAAAAAACAGGGCATGCAGCTTACATATTTAAAGATGTTGATCAGGCAATAAAACAATATTATCTAGTAACAGGCAAACCAGTCCAGACATTGCCCCCACCAAATTCAGTGATCTTTTATCAACCATCAGAAAAACAAAAGATGCAAGAAATCGCGTTTATGTCGTTGGTATGACTGTTGTCTATTTTGTTGCGCATAATATCAGCTGAATAAAAAATGAACAAAATTTATTATTCACCCAAAGGATATTGGAAGGGAATAACTAGCAATTAAAAAGCTAAGCCAAGCAGCGGGGGTCAGTGAACAAACAGCAAAGGAATGGTTATCTAAACAAGCAATTTGGCAAATTTATTTACCTGCCCCTAGACGAATACAGAGACCACACTTTGTTAATACAACTCCAAACGACACCCATCAAATGGACCTTCTATATTTACCCTCTGATACGATTTAGACGAAAAAGATTTAAGTACGCACTCACAGTCATTGACATAGCTTCAAGATACAAAGATGCGGAGCCATTAACACAAAAGAGTGCTTCTGCTGTTGCTGTTGCCATACAACTAATATACCAACGAGGCCCTTAACTTTCCCTCGCATGATTCAAGTCGATGATGGAAAAGAATTTAAAGGCCCAGTGAATCAATTATTGTTAAAACACAGAGTTACTATTAGAAGAGGCATTCCGGGGGTTCACAGATCACAGGCTTTAGTTGAAAACTTTAACAAACAGTTAGCCGAAAGACTTTTCTCCTACCAGTATCACAGAGAGCTGATTGACAATTCTCGCAACACAGAATGGGTTAGAAGACTGCCCTCAGTTTGCGCGCAATGATAATGAAGAATTTAAAGGGCTAAAACCAGTACAAGCAATCAAAAGAAAAACAATAAATGTTGTTGAAGGAGAGTCTTCATCCAGCAAACTATTACCATTTGGTTTGAAAGTAAGGTACCTTTATTTACCGGGGGAAGCAGAAGGGGACACTCGCATCAGGGCAACCGATCCGGTTTGGAGTTGTTGATACATATGAAATAAAAAGAATTGTAAAATGAATCCGCCCGTGTATTATTTACGAGAAACTGACACAACAAAACAACCAGCTCCTCAAAGATCTTTTGTGAAAGAAGAACTGCAGATATCCCACCGGACACAGTTCCGCTTTAATTATTTACGTAAATATATTTGAGTTTAAAATGGAAGCTCAGAAGGAAGTGCAGAACGAACACAGAATGGTAAAGGAAGAGACCTTGAAAATGATACGGAATCATTTCATGCGTGTAATGCTATTAAGGAAACATTTTCGGGGATTAATCATGCATGCTAAATCATCCAGATCACCTACAACTCAAACCCCAAATTGGGAAAAAGAATATCTTGAAATAATAAAAAAAATTCGAACGCATCAAGCAAACATGAGAAAAGATTTAAATGAATTGGATGAAGCTATGATTGATCTTATAACAAAAGTTGATAAAAAAATAAACCCCCTGTTTATGCGGTCCTCCAGTGCCCGATTGCATATGAAAACTCTGGATTAACAAATACTCGTTTTGTGTTTGTTCTATCTAACGACTTCTTTGTTACAACTGTTGTGTTGATCTCATGTAGATTAGATCGCAGTTTTACGTTGTCATGATGAAAAGTCTTATTGCCAAACAATGCTTCTTTGTAGTTGTCATGTGATATGTTTGACTGCACAACGCTGCGAGATATTCCCTTTGCTTTCTTAATGATTTTCTCCTGGCTCGAAATACTGTACATTTTTGACCTTAAACCAACAAACTCCTTGATCACCTTTCCAGATAATTCATCCTTCATCTTTCCTAAAACCTTCTTGTTAGTAATTGAATGTAAAGGCGAATCTTTGAGGTAATCGGATGTGTCGTACCATCCCGCATGTCCTTTAGCCACTTCGATTTCCATGTCTTTATAGATGTCTTCAGTAGGAATATCTAATAACAAAACTGTCTGTATCTGTGTAAAAGTACTCTGGACTCAGGATACGAGGGCTTAAAGTAGTCATAAAGAAATTCTAACATCAAAAGCTTTGATAATTCTAAAACGGTAAACCCAATAAATACAGGTTTGTCCCAATTTGACTTTCTTTTTTTTCATCATTATGCCAAAAAGCTGATCATGAAATCTTCTAAAGTCCTGATAATTAGGTTTTGAAGTCAGCTTAATTGCTTCGTTCTCTCTGGTAACCAATCTGACATCTTTACGCTTGTGCGGATTCTCCATAGTCTTTCCAAAACAGCTGTTGTTCATCAACTTGAAAAAGTCTTTTTCTGAAGCATCTGTGGATTTAGTTCTGAGATCAGTGTTCTTCATGATGTATGGTTTCATGAACTGTTCTTGATCAAAGCAATTATGCGATGAACTGCTGTCAACTTCAACCCATGGCTTAATAAAATTGCAGAAGTCTGTAGTGACAGACATAATTTTTTTTGCCACGAAGATTAGGCACAAGTTTAGGCGGCTCTCTTGGGCCCATCTTTAGACTTTCTGCTGCTAATGGATAGTCATTTGCAGGTCTGGAGTTCATGAGGATATTCTAAATCAACTTCTAGAATGAAACCACGCTGTTGATCAGGCGTTAAACTGCTCAACCACTTTAATGCCTTTTGAATATTGTTCGGATCACCGCCTGTGTACATTTTAAAGTTGCGTATGGAAGTGATTGCGCCATAGCCCAACCATACAGATTGTTTGCATCTAAATACATAAGATAGTTAGGCCTTTTACTCGGATCATAGTCGTCCAAGTATTTGTTGTTTGCTTTACAGTAATGATGCGACGCCATACTAATTCCTCCACACAATCCGTTTTCAATCATCTGAATCATTGGTAATCCGACAATAAATCAATCTGTACTCCAGTAAACTTTAAGAAAGCGTCCCAACTCATCCCGGGCGCAGAAAGTAATGCGCAGGATCCAGGCTATAATGTTTCATGCAGGTTCTTTCTATAATTTTCAAAGACGTCCGCCAATCAAACATGTATCGGCCATCAAGTATGAGTCATGATAGTCTCCCATCGTTTTACAATCTAACTTCTGCCAAGCATCTGAGCATGCTGGTAATCGGAGTCGCTGATGTCCTTTCCTCTAAGACTAGAAAAGAGACGCACCTTAGGAGGAAGTGTGTCTTCGTCAAACCTTTCCCAACTGTTCATGTATTCATAAGGGTAAACACCCTTTCTAACAAGAGTTGAGTCAAAATATTTTTCCGTTATTGGGCAGGACTTTAAGGACATAGCCAGTGACTCTAATGAACCCATCATGTGCTGCATAGAGTCGTAGAAAAGACATGTTATTTAAGTGAAACACATGTACTTTTTGATGACTGTGCAATGCATGACACCCTAAAGGCGTCGTCTACTGCTTTCATTATAAGATGATGAGTCATAACCTCGCAAGTTTATGAAAGAATACAGCACTTCCATGTCTTTGGTTCAAACTTTAGTTGAAGATTGCATTTGTTATGCGCCGCTCCTCTGAACTTTCCACTAATGTGATCATGGTCTCTTACTTTTGATTTGTTGCTTCTTCACTGAGTTCTAAACCACAAATCCAACAATGTGTGGCTGAGTCATACTGTTGTTGGTCTTCAGGTGTCATTATGATTTCAGATAAGTTTAGATTATTAGAACAGTCATTGCGCACTTGCTGCATGCGTTCTAAGAAGTATTTTGCAGCATTAGGCCCTCTATATTAATTCTGGCTTTGAATGAACGCCATCCGACCTGACAACGATGAAAGCAAATGAACAAATTTGATGATTACTCATTAAGATCGTTTCCGAAGTTTTTGTGGCGCTGGCCCTTCATAAGGAACAATGAGTGATTCAAAGTCTGCGTAAACAACATATGGTGAATTTTGCATCCGTTTCCAGTTCTTAAAACTAACTTTATCCGGGCGGAGGTGTAATTAGTTCGTATTGCAGTCTACAGAACTTTTACAATGTTTCTTATGTTCGCTCGCGGCTTGAACAGATGGCATTCTTGTTAAACATTTCTACAGAATTCTTGTTTATGCCCAATTTTTGAAGTATGGGCCAATAATCTACTCATTGTGCGTATCAATGTGTAATGCGGTAGCCCCGCTGGTGAAACATTAGTAGTAGTCAAACATGATTTTTTGTCTGGCTCGCCAATCGTTGGACTGTTCTTGGACACTTTAATCGGCTTGTAGATTTGTTTCGTCATCCCATGTGTAGACATTGACAGTTATTGGTTTTTGTTCTTCAAACTGATCAATTTGGTCTACACTAACGGGAAAGGATATTCCACTAAAGTTAGAGTCATTGATGAAGGGTGATAGTTAGATACTCTCTCTGCGTTTTTGCGGGCGTGATTTCAGCCTTGCGAGAACACACACCACTATAAAACATTGTTGTCTGTATTCTTTATGTTTAGAACTGCTCTTTTTGCAACTAATGCTGGAGGTAGTAGAATGTAAGCCTTACCAACAATCGGCGCATACTTAGCCTGTTTTAATCTGATCTCTAAAACTTCGCCCTCTGACCAACCAGAGCCTCTCATTTTGGCTTCTTCAGCGGCAGCGTCAAACTGTGTAAGCAGTTCGTCTGCCCAACCGGGTGTTTAAGTCATTATGAGAAAGAATAGTCTGCTGTTTAGTTGAGACCCAGACTTCTAGATTTTCTTCATTTATTGTTATATAGGTCGATTAAAACAGCTAACATTACTTAACTGGTGGGTCTATTGTTAGTTTACTTGGAACTTGAGAAATTGCATGTACAACGCTTGCCTGTACGTTTGTTGGATCAATGACTTCTAAATCAATATCATTCAGTGCTTTTGATAAACGCTCTCTCTCGAGCATTCCTTCAAAAAATTCGTCTTGTCCTTCAATATCTTAGCCATGTTGAGCTTCTTTTCTAACTCAAAATATTTATTTAAATTAAAAAAAAATAATTAATCAGAATCAATATCAACGGTCTTTTTGCGCTTGGACTCATAAACTAAAGTATAAACACCTTTTGGTGTTGTTAATGTGAGCTGTTTAGAACAGAGTTTAATGTCTCGTTTACTTTTTTTAAGCATTCCTTTTTTATCTGCTCGGGGTCTGGCTGTTGAGAAAAACTTGCCCTCACCTTTCTTTGAAGATCAAACTTTTGTCTTTTGTAGTCATCAAAATCAACCTGTAACGATTAAATTCTTCATCCGTGATGTTTGAGTCAACAAGCGCTTTATTTATTGTCAGTTTAAACGAACTAAGTTTAGCCGTATTAGTTGAACCATAGCTGTGTGCTTTTGGAGTTTTAGTTTTAATTTTTGCCAGCCGCACTTACAGCTAATGAACACAGGCCGAGAGCTAAAGACAAACCTCCTAGAGTAAAGCTGCGGGTGCGCCTATGCCCGTTGCTAAGAGACCAACACTCGTTCCTGCTGATAGGGCGCGTTTATAGTCGATGCTCCAGTATTGACATATGTAACAGCATTAAAGGCAGCAGAATACCTTCGTTTGGTTTTGCTGTATTTTGAAAGGTCTTGCTCTAGTTTTTGTGTGCATTTGTGTAATGTTGGTTATCTGAAGGTTTTTATGTCAGGGGTTTTACTATCTCTTCTCTTGGCGACTCTGGCGCTGTAGGTACTTTTGGATATAACGTGAACAGACATGCTTTTATAAAATAAAAATAATTTAGTATTGTATATCTTTTAATCTGTTATTTTCAATATTCAGCTGCGCATCATATATTAAAAACAAATGTACATTAAGCGGTTTATCGGCTTCTTCTTCTTTATCAATTTGAATGTTTATTACGTCTCTCACAGTTTCTCCCGCTTCCATGTAACCGATTATCCTCTGTTGACCTTAGGTCAATCCATAAACCGTATTTTGTTGTTAAATAATCATCAAGTCTTACACTGTGAAGGTGTAGATCTTTAGCCACAAGGTCAACTGTTGGATTTCTACACCTCCCACCTCCAAACAGTTTTCTTATTTCATCAAAATGATGATAAGGTTTAAGCCCGCTAGCATAGATTTGGTTAGGACTGCCCTCAATCGAACATTGTACTTTCGTTATTTTTGGATTAAAAAACTTTTCGCTTCCTCTTTTGAATGGTTCTTCATCTTCACACAGCAATAAAATACCTTTAAGCGATCTTGCTGAGACGCCTTAAAACTAAAATTCCATATAGTGTCTGCCCTGCTTCTAGGATATGTTGTATGGATGAATCACTCTTTCGTAATATATTGCTAATTTTGACTGATATTGGTGCTCAATCTGCCTTGGCAAATTAGGGTTGCTAACAACGTCAAACTCTAACGAGATGTCAGAAATGCTGTACTTTGCTTCGGTGTTGATGATTTGATAACCCGTTTGTATTCATTAAAGTAGTTCATATGACAATCTGTCTTTTAATGCCCCTTGAAAGTATGGCGCTGCGCTTTTAACAACTCAAAATCTAAGGGAATGGAAAAGCGATTTCCAAACGCAAAATTTACAGCCACATACTTTTTGCCGTCTTTAGTATCTGCGGCACCTATTCTATGTTTTAGTGCTTCTTCATTTTCTATTCCTTGAAACGCAAAGTCAGCCCTTCAGTCCCGGTTAGCCATAGATCAGAATAGTGTTAAAAATATGTCTGCATTGTGTAAAGAAAATATTTCTTGCCCCTCAGTTTTATAGAAATTTTCTTAACGATTGCCCCCCCAGATTCTGTACAACTGTCCTGTTTGGGTCTGTTGTTGAAAAACGAGCGCTATTTTGAAAGTAAGACGCGCAGAGCCTGGCACAATCACGTCATTTGCTCCTAGGTCTGGAATTTGACAGTAAGAATTTGATCTGCATCAATAGTAGATGGATTATTTGGAACAGTAATAGTCCGCTTATTTCCCTTCACGCCAAGGGTTCTTTCAGTCTTCTATGCGGGTCAAGAATCAAGCCATGTGCTTGTGACATTTTTTTTTATAAACAAAATAAAAAAATAATTAATTAATTAAAACCATGGCAGGCATTGAAGATGCAGAAGATTATGATGTTTTTGATCTTGGAGACGACATGAGTGAAATGATCCCTTTGACACAGCATCGCTCAACGCTCTCAATGCGGCGTGAATTAACAGAAAGTACGGTCGAAGCATTTTACAAAAGTTTAGGCCAAGAACCTCCCGAATTTATAGACCCAAATGATTTGAATTAGAAGATGGTCATTTGTCTGTGAAAAACGACCAAGGGCAACTTGTTCGGCTTACAACTAACCAGACCCATCAAAGTTTTTAGCCAAGAGTACAATTATACAAAGACTCAGTGTGAAAGATCAAAATCGCCTTGGTCTTGTTAGACCGAAATTAAGGGCGGAGGCAGTTTCTAAACTTCAAAACACACTGCAGGAACTCCCAACAGCTAACCAAATACAAAACATGGAACTTGAGAGAATTAAATCAATCGGCAGATGAAATAATAAATGCAATAGAAGCAGAAAACCAGTTTTTCAGAAGAAACAGCATTAAAGACTATACACGACTCACCGCTACCCATGCGAGAAATAACGGCCTTGATCATGCTTTAAGAACCATTAGAGGCGAATTAACAAACAATTTAGCAAAACTAGTGAACTAGATGAGCATATAAAAAGAGAAAAAGAAAAACTCGTTGAGGCTGATGACGCCAACTTAGGGCATGATATTAAAGAAAGAATAACCCAAAGACTAAAGATCTTGAACAAGAGAGATCGGCAAGACTAGAAGCGCTGACTACTAACCGAGACCAATTACGAACTCAAGTGAATAGAATAAGAGAAACTATTGAAAAATTTTATTATGAAGACACAACACTAGCAGAACGAATAAAAACACTGTTTAGAGAGCAAGGCGTCACATTAGCAAGCGTTATAACGGCCTTAGGATTTGCAATAAGTACACTGGTGTTGGCTATTACAGGCGGCGTGGCCAAAGTTCAGTACCTCCGCCGCCATCGCCTCCACCTGATAAATCATGGGTAAAAAAACAACTTGATCATCTTGCGAGTTTATTAAAAAAATTAGCTGGTAAGCTATAGACTCTTTACCTGGTATATTAGGAGGGTATTGTCAGCTGGCTTTTGTCTACTGCAAGCAATAGTGTGGCTTTATGGCCGAGCACTTATGGGCATTAGCCTCTTTTATAGTTGGGTTAATATTTAGTAAGATAAAGACCAAGTAATCCTATGCCAGTTAATCCAAGAACAAGCGCTGTCTTTTCATATTCATGGTCATCGCGAACAGAGTCCGCGAGCTTTGCTGAGTCTTCAATGACTTTGGGGGTTGGACTTCGGGGATTGGATGACTTAATCTGGGTGTTCTTTTATTGTTTGTAATATTCTGGCTCAGAATTTATGTCGTTTTTCCCAACCTTCTGTTCATTGCCTGCTATAAGAATTTCATTATTATAGTTTATTATTGTAACCTATCTGGAGTCTGAGGTCAGAAGGCAGCATGTATATACCAGTGCCAACAGCAAAGTCTACTTTCGATCTTGCGTATTGTAAACATGTTGGTACCTTGAATACTTGAAGGTAAATCAACTGTAGAATTAATGGCGTCCTCTAAATTTGCTAAGTATTGTTTTTGTGCGTCAAAGCCTGTAGAAGGATCAGTTATGCTCGATCTTGCCTGTGCGTGCGACCCTAGCAAACACCAAACGTAAGTACGAATAGAGTCGTTTTTTCGTTCTATTCCCGCCCTAGTTAGGCCCTTAGAAGTGTCTAAGATAAATGTTGTCCATGCTGTTTTATGCTCTTGCTGTAGGGACCCCGGGCTGAACAGTTGGGCCTGAAAAGAAAGTTTTGAAAGGAGGATGCCAGTCATAGTTATACTTTCTGTGCGTGCCCCGAAAATAAAGGTCGCCTAGGCCATGATTATGATCCAACTTTTGTCTAAGCCTGTCTTGATGTTAATATTGAATTCGTTACAGATCCTTTCAAAAGCCTTCATGTCTATTCTGTTGCTGAGTGGATTAAACGGTTTGTCATTTGGCAATGGCGCTTGCAATCAGCCAAAATACGTCTAAAGGTGTAATAGAAATGAAATCTGTACACTGACCTCACCAAAGGATCATGGTGATTTAAATGATCAGCATACGCCACTCCACACCCAGTTGATGCGCAAAACACAGCAAAGTTTAACTGGTTCTGATAAAACTGCATCGGATGACTAAATCCACGCTTTCTTGATGCGGTCGTTTTCAATAGGGGGGTTAAGTATAGCTCTTCAATGGAGTACTCACCTTTTTATGAAAAGAGGCAGTCTGGGTCACAGCAATGTCAAGAGTATCAGTTGCTATATTTTTTAAGATGTAGTGCGGCCCCAACAGAATATTTTGCATCAGTATATTTGAATGCGCTCATTTTTATTTCGTTCAAAAAATGGTTTGTAACAATAACAACCCAAGACCGCCCTTCGTTTTTTTGAACATGCTATTGATAACAATTGCGGGGCCAAAATGGTCGCGCTCCATGAAATATTCTACAAAGTCGTATGGTTTAATATAAGCGAAGCCAAGGGAATAATAAGGTTCTAAAAGTTGACAAAACAGGGACCAAAGTTAGCGAGTTAACAATACCTGATGGTTATTACGGGTTTTGCTCACTAAAAGAAGCATGAGTAACTTTGACATTACCCTCAAACTTAACAATGCAAATTTGACAACAATGTTAACATTCAAGCCTGAAGAGAAGGAGGTTACTATTTTGATAAAGAGCTAGCTAAAATGTTAGGCTTTGCAGCTGACAATATAGATTTAGAGTTACACGACCAAAACTACTTATGAGGGGGAAAGTCCGCTCGATCTTGCATTCATTCATTACTCTATGTTCATTTGGATGAGCTGAGCACTGATGAAACTTATATGACGGAAGGCCCTCAACTGTTTTAAGAGCTCTTCCGTCAGGGAAAGCTGCATATTGCGATTATGAAATTATACAATTCCCTAATTTACAGTTTAAAAGATTAGTTTGTGGAGGGTCGGATCATTTAATATAAAAATCAAAGACAAAGCGGGGAAAGTTGTGAAATGTGATAACCTGCACATTGTTTTGGAAATAAAATAATACGTTACTAAAAAATAATGTCGCGTGGGCCAGAAGAACCAGGAGTTACATTAGCGCCTGTAAGGTGTATAACTTTAGAATTAAAAGACCTTGCAGACGTTGCGGACTTTGAACAGAATGGTGAGATAGGCGCTTTGTATGGTTTTGAGTACACTAAAGATGGTGATTATAAACGCAAAGAGGTTGGCGACAACAAAAAGTTTCCTAAACTAGAACAACTGCGCAATCTAGAGGCAAATAATGTTGGCCAGTATGAATATAAAATAGTTCGAAAACCTGACCTCAAATGGCATTTAGAACCATATTTAGAATGGGAAATAAAATTTGAATTCATAAGCCCATTTACATTTTTTAGCCGTCAAAAAAGTTTCAGAAAAGCATTCAACTCTGGCCCTTTACATGTAAGTCTTATGCCAGATGACAATAGTCGGAAAGAGATTGAAATAAAGCCGTATGGAAATAAACAGTACATCCTCCACAGAAGAGAAACGGTTTTAAAAGATGCTTCTACAAAATTACAATTCATTCCACAAATGAAATTAGGAGGACCGTTCACAATGATATTTGAAATTTCTGTCTTAAAAGATGTGAAGAGGAATGGGGCTGTGGGTGTCAGTGACGTCCTTCTAAAAGGAATTCTAATTAGCTGGCAAAACTTAGACGTTGAAAAACTTAAAGTTACCGGTCGTCGTTCTTAACAATGGTGAGGATATTAAGGTCATAACAACACAAGCAACAAAATCAATATTAGTCTAAATAGAAACAATCTTACAGAACTAAATTGGATTAATCTTACACATTTAGACCTTATAGGATTTTATTATACTGAACAAGTTTTAACAGAGAGCATGATAAAAACAATAACTGGATTAGATTAAGTTCTGTTATAAAACTATGGAGCAGTTAAACTTTATGACAAAAACCCCTCATTGTTCATTAATTTGTGGACAAACTGGTTGTGGAAAAACAATATTTATCCTTGACCTGTTACAAACAGTTTATCGTTATAATTTGATCATATTGTGATTTTCTGCCCAACACTTAAATGGAACAAAGCATATCATGATAGAAGGTTTATATGGACTGATGATAACATATTTTAGTTAATCCTAGCAATAAACTGAGTGAGTGTTTAGAACAGTTTTATAGACTGTTTGAAGAAACGCAGACACTATTTATTATGATGACTGTTCGGAGAAAGAGACATAGTTAAAAAGAGAAACACTTTGTCGAAACTAGCTTTCAGTGGAAGACATGCTGGAATAAGTGTGTGGATTTTATGTCAAAAATATAACTCAGTTTTAAAAAGACTTTAGAGAACAGTTAAAGACTGTAGTTCTATTTCACATGAAAGACAGAGACTCATTTGAAGAATGTTTGCGCGAAAATGATGTTATTGAAAATGACCAGGAAAAACACAGGATTAAGCAAAAACTGAAATCTGAAAAGTTTAGTAAATTAGTATTGAAAACGGATAACCCTGCACAGTATGTTTGTTTGTAGATAATCTGTATTTTTGGTTATTGAAGTCTACTTGTCAGAGAACAGGAAACACCGATTCTAGGTCGCCCTAGCCCCGAACCTAGGTGAGGGGCTAGGGGTGAGTTAGAATCGGTGTTTTCCTGTTCTCTCCTCTCTTTACACAAGTGACTAAAAACGGAGAACGGCACAAAATGACGAACACAAACTGAAGCCTCTCTTTACACAAGTGACTAAAAACGGAGAACGGCACAAAATGACGAACACAAACTGAAGCCTCTCTTTACACAAGTGACTAAAAACGGAGAACGGCACAAAATGACGAACACAAACTGAAGCCTCTCTTTAC
>CM031611.1:78809625-78812125 GCA_018398815.1 Conus ventricosus
TTGCTTTTTCTTCTAGTCCTTCAAGAATTATTTCCACAGGTTCCGCCCCAACGTTGTCAACGTTTGAACCGGTTACTCCTCAGATCGTGAAAAAACATTCTCCAGAAAACTGATTAAAAAAATTCTTGTGAATTTGAGCTTATACCTACTTCACTTCTTTATGAAAATCTCAATACCTTGCCAGCTGTCATTACAAGATTTCCAACACGTCTTTCCTACGTGCCTAAGTCGCTGACGATTCTAAATCTGTAACTGTAAAACCTCTTTAGAAAAACAAAACAAAACAAAACAAAACAAAAAAAACCCCATCGTTTGATCAAGATGAACAGAAAATTTTCCGAACGATACGCTTCAATCTCTCTTTCTTGTCAATGTTGTTGTTGTTGTTGTTGTTGTTGTTGTTTTTGTTTTTAGAGAAAGCTGTCCTCCATCAATTATCACATCTTCTTACGAACGACCTTCTCAGTTTCCACCAGTCAGCTTACCGTCCTGGACCTAGCACAGAAACTGCCGTCATCCAAATCTTTAATAACCTATCTGACGTTTCTTGGCAACGACAAACTATTAGTTCTGCTTCTCTTGATCTGTCTGTAGCTTTCGACACAACTGGTCACAAAATTCTCCTTTCACGTATACCCGAAAACTTTGGCAGGATCTATGTGACATTGCACTTCACTGGTTTAGATCGAATCTTTCAGGCAGCAGTTCCTGCTTCTTAATGAGAAACGGTCCTCTGTAATGTCATCAGATCAGACTTTGGCGTTCCCCAGGGTTCTGTGCTAAGTCCAGTGCCTTTCATAGTATGCACAATGTCCCCGACTAAGATCGTGTGTTCATCATGAAATGTTCGCCAATGATACTCAGCTTAAAGATTCTGTCATGCTAGATAGCTATGGGAGTTTCGTCAAAAATCTTTGAAGATTGTGTCCGTGGTATCAAACTGAGCATGTCAAACAATAAACTGAAATTACATGAAGACAAAACAGAGTCCGTCCGGTTTATAGAGAAAAAAAAACAACAAAAAAAACAAAACAAAAACCCAACCTCTCGGGCTTAAGACTTCTGTCTTCATCCGTCCATAGTTCTAGGCTCCACCGATATCTCATTCGTGCCATGAGTGTGTGATCTTGGTCCCCTCTCTCGACTCTGATCTCACTCTCAAACATTCTATAGCCTAAATCTGCCAAGCATCCTTTCCTGAGCTCTGTCGCATCAGTTCTAACTGAACGTTTTCTACGTTGCTATCTTCCTGCATCTTGTCAAGATCAGATGATTCTAACGCTCTTCTCCCTAGTGTATCTGAAGCCTTACTCCAGCCACCACAACATGTTAAAAACTCAGCTACCCGCCTTAGTTGCAAAGCAACATAATGATATCACACGTCTGATCTTTTAAACAAACTGCACAAGCTCAAAAATCGAGCGTAGGATTCAATGTAAATCGACCTGTCTATGTTTTAAGACTATCGCCCATCAAACACCTATCGATCTCCTTCATCTCGTCGAAATTCCTGCACATTCCCTCCATTCGTGTTATAAAGAGTGTGTGTTTGTTTGTGTAACACTATGTGACACCGTGCGTGCGTGCGTGCGTGCGTGCGTGCACGAGTGCGTACGTGTGTGCGTGCGTGCGTGTGTGTGTGCGCGTGCGCGTGTGTGTAAGCGCTCGCGCGCATGTGAGAGAGAGAGAGAGAGAGAGAGAGAGAGAGAGAGAGAGAGAGAGAGAGAGGAGTGTGTGTGTGTGTGTGTGTGTGTGTGTGTGTGTGTGTGTGTGTGTGTGTGTGTGTGTGTGTGTGTGTGTGCGCGTGTGCGTATGTGTGTGTGCGTGTGTGAGTGCATGCATATGAGTATGCCTCACCTACGTAGAACTCTGTGTGTGTGTGTGTGTGTGTGTGTGTGTGTGTGTGTGTGTGTGTGTGTGTGTGTGTGTGTGTGTGCGTGTGTGTGTGTGTGTGCGTGTGTGTGTGCGTGTGTGCGTGTGTATGTATGTGCGTGTGCGTGCGCGCGTGCGTGCGTGCGTGCGTGCGTCCTGTGCATATCCTAGACATTGATTTGTTAAAATTCATAAAACGCCCAATTGCCTACGTTGCTAGGACGGGCGCTAGAGAAATAATTGTCCTCATTTGCTACTAATTATCATAATTAAGAGCGACACAGACATAAAGACAAGAGGAAGAGGGAGAAAAAAAATGGAGGGAGTGGGGAATGGGCTGGGGGATGGGGGGATGGGGGGATGGGGGAGGGGAGGAGACGGGTATATGGACAGACTCGCTGCCAACTGATCAATCCAGATCGCTTTCTCTTTCTTAGAGCGGAGCACGCGCAGACAGAGAACACCACAGAAACGGTCTGGTTTAGACTCACACATGAATCATTTCAGAATGTTATACAGGAGATGACATTTCTCGCGACGCTTCACATCTCTCTCTGTCTCTCTCTGTCTGTCTGTCTGTTCTCTCTCTCTCTCTCTCTCTCTCTCTCTCTCTCTCTCTCTCTGTTTC
>CM031611.1:78819625-78822125 GCA_018398815.1 Conus ventricosus
CGAAGTGATTCGCCACATTCTGTAACCTTCTTTCTGATTGGTAAGGAGAGCCGTCAGCATTCACATGTCGGGCTTTGAAGCAAGATGAGAGAGAAGGGGGGTGGGGGGGTGGGGTGGGGGGAGTCTGGGGAGGAGGAGGAGGAGGAGGAGAGAGAGCAGACAGACAGACAGAGGGGAATCAAACGGACACATAAACAAGACAGAAGCGACGCGTTTCGAGCCTCAGTCGTTCTCCAAACATGAGTCCAAAAGCTTTGCTCCTGCCCTGTCGCTTGCTGAACCATAGATCAAGACAGACAGGATAAGTATCGTGCCTCTACTTACAGTTCCAGCGCCAATATTCAAGTCATTCACCACTTCCTGTGGATCAGCTCTACTGTGTGTGTGTGTGTGTGTGCGTGCGTGCGTGCGTGCGTGCGTGTGTTTGCCCCTCTTGTTTACCTACTGGCTGGCTTCCTGTTCGCCATACTTCACCGCTGATAGTGAGTGTCCAACCCGTAGAGTTTGAAGCCAAACATGTGGTGGTTTGCATGTGTACAACAACAGGCCACGTACAGTGCAGCGGGGGCCAAAGACACTGAACAGCGGGCGGGGCAGCAACTAGGTGGCAGGCATACCCGGTGCCCTGAGAGGGCACCCCAACTCACTGAACACTTCTCACGCGCTGTGAAGGTGAAATCCGAAAGTGGGGTGGGGGTGGGGGTGGGGGGATCTGCACCAGCAAACGGGGGGGGGGGGGGGGGGGGGGGGGGGGGGGGGGAGGGGGGACGCCAACAATGGCGAATGTGGAGAATGTGAAGGGAGACACTGATTTCGCTCCCCCCCCCCCCTCCCCCCTTGCATCTATGGCTCGTTTGGTGATCCAGTTACCGATTTCTTACTTTATGCATAGAGATCGTTTGGAGGTTGAAACGCATAGCTCTGCATCATCTTTTTTCATTTCCTATTCCATTTATCTGACGGTCCTCTCCTCTCCCCCCCCCCCCCCCCCCTCCTTTTTTGCTTCAGCGTTTTCCTTCCAGCCCTGGTGTCACTATCGCACTGCCCCCCCCCCCCACCCTCCCCCCCCCCCCCCCCCCCACCACACACACACAACCTCCGCTCCACTTCTTTTCCTGTAGAAGTACATTTTGATGTCCCAACACGTTTTGTCATCGGTGATAATGAATTATGCAGGCATGTCAGCACGTCTTGTTGCCTTTTATACGTCTTGGGGACTGGGGGGTGACAACAATACACGTGCAACTCGGATGCCACGGTTTGTTAGTCCTTCCGTTATCATGTGGAGAAGATCACCTTCGGGTAATTTGATTCATTTTAACAAAGTTATACACACACACACACACACTGAGGCAACACAACAGTTTTATTGTTGTTGTTGTTGTTTGTTTGTTGCTGTTTGTGTGTTGTTGTTTTACGCTGGTGTGCGACGACGGGAGACAAAAACGCTGACAGTTTTATCATTGACGAGAAAACGTGTTGGGACGGTAAAAAAAAAAAAAAAACAAACGTACCACTCCTCTTCCTCCCCCCCCCCCTCCACCCACACACTCGCACACAACACACACACACACACACACAACCCCACACACACACACACACAAACCCCTCCACCCCCCGCCCACACACACACACACACCACCACACACACCACCACCACCACCCCCACACACACACACACTTCCCTTCCCTATGCGCCGACCCAATCGTGGCGTGACATCCCCCTCCCTTCCCCCCCCCCCCCCATCTCCCGCCACCCACCCCTCTACCCCTTCTCCCTCCCCGCCTGTGATTGGCACGGGTCCAGACACGGATCACGACGAGATCGATGGAAGGAGGGGTCAGCCAGGCGTTATCTTTTCATTTCAGGCACTGTCCCACCGCATCCCCAGACCCCTTACCCCTCCCTCCCTTCTCCTCCTTCATTTCTGTCCTCTTCAGTTTCCTAGTTCCCCCGATCCGCTATGCGATCATCCGGTTAATGCGCGCAAACAACATGGCTCGTGAAATGCCAGCAGGAGCTCACGCCAAATTTCTCAAAACGCAAGCGTACCTTTGATAGCATCAAAATCACCGCAACCGCTTCTTCATCCCTCAGAGCGCGGTCAAAGGCTTATTCCATTGAAACAAAAAGCAAACAAACACACAAACAAACAAAAAGAAGAAGAAACTGCTTACTGCCTGAAAATAGACTTACGCGGATTTCCTCCAATGGCAAAACGGAGTTATTTCCTCAAAAGGCAAAAACGGAGTTATTTCCTCAAAGGGCAAAACGGAGTTATTTCCTCAAAAGGTAAAAACGGAGTTATTTCCTCAAAGGGCAAAACGGAGTTATTTCCTCAACAGGCAAAACGGGAGTTATTTCCTCATAACACAAGCACGTCCTCGTTCTCTGAAAATACACGCAACTGCTCCTTTCCCCCCAAATGCAGACAGATTCCCCCATTCCCTAACAATCTGTCTGTCTGTCCGTCTGTCTGTCTCTTCCCTGACAATGTCT
>CM031611.1:78827125-78847216 GCA_018398815.1 Conus ventricosus
GATTTTACGTGTGTGCAAGATGTGCGTGTGTTCACACACGGAACCTCGGTTTACAGTCTCATTCCAAAGACCGCATGGGGAATGGAGTCAGAACCAATGTTAATTCCGAGGGAAAAATCCCCCCCCCCCCCCCCCCCCCCCCGTACCGAAAAGGCCCGGCGGAGATGCGAACCCGCAACCCCAGGATCACCAGAGTCCGGCGCTCCACCAACTGAGCTATTCCGGCCCTCATACCTCCGTACCAACCTCGGCCTGCCTTCTCCAGATCCTTAGCTTCTGTCTTCCTGAGCGGTTCCTGACCGCACAGACCATGCCCTGATCGTTGTCTGTGAGCACCTCTTGGGAGGTAGAATCCGAAGGCTAAACGAAACAAACCCTGATCGTTGTCTGTGAACACCTCTTGGCAGGTAGAATCCCAAGGCTAAACAAAACAAACGCTCAAACTAAGAAGCAAAAAAAAAAAAAAAAAAAGACAGCAAAAATCAGATAACTCATCTTGAAAGAAGAGAGAGAGAGAGAGAGAGAGAGAGAGAGAGAGAGAGAGAGAGAGAGACAGAGAGAGAGAGAGCAAGCTGCTGGAGGAGTCGGATTCTCTCTCTCTCTCTCTCTCTCTCTCTCTCTCTCTCTCTCTCTCTCTCTCTCTCTCTTGCTCTCTCTCTCTCTCGCTCTCTCTCTCTCTCTCTCTCTCTCTCTCCTCTCTCTCTCTCTCTCTCTCTCCAATCACCCTGAAACTCTTTGCAAAGGTCGATGTATGGTGTTAATATTTCATGAAGCTTGGGTATGGCGCCAGACAGAGGTTAGAAAACAACAACGGGTTCTCTCATTAAAGGTCACGTTAATATTTCACGATCATCAACAACAAAAAAACAAACAAACAAACAAAAAAACACCTAAAAGCAAAGCCTCTCTGCACCACGTCCGCCAGACAGACTTGGAGAAAGGTTTTCTTAAAGGTCGCGCTGATATGTCATGACAGAAAAACCAGAAAAAGAAAGAAGCTTTTGTGTAGCAGGAGTCGTTTTCGGATCGTGACCGCGTTTTGCTTTCTTCTTCTGATTATTGTTTGTTTTGTTACAACTCCCAAAAGGACTACCGACGTACCCTTTACAGTAAAACAGGAAACAACCCCCCCCCCCCCCCCTCCCAAAAAAAAAAAAAAAAAAATCAAATCTGAAAAAAAGAAGACGATCAAACGGATATCTTCTGTTGTGAATACACAAACATTCCGATTGCGAAATGTTGTATGCAGCATTTCAGGTCCAGTTCCAAACAAAAGAAATTCGGCTTCACAAACCTCTCTGTAACTTCAGGCCATTTTTTGGCGTCCACGAAATCAAATCAAAATGCAATAAAGATATAGAATGAAAATTACAGTGATAAAACAAAATGAAATCAAATGTAAAAATAATTCAGTAGGCCTACATGATAATATAAAAAAAAAAAAAACAAGACCCAAGATCGATGTAGAAAATATCTGTAGAAAGGGTTGATCTTCGTTTGTCTTCATTGTCTTCATGTTCCACTGCATCAAACCTGGAAGTTTGCCAAGCCTGTCATTGGCCAGCCGCGTGGCCTTTATATCCATTCAATACTGACACCTCCCGCCGTGTCATTCAAAAAGACCCGAGGCACGCCACTGACCAGTCTGTCCTCCGAGACCAGTGACCATCCTGCAGGGGCTAAACCAATCCATCCCCTTGTGTCGTTTGTTCACTGCATTGAATGCATGCGTGCTGCACGGTTTCCCTGGCTAGGTGGGTCCAAGGTACAAGAAGATAAAAGAAGGCTTTCCAAAAAAAAGAAAGAAAAAACTTCTCTGTTTCCAAAACTTGCATACATCATCTGTTTTCAATCGACGTTACTCGCTGTATGTACCGATACATAGCAAATGTCCATGAACTTGTGTACAGTTCCCGAGACAGACCGACTGATCCACTGACCGACCGACCGACCGACCTCCCCCTCCCCCCCCCCCCCCCCCCCCCCCCCCCCCCCCCCCCCCCCGACCCCCCCCTCCCCCCCCTCTCCCCCCCCCACCCCCCCCCCCCCCCACCCCAACCCCCCCTCCCCGCCACACGGCGAATCCGTCCGCCTCCCACGCTTTGACTTCATCTGCACCCTGGCCCAGCCGAACGTCGACTAGCACAGCGCTGTCCGTCAGCCAGCAGAGACCCCGTCCGCACTTCGGCCACACTTGGGCGTAGATAGTGATGCGTGTGTGCTTGGCCCTCTCTCCTGGCCTTGTGACTGTGCAGGAGGTCTCGCCCGCTGGCCTCCAGCCGACACGTTCCGAACTCGGCAGCAGCTGACGCGTTGTCTGGTTACCCTGGTAATTAATTAATGCAGGGGCTAACGCACACATTGCGGGTTTGGACTCGGAAAATTTTCCCCTTCACTTAGGCTAGGTTGGTTCGACACACCTTTTTTTCCATATATCCAGTTCCCCCTCCCCTCCATCCCCCTCCCCTTGTGCAAGCTTGAGGGAGCCCCAATCCACCCACCAACCAAGGGAACGGACGGACCTCTCCGCTCTACGGTCCCAGCGCCAGGAGACCTCGTGTACACCTGGTGTCAGCCTCGGTCTGCCTCCCACTAAAAACCTGGAGGACCTCAGCCCCTGACCATCTTCCTCCTGCCTGCAAGGAACATGTCCGCCCTGACTTCTGTCTCTGTCTGTGGACGGTTCCTGTGAGCAAGGAACATGTCTGCCCTGACTTCTGTCTCTGTCTGTGGACGATTCCTGTGAGCAAGGAACATGTCCGCCCTGACTTCTGTCTCTGTCTGTGGACGATTCCTGTGAGCAAGGAACATGTCCGCCCTGACTTCTGTCTCTGTCTGTGGACGATTCCTGTAAGCAAGGAACATGTCTGCCTTGACTTCTGTCCGTCTGTGGACGATTCCTGCGAGGTGGTTTGTCAGAAAACTAAACGAAACTGAAGAAATTCAAGAAAAGAACCGTGCGCGCGCACGCACGCACGCACGCACGCACGCACGCACGCATACACACACACACACACACACACACACACACACACACACACACACACACACACACACACATACAGAGAGAGAGAGAGAGAGAGAGAGAGAGAGAGAGAGAGAGAGAGAGACAGAGACAGAGACATAGAGGGAGGATGGGAGATAGAGAGAGAGGGAGAACGAACGAAACATTTTAATCAGTATAGGCCATGGCCCCTTCTGATGGGGGTACAATACAACAATACCAATAATGATACTTCATACAGCAAGGTAGCATGTCATAGTTGACAACAAGAAACAGACAGAAAGCATACAAAATGTACACAATAAATACTAGAGTTGTATTCCTTTAACTGACCATAATAGTGCGCCTTTTAAAGGCCTTATATAAATAAATGCACATGCTCTTCAGTACGTCTTCCTTTTGATTTGCCATGAGGAGAGCAGCTCGGAACAAACAGGGGTTTTCAAAGAATTTCCGAGGTATGTATTCACACCTTAAATCTTGCAAGACAGGACAACAAAGCAGAAAATGCACTTCATCTTCATTCGCGCTTTTGCATAAAGGACATAGCATATCAACGTTTTTAGTATTTGCATATCGATACTGATGCGCTTTGATGTCTGTAATTCCTAATCTAAATCTTGTTAGGTAACTTCTAATATGCCTGTCAATATTAAGTGAGAGATATTTTTCACAACCAGCGGATGTCTTAAAAGTTCTATAAAACGAATATCGCTCACTGTTCTGGATATTTTCATGCCAGTTTTGCCAACGGTTATCAATTAATCTTTGCCGGAGTTGTTTCAAAAAAACATTTACATTTCCAACCCCTTGACACATCCAGACACACCCAAATCCATTAAAAAACAGAAAATCCCGAACATCTGTAACCCACGACTTTTTTCCACGCGATTCTAGTCCCAACAGCATATTGTATGCTCTAAGTGGTAATCTATTGTCATCCATTTGTACTACCCTCAGCCAGTATCTAATACACCTTACATATGAATTAATATAAATAGGATAACGGTGTGTTTCCCCATAAACACATTCGTTTGGTGTTTTCATGTGAACCCCCAGAAATTTCTTAATAGCAAATGAATGAACTTTTTCCACATGAGTAGCAGATTTATCTAAGCCCCAAATCTCAGCACCATATTGAGCAACTGGTTGAACCTGTGCATCAAAGAGTTTTAGAAACACTGTCAAGGAGTTATTATTTAACATGTTTAATTTTTTCAAAATACACAATAAGGCATTCTTTGCTCTGCTTGCCAGGTCCTGACAAGCAGCTGTAAAGCTTAGGCGTGTAGAGAAATAAATGCCAAGGTATTTGTAGCAATTTACAACAGCCATCATCTGTCCATTGAAAAACCATCTTTCGCTTGCTGCCAAGTAACCTCCTTTTCTAAAAACCACAATATTACTCTTTTTCAAATTTACCTTTAGCTTAAGTTTAGAGGCTGTTTGACACAAATTGTTTAACTGGGTCTGGAGGCCAATTGGAGTCTCAGATAATAAAACAATATCATCAGCTAGTAACAAGATGAATAGTTCAATAAAATCGGGAGAAAGCGTTGCACCATGTCTTCCGTTCGCTATTATTTCTAAAGCTAGTTCATTTATGAATAATGAGAAAAGACCTGGAGGACCTCAGCCCCTGACCATCTTCCTCCTGCCTGCAAGGAACATGTCCGCCCTGACTTCTGTCTCTGTCTGTGGACGGTTCCTGTGAGCAAGGAACATGTCTGCCCTGACTTCTGTCTCTGTCTGTGGACGATTCCTGTGAGCAAGGAACATGTCCGCCCTGACTTCTGTCTCTGTCTGTGGACGATTCCTGTGAGCAAGGAACATGTCCGCCCTGACTTCTGTCTCTGTCTGTGGACGATTCCTGTAAGCAAGGAACATGTCTGCCTTGACTTCTGTCCGTCTGTGGACGATTCCTGCGAGGTGGTTTGTCAGAAAACTAAACGAAACTGAAGAAATTCAAGAAAAGAACCGTGCGCGCGCACGCACGCACGCACGCACGCACGCACGCACGCATACACACACACACACACACACACACACACACACACACACACACATACAGAGAGAGAGAGAGAGAGAGGAGAGAGAGAGAGAGAGAGACAGAGACATAGAGGGAGGATGGGAGATAGAGAGAGAGGGAGAGACAGACAGAGAGGAAAGGAGTGAGACAGAGAGGGGGGGAGGACGAGCAGGAGGAGGAAGAGGACGAGAGAGAGAGAGAGAGAGAGAGAGAGAGAGAGAGAGAGAGAGAGAGAGAGAGAGAGAGAGAGAGAGAGAGAGAGACAGAGAGAGAGAGAGACAGAGAGAGAGAGACACACACACACACACACACGCACACAACCACACACATACAGAGACGAGAGAGGGAAGAGAGAGACGAGAGATGAGAGATGAGGAGAGAAGATGACCAGGATTGAGCCGGAGATGAGAGAGAGTGTGAGGAGAGAGACAGACAGACAGAGAAGAGAGGTGAGTGACAGACAGTACAGACTCGACTGACTGACAGACAGAAAGTCACACACACACACCTCACACACACACACACACACATAGAGAGAGAGACGAGAGAGGAGACCAGACAGTCAGTCACTCAGGTCAGACAGATAGACAGGACAGACCGAGACTGGAGAGTGACTCGTAGAGTACTGGGGGACCAGAGGAGACAAGGGCCCAGGAAGGAACAGATGCAAGAAGTTGTGCTAGATGTCATGCACCTATGCTACCAAATCAAAAACAAGTCTGGCACCTGCCCATCTTTACTCCTGACTCACCCACTGAACCAATCATTTGGTGTGAGTGTGAGAGAGAGAGATGACTTGGAGACGACGAGAGAGGAGGAGGAGAGAGAGGAGACATAGAAGGGTGAGAACCATGAGAGAGTGGAGAGAGAGGAGGAGGACGAGGAAGAGGGAGAAGGAGAGTGCTCTCGCACGTTAATGAACAGATTGCAAGGCAATGACAGAAACGCCTCTGCGTTGACAGTAATGCAGTTTAGAACATTCCCTTGACGTTCCAGATTTTGTTCGTTTGTTTGTGTGTTTGTTTTTTTTGTTTTAGTGCTGCTGCGGCCGGTTGTATTGATGTAAATCTGTGACACATTGCGTTTCCTGTTCTTTTCGCTTTGAAGACACTTGTTTTTTTTTGTTTGGTTTTGTTTTCTTGACATTGAAATGCTTTCCCTTGGTGTGAATGCTGAGAGATTGTGATGAGAGAGATTGGAAGATTGATTGAGCGAGAGATGGAGAGAAAGAGGAGAGAGGGAAGAGGTGCAGAGAAGAGAGAGATGAGAGTGTGTGTGTGTGTGTGTGTGTGTGTGTGTGTGTGTGTGTGTGTGTGTGTGTGTGTGTGTGTGTGTGTGTGTTGTGAGTCAGACAGAGAGAGAGAGAGAGAGGAGAGACAGAAGGAGAGAAAGAAGAGAGATGAGAGAGGAGAGAGGCGAGAGACAGAGAAAGAGAGACAGAGAGAGAGAGAGAGAGAGGAGCGTGAGACTCTCAATGTGTGTGTGTGTGTTGTGTGTGTTGTGTGTGTGTGTGTGTGTGTGGTGTGTGTGGGTGTGTGTGTGTGTGTGTGTGTGGGTGTGTGTGTGTGAGAGAGAGTGTGGCTGTGTTGTAGTGTGTGCTTTTGCGTGCGTGACTTGCTGTGAGTGTATGTATATACGCGTGTGTGTGTGAGTGTACTACACTTGCTAATATCTGCTGAAACACGTTTTCTTGACATCTCAGCATGTACAGGGGACCCATTTCTGTGAATGTATTGATGATTCAATTTTCCTTCAGTATACATGGCATGTGGAATTGTGTGTAACCAGAGTCCTGTGCAGAAGGGCCATTGCACTTCAGAACAGGTCCCCACAGGCTAATCCCTTTCTTCATTCTTCTGTACAGTGCTTCTTGTCTTCTTTTCATCTTTTCCTTCCACTCTAGAACTTGTCTTCCCACATTTGGTCTAAATGTGTGGGTTTTCTTCTTCTTTTTTTTCCCGTTTTAATCTCTCATGACACAACACACACACTCATACATAACGCACACACGCACAACACACACACACACACACACATCATAACATGCAAGCGCAGGACACACACACACACAAACACACACACACACAACACACAAACTCACATCTACTCGCACGCACTACGAGCCACGCACATCACACGCGCTGTGCGCAGCGCGCGCGGCGCGCAGCGAACACTTCATCATCACTCACAACACTCACACACGAACACGCACACTTCATATGTTTGTATGTTCGTTTACAACTCCTAACATTCCCTATTGGGGCATCAGGTCTTGTTATATCGTTAAACCATTGTTTCCCATTCACCTTAATCTCCCTCTCTCTCTCTCTCCTCTCTCTCTCTCTCTCTCTCTCTATCTCTCGCTCTCTCTCTCTCTCTGGGGGCCAATATCAGGGCTGTATCTAGTCTACATTAGTCCACACCGTACTCTCTCTCTCATCTCTATCTCTCTCTTCACAATTGGGGCCGATAGGGCTTTATTCTCGTCTACTTTATTTTCCACACCAGTTACTCTCTCTCTCTCTCTCTCTCTCTCGCTCATCTATCTCTCTATCTCTCATCACACAAACTACATCTCTCACACCACACAAACACAACACACACACATCAAACTCTTGGGGACTTATCTGGGCTCCTGGTATATACGTCAAATATTTATTCCACACCGTTACCTCTCGCATCTTCTCTCTCTATATCTCTCTCTCTCTCGTCTCTTCTCACTAAAACACTCAACACACAACACACACAATCAACTCACACTCATATCTACACACATATCCCACACACACACGGGGCATATCAGGGTGCTATCCTCGGCAAAATTATTTCCCTCACCGTATCACTCTCTCTCAGCTCTCTCTCTATCTACTCTCTCTCTCTCTCTCTCACATGGGACCATATCAGGTGCTATTCTCTCTAATATTTAATTCCCTCCGTACTCATACACATCTTACACACACATCTCTCACACACACCTACACAACTCTCTCGCTCTCTCTTCTCTACTCTCTCTCTCGCTCTCTCTTACAACACAGAAATCTCTCTCTCTCTCTCTCTCTCTCTCTCTCTCTCTCTCTCCTTCTATACTATAACAGAAAGACACATACACTCACACCACACAAACACACACCCAAACACACTCAACACACACATAAGTGGACGTGCGCGCGCATTCACACAATCACACACACAAACAAACACACACACCACATAATAACGCGCGCGCGGCGCAGCGCTCAAACGCGCTTTTGCGTGCATCACGGATACATGGGGAAAATCATCCCTAGCCCGAAGCCTTTTCGAATCCAGTGAGAGTTCCGACTGTGCGCGGCCAGCTTTGCCTGGACCACGGCTAACACTGGCAGCGAAAGAACCTATCACTCCGGCATGACAGCTTACCCTAAACTAACTCAAGCGACTCCATTCCCCTGTTCTATCTAATTCACTCCCCCCCCCCCAACCTCCCCCACTGTTCTAATTTCCTTTCCCTACACCCCACCCACAGTTCTAATTCAGGCCCACAATCCGCTTTCTATCGTTCAACTCTCTCTCTCTTTCTCTCTCTCTTCTCTCTCTCTCTCTCTCTCTCTTCTCTCTCTTCTCTATCTCCCTCTTTGTCTGTACTCTCTTTCTCTGTCTGTATGTTGTCTGTCTCTCTTCTTTCTCTCTCTCTCTCTCCTTATCTCTCTCTTCTCCCTATCTCTCTACCTATCTCTCTCCCCCTCTCTCCTCTCTTCCGTTCCTCGACGGTCGTGTGTCTCCGGTGTTCAATGCTCTATGGCGATCTCTTCATGTCTCGTTCTGGTCTCTGTCTCTCTCTCTCTCGCTACCCCTACCGCCCTCTCCATATCGGTACCCACGCATGGTACCCTCTCGCTCTCTCATCGCCCCCCCCAATCTCTCTCTCTCTCTCTCTCTCTCTGTTAACCCGAATGTATTCTTTGGCGAATGTGTAATTCAAACCATATTCGCCACCCATTTCGATCATAATCAATCGACTGCTTTCAAGTCATACTATTCACCCACGCACGTCTCATGGGTTGTCATTAGGACGTTTAACTTCACCCCTTAATCTAACCAATTATTTTAACTTACCCATACTAAAATATATGAAACTTCACCCCATACTAACCAGTGACTTCGTAGAACACATACAATACATGTTTTATCTTCACCACATACAGAACTCAATTAAACTTCACCCCATTACAAACCAATGAGACTTCACCTCCATACTAAACATTTAAACATTCATCACCCAATACATTCCGTTAATTCACCCCATACAAACCAGTTATACTTCACCCCATACAAACCAGTTAAACTTCACCCCAATACTAACCAGTTTTAACTTATCACCATACAATCCAATTTAAACTGCGCCCCATACAAACCTATTATTCTTGCCCCATTCAAAACAATCTCTGGTGGGCCCACAGCGCCCAATCTCCATTCACCAAAGTTACTGTGGGTTTTTCCGATCAATTTTATTATCTTTTTTTTTTTTATATTAGAGTATGACCTCTCTCTCTCTCTCTCTCCCTCTCTCTCTCTCTCGCTCTCTCTCTATCTCTATCTCTCGTACGTGCCGCCTGCCAAAAGTGCCAGGCAATCTCTTTGTTTCCAACGTGCAAACAAAATCACGCCACGCACACACCCATACACTCACCCACGCGACGGCGCGCGCGGCGCCGCAAAACAGTTCGTGACTTGTTGATTCCCCCATACTCTCCAGCAAACCACTTTATACTCTAGGAACCCCCACCCCCCCCAACACAACACTCCTCCCCAGACCATTTTTTTTTTTATAATTTTTTTCCTTCCAACCTAGTACTGAGTCGGTAAAGCCGGGATTGTCAGGATGGGGCGACAACCGTGGAAGTCAGACTGCACAGTGAGACAGACAGCAGACAGACAGAAAGGACGGAACGGACAGATCACAGCATGTTTGTACTTTTCCTCAATCACTGTTATCTCACCGAGCTCAGTGCTATCTTGCCCTTAGTGGTTAATAGGCCTGGAGGGTTGGCGACTGGAGCATCGGAGAACGTGTGTGGAGTGTGTCGTGTTGTGTGTGTGGGGTGGTGTGTGTGTGTGTGGGTTGGTGTGTGTGTGTGGTGTGTGCTTGCTGGTGTGCGCGCGTGCGTCGCGTGCGTGTGGATTGTGTTTGTGTGTATGTGTTGTGTGTGTGTGTGTGTGTGTGTGTACCATGTGTGAGTGTTTGGGTGTGTGTGTGTGGTATGTGTTGGTGTCTTGTTGGTGTGTGTGATGTGTTGGTTGTCGTGTGTCTGTTGTTTCTTGTGTTGTGTGTTGTGGTTGTGTGTGTGTGTGTGCGTGTGTGTGTGTATGGGTGTTTGTGAAGTGTGTCATGTGTGTTGCTGTGTAGTGTGTGTGTGTGTGTGTGTGGTGGTCGCCGTGGTGCGTGTGTGTGTATATGGAGAGAGAGAGAGAGATAGAGATGATGAGAGAGAGAGATGAGAGAGAGACTGAGGAGAGAGGTGAGAGAGAGAGAGAGAGAGAGGATGATAACTATATAACTTGTTAAGGAAAAGATAAAAAGGCCAAGGCCATCTCGGGAAATGTATGAAATGTTCTTAATGTGAAAAACCAAATTCCAGATTTTCAGTATTAAACGCGACTATAACTATGTAAAATGAACAAACACGAGAGAGAGTGTGTGAGAGAGGAGAGAGGACTGATGAGAGAGACGAAGAGAGTAGACGATGAGAGAGAGTGTAGTGAGAAGTGAGAGAGGAAGAGATGTGAAGTGAGAGAGAAGAGAGAAGTGAGAAGTGAGAGAGAGGAGAGGAGAGAGAGAAAGAGAGAGAGAGTGGTCAGGCTGGACAGTGACGGGGGGGGGGGGGGGGGGGGAAGAGGGGAAAAAGAGAGAGAGAGTGATTGAGAGAGAGAGAGAAGAGAGCAGAGTGTCAACTCGGTTAGGGTTGTTGACAGTTCCAATGCCATCCTCAATCACACACAACACACACGACACGATAGTCCAACTCTGCACACACCGTTTCGACGTGATACAACGATTTAGGTCTGTATGATCGCGCGCCAGATCTTCACAATAAAGAGACACTAAAGTTCTCCTCGCTTGGCTTTTCTAAATCTTCACAAGCTTTCGCAAATGTCCAACAAAACAATAGTACACTCTTCTTTGCTGCATCGACGGGGAAGCTTTTACAACTCGAAATGGCCCAAACGGTCGCAGCTGATGCAGACGACGGGAGGTCTCCCTCAGACGTCGAGCTTCTTCCCAGCGTTCGTAAATTCGGCCGTAGACCGGAACAATGTCAATGTTGAAGACACCAGTTAGTAGTTAGGGTAGAAGAAAACCCTTCGGATAGAGCGCGCTATTGGATCTTGACTGATCCTGGCAGCACGGTTCCTCAAATCTGGCTACAGGGTCATTCAAAGGCTAGTCCTCGCATTGGCTGAGACTGGCAGCAGTCTCCAAGCGAACTGAGTTGTGTGTGGCGTCGTCGACACGGATGATGGATTAACTAATATCGTCGATTCATTAACACAGGAAGATATCTATGGTGTTGAAAAGGCTTACGGGCAAATTATTAGATTTCTTTTACTTTAAGCCACGGGTTCTAGCTGGACCCCCCCCCCCCCCCCCCCCCCCCCCCCCAAAAATGTCTCTTCTTCTTTTCTAAGCTGCAGGAATCAAAAATAGCGTCCGCCCTCTTCATCTGCCGGTTAACAACACAACTGACAGTTCCTGCTCCTAAAGCCTTACGCCATCGGTTACGGTAGTCAACATATCATCCGAATTCGCTGAACTAACCGAACAACAAAATTCAACACCTTGCGATATAAATTTTAATCTAGTTTTGTAACGTCGATGTCTTGGCATCAAACCAAACTTCTTCACATAATGTGATGTAAAATAAACGACACCGAAAATTGCAGTCATTTGATTGAATGTTCTAAGGACGTCATCTTTACATCTACGTAATAAGACGACATTATATTGTCAATTGCGCCTTTCCAGGTGACATATTATGCCCCCACTTAGTTTAAAAACATGGTGTATTCGTGGCTTTTAATCCATTATATTAACCTTGGAATCTGACAATATATAACAATCTTCAATTTTCCAAATAGGAATAACCCTATACTTGGTTCGTTTACCACAATTTCTCGAAACTTTTCTATGTGAACAGAAGAAATGAAGATCTCTAACTAGGCTGTTTTAATGCGCCAAGTAGCTTCACTTTCACATCAAAACAAAACAACGTGTCTAATGTTTCTTGACCTGGTCTTGGACGTCAAAACTATCTATGACCGCTAAGCATCAGAATACATAAAATAGTTTTCCTCAGTTGCTTCCTTCAAATGAACATTACATTGTAGTCAGCGAGTATACTAGGGTATGTGCCTTGGAGTCTCACTAGTTTCGCCCGCTCCGTCTACGTTTTTTAGATACAATTATTGAATAGTTCGTACAAAAAGGACTCATTGAGCTATCCTTAAGCGTTCTATAGCTTAGCCTCCTACGGCTACTTTGATAGGTAGCCACAACGATGCCTCTGCTTCACACGGACTTACTTTCACTAGTAGTATCCCTAAGCCTCCTGCTTAGTACACACACCGCTACTATGATAGGTAGCAACTAACGAAGCCTTTGCTTCCACACGGTGTACGTTCACTAAATAGTCTCCCTAAGCCTACCTGCTAAGTCTATCACACGCTACTATGATAGGTAGCATCTACGAGCATCTTGCTTCCACCACGTGTCTTCTTTCACTAATAGTCTCCCTATGCCTCTGCTTAGTCACACACGTAATATGTTTGGTAGCAAAACTTATGAAGCCTTTCGCTTCAGTTTATAACTGCCTCCCAAGCAGTCGAGATTATATATATCATCACTAGCGTCCTCTATCAGCTCTAGTACTGGTGCATTCATGGCTCCTCCTCGTGGATTGCATAACCAATTCCACCCACAATGAGTGTCTCCAACACTCCTCACACGTTTGCTATGATGGGCACAACAGAGATCGTCCTCATACCTTTTTGAGACGTCCCTCGTCCCCTTTGATTAACAACCGTCGGTAAACAAAACTCCCTCTCTACAACTCTACAATCAACTCTCTACAAACTCTCTGGACAAACGATCATCACCGATATCTTGTAATGCACCTTTGCACAAATATTTTTTTACACGTTATTGTTCTTGACAAAAAAGAAAAAAATATATTCGATACATCCCATGTTGCTAAGTGGAATCTTTCTCAATTGAAGCATACGTTTCTTTACATCTCTTCGTTTACAGTTTTATATTGAACGGCCACACTATTCTTTTAACCGATTTCCGACAGTATTTTATTGAATTGCAATTGCACAATGCCAATGAATCCTTTCAGCTACACACAGATATCGCTGCACTGCTTTTTACCACAATGACATAACATTACACGAACTAGTACACACAATTCACGTAACTGTGCATTTCTTTCCACTCCCCTAGTGGATGCGCAGACATTGTAGTCAGCGCCTATATTAGCTTTCTCCGGGAATCACACTCTCAGAGTGAATTATTGTTGCTGCAGTTGCAGCGGGCCACGCATCAATCGTCCAGATGTCTGTCTTTGAGCGTTTCAGGATACGTCGAGTGGACGATGGATCTGTTTCAAGGGTGAAGTGAACTCCGTAAAGTACGGGTTCATACTTCTTGATGCCTGACAATCCCAAACACTCTTTTAAATGGGGGGAGTAATTCGTTTCGGCCCACCATTCAGCTTATTGCTGGCATATTGCTACTGGCATCAGTTTTCCTTCCTTTTCCTGTAGGAGAACAGCACCAATACACTACTGCCAGGACAGCTGTGCGAGGGACAACTGCACCAACACTACCGCCAGTCAGCTGTGAGGACAACTGCAACCAAACACTACTGCCAGGGACCCAGCTCGTTAGGACTAGCTGCACCAAAACACTACTGCGGAGATAGCTGTGAGGACGACTGCACCAATCACTACAGCGGAGATAGCAGTGAGGACAAATGCCACCAAACACTGTCTCAAGATTTTATTTACTGTAATCAGTGCAAAACGCACTTGCTCGTCCTTCTTTTTTTACAAGCACGATTGGTGCGTTGTAGTGCGAAACAAGTCTTCTTTATAACGCCCACTTTAGACTCCATTTGAGAGAACTTCCTCATGATCACTTCCATCTGGGAATGGGTTTAAAGGGTATTGTCAGTACATGTGACGGGCTCTTGTGTTGCTCAGCTTTAGCTCTACATTCTGTCAAGCACGTAGATCCTGGTTATGTCTGAAGAAGACACTTTCTTGTGACGCTGAACTAGTTTGTCAACGCTCCTTTTCCGCTGTGGGTATTAGCATGGATGCGATCCTTGACGCAGATTAGTCTTCGTTTGTTTCTAACGGAATGCAGTTGGGATCCACTCATGCGATTTCTGGACTCAGATGCTGATGTTCTATTCGAGTATGACACACGGAAGCTTGCTACTCTTCTTCTCTTTAATGATACTTCTTGATGAGCGTTCAACATGGTATCTTTTTTCTTTTCCCTTATTGATTCTCTGGTGATTTGGAAAAGGTCCTTCCAATGAATGCTGTAGTCTCATGTGTTTGTATGGGGTAGTACTAGTACTCTTCTCCCTCTGTGAAGTTTCGTGCTTGAGTCTTCCTGTCAAATGCTTGTGTAGCGTTTTCTCGCTATCTTTCTGGTGGTTCTGCTGTATTCGGCCAGTCTCCTCCTTTTTATTGCGGAGGTATGTGACGTGACTACGCCGCAAGAACGGTTCTCGGTGCCTCTCATCTCTTCTTCTGTTCAGGCCTTCTTGGACTTGTAGTGGGCCTGTTATGTTCCCGGTGAGGTGGATCGGCTGATCATCGCCGTCACCGTCTCTGTTTCTCTTTCCGGAACAGGAATGGACGTCCTCGGGTCTCCTCTCGTCGATCACGGTACCCTGTTTTTCTAATGGTCCTTCCTCTTTGCCCTATAAGGACGGAACAGGCGCAATCTTCTGCGACAAGCTCTCGACTCTTCCACTGTAGTACGGCGTTTACCTCGCCACAATGGCAGTCGGCAAACGATCCATTGTGTCGTTGGCGTATCGCACGACCTTACTCCTTCCGTGTAACACTCTCACGGGGATAGTGATCTTGTGCACTGGGTGTGTTAGCCCCTGTTATTCTCGCATTCCTCGAGCTTTCGGTTCCCTCGATCTTACCGTGTCAGTGATATTTGCCTCTTAATGGATCCTGTCTATCTGAGAGTTATGCTTGTTTGTTTTCACACTCGTCCGGCCTGTAATCGCCAATGTCCACTGACACTTGGGCTTTGTGGTGTGGACAGTCCTTGATCATGTGCTGTCCCTCCAATTTTAAGCTCTTTCGTACGTATGCTCGAGAGAAGCTCGGTGGTCCTGTTCTCCTATTATCAAACGGTTTGATTCGGAGACCTTCTGAAATCCGGTTTCGGCTTTCCCCCACAGTCTTGGGGTTTTCTTGGAAGCTTCTTGGCGTATTGCCCCCATTCGACAGGTGCCATGTTCCTTGATATGGTCTTGAGCTTACCAGCGTCCCGTGATTAGTATCTTCTCTGCCAAAGGGACTCTCGTAAAGGTTGGCTGCTTTGATGACATCCTTGTTTGTTAAGAGGTCTCTTTCCTGGATTGAATCTCGCCTTGTCGTGTTCTGCGGTTCCAGAACTTTTCCGTCAAGAGCATCTCTTAGATACTTCTCTCTGATTTGTCGGACATCTCGATCCACACGCTTCATCATGTGGTCGGCCTTTCACAATACACATGATTCTCTTCCCCCTCACTAGGCCTTCGACCGCTGCGGAACTTCTTCTTGTACATGAAAGCAAGTCAACTGATGCCTTCTCAAGAGGGGCCGCATTGATGGCGTGGTATCAGCGGCTTTCTTCATGGCGGCAACTGCAAATACGCTTCTCTTGGCCTCTCACTTTTAGCAACGGTGCATACTTCGTGGCCCATTCTTCCCAATCTCCCAAACGATTGAGGGTTGCGGACACGTTCAAAATTGGCAGATAGCCTCGATGTAATCTTTATATGTCCAAGTTTGGCATCGTGTCTTTATTGCCCTGCTGACTTGGGCCCATTCTGCTTCATAGAAATTGTGTTCGTGTCGAGCCGCTGGAGCTCAAGCTCGTTACTCACGAGTCTGCACGAGCTCTGTGCGATCAGTTTCAATGCCTCGCGTTGCATCTCTCTCTAGGAACTCGAGTTTTCCGCTTACAGTCTGTCTTCGCGTTCTGCTTTTCGTCTTCGGCAAGCTGCTCTCTTTTCTTCTGCCTCGCTTTATGCTTTTCGTTCTTCGGCAGAATGCTCTCTTTTTCTTCACTGCCGCGCGCTTCGGCCTTTTCGATTCTTCGCGTTTCGGCCTCCAGCTTTAGCTGGGCATCGTTCAGTTCTAATCTCTGCATGTTCCTGATATAATCTATAAGGTCCTTTCCCTTGAGTCCTAGGCCTCCACCCTGTGCCTTGAAACATCACAATACGTCGGTTTCCATTCCGGACGTGCTCTGTGACATGCCCGACGCCTGTCTCTTAGACATCTTCATACTTCACATAATGCAACCAAAACAATTGTATACACACTTGTAACATTGGCTACAACAATACTCGCGATCCCCCCTGGATCTAAACACCTTGTCGTTTATATAGACAAATATATTTCACTCTAATTCCGGTATAGGGTATTTCAAGTCACTTGACTGTCACTCAATAAAATATTATAAAAACGCCTTATCGAGTTTCTTTGCCCTAACTTCTTACCAAAATATAATAAAGTTATTTCTCAAGGTGAAACTTTACGAATTTGGATTCAACTTTAGATTTAGATCTTAGAGAGAGAAATCAGACTTGTTTTAATGTAGGTTATGCTCAGCGCTCCAAGGATAGCGAAAGTCGCACTCCCTAAACCTCCAGATGTGAGAGCAGGACGTGAAGCACGTTGCCGCGCGGGTTTAGAGGCAATTGGATTTGGGCTATCACACCGATGCCCACATACTCAACGGGCAGGGTTGTGACAGTTCCAATTCCATTCATCCACACAACACACACGACCGATCGTCCATACTCTGCACACCGTTACGACGTGATAACAACGATTGAATCTCTGTTGATCTGCGCGGCAAGAATCTTCCAAGAGACACTAAGTTCTCCTTACGCCTTGTCTTTTCTAAATCTTCAAGCTTTCCGCAAATGTTCCAAAAACACTATACAATCATTCTTTGCTTGGCATCGAGGGGAAGCGTTAAACGTTATGGCCCAAATCCGGATCGCAGCCGCAGTCAGATGATGAAGGGCGACGGAGGTCTCCATCCCGACGGACGAGCTTATTCCAGGTCGAAATTCGGCGTAGTCCGGAACAATGTCGTGAAGACACCAGTTAGTAGTTTGGTAGATAAACGCGATAGAGCGGCTGCTATGGTCTTGATGATCCTGGCAGACTATATATTACCCGGTTTTTCCCCTAAAAGCTCGGGCTCCAGGGTCATTCAAGGCTTGGCCTCGCTTGGCTGAGTCTTGCAGGCAGTCTCCAAGCGGAATCGAGTTGTGTTGTGGGGCCCGTCGCGCGATGATGGAATATACTATTATCGTCGATTTCAACACACAGGGAGATATCTCTAGGGTGATTTTGATGGGCTCCTACGGGCAAAAATTATTATAATTCTTTTTACTTTTAAAGCCCGGTTGCTAGTGGAACAAAATGTCTCTTATTCTTTTCTAAGTTCGACAGAATCCAAAATACGCCGCGTCTCCGCCCTCCTTTACACTTCTGCCGTACACAACTGACCAGTTCTGACTCCCTAACGATACCTCATGGTTACGGTAGTCAAACATTTCATCCGATTTTCGACTGAAAACTAACCGCAAACACATAATTCACTTGGGATGTAAATCAAACTAATCTAGTTTTTTTAAACGACGATGCTCTTGGCATCAACCAAACTTCTTTTCACAAAATTTGATAGTAAAATAAAAAAATACTCGAAATTGCTGTCTTTGAAAGTCAATGTGTAACTTTACAACTACGTATAAAAAAGACGTAATTATATTTGTCATAGTACGCCTCCTTTCAATGTTAAAGAGAGAGAGAATGAGAGAGAAAGAGAGAGTGTGAGAGAGAGAGAATGTGAGAGAGGAGAATGAGAGAGAGAGAGATGAGGAGAGAGAGAGGAGAGAGGAGGAGAGTGAGTGATGTGAAGAGTGTAGGTATGCAAAAGAGAAGAAAACTCGACCGGGGACAATGGGAACGGTCTCGATGGGAAAGGAGGGATGCTACAAAGCGTTCTCCCATCAGAAGTCCAGACATCGCGAAAGTGGAAAAGGTGGATGATAGGCTGTCTGTAAATCTTCCGTCAGTGCCGGATCGTCATGAGAGTCGGGCGGAAATAATTGAAACTCGCACGCATGCACGCACGCGCGCGCGCACGGCGGCGCGCCGCGCCGAGCACGCACACACACACACAACACACAACACACTCATCAACACAAAACCACACACACACACACTCTCACAACACAAACACACACACAACACTGGCGAAAACATACCCGTCACATCATCCATCCTGGATGGGTAGCAAAGGAGTATTATAAACAAGGCACTGCTAAGCCCAGATGCTTGAGGGTTTGGGAAAAAAGAAGAGGGTTGGGAGGACCAGAGCAGACCCCAAGCTAAAGATGGCTGGAAAAACGTCAAGTCCATATAGACAGTGGGAAAGGAAACAAACAGGACATACAGACGGACAACAGACCAACGGGCTGGCGATCAACAGAAAGAACAAGATTAGGTGGTCAAAAGATATAATAACGGGACGGAAAGGCTCTAATATTTGTCCCACAGGAGTGTGTTACTTTTATTTCTTTCTGTCTTTATGGTACGCAGGGTGGATACTCCTGCGGACCCAGCCTGTCTAGACAAGCAGCGGTGGTTTTGTGGGTTACGGACCGGCGGTTTTTATCCCCACCACATTTAAAGCAGCCATACTCCGTCTTCGGGGATGGGTACATGCTATGTGTAACGTTGTCTATCCATACAAACGGCCAAACTGGCACTTTTCTCTTCCGAATGTTGGTGTGATGGGATTTGACGTGTGTGCTAGATGTTGTTATATTTGTTTTTTATGTGCGTTCACACAACGGAAACTCGGGGTTTTTATAGTATCATTTCGTGGGACTGTATGGGGATGGAGTCAGAAACCAATGGTTACTCCGAGGAAAAAAAAATCCCCTTGTACCGAAATTCGAACCCGCAACCCAGGATCACGATGCCGGCGCTCTACCAACTGAGCTATCCGCCACCCCCCCCCCCAGCCCTCACACACACAATTAGGAGTTGAAGAAAGAAGAGATGTAAGGCTAGATATGCAGAAGGCAGTCTAACGATGCTAAACATGGGCTATTGGACTCCATGGAATCGGAACTCCAAAGGAGTCTCTGCTGGATTGAAGATGCATGGGAACACAGCCTCCTCTTTGGTCAGTGGCTTCCTCAGGCTCTGTAGATGACCTCCACTCGGCTGGGACTGCGCGGAGGACATCACAGACTGATTCATCGGACAGAAAGGCGAACCTCCAAGGCAATGCATTGTGATGTGCACAGAAGGCATGGTGAAAGACACAACAGCACATCCATGCGTCTCCACTGCATCGGGACTCCCAGTCTCCAGACGTCTCTTGACACTGTCTTGCTGCTGGACTCAAGATTGGTTTTAGCGAGAGAGATGAGAGAGAGTCGAGGTCGGACGAATTGCGCAATCTCTCCCACTTTTAAAGAAACTCAACCGCTGGAAGGTACTTCTTTTATCATATAAGACAACAACAAGTACCTATCCATTACCTGTCCAAGCTGTTCACACCGCACATTCCGTGCACGCATCGGATTGATCTTCACCTGCGGATGCCAAATCATCTACCCTTTAACCCCAATTTGATGAAGTGGTTCTTTTTGGCTCAACAAAACAACAACAATACGACCTTGCTGCCCTCGAATTTAAACCCACGTTGTCATGGAGCAAATCAGAGACACTGGACTGTAGCTCTGCA
>CM031611.1:78849816-78867316 GCA_018398815.1 Conus ventricosus
CTGAAGGCAGGTATGTGGAGGGGACAGTGAACGCTGGCTGAGCAGTGACATTTCCGAGATTCATTTGTGGAAGAGGAGCAGCAGGGAGCCAAGGAGAGGGTTGGGGAAGAGAGAGAGGGGCTGGGGAGACAGGGAGGGAGGGGAGAGAGAAGAGAGAGAGAGAGGAAGAGAGAGAAAGAGAGAAGAGAGAAATGAGAGAGCGAGAGAGAGAGAGAGAGAGAGAGAAGAGAGACATGAGAGAGCGAGGAGAGGACGAGAGAGAATGAGAAGAGGAGAGAGAGAGAAAGAGAAGAGAGAGAAAGAAGAGAGATGAAGAGAAGAGAGAATGAGAGAGAGAGAGAGAGAATTGAGAGCGCGAGAGAGAGAAAGAGAGAGAGAGAGAATGAAAGAGAGAGAGAGAGAATGAGGAAGAGCGAGAGAGAGAAAGAGAGAATGAGAGAGAGAAGAAAAGAGAGCGAGAGAGAGAGAGAGAGAGGAGAGAGAGAGAGAGAGAAAGGGCAGAGACAGAGAGAGCGAGAGAGAGAATAGAGAGATACCAGAGGAGAGAGAGAGGAAGAGAGGGAGGGAGAGGAGGGAGAGAGATGGTGTTGAGACGGGAAGAGTCGGAAGGGGAAGAGGGAAAGACAAAATTTACCTCAGGTGTCCCCCTTACAGTTCCGTTCAGCACAATTCCTTTTTACGATTCTATGTCTTCCTTTCTTCCCCCAACACATGGAGGAGAATGCAATACAGGCAGTTCTGTGTGCCTTCCGCCTTATTCCCCGCGCCGTATAGCCTGCGGTGTTCCTCAACCGTTTAGATCTGAGATATAAAAGAGCCGCCGTCGGTTTAGGGGGAAGTAAAACTGGAGAAGAGAAAACAAAGAGAAAATTTTGGAAGAAAGGGACTGCGGAGAATTGGTCCTCCTCGAAGGAAATTAGGAAGGAACGTTAAGGTAAAAAAAAAAAAAAAAAAAGAGGTGGGTTGTAATGGGATGGACGGGAAGATGAGTGAAGGAAAGGCGTTAACCCCCCTCCCACCCCCCCCCAATTCTCCATCCAACCTCCCACAGCCTAAACCCCCCCATCTTTTTATCTCCTCAAGTCCCTCTCTTCTCCTCACTCTCTCTCTCTCCACCTCTCTCTCCCCCCCTCTCTCTCTCTCTCCTCCTCTCCTCTCTCCTCTCTCTCCTCACTTCTCTTTCCTCACACACACACACAAAACCAACACACACACACCCACACACACACACACACACACACAAACACTGACAGGGGCCCCACCAACCCCACAACGCCTCACACACACACGACACACACCTCCCACTCACTTACAACTCAAACTTCTCTCCCCAACTCATCCTCCCACACACTACTCAACGACTTAAACAACCTGCACTCTTCACCTTCTCACTCACACTCCACTACTCTCCCTAACTCCACTCTCTCTCACTCCCTCAGGTCTCTCTCTCCATCTCTCCTCCCACAAACTTGGACTCCTCCTCAATCCCCTCACGTCCACTCCTCCCCTCTCACTCTGTCTTCTCCCTCCCCCTCTCTCACCTCACTCCTCTCTCTCCCAGCCACTCTCATCCTCCTCCATCCCTCCCCGGAACGCTCTCTCTCTCTCTCTCTCCCTCTCTCGTTCTCTCCCTCTCCTCCCTCCTCTATCATCTACCTCCCTCCCTCCCTCTCGTCTCTCTCTCCTTCCCCACCTCACTCCTCTCCTCCCACTCTCTCACTTCCTCCCCCACACCCTCACCTACTCCCTCCTCCCTTTCTCTCCTCCTCTCCCTCTCTCTCCTCGTCACTCTGCTCCTTCCTCGTACCACTCTCTCTCTCCTATGCCTCCCTCTCTCGCTCCGTACTCCCATCTCCCTCTCCTCTCTCTCTCCCCCCCCCTCTCCCCCTCTCTCTCTCTCTCTCTCTCTCTCTCACCGCTTTCCTCTCCGTCACTCCTCCTCCTCCCACTCTCTCATTCTCTCTCTCGCTTCTCTCTCTCATCCTCCTTCTCTCTCCTCCTCACTTCTCTCTCTCTCTCTCTCCTCTCTCTCGTCCTCTCCCTTCTTCTCCTCTTCCTCTCTCCCTCTTTCTCTCTCTTCCTCTCCATCCCTCCTCTCTCTCGTCTATCCTCTCTCGCTCTCCCTCTCTCCCTCGCGTCTCTCGTCTCCTCTCTTCTCCCTCGCCCTCTCTCTCCTCTCTCCACACTCTCCCCTCTCTTCGTCTCTCTCTCTCCTCTTCTCTCCTCTACTTCCCTCGTCCTCTCCTCTCTCTCTACTCTCTCGCTCCCTCCATTCTCGCTCTCTTCTTCCTCACCTCACAGTCGTCTTCTCCTCTCTCCTCTCTCTCCTCTCTCCCCTCTCTCTCCTCCCTCCATCCCTCTCTCTCCCCTCTCCCTCTCCTCTTCTCCTCCTCTCACCTCTCTCTCTCCTCTCCCCTCTCTCACTTCTCTCCTCTTCTCTTCTCTCTCTCGTCCTCTCTCTTCCCATCTCTCTCTCTCTCCTCTCTCCTCACTCTCTCACTCCCTCCCCTCCTCTTTCGCTCTCTCTCTCTCTCTCCTCTCTCTTCCTCTCTCATCTCTCCTCCTACTCTCTCTCTCCATCTTCCGCCCTCTCTCTCTCCTCTCTCCCTCATCTCCTGTCCTCTCCCTCCCTCTCCTCTCTCTCCTCTCCATCTCCCCTCCTCTTCCTCGTCCCTTCATCTTTCCACCACTCGTCGTTTCTCTCTCGCCATCATCTCCTCCCTCTCTTCGGTTCTCCTCTCCCTCTCGCTCTCCTTCTCCTCTCCTCTCCTCCTCTCTCTTCTCTCCTCTCTCCTCTCCCTCTCCCTCTCTCACCTCCTCCTCGTCTCTCCTCCATCGATCTCTCCGTCTCTTCTCTCTCCTCTCCCCTCTACTCCCTCATCCCTCCCTCTCCCTTCTCCTCTTCTTTCTCGCTCTCTCTCTCTCCTCTCTCTCCTCTCCTCCTCTCTCCTCCTCTCTCTCCTCACTCTCCTCTCTCTCCTCCTCTTTCCTTCTCTCTCACCCTCCCTCTGCTCTCCACTCTCTCCTCATCCTCTCCATATCTCCCCACTCTCCCCTCCCTCTCTCTCTCTGCTCCCTCTCTTCTCCTCTCCTCCACTCTCCTCTCTCCTTCCCCGTCTCCCCTCCTCCCCGCCTCCTCTGTCTCTTCTCCTCCTTCCTCATCCCCCCTCTCGTCTCTTCTCCATCCTCTCTCCCTCCTCTCATCCTACCTCATTCTCCTCCCTCTCGTTCCACTCTCTCCTCCACCTTCCTCCTCTCCATCTCCCCCTCCTCACTTCTCCTCTCTCCTCTTCGTACTCCTCCTCTCTCTCTCTCCTCACCTCTTCTCCCTACTCTCATCTCTCTCCTTGCTCTCCTCCCTCCTCATCCTCCTCTCCCCTCTCTCGTCCCCCCTCTCTCCTCTCCCTCTCTCTCAATCCTCTTCTTCTCGCCGTCACTCGCTCTCTCCCTCTCTTCTCCCTCCCCTCCTCTCCATCTCCTTCTCTCTCTTCTCTCTCCTCTCTCTCTCTCTCGATCTCTCTCTCTTCTGTGTGTGTGTGTGTGTGTGTTGTGGTGTGTGTGTCACCGTCTGTATGTCCTGTCCCTTCTGTGTCCCTCTTCTGGGTTGGTTTTTTTTTTTTTTTTTTTTTTTTTTTTTTTTTTTTTCTTTTTTTTTTTTTTTCTTGTATGGTGCCGTCAACGAACAGAGTAATACAACAACAGAGTCAGAAAAATTGGCACTTTGTATATATTTTACATATCCCAGCGTTTTAAAGCGCCGGCAGATAAAGATTGTATAAAACAAATGAATAAAATATAAAAAAAAAGAATAAAATAAATACTTGAAATGTATAATTTATGTATGTGTATGTTAATGATGTTTATATTGTACATTTTGTTTTCTTCCTCTTCTTTCTCTGTTAACCCACCCTCTGTACTTTTTTCCAAAGAGGGTCTATTGTTTTTGGGCCTTTTGGAATAAAGTTTTCAAACATTCTCTCAAATGATTCAATTTTTTTTCCATCTGTCATTCATTTCATTTCATATCAAATCTCATTCATTTCATTTGTTTTGTTTTTTTGTTTGTGTCCCCCCCCTCCTCCCCTCAACCCCACTCTTCCCACTGTTTGTCCCTCCCTTTCTGTCTCTGTCCCTCCTGCTTTCCTCCTTGTCCCCTTCCCTTATTACTTCTCTCTCTGTCCTCTCCTGTCCTCCCCTCCCTCCCCTCGCTGTCCCGTTCCCCTTTTTTTTCTTTTTTTCTTTTTTTTTTTCTTTCCCTTCTTCTCTTTTTTTTTTTTTCCTTCCCTTTTTTCCCTCCACCCCTCTCCATCCTTTTTCCCCTTCCTCGGCCCGCTCTCGGGCGTTCCTTTCCTTCCTCTTTTCCTCGATTCGCCCCCATCCTTCTCGGCCCCCCTCTTCTCTCTCTCTCAGGTCCTCTCCCACTCTCTCTCCCCCTGTCTCCTTTCCTTCCCCTAACCACACCTTCTCTCTCTCTCTCTCTCTCTCTCCTCTCTCTTCTCTCTTTCTTTCTAAATCTCTCTCCTCCTCTCTCTCTCTCTCTCTCTCTCACTCTTATCTCTCTCTCCCCTCTCTCTCTCTCTCTCTCTCTCTCTCTTTTTCCTTCCCCGCTTACTCTCAATCTCGCCTCGCTCACAGCGTGCCCTGACTCTCCACAGCGTGCTTATGATGGTTACAATACGGTTGACCCCCCCCCCCCCTTCTCCGCCTTCCGCCTTCCGCTCCCCTTTCTCATTCCTCCTCCCCAAGTCGAGTATTTGATTGTTGAAGTTGGATATTATGAAGCTACCGACAGTCACAATGAAACAGTTCGTCTCTGCCGTGTTACCTTAAAGACAGTGGTGAGCCAGCAGAAAACTTCTTTTCTTTCGTTTCCGCGTACGCAGGCTGATACTCACACAGCTTCACTACTTGAAGTAGAAAGAACAAAACATGCAGGCGACTGGCTGTTGGACAGTCATGGAAGAGAAGAAACAGGGAGCCGTGGCAAGGCTTGCCCAATGTTGCCCTGCGCCTGCCGTTTGCCCGCCCTTGCCGCCTTGCCTGTTGCCCCCTTGCCGCCGCCGCCCGAATGTTGCCCGTATTGCCTGCCCCGCCCCCCGTGCCGCCTCGCCTGCCCGTGGCCGCCCGCCGGCGGCCCTTTGCCCCTTGTGCCCGCCGTGCCCTGCCCCCCCCCCCCCCCTTGCCCCCCCGTTCCCCCCCCCCCCCCCCCCCAACCCATTGCCTTGTTTTCTCTCTTTGGTAAACTTTCCCCCCACAAAAGAGCGTCAGTTTCCTTGTTTTCCTTCTGTTTTGGTAAAACTTTCCCTCCTTCCTCCAACACAAAAAGTAAAGTAAGAGGTAAAGAGTCAGTTTCCCCTCCTTGTTTTTCTTGTATTCTTTTTGTTCCTTTTTCCTCCCTCCTTGTTTTTGCCCTTTTCTCTTTTCCCTTTCCCCGTTTTCCTCCTTTGGTAAACTTTCGGGTCCAACACAAAAGAAGAGGCAGTTTCCCTTCTCTTCCCTCTTGGGTTTTTCCCTCTGTTTTTGGTAAACTCACTTTTCCCTTCCATTCCCTCCACAATTTCCCTTCCCTCTCCCACTTTTTAAACCCTTTCCTCCTTCCCACGAGGGGGGCGCAAAAACAAAAGGAGGGGGCAGTTTTCCTTGTTTTTTCCGCCCTTCTCTTGGTCTTCTGTGTGGTAAAACTTTCACCCTTTTCCCTCCAACCAATCCCCCACAAAAGAGGCAGTTTCCTCGCCTTGTTTTCCCCCCCTCTTTGGTAGAACTGCCTCCCCTTCCACAAAAGAGTTAGTTTTCCCTTGATTTGTGTTGGGTAAAACTTTCCCACAAAAGGGTCATTTTCCTTGTTTTGGGGTGTTGGGTAAACTTTCCGGGGTGACCACAAAAGGGTCAGTTTCCTTGATTTGTGTTGGGTAAGACTTTCGGCTTTCGCTTTCGTCCCAAAAAGGTCAGTTTCCTGTTTATGGGTGTTGGGTAAAGTTTTTAAATATCCACAAAAGAGGTCAGTTTCCTTGTTTCCTTGTTTGGTAAACTTTCGTCCACTAAAGAGGCAGTGTTCAATTGTTTTACCTGTTTGGTAAAACTTTCCTGCCACAAAAGGGTCATTCCCTTGTTTTCTGTTTGGTAAACGTTCCTTTTCCCTCCACAAAAGAGCAGTTCCTTGTTTTCAGTTTTGGTGAAAACTTTCCTTTCCTCCTTCCACTAAAAGAGGCAGTTTCCTTAGTTTTCTGTATTGGTAAAACTTTCGTCCACAAAAGAGGCAGTTTCATTTTTTTCTCTTTGGTAAACTTTCTGCCACAAAAGAGGCAGTGTTCCTTGTTTTAAATGTTGGGTAACTTTCTCCTTTTCCTCGACACAAAAGGGTCGTTTCCTTGTTTTGTGTTGGGTAAACTTTCGTCCACAAAAGGGTCAGTTTCCTTGTTTGTGTTGGGTAAAGTTTTTATCCACAAAAGAGTCAGTTTCCTTGTTTTCTGTTTGGTAAACTTTTCGTCCACAAAAGAGGCAGTTTCATTGTTTTCTGTTTGGTAAACTTTCGTCCACAAAAGAGGCAGTTTCATTGTTTTCTGTTTGGTAAACTTTCGTCCACAAAGAGGCAGTTTCATTGTTTTCTGTTTGATAAATTTCATCACCAAAAAAGTCAGTTTCCTTGTTTTCTGTTTGGTAAACTTTCGTCCACAAAGAGCCAGTTTCCTTTCTTTCTTTTTTTTTGTTGGGTAAACTTTCGTCCACAAAAGCGTGAACAAAAGGTTTCATCTTCAATGGCAAAATGTCACTTTTTTTTCTCCCACATTTTATTCAATTAATAAGAGAGCTTACATGTGCGCAAAAAGAAGACAGTACGCGGAGATGTTCACACGTTCATAATAGGCATATCCATGCATGGCAAACATAAGTCGTAATACAAAGCCTAATATCTATTCAGTTCCTCTTTGTAGCCTAGCTGGCTATGAGGGGTCAGATCGGAGGTTTTAAATGTCACATTTTCATGTGACTGAACGATTAGGACTGTTGGGTGAACTGATTTTCAATTTGATGTGTCAAATTTATAGTGGGACTGGTGGTAGTGATTTCGACGTTTGGGGGAGTTGTTTGCTGCGCTTCGGTTTCTCCGTGTGTTTATGTGACCACACTCATGATCGAAAAGCTCGTGCCCTGCCAGTCTGGAATCAATGTTCATTTGTTGTCCGTTAATTTGACCAGTTGTTGCTTTTCTTGTAAACACGTGTCGGGTAATGAGTATATGAGCAAGCTTGGTGCATTTTGGGGGTGGGGGTGGTGGGAAAGGGGGGTCTCCTTGTTTTGTTCTGTGTGCTCTGTGTTGCTATTTCTGCCAGGCAAGTGGACATCGTATGCAGCAATCGTTTGGAGAGGTATGTGTGTGTCATGTCATTAATTCATCATGGGAGCTGCAGGGACCCCAGCTATTCGTTGCTTGCTGTGAATGAGTAGAATGAACTGCTTCGTAGCGTCACTCAGTATACTCACCACGCCTTACTCACGACAAACATGTGCTGAATCTATGTGTGTTGACACACGTGTTCTTTGGGTTTTTAGCAAGAATAACAAAATACCTTCAAACGAAAACTGAATTTGCCTTTTTTTTTTCATTTTTATTTTTTTAACAATTTCTAACAGCTTCTTGCCAGCAGAACAAGAAGTATTGATTTTTTTTTGTGTGACTTGGTCGCCTGCAAGGAAGCGGCGGCAGTTGAAATGTTCGAGAACAACGGGGAAGAGCGGCTGAGAATCCATAGGAGCTGACATTCGTCCATCCGTCCATCCGTCCGTCCATCCATCCATCCACCCCATCCATCCATCCATCCAGCCATCCATCCATCCATCCATCCATCCATCCATCCATCCATCCATCCATCCATCCATCCATCCGTCCGTCGTCCGTCCGTCCGTCCGTCCGTCCGTCCGTCCATCCATCCATCCATCCATCCGTCCGTCCGTCCGTCCATCCATCCATCCATCCATCCATCTTTCCATCCATCTTTCCATCCATCCATCCATCCATCTTTCATCCATCCATCCATCATCCATCCATCCATCCATCCATCCATCCATCCATCCATCCATCCATCCATCCATCCATACACAGTGTCTATGATAGCTGTTTGGTGACTTGAGGATAATGATCCACACACCCTTTCTGTCATCTATGTTGGAGTGTCCGACTCTGTCTGTCTTTCTGTCTCTGTCTCTCTCTCTGTCTCTCTTTCTCTTTCTACCTCTGTCTGTCTGTCTCTCTCCCTCTGTCTCCCCCCCCCCCCCCCCCAAACCTTTCTCTCTCTGTCGTTCTCCTTCCTAATCTCTCGTTCGGCTGTTTGTCGACCATCTGTCCTCTGCTACAGTGTCTGACTCTCTTCTCTCTCTCTGTCTGTCTGTCTGTCTGTCTCTGTCTCTGTCTCTGTCCGTCTCTCTCTCTCTGTCTCTCTCTCTCTGTCTCTGTCGCTCTCTCTCTCTCTCTCTCTCTCTCTCTCTCTCTCTCTTCTCTATCTCTCTCTCTCTCTCTCTCTCAGTTCTCTTCACTAGTGTAGCTAAAGATGAAGCGGACGGTGTTGACAGATGTGGCAGTGCAGGAAAGATTGATAACAGTGAATCGGTGTGCCTGGGTGAGGCACTTGTGTTAGTATCATCTTGTTACTTAAAAAGCAACAACAACAACTACATATTCCTTTTGAGTGACGACAAAGCACGTCATTTTCTTCTTTTTTCTTCTACATGGCTTCGAGCCTCATCATTAACATTTACGTATTCCGTTACAATTTATGTTTGTTTTGCATTATATACTTTTTCTTCGGCGCTGCAGATATTGATGTAAACCCCTTGACATAAAGGCTATGTAGACATTGTCAATAAAAACGTATCTGAAGCGTTTGAAGCCCCCCCCCTCTCTCTCTCTCTCTCTCTCTCTCTCTCTCTCTCTCTCTCTCTCTCTCTCTCTCTCTCTCTCTCTCTCTCTCTCTCTCTCTCTCTCTCTCTCTCTCTCTCTCTCTCTCTCTCTCTCTCTCTCTGCTGTGCACGCGCGTGCGTGTGTGTGCAGTCATGCGCGTGCACGAGCTAGGGAGGGCAGTTAGAATCAGATGTCAGTGAATGCATGTGTGTTATCTCGCATTGTCTTGTGTTATCTTGTTTGCCTATTCCCTATCTATTTGATTGGCTGTTACCTTCTGTGTGTGTGTGTGTGTTTGTGTGTGTGTGTGTGTGTGTGTGTGTGTGTGTGTGTGTGTGTGTGTGGCGTGCGTGCGCACGCACTTGAGCATGCACCTTTATGCATGCATGGATTGGTGTCTGTGTGCTTATGTTTCATCGCATCCTTGCATGTGTACAATTTATGGCATTTCTGTAAAACGTGTTGACATGAAAAAAGCATGGTACTGTCAGAAGTATGATTATGTTTTTCACTGAAAATCACACAACCCATACACACAGACACACGGACACATATACACACTGTCACTCTCTTTCTCTCTTTCTTTCTGTCTTATACACACACACCCTGCATCATTCATCCATGCATCGACATTGGACATTTATTTGGTTTTAAGATAAAACAAGTGTTGAAGAATCTGTTCTGGGGATTTTTTGTGTGGATAATCTTGTCCATTTTCCCGTCAATCCTTGTTCTCTTGTCCTTGATATCTATCCATTGATCTATGCACGCATCGATCCATTCCAACCTACGATCCAACGAACCAGGAAGACGGTCATGTTCCCTGAGAGCCGACAGCAGCTGAGACTGATCTGTCACAGCTGTCCTTATGGGGATCGAAATAGAATCCCATCTGCCCATACATCTCCACGACTCAACAAACCAGCCTAGCCAGACGGTGACTACCTGATTGCTGATGACGTCTGCCCGCGACTAATCAGTCCAGCGTCTTTGTTGGGGTGGCTGAAAGAGAACAGCAGTGGCGCTGCGAGTTTTGTGTCCCGAAGAAAAGGGTTAATGAACTACGACACAGAGTTCTGTTTTGGTGCAAAGCCAAAGGTTAAACAAGTCCGCGCCATCACTATTCTCAGTGTTCTTTTCTCTTGTGAGTCTTTTCTGTGTGCTGACCTATATATTTCCTTGTCTTCTCACTGTTGTTTTCTCACTCACCACTCATTTTGACTGTCTCACGCCCAGCAACACCCGACAACGTCCTCCGGTCACACACCTAGTGCCAGCAGTCCACAAGAAACTGTGAAGGCTAGATCCTTTTGAGGGCGCCCACGGGAGGGGACACGGCATTTTGCTCCGTGCTTCTGATGGAGTTCATTGGTGACTTTCCCGTTTAACATATGCAGGACTCTACCCGCTGTGCTCCCTTGCGCAGTAACTGCTTCGTTGCGGAGCCATGGGAGAGTTCTGTTGATGCTGGGAAAGGTGGTCGGGCGGTCAATAACGTGATGTACAGTGCTGATGGAAATGAGTCGTTTAGTGTGGGAAATGTAGGGCGGCCGAGATTTGCATACAATTACGGACAAGGAAACTCTGGTGTTGATTGTGTTTGTGCTGTGCAACATCACGCCTAGTTGACATGAGCAGACTGAACGCTGTCTGTCTGTGGGTGTCGGGTGTTCTCCCCAGCTCTGAAGTCCTTGTGGAAGAGAGAGAGAGAGAGAGAGAGAGAGAGAGAGAGAGAGAGAGAGAGAGAGAGAGAGAGAGAGAGAGAGAGAGGAGAAGGAAAGAGCGATAGAGAGAGAAACTCTGCGTGCGCGCGTGTGTGTGTGTGTGTGTGTGTGTGTGTGTGTGTGTGTGTGTGTGTGTGTGTGTGTGTGTGTGTTAGTGTAACGCACGGGCGTTGCTTTCCCTTGGCTTTCTTTTTGTGGAGCAAAGAACGTGGTAGAAGGCGGCAGTGATCTGATAATAATTAAACATTGATGAGAATAAAGCAGACAACATTGATGAGAATAAAGCAGACAATAAAGTGTAAAGTCGTGGGCATGCTGGCGATTACGAAAGAATGTTGTAAAAACAAACAAAAGCGATGGAAGGGAGGGCATGTTCAGATCATGTTGGGAGAACGGAGAGTGAGAGCAGCCGTTAGTGTGTCATATCCTCAGACGCGTTCTGTCCACCAGTGGGTGATGTAGGAACCCGGGAAGGGAAAGCCCTCTTCCATTGCCCCCCCCCCCCCCCCCCCCCCCCCCCCCCCCCCCCAATTCAGTCTGCTGTGTCCGTCGCATTCGGAAGAGGTAAGGACAGTCCTTACCTACTTGCTCGTGGGTCACGTATTTAAGTGTGGGCTAATTTTCTTAAACGTCCACGACTGCCGTACATCTGTCCAGGAACAACATGTTCTTAAGAACCATTGACTGATGAGACGTTAATCTCACTCCTTGACTCGATTCTTGAGCGTCTGCGCCTGCTGTTGATGAGATCGTGTTAAAGTTTGTGGGTGTGGGCAAGCTCACTGGGACTATCGTTGCATGGCATGGATGTGGTGGTGACCTCCGCAAGAAGCTCTCATTCTTCTTCTTCTTTCGTCGAGTGTCCACCTTCATAGAGTTGAAGATTCTAACACTTTTGTGTGTATGACTGTTTTTTTATCCCACCATTAAGGCAGCCATACTCCAACTTCGGGGAAGGTGCATGCTATGTGTAACGTGTCATCCATACCAACAGCCAAACTGGCCTTCTCTTCCGAAAGTTGGTGATGGGATTTTAAGTGTGTGCAAGATGTCGTGCGCGCGTTCACACACGGAACCTCGGTTTATAGTCTCATTCGAAGGACTGTATGGGGAATGGAGTCAGAACCAATGTTAACTTCGAGAGAAAAATCCCCCTGTACCGAAATTCGAACCCATAACCTCAGGATCACGAGTCCGGCGCTCATTACTCACTCCTGTCTCCAAAACTAAACAGTTATTGTCAGTGGGGGTCTGAGTTGCTGTTGTACTTTGTATGCTAGATCAGTACAGACGCCACTAAATAGCTCTAGGGGGTAGGGAGATACCTAACAATTTCAGAGTCTTCAAGAGAAAAAAGTACGAAAAGCAAAAAGGTGGGGAGAAGGGGCGAGGAGAGGAGAGGAGGGCTATGGATTAGAAGGTGAAGGGAGTGCTGGAAGGTGAAGGTAGTGCTGGAAGGTGAAGGGAGTGCTGGAAGGTGAAGGGAGTGCTGGAGGGTGAAGGGAGTGCTGGAGGGTGAAGGGAGTGCTGGAAGGTGAAGGTAGTGCTGGAGGGTGAAGGTAGTGCTGGAGGGTGAAGGTAGTGCTGGAGGGTGAAGGTAGTGCTGGAGGGTGAAGGGAGTGCTGGAAGGTGAAGGTAGTGCTGGAAGGTGAAGGGAGTGCTGGAGGGTGAAGGTAGTGCTGGAGGGTGAAGGGAGTGCTGGAAGGTGAAGGGAGTGCTGGAAGGTGAAGGTAGTGCTAGTGCTGGAAGGTGAAGGGAGTGCTGGAAGGTGAAGGGAGTGCTGGAAGGTGAAGGGAGTGCTGGAAGGTGAAGGGAGTGCTGGAAGGTGAAGGGAGTGCTGGAGGGTGAAGGTAGTGCTGGAGGGTGAAGGGAGTGCTGGAAGGTGAAGGGAGTGCTGGAAGGTGAAGGTAGTGCTGGAAGGTGAAGGTAGTGCTGGAGGGTTGAAGGGAGTGCTGGAAGGTGAAGGTAGTGCTGGAGGGTGAAGGTAGTGCTGGAAGGTGAAGGGAGTGTTGGAGGGTGAAGGGGGAGTGCTGGAAGGTGAAGGGAGTGCTGGAAGGTGAAGGGAGTGCTGGAGGGTGAAGGTAGTGCTGGAAGGTGAAGGGAGTGTTGGAGGGTGAAGGGAGTGCTGGAAGGTGAAGGTAGTGCTGGAAGGTGAAGGGAGTGTTGGAGGGTGAAGTGTGAGAGTGCTGGAGGGTGAAGGGAGTGCTGGAAGGTGAAGGGAGTGCTGGAAGGTGAAGGTAGTGCTGGAGGGTGAAGGGAGTGCTGGAGGGTGAAGGGAGTGCTGGAGGGTGAAGGGAGTGCTGGAAGGTGAAGGTAGTGCTGGAAGGTGAAGGGAGTGTTGGAGGGTGAAGGGAGTGCTGGAAGGTGAATGGAGTGCTGGAAGGTGAAGGGAGTGCTGGAGGGTGAAGGGAGTGCTGGAAGGTGAAGGTAGTGCTGGAAGGTGAAGGGAGTGCTGGAGGGTGAAGGGAGTGCTGGAAGGTGAAGGGAGTGCTGGAAGGTGAAGGGAGTGTTGGAGGGTGAAGGGAGTGCTGGAAGGTGAAGGGAGTGCTGGAAGGTGAAGGGAGTGCTGGAAGGTGAAGGGAGTGCTGGAAGGTGAAGGGAGTGTCTTTAAAAAGGGGGGGAGGGGGGGCCTGAAGGCTGTATTGGAGTGGAAGATTTATTAGGATTTAAGGAGAAACAAAAGTGGAGTCACACAAATTTGTCGAAGTTGTTACAGTTTGATGGAGAGAGAGAGAGGAGAGAGGAGAGAGAGAGAGAGAGAGAGAGAGGAGAGAGAGAGAGAGGAGATGAAAGAGAGAGAGTGTGTGTGGTGTGAGAGAGAGAGAGAGAGAGAGAGAGGAGAGTGAGTGAAAGAGGGGGATGGAGAGAGAGAGAGGAAGAGAGGAGAGAGAGAGAGAGAGAGAGAGGAGGAGAGAGAGAGAGAGAGAGAGGAGAGATATTATATACGTGCTCGCATATGAAACGAGGGAGTGAGCAAGCGAGCGAGCAAGAGGGAGGGAGGGAGGGAGGGAGGGAGGGAGAGAGAGAGAGAGAGAGAGAGAGGAGAGAGAGAGAGAGAGAGAGAGAGAGAGAGAGAGAGAGAGAGACTCAAGACTCAAATGATTTATTCATAAAGGCCAAAGCCCCTTAGAATGGGGATATACATTGTGATTCATGTCGCATACTGACACTAGCTTCATCATGTTACATAAACACTTCGCATCTGGAATGCTTTATACAAGTAAATAGCAAACTGTCTAATAGTATATTCATTAGATGATGACATTAACAAGACCAATTTGAAAAGACAAGGATTCTTGAAATATTTTTGTGGTATGAATTGCTCTCTGAGGTCTCTTAATCTTGGACACGTCAATACAAAATGAACTTAATCTTCTTCGGATTTTGGCATAATGGACAAATAAGATTTCTGTCACGTGCCTGTCAACGAAAATGATGAGTAGCAATATCAGACACACCGAATCTGAATCTAGTCATGATACGCTTTAGTTGTTTGTCCATCTTCATCGATATATATATATATATACAGGTAAACAGCGTAAATGACTGAACGTTCTGTATGATTCAAATCTATCGCTGTTTTGCACATGATAATTCCAATTTTGCCAACTACAATCAATCAGTCTTTCTTGAAATACCCGAATAAAAACATTCATATCACTCACACCTTGGTTCATCCATACAAAGGTGAAACCATATTCACACAGTTTCATCCTCACCTTGGTCACCCAGTTTTTCTTACCTCTATTGTCTAAGTCTAACAACATTCTATACGCTTTGAGCGGTAATCTGTGCTCCTGCATCTGAACAATTTTTAACCAATATCGGATACATTTAACAACTGAATTCAAACTTATAGGATGCCTTGCTGTTTCACCATATACTAAGTCGTTCGGAGTTTGCAAAGATACACCAAGAAATTTCTTAAGAGCAAAAAGATGAATTTTTTCACAGTGCACAGCGGCAGCATCAAGGCCCCATATTTCAGCTCCATACTGTAACATAGGTTGAATCTGGCAATCGAACAATTTCAAAAACAGAGTAAGGGAATCGTTCTTTAGCAATGATAATTTTTTCATAATGCACAATAATGGATATTTCGCTCTACTTGCTAAATCCTTGCAAGCAAAGGCAAAACTCAAACGTGTGGAGAAGTAGATACCCAGATACTTATAAACATTAACAACAGGCATTATAGATCCGTTGTATGTCCATCTTTCTCTCGCTGCAAGATACCCACCCTTCCTAAATACAATTATATTGCTTTTTGACAGGTTGACTTTTAACTGTAATGAAGCAGCGACACCTTGTAAAGTGTTTAACTGAGTTTGTAATCCTATCACTGTTTCTGATAACAAGACCACATCATCAGCTAAAAGGAGAATGAAAATTTCTAGAGCATCGTTTATGAAATGTGCACCGTGCCTTCCACGACGTATCATTTCCTGTGTCAATTCATTAATAAATAAAGAAAACAAGACAGGACTGCAGACATCGCCCTGTTTCACACCAGAAGTACATGTAATGTACTCTGTCAAACCTGCACCAGATCGCACTCTTGCCTTCACACACTCATACATACTTATACACATTTATAAAGTTTCCCATGAACACCGTTTTTCAGCAATACAGGCCACAATAAAGTCCTATTTACCGAATCAAAAGCCTTCTCAAAATCAGTAAAGGCAACATATAATTTACGATTTAAACAAAACTGTTTTTGTATAAATGCTATCAATGTGAACATGTGATCAACAGTAGAATAGTTTTTCTTGAACCCAGCTTGGTATTCTCCCGTAATATTATGTTCATCTACCCACTCCTGTAATCTCATGTTAATAACCGCACTATACAATTTACTGCACACATTACACAATGAAATACCTCTGTAATTATTTGGGTCGTTTGCATCTCCTTTTTTAAACAATGGGATGACAATGGATTCTGACCAAGATCTGGGATATATCCCTTGGTCAAATAAGGAATTAAAGAATTTAACTAAAAACTCTAAAAATAAGTTTGACTGGCAAGCAGTTTTTATAACTTCACCTATAATTCCATCTGGGCCGGCAGCTTCCGAGGTTTTATCTTTCTTAGGGCCAATAAAACTTCTTCTTTAGAAATGGGACGGTTTAGATTGTCATCATCGAATTCAGTGTCATTTACGTGAGTTTCATTAACTAGATCGTCATGAGAATGATCATTTCCTTCAAGCAGATTTCTTAAAATGATAAAACCATGATTCAAGACTTATATCATTTACGGGTTGTTTCCTTTTACCTGAAATTTTGTGTACACAATCCCAAAACTCTTTCTGACTATTTACAGATTGGAGTAGTTCTGTCAACAAAGCATCGTTATATTGTTTTTCCTTTCTCTTTAACAGATGTTTATATTCTCGTCTTGCTTTGCAGTAGGACTCACGTGACGGCTTAGATAAAGAACGTCGAAATTTATTTCATAAATTACGAGCATTTTTTTTGTTAGCTCGGCATTCCGTATCATACCAGTCATCTTCTTTTGAATATCTTCTGACGCTAATCGCTTTCTTCATACATTCTGCGGCCTCTTTTACACAACAGTTGAAAATGTTTAACGCTTCCTCGACATTAATATTAACCAGCCATACTGCCTCTTGCATACGCACTTGCATTTCATCGGAAAGAATTACACTTTTAAACAAATCAATATTACCTTCATTCCATACAAATTTTTCAACTGTAAAGCGCCTGTTGTTTACTTGAGAAGCGTTGTCGTTATAACACAGGGAAGTAAGATTCAGTTCTAAGGGCATGTGATCGGATTCAATTCTGTCAGATGCATACATCTCAGAGCTATCAATGATAACGGAGAACAAATCAAAAGACATTCAAAAAATAATCGTTAACACTGCTACCACAATCAGATATGTATGTGTAGCGGCCTTGGAGGTCGCCCTTACACACACCATTTACAATACACAGTTTTAAAGCAGTACACATATTAAGCAGTAATTTTCCATAATTGTTCAAAACAAGGTCCTCTGAATTTCGAACTTGTAGTGGTTCACTTTTATACTGATTACCGCCTGCAGGCGCATTTTCCTCAACATCACAAGAACATGTTGCTACTCTGCTGTTCAAGTCACCACCTACAATCACAAAAACATCATCTTTAATCAAAAGGAAACAATCACACAAAAATTCTTCTAGCAAAGAAACTCCATTTTCCCTATCAAAAAAAGAATAATACGGGGAGCCTTCCGGTGGAATATATGCACACACATGCAAAACATGTTTTATTGTGCCAAACAAGGACTTATCAATAATAAAAGCAAAGAATAAATCCGATACCACATCCACAACTTCCAAATAAGGACAGAGCTCATTTTTCACGAGGCATACCAGTCCACCGGAACGCCTGCCACGTGCAGTAAACTTTAATGCTGGTTTACAGTAGACCGTGTAGCCAGAGAACATAGGCGATTGAAAAACTTCAACAAATGTTTCCACAAAACATACAAAATCAAAGCAAGAGACATAAGAAATGAAATCATTACTGCGTATTTTGGAGAGCAGTCCATTTATATTCCAATGAAGAAACAAAAATGTTCTACTTTTATGACAAACATCAACATTATGCGATTCATCGTTTTCAGTAGACATATTCATAGAATGTACAACTGCAGAAGACACAACATCCCTATTGTTTACACAGTCAGCTGACACTGGTGTTCGTGAGTTGTCACAATACACGACCTGACGGTCGGTTTCACGTGCTTGGGATACACAACACACGGTTGACACAACCGGTGACGGCTCGCTGTCGGTTCCATTCACTGGCACGGAGATATTATATTACCAAGTACATTTGTGGGCCGGCCAAGTTCCTATCTGATATC
>CM031611.1:78877316-78879816 GCA_018398815.1 Conus ventricosus
TCACCTATTCCAGTTTGACCTATTCCCATTTCACCTATTCCAGTTTCACCTATTCCAGTTAATTCCAGTTTGACCTATTCCACTTTGACCTATTCCCATTTCACCTATTCCAGTTTCACCTATTCCAGTGTCACCTATTCCGTTCCAGTTTCACCCATTCCAGTTTCACCCATTCCAGTTTCACCTATTCCAGTTTCACCCATTCCAGTTTCACCTATTTTAGTTTCACCTATTCCATTCCAGTTTCACCCATTCCAGTTTCACCTATTCCAGTTTCACCTATTCCATTCCAGTTTCACCTATTCCAGTTTCACTATTCCAGTTTCACCTACGGTCTCAGGAAGGCCAGTTTCACCTACTGTGGTGTATCTTAAGGTCAATTTCACCTAGTGACTGTTGCGGACAGGTCTTGTAATGTGTACCTCTCCAAAACACTGAGGTGTCACTTTTCCTATTCAGAACAAAGACGTGACCATCCAGAATTAATTTTCCCCCCACCCCTCTGTTTGTGCTGACAAATTCGTGCTCCATGGTTGCAGAGAAGACAAATGAGCCAGTAGTGTACGAGTCGGTGAAGGGACCGAGTAAATTTCACATTTCAAACACTTTACAAAAGACGAATCGGCGAAGTTATGAGAAAAGACTGAGTCAATTTCACATTGAAAATTTTTTTTAAAGTGGGCAAGACATACAGAAGAGAGAGAAGAGAGAGAGAACAAGAAAAATACAGTTCACAGGTCTCCCACAGGTCGTAGGTGAAATTTGACGGCTTGCCAACCCTGAGGTAGGTGAAATTGGACTTCTGGCAAATTCTGTAAAAAGGAGGGGAACAACTGAGTAGGTGAAACTGCGCGGGTCAGGGGCGGCCATCTTGCTAATTTGAATAACAAAGCGTAGGTGAAACTGGAATAGGGGAAATTGGACGCCCCCCCTAGCTTCAAAAGCAGATACTAGATTTTTATTTTATTTTTATTTTTTAAACGGCTGTTACAGTTTGGAGAGACGGGGTTTTTAAGGATAACGAGAGTTTCCCACGCGAAAATTGTGACAACAGCAGTGAGCCGTAGGAGAACCCTGATAACTGTTTTCCTTGAGAAAATACTGGGGAAAAAACAACCCAACTAGTAATCCTTTGGGAAAACGGGGACAACAGATATTATCCTAAGGACAACAGTTATGATACTGTGGGAGAACAGATTGAAACGAAAACAACAAAAATACGAAAACTGTTCTACTCCTCAGGATCTCAACCGTTTCCATTGTTGTGTGGGCCCCATTTTTCGCTTGTTATTGTAAAGAGTGGTCCTAGCTGTTTACCCTGCGAACGACGTCTTCCTCGCGATAATTAATACCAGTTTTCTCAGGTGAAGAGATAAACGTTATTATCTCAAGGAAAATAGCGAAAATGATCGAAATTCTCAGGGTAAACTCATCCCAGGAAAACAGGGAAAACAGCTGTGATCCCTAAGAAAACAGCTGTGATAACAGCTGTGATCCCTAAGAAAACAGCTGTGATCGCTGTGATCCCTAAGAAAACAGCTGTGATCGCTGTGATCCCTAAGAAAACAGCTGTGATTCCTAAGAAAACAGCTGTGATCGCTGTGATCCCTAAGAAAACAGCTGTGATCCCTAAGAAAACAGCTGTGATCCCTAAGAAAACAGCTGTGATCGCTGTGATCCCTAAGAAAACAGCTGTGATTCCTAAGAAAACAGCTGTGATTCCTAAGAGAACAGTTGTGATCCCTAAGAAAACTGGGAGTGATCCTCAAGATAATAATTCTTTTCCCACTGTTCGCTATTTTCTTTCAGGATCAGAGCTGCTGCCCGAGAAAATTAACTATGATCATTTTTTTTTAGACGCTAGTACGCTTCCATAAGGGAAAGGATGGAATTGCCTAGTGTATTAACAGCTCCCTTGGCCTGCATTCCTGTAGACACGCTACACAGACATAGATATTAGCTCCCACATTCGGAGAAAATGCGACGCACAGACAACTGGCTGTTGCTTATTGCCTTGGCTGTATATCTGTTCGTTGGATGGTATTGTCACAGTTCGGGGAATAATATACAGCTGTTAGACAATAACCTTGTAGAGCAGAAGAGAAAAAAATATTCGAAGAAGTCGATTACAGAGAATGGAAAATAGGAGATGATAGATGAAGAACAGAAAAAAAAAAAAACAACAACAACCAAAGATGAAAATGTGGGAGTGGGTGGCAGGGGGATGGGTGAGGGATGGGATGGGAGAGGGTAGGGTGAGGGTTAGAATAAAGCTGAAGCCCCTGTTTCTCCCCCACCCTACCTTCTCTCTCTCTCTCTCTCTCTCTCTCTCTCTCTCTCTCTCTCTCTCTCTCCTCTCTCTCTCTCTCTCAGTGTTTTGTGGATTACATACTGTTAGAGAAACAAAGGAACAAGACAAAAAGAAAAGGACAAGAAGAAGAAGAAGAAGAAGAAGAAGAAGAGGAAGAAGAAGAAGAAGAAGAAGAAAACAACAACAACA
>CM031611.1:78887316-78902316 GCA_018398815.1 Conus ventricosus
GATCAAAACAGGCAGCACTGAATACCCTGGATTCCCCTGGACTCGGCGCCGGCGCGGTGTCTTCTGTGGCGGGGTGGTGCCCTATGGCAACCGAATATTGATCGCTCCAAACCTGGATGTGGCTGTGTATTTGGAAGCCGGAACGAGCGGTGTGGGAATAATGCCACTGGAGGGGGTGGGGAAGGGGTGGGGATGTGGAAAGTCCGACAGAAAAAAAAATGACAATAGAAGGACAGCCAGAGCGATGCCGTTTGCATGCAAAAGTTGAAAACCAGAGTAATACAAAGCAGCTTTTAGAGTGTAGATGAAACTGGAAAAACCAAGATAATACGAAACAGCTTTTAGTCTTTCAAACGAACGTAGCAAACCCAAAATAATACGGAACAGCTGAAAGACTTTCAGACGAAACTGGGGAAACCAAGATAATGCAAATGGGCTTTCAGGTAAAAGTGAGAAAACAGGGATAAATCAAAGCGGCTTTTAGACGGAACTGGAAAACCAACATAATACAAAACAGCTTTTAGACTTTCAGAGGTAACTGAGAAAGACCAAGGTAATTCAAAGCAGCTTCCAGGCAACAGTGGGGGAAACTGGAATCATGCAACGCGACATTTGGTCTGTCAGACGACACGGCAGCAAACAGGATCATGCAGAGCGGCTTGAAGACTGTCAGGGGGAAATTCAGGATAATGGAGAGCATCTTTGAACTTGTAGGAAAATGTGATGGAAAGGAGTGCGTGCGTGCGTGCGTGCGTGCGTGCGTGCGTGCGTGCGTGTGTGTGTGCGTGCGTGTGAGTGAGCGAGTGAGAGAGAGAGAGAGAGAGAGAGAGAGAGAGAGAGAGAGAGAGAGAGTATGTGTTTGTGTTGAGAGAGTGAGAGTGTGTGTGTGTGTGTGTGTGTGTGGTGTGTGTGGTTGTGTGGAGAGAGAGAGAGAGAGAGAGAGAGAGAGAAGAGAGAGAAGAGAGAGAGAGAGAGAGAAGAGTTGGGATGTGGGCAGAAGAAAGAATAGAGGGTGTAGGCGGTGGGGATTTGGGGTTGTAGAGTGGAGGGTGTAGGAGGTAGGGGGGGGGGGGGGGGAATCATCACTCTCCCTGATCGGCAGGTGCTTTGAGATCGATGGCAGGCTTCTGCTGCCTGGCAGGTAGCTAGTCACGTGTTCTCAAGTTCTTGACCTTTGAGTCCGTCCCTGCCCCTCCCCTTCCCTCACTCCCCCCGCAGCATCTTTGATCTCTGAATTCTTCGCCTCCCCCCTCCCCACCCCCCCCCCCCACCCCCGCCTTTTATGCCCTTTTCTTGGTGGTTTTTTTTTTCTCTTTTTTTTTTTCTCTCTCTCTTTTTTTTTTTCGTCCGAAGTAACACCGAGCCGCCCCACAACAACTTTCGGTTTCTCTGAGAAGAAAAAGAAACACCCCAAGGTGCTGGGGAGGACCCAGAGAAGCCTGTCTTCACCTGCCTTTAGAGCAGCCCTGTACCACCCTTGGAGGCCTGCGCTGTGTTGACGATGGGTACAGGCACGCGCAGGACACTCCATTAAGATATCAAGGGACATAACTGCTCCTGAACAGAGGTAAATCAGACTACAGGATGCAGCTCATAACAGCCTTAAAGTAGCATCCCCATGGGTGTACCAGCCCGTATTTCATGACTGCAGAGCCCACCGGCGAAAAACACCACCCTCCAGCTGCCGAGCACACCCCACAGACCCAAACCACCCCTGCCCACGGACAGATGAAGACAGTGCCACTCTGCATTTCTTCTCGCCAGTCTCTTGTAAGCTTGGCGACCCCCCCCAAAAAAAACAAAAAACAAAAACAAAAAACAAACAAAAAAAAAAAAAACAAAACAACTGGAATTCGTGTTTGCCTTTCAGGGATAACTTGTTCAGCAACCTGGGTTGTAAAACAAAGGCACACAAAAAAAAAAAAGGGGGAGATAACATCATCCCTGGGGGCCCACCCCCGGCGGGGCCAAGTAAAAAAGAAGTCAAAGACATTCACTTCCCCACGCAACATACGCACGACTGGGACTACTTAATATATGCCTTGACTTTCTTTTGAAGGATTTTTAAATTTTTTTTAAAAAAATTTTTTTTAAAAATCCTTTTAAAAAACTTGCCAAAGAATCTCTATCACCGGGACTTTTTGATAGGCAATAGTTTCTTTCATGATTTTTCAGTAGATGCCCGAGCGCGTTTTGGCGCATTTTTCTACTTTTTCTTGCCCCCTCTTTGCAAAAGGGGGCGGGGGCCTTTGAAATTTAAATTTTTTTTTGAGGGGTTTGAGTTTTTATCAGCCGGCCTGTTTTTTCGGCTTACCTTTCTTTTTTTTCTTCCCTTTTTTTTTTTTTCTTTTTTTTCTGTCTGCCTGCCCTGTCGTCTGTCGGGTTTTTTCGTTTTGGCCCTGTCTTTTTTACTGTTTTCCGCCCTTTAATGCGCTGTCTTCTCAATCTCCCCCACCTGCCCCTTCCCCCCCCTTCCATCGCTGCCCCGGGCCCTGTCTTTTTCCCCTCTCCCCTCTGAAAATTTCTTTTCGGGCGTCTGCCCTTTTTCTTTTCCCTGCCCCTCCCCCGGGGGCCCCCCCCCCCATCCCCCCTGCCTGCCCCCCCCCCCCCCAACCTTCACCTCCCCCCCCCCCCCCCCCCCCCCCCCCCTTTCCCTTCCTCCTCTGTCTTTCCTCAGTTTCTCCCCCCCCCCCCCACCCCCTCCCACCTTCCCTTACATCGGTTCTTTTGCCACACCTCCCAAAGAAAGCCCCGGGGGCGTTGTCATCTTTCTGGGTGTGTGGGGGTGGGGTGGGGGTTTTGGGGGGTTGTGTGTGTGTGGGGGTTTTGTGTGTGTTTGTACGTGTTTTTGTTGTGTGTGGGTGTGTGGGGTGTGGGGGGTGGTATACTAGGGTTGTGTGCTTGTTGGTGTGTGTGTGTGTGTTTTGGGGTTTTTTGTGTGGGTGTTGGCGTGCGGTGTGTGTGTGTACTGTGGTGGGTTTGTACGTGCGTGGGGGGTACGTTGTGTGTGTTGGGTGTGGGGTGCGCGCCCCAGCACATGCCGTTAATGGGGGCCGGGAAATGAATTTCGGGTGCCTGCTTTTTTTTTTAAAATTATTTCAACAACTTTTTTTTTTCCCTTTCCCCGCCCCCTTAGGCCCCCTTTGGGCTGTTTGCCCTCCATCTCTTTCTCGTCTGTCTGTCTGTCCTGTCACTGTACCGTGTGTGTTGTGTTGTTTTTGGGTTTGGGGGGTGTTGGTGTTTGAAGAGAAAAAAAAGAAAAAGAGAGGAGAGAGAAAAGAGAGAGAAAAATTGGTTGGTGTGTGTGGTGGGGTGGGTGTGTGTTGTGAGAGGAGAAAAGGGGAAAAGAAAAAGAGAGAGGAGAGAGGAACTTTTTATTTGAAATGAAATTTTCTAACTTTGGGTGTGGCCCCGTCCGCATTTAAAGAAAAGGGGGCGAGTATCATTTTTTCCCGGGTAATTTAAACCGGGAAGACAAAAGGGGCTTGGGCCCTAACTACACTGCGTCACTGTGCGCTGGACTAAAGAAAACTAGGATAGAAATTAAAAAACGCCCGGGAGTGAAAGGGCATTGCGGGAACCCCCCATAGTAATTTCATTCAAATGATTGCTTAAAAGTGGGGGTGTGGGGTGTGGGGTTTGTGTGTTTTGGTTGTTGAAAATTGATTTTGGGGGTTTTTTAACCCCCCCTCTCTCTCCTCTCTCTCTTCCCCTCGTCTCTCTCTCTCTTTTTATCTCCCTCCTTTTCTCTCTCCTCTCTCTTTCAATCCTTGATCGAACAAAACTTTTCCCTCTCTCTCTCTCTCCCCAAACTTTTCTCTCTCTCTCTCTTCTCCCCTCTCTCCCTTCTTCCCCTTTTCTCTCTTCTCTCTCTCTCGGTGCGCGTTTAAATTTAAGGGGGGGGGGGGGGGGGGGGGGGGGGTGTGTGGGGGTTGGGTGGGGTTGTGTGTGTTTTGTTGTGTTTGGGGGGGTTGTAATGGACCGGGTTTTTGTTTACCTTCCTCTCTCTCTCTCCCCTCTCTCTCTCTCTCCTCCTCTCCCCTCTCCTCTCTCTCTTCTCTTTAAAATTCCTTGATCAAAACAAAACTTCTCCCTCCCCTCTTCCCCTCTCTCCCTTTTCCTCTCTCCTCTTCTCTCCTCCTCCTCTCCTCTCTCTCTCTCTGGCGCGGGGGGGGAATTAAGGTTTGTGTGGTTGTGTGTGTTTTTGTGTGTGTTGTGTGTTTTTGGGGGTTTTGTGGGTGTTTTGCGGGGGGCGTGCCCAAAGCCCCGCGCGTTTTGGGGGTTGAAATGTATGTGTGTGGGTGCGTGCGTCGTGCGTACGTGCGTGCGTACGTGCTGCGTGGGTGTGGGGGTGGGGGTGTGTTGTTGGTGGTGGGGTTGTGGTGGTGGGGGTTGTGTCCGTTTTAGGGGTAAAAGGTTTTTTTTTGGGTGGGTGTCGGGGACAGGCGTGCATACCGCGCCCCCGGTGGGGTGTATGGGGGAAAGGGTTTTAGGGCGGTTTGTTTCCCCCCCCCCTTTATATCTATACAACCCTCTTTCCCTCTCTCTCCCCTCTCTCCTTTTCCTCTCTGGGCACTCTCTCTCTCTATATAATATATTTATTTTAATATTTAATATTATATAGCCCACACACACACACGTGCAGGCGCCTGTGATTTGGCTTCTTTTCTGCAACGCCCCCCAAACAGCTTTAACCTGATGTATCTCAGACAGAGGGTTTTGTTGTTTTTTGGTTTGATGTTTTTTCCCCCCAATTTTCTGTACCCTCAAAAAAAAAAACAACCCAAAATATCGCAGCTGCCTAAACCCAAACCACCCCTGTCCCAATTTGTCCCCCCAAATCTCCCCCCACCGAAAACCCCCTCCCCCAAACCCCCCCCCCCCTTTCCCCACCCAAGTTGACATCACGTCTAAAATGCGGGAGCGGAAAACTTAAAGCCACACAAAAACCCACTTAGTCTGTTTCGCGACCCCCCACAGACACACAGAAAGAACACACGCTCACGGGGCCACGCATAAACACACAAAACGCACGAAAAACGCCCCATGCACGCATAGGGTGCAAACACAACACCTCCCGGGTTTACAGACAGAAGACAGACAGACACATCCACACACCACACACCCCCCACACACACACACACCACACACCCCACCACCGCCCCGCACGCACGCACACACACACACACACACACACAAAACACACACACACACAAAAACACACACATGCACACAACACACACGCACACCAAACAAAAAACAAAAACCCCTACACACGGGCACACCACACACACACACACACACACACACACACACACCCCAACACCCCACACCCATGCACACACAACCACACACAACACACCCACACGCACACACACACACACACACACACCACACACCCACACACACAGGGGCAAAACCCAGATTGGGGAAATATTTGCGGGTTGCCCCAAAAAGTTTTCCCCCTATATACTTTTTTTTTCTCCCAAGAAAACGCAAATAAAACCCGACACTTTACCCCCAAAATGCAAATCTTGATTTTACATCGAAAAACATGTTACGCGTGGGTTACAATAACTTCACGGGGCCATGTTCAATGGGAAAAATTTTTTCGTTATTTAAAAAAAAAATCTGAACAGCAGGGTTCCCCAAACAGGATTTGGGCCCTTTGATCCGGTTTCCTTCTACGGATCCGACCGAAAAATAAAAAGGGTTTTTTAATACGCCTAATCAAAAGAATTTCCTAAGCGCTTTACAAAATCATACTACTTTTACCGTTCCATATTTCAATATTTCACCCCTTTCCAAACCCCCTAAAAAACTATACACAAAACTAACACTCCCAAAGTACACATTTACTTATTTTCAAATATTGGTACGTCTATCCCCCCCCCCCCCCCCCCCTTTCACACCCCACACACACACACACACACCCCACCACACAAACAACACACACACACAAACAATCTTTGACACTTTCCCCACCCCAAACCCGCTCCCCCCTACCCCCCCACCCCCCCCCCCCCCTTCCTCTGTCTTGGGTAAATTTGGGCCGGAAAAAATTTGTTTGGGTTTTTGAAAATAATAAAAAGGAAAGTGAACTTGGGGGAACCCCCTTTTTTTTCGTTTTTAAACGGGGAAACCCTCCAAACGTTTGGCTACTCCACTACCAATTCCGGTTTTTTTTTGTTTGTTTTTTTTGTGTTTTTTTAAAAAGTGTTTGGTAGAAAACAGGGTTTTTGGGGTTTACCTTTATTCTGCTGAAAAAACAGACAGAAACCCAAACCCCTCACAAAAACCCTAGTTTGGGAAAAAAAAGGTTTTTTTTTCTGTTTTCGGGCTGTCTTCTTTGTTCTGTTCTGTTCCCGTCCGTTCGCCTGTCTTTTTCCACCTCTCCTCTCTCCCGTCCCGTCATCTGGCTGCTTGTCTGGCCCTGTCGTCTTCTTCTCTCTCTCTCTCTCTCTCTCTTTTCCCCCTCTCTCCCTCTTTTCCCCTCTCTCTCCCCTCTGTTTTTTGTCCCCCCTTTTGTTTCTTTGGCTGTTTCTGTCCCGTCGGGCCCTCCCCCCTCCTTTCCCCCCCTCCTCTCTCTCTCATTCCTCTTCTCTTCTCGCTTCTCTCCCTCTCTCCTCTCTCTCTTTCCCCTTCCAAAGACTTGTTTGGGCATTGTAAATGATTTCGTAACAATGTAACAGACCATGACCACTAAATTTTTGGGGTTTTCTCCTTGCAGCCCTAATGCTGACGGTCCCTGGGGTTTATTGGGATTCCCCAAAAGGGGATTCCATGTCGTACCAAACCCCGCGCCTCTCCCTCTCTCCCTCTCCTCTCCCCCTCTCTCTCTCTCTCTCCTCTCCTTTCCCCCTCTGTCTCTCTCCCCTTTTCTCCTCATTCCCCCTGTTTTTTTTTTTCTCTCTCCCCTCTCTCTCTCTGTTTTGTGTTCTTTTCCCCTCTCTCCTTCTTTCCCGGGGCCCCCTCTCTCTTTTTCCTCCTCTCTCTCTCTCTTTTCTCCCCCTTCCCCTCTCCCCTCCTCCCTCTCTCCTCTCTCTCCTCTCTCTGTGGGTGTTTCGCACACTACAGAGGTTTGTGGGCCTTCCCTTTACCAGCACGTCTGCCCCTTTTTTCCTCAAAACCCCCCCCCTCCCCTCAAAGCCTTCCCCCCCCCCCCCCCCCCCCCCACCATCCCTCACATTTCCCCCCACAGTCTGTATAGTCTCTGTCACCTCCCCTACCACCTTCCCCTTGCACATATACCCCCCCCCCCCCCTTCCCTACCCTCCTCCCCTCCTTCCGCACCTATATCCCCTATCACCACCACCATCACCGTCATCACCACCACCCCCGCTCACGCACATCTAGTCCCTTCTCTCTCTCTCTCGCTCTCCACACCCTTGCAGCACGACCATACTTGCCTTCCTCTTGTCTGTTATCCGTGATCTTTGGGGCGTGGTTTGCGTGTTAGTCCGCTGTGATTGCTTTTCCCTCCTCAACCTCCCCCCCCCCCCCCCTCCCTTCGTCCATCGTTGGAAGGCCTCCCGTTAGCTTCTTCTTCATTTGTCGTCGCCTAGCTTTTTAAAAAATTTATCCTGTGTCTATCAATAGCAGCACTGCAGCCCGTCTTTTCTTTGTGTGTGTGTGTGTGTGTGTGTGATAAAATCGCCCTTGATTGGGTAGCGAGTGTCCTTTGTAGTTGATAGTGTCTGTCTGTTGATTGTGTCTCTGTTTGTGTCTGTTTGTGCGGTGTTTGGACGTCGTAACAGGGCCATTCAATATATAAGGGGAATTGTCCTATATGAAGACTTCTAATGCTGTTTGTGTCTGTTTGTGGTGTTTGGGCGTAACACGGCCATTCAATATATAAGGTGAATTGTCCTATATGAAGGACTTCTAATACTGTTTGTGGTGTTTGGACGTAACAGGGCCATTCAATATGTAAGGTGACTTGTCCTTTATAAGGACTTCTGATACAGATAGAAGCTTACCGTTTTTTTGTTTTGTTTTTGTTTTTTCAAATTTTTCTACGCACTCTCCCATCACTGCCACACATTTTTGCCATCGGTGTACAAGTTTGTGCATGCCTTCTGCACCTGGTGTGATCATGGCTGGAGTTCTCGTCTCTGTAGGCCTGCCTGGACTGTCTTCGTCATCAACACTGCTCCGCCCTTCTCTGAATAATTTAGCACATTTTGTAGACTTTTTTGTGTGTGGCTTAAACATGCTGTTCCATACACAGCAGAAATTCTTCTGTGAATTTCACGTGGTTTGCACTGTTCAGCTACCAACAATTTTATTACTGATCTCTGTTCAGTCCTAGAGGATGTTTCCTGGCCGGCCATTTTGTATAATCTGAAAACCGAAAACAAAAACAAAAAACAGAACAAAATGAAATAAAATAAAATGAATTACAGTAAAAAGAAAATTTCTGTCTGTACTAGGAGTCCTTATTTAGGACAATTCACCTTAAATATTGAATGGCCCTCGTACATATGATTGTGTGTTCGTAACTGCGGAGGGAATTTTAGTGGGGGTTTGTGTGGTACTTGTTCGTGCTTAGCTTTGTTGCCTACAAAAGTACCTGGGACTCATACATTTGAAAATTCGGTGGATAGCTTCATTTTTGTTTACAGACTGATCAGTAAATGGAATGAATGAATAATAATAATAACAACAATAATAATCATAATAAAATAATAATAATAATAATAATAATAATAATAATAATAATAATAATGAATACTTATATAGCGCCTATTCTCGGCTAGAGACCAAGGTCTAAGCGCTTTACAATCCACACTCGTTTACACAACGGGCTGCCTACCTGGGTAGTGCCGACTGAAGAGCTGTCAGCCGGCGCTTCATTCAGTCGTTTCCCGTGTCATCCAGTCAGTATCGTTCAATATCGATCACTCATTTTCCTTACTTCCTTCATTCTTTCCATTTCTCACGCAGGGTGCATGCTATGTGTAACGTATCATCCATACCAACGGCCAAACCGGCTTACTCTTCCGAAAGTTGGTGATGGGATTTTACGTATGTGCAAAATGTTATGCGTGCGTTCACACACGGAACCTCGGTTTATAGTCTCATTCGAAGGACTGTATGGAAAATGGAGTCAGAACAAATGTTAACTCCGAGGAAAAAATCCCCTGTACCGAAACGCCCCGGCGGAGGTTCGAACCCGCAACCCCAGGATCACCAAGATTACGAGTCCGGCGCTCAACCAACTGAGCTATTCCGTTTGCCCTCTTCATCTTTTCTGTGCGTTGGCGAATACAGTGGAGGAGTAGCTGTGCATCCCATTCAGAAATCGCGGCAGGAGATCATTCCAACATCTCTTAAACCGTTGGACATTCAGCATGGAAAAACAATCGATGGCCGTTGGACATTCAGCGTGGAAAAACAATCGATGACCGTTGAACATTCAGCGTGGAGAAACAATCGATGACCGTTGGACATTCAGCGTGGAAAAACAATCGATGACCGTTGGACATTCAGCGTGGAGAAACAATCGATGACCATTGGACATTCAGCGTGGAAAAACAATCGATGACCGTTGGACATTCAGCGTGGAAAAACAATCGATGACCGTTGGACATTCAGCATGGAAAAACAATCGATGACCGTTGGACATTCAGAGTGGAAAAACAATCGATGACCGTTGGACATTCAGCGTGGAAAAACAATCGATCAACTGATTGATTTTCATAAGGCTTTTGACTGTCTGATACATCCTTGACGATTGATTTTCATAAGGCTTTTCACTGTCTGATACATCCTTGACGATTGATTTTCATAAGGCTTTTGACTGTCTGATACATCCTTGACGATTGATTTTCATAAGGCTTTTCACTGTCTGATACATCCTTGACGATCACACAGAATCGGCATGACGGGTGGTGTGCAGCCTCTGTGCAAAGGCTGTCAAAGGTCTTCTGTGGGACAACCAGTGATTCACGCATGGAGGGGAACGCACAGACCACTACGCCAACAGAATCTGCTCTCCCATTTGCGCTTGGCGACAAACATAGTCCTACCCACCATCACAGGTACGACGTCGTGCCCAATGGGGCAGTCTATGTCTTTTGTATAGGCCACCACATGAAAGTTGTTCCCGAAGTTAGGAGCCAAAGTAATTACGAATTGCTACATTAGCTTTGGTCAGTCACTTGGACGGCCAGTTCCAGCGTTGCCCCAGAGCGTCTGACCGTGACGTAACCCCTGCCCTGTGTAGGCTGTGCATCATGCCAACGTTCCTAATGGCAGCGCCATTTTTTTTTTTTTTTTTTTTGGTTTTTGTTGCCACGCCATTGAATTGACCGTGATGTAAGCCCTGTCCTGTGTATACATGCCAGTTAACACCATTTTCTACGTTCATGCCACTGAATTGACCGTGATGTAAGCCCTGTCCTGTGTATACATGCCAGTTAACACCATTTTCTACGTTCATGCCACTGAACTGCCTCCTCGTTTGTTTGTCTTTGAATAGTCAGGCACGATCCGGACCGAGTGTGGTATGTAACGATTGAAAAAAAAAATCTGCTCTAAGACATCCAGTGGCCTTGGCATGTCGAGACGATGCAGATCGGAACCCAACAGCAGCAACATCATCATCATCATCATCATCATCATCAACAACAACAACAACAACAACAACAACAACAACAACAACAACAACAATCTGCTGGAAAAAAATCAGATTAACAAGGTATCCCAGAATATAAACGCAAACATAAAGAGAGCAGTGCCGTTTCTTCCACTTTCCCTATTGATCGCCCTTTGTTGGGTTTGCTTTACTCTGGTGTAACGTCCATAGCGACTAGAGGTGGCTAGAGGGGCCGGACTAGAGGGCCGGAATAGCTCAGTAGGGGCCGGAATAGCTCAGTTGGTAGAGCATCGGACTCGTAATCTTGGGGTTGCGGGTTCGCATCTCCGCCGGGCCGTTTCGGTACAGCGGGATTTTACCCTCGGAGTTAACAATGGTTCTGACTCCATTCCCCACACAGTCCTTCGAATGAGACGATAAACCGAGGTTTTCGTGTGTAAACGGACGCACAATATCTTGCACACACGTAAAATCCCATCACCAACTTTCGGAAGAGCAGGCCAGTTTGACCGTTGGTATGGATGACACTTCTTCTCTCATCACTGGTAGTGGTGAGGATTCCCTTGATGGTGTTGAGTCCCCCTCAAACAGACTGTCGTCTGGCTGTATAGGGTAGTTGTAAAGTTCTTGGCAGTACTGTGTCCATCTGTTCAAAACAGCGGAGCTTTCTGTCAGCAGCTCGCCTGAGGTATCCTCGATGACTGACGATCTGTTTTGCTGCGTCTTGGTGATGTTTTTCAGTGTGGTGAAGGCATGTTTGCTGTTTCCCTTTCCATGCCTTTCTCTATGTTCTCGTACTGATTATTGATCCATTGTTCTTTGGCTTCAATCATTTCCTTCTTTACAAGGTTGTTGGTTTTTCGATACTGTGCGGCTTGTTCAGGGCTGGAATTTTTCGTATTCTTCAGTGATCTTCTTTTGTCGCAGAGGTCAAGGATGTCGTTTGAGATCCATGCTTGGTGTTTCTTCCTCTGTCGACCAAGTACCTCCTCTGCTGTTTCGCAGACTGCCTCATTGAAGCTGTTTGTGAGGTCGTTGATGTCATTGTCCAGGAGGTTGAGTGCCGCGAACCGCCCCCCGAGCTGTGCCTGGAATGCCTCTTTTATCTCTGGGTCTTTTAACTTCTCCAGGTCAAACTTGATGCGTGGCTGCGCAGCTTGGTACTTTTTCTTCAATTTGATCTTCATTGTGAGCAGCACGAGATCGTGGTCGCTGCCTATATCAGCTCCGGGGTATGTCCTCGTCTTTGCTTTATTGATGCTTGATTTGAAGCGCCGCGGAGTGAGGACAAAGTCGATCTGGTTGTGAGTCATTCCGTTCGGCGCATGCCAGGTTGTTCTTCTTGACAGTTTGTGGGGGTAAAGGTGTTGGCAATGGTGAGCCGTTGGGTGCAGGCAAACTCCAGAAGGCGAAGTCCCCTGTCGTTAGTTTCCCCTGTACCGTATTGACCCACTGTTCCAGCCCAGTCTTTGTAGGCATCTGGGCCGACTTTGGCGTTGAAGTCCCCCTGAACTATGATGATGTCTTTCTTGGGGCTTTTCTGATGGTGTCTTCTACTTTCTCGTAGAATTCTTCCACCGCCTGGTCTTCGTGGCTGGTAGTTGGAGCATACACCTGTATGATGTTGATGTTCTTTGGTTCTTTGAGAGAAGAAGTGGAAGAAGCCATCGGCAGCCTTCCGGCAGGGAAATCACCTGGAGCAGACAATATTCCAGCGGAGCTGCTCAAACATGGAGGGAAGGAATTGGTCACTCTAGTAACATCGATTTGTCAGAAGATCTGGGAGACAAAACAGTGGCCCACAGAATGGACTCAATCACTCATCATCCCCCTGCCCAAAAAGGGAAATCTACGCCAATGCCAGAACTACAGAACAATAAGTCTCATTAGCCACACCAGTAAAATCATGCTCAGAGTCATCTTGAATCGACTGAAGAAAGAGGCGGAAGAACACCTGGCGGAAGAACAAGCTGGATTCAGGGCAGGCAGAAGCACAGTAGAACAGATCTTCACCTGCCGGATACTGATGGAGAAACATCTGCAACATCAAGAGACCTGTTCCACAACTTCATTGACTTTAGGAAAGCGTTTGACAGGGTGTGGCACAAGGGTCTGTGGCAGGTGCTCAGAAAGTTTGGCATAAAGGAGGGTCTCGTCCAAACCATCCAGGCACTGTATAACACCGCCAGCAGCGCAGTCCTCCTCAACAACCAGATAGGGGACTACTTCAAGACCACAGTTGGAGTCCGTCAAGGCTGCCTGCTATCTCCCGTACTGTTCAATCTCTTCCTGGAAAACATCATGCGTGAAACCTTCCATGACTTCCACTCCACTGTCTCCATCGGAGGAAGAATCATCAATAATCTGAGGTTCGCAGATGACATTGACCTGATGGGAGGCAGCAACGAAGAACTACAAGACCTGACAAAGAGACTGGAAGAAAGGGCAGGTGCATATGGAATGGAAGTGAGCACAGAAAAAAGCAAAGTCCTGGTCAACAGCACAATCAACACCCATGCTGAAATCTACATGAACGGACAACAGCTTGAAGAAGTGGGCGCTTTCAAATACCTTGGCGCCACTCTCACCAAAGACGGTCGCTCTACAACAGAAATCAAGACCAGACTAGCGATCGCAACAGCAGCAATGGCAAAGCTAAACAAGATCTGGAAGAGCAGGGAGATCAGCTTTCCTACAAAGATGAAGCTGTACAAGTCCCTGGTGCTGTCCATCCTGCTGTATGGCTGCGAAAGCTGGACCATGACAGCAGAGACCACCAAGAGAATCCAGACGTTTGAAACTAAATGCTTCAGGCGCTTGCTCGGGATCTCTTGGCAAGACCGGAAGACAAACGACCTTGTGAGGAGCCAAATAACATCACTTGCAGGCCCCCAAGAACCCCTCTTGGCAACAGTCAAGAAGAGGAAGCTGTCGTGGTTCGGGCATGCCATACGCCACAATTCACTGCCCAAAACAGTCATCCAGGCACGCTGGAAGGCAGCAGACGAAGGGGACGACAAGCCAAATGCTGGATGGACAACATCAAAGAATGGACCAGGATGGATGGCCCTACGCTGATGCGACAGGCAGAGGACAGGGCCGGATGGCGGTGCCTGGCTTCGAGAGTGTCTCTCATCTCTCCTCTACGCCCATCATGGGCAAGAGAATGATGATGATGATGGATGACACGTTACACATAGCATGTACCTTCCCTAAAGTTGGAGTATGGCTGCCTTAATGGCGGGATAAGAAAAATGGTCATACACACAAAAGTGTCAGAATAATCAACATGGTGATTGTGACACTAAAAGAAAGAGGAAGAAGAGAGGTGGTTATGGTGGATGGCGATCACCGTCCCAGCAGTCACCAAGAACTCACCAAAACTGAATCCGACTCCCGCCTTCAGGAGCCGTACTGGCTGCAATTAAAGTTACCGCTTCAGCTGAAACCGATCAACAGTGACTGTCATATTTACCACTGAGGGAATAATCATGATCATCAGTGACCGTCATATTTACCACTGAGGGAATATTCATGATCATCAGTGACCGTCATATTTACCACTGAGAGAATATTCATGATCATCAGTGACCGTCATATTTACCACTGAGGGAATATTCATGATCATCTGTGACCGTCATATTTAACACTGAGGGAATATTCATGATCATCATTGACCGTCATATTTAACACTGAGGGAATATGCATGATTTTAAGTTACTTTGGTCAGTGAAGCGCTTGCTTTTAGTGTGTCATAAATGTGTGTGTGTGTGTGTTGTGGTGTGTGTGTGTGTGTGTGTGTGTGTGTGTGTGTGTGTGTGTACAACACTACGTTTAATCTGACAGTAAATGGTTTCAGTCAGTCAGTCAGTCAGTCAGTGTGTGTGTGTGTGTGTGTGGTGTGTGTGTGTGTGTGTGTGTGTGTGTGTGTGTGCGCGCGTACGTCAACAGATGATTGTACTGTGTCCTTTGCTAAATGCACGTGCACAGTTATATATAATGTACAGCACTGCACTCCTCACCATTTGTTTTAACTGGAATTTTCCTTATTTAGAAATTCTTCCCGAAATCCCGAATTTAGGGGGTTGGGAGGAGCGAGGTGGGGGGGGGGGGGGGGGGGGGGGGGGGGGGGGGGGGGGGGGGGGTGTGGTGGGTGGTGGTGGTTGGGAACCAGAATTTCAAACGTTTGTTTGAAATTGTTGTGTTATAAGAGTCAGTTGTGAAGAGGGATGATGATAATTCATCGCAGAAGGAAGCCCAAAATGATGATGTCATGTGGATGTCGGCGATTCCAAGTACGGAGAACACGCCAGAAATGTTCTTTTCTAAACCCTACATCGGTGTGTCTAAAGCATGAAGGGGTTAGGAACGCTTCCAGTCGCGAGCCGAACTGCCTCCTC